>CM046882.1:399067868-399720282 GCA_025667525.1 Glebionis coronaria
ACCAGAATTGATCGATTGAAGTGCTTAAGCTGGAGGTGGAAGCATGAGTTCAGAGTTAGCATCGAAGGATAAAAAAGACCTCGGTTGAAGTGCCATCAAATCCAAAGGGCACATGTAGCCATGCCATGAAATACAAAGGGCTAGCCAACAAATGATAAGAAGGGCATGCACGTGAAGCAAGGGGATGGAGGGCAGCCGTCCGGCGATTGAGGACCGCACATATCAAAATATGAAAACCGAGACTATTTAAGTCGAACTCAGATATACTGACCGGGAGGCCGATTTGAAAGTAAAGCTTTAAGCGAATTAAGATAGACAATACAATAGATGCTATCTAACTAAGATTTTCAGTCTTAAGCTAATCAGTATTGGTAAGACGGGTACGTAGACGCACAAGAGAGGTTTTCTAGTCTTTTAATTGAATATAGGGGCAGGGGAATATAGTAAGAAAGAAAGAGAAAAAGGATAGAAGTCTTACAGGAATTCGATCCAGCCCCGGTTTGAGCATCTCCCTAGCCTACCTACTTTCGAAGCTATCCTTTTGTCTCTCTATCCTTGCTAACGAGAACCTGTGAGACGGCTAGTATACAAGAGTATTCACCACTAATATCTCAGGCACGGTTGTGTGAGATGCGTGAATCGCAATGCTAGTCGTAAGAGATCATTTCTAGTTTAGCAAGGAGAAGGAAGCAACCTGAGAGAGCTTCGTTTAAGGACAGGAACGAGCGTAGACAAAGGAGAGAGTTAGAGTGACTCGTTAAAGAAAAGAGAAGAAGCAGTCAACGGTTACCAGTTCCGTTAGCCGATTAGCAAGCGGTACTCGAGGAACAGGCTTAGTCAGAGATTCAAAGAGTTGGGTTAGCGATCCTCCTTAACAGAGTCGGGAAAGGGGTAGATAAACAGAGTCAGGGTCATAGTACTGAGTCGGTTTAGTTAGACCTTACCTTTCATTTCATCTTTGTCTTTTAGCTAATGGTAATAGTTTCAAAGATAGACGTGTCACATAATCACATAAATAAGGAAAGAAAGTGAGTGAAGGAATGACTATCGGGGATAGGCACGACTAAACAGCCTCAAATGCATAAGTATACTTTAGGAGTTCCTATGGAAAGACAATAAGGCGTCAACAGTGCCGTCTAGCGCCTTTTAGGCTTAGTCACGTCTCCCCAGATAAGGAAGCAAAGCCATAGCACGAGAGAGAAGGCGTTCCTTTGCCGTTTTATTTCGAGGAAGCGCTCAAGTCGAGACTCTTATATGTCAATAGAGAAAGTAGATTCAGAAAGAAAGCGAGTCATTTTAGTCTATAATCTTGTAAAAGAGGGTTTCAACTAGACTACGGGTTGTTATTCTAGTAGACATAACCCGAAAGCCGCGCAAACCAGATCACTCTATACTTTTTACACTTGCTCAATCTCTAAAGCTAATTCGGAAACTTTAGAATGGGAGTAAAGCCCGACGAACCAATCTCGATAGTAAGCATTGGGCGGGCGATAGGGAGGACGGTCTCTGGATTGATTTCTGCTGGCAAAACATAAGAGCCGTTACCTATGGCCTGTGTGATCTTCTGTGGAATTAGCCAATGAATGGCGCCTAACGCCGCGACGGGGACCGGTAGAAGCAGACACAAATTGACTCACTACATGAACTGCATAAGCAATATCTGGACGAATAACAGTAATATATAAGACCCTTATTACCTCCGTAGAAGTCACATTCTGGGGAGGCTCGGCTTCTACCCAGGGCAGAAGGTGGAGAAGGCTGCGCCGTAGCTACTATACTAGGAAAAAAGTATGACCTCTTTAAGATCTGGGATAGATCTTTCCGATGATATCCATGGCCCACCCTAGAAATGGCCAAGGCTTTATAATCGGGTATAACTCGGAAGCCGGCTTGTGCTAGATTCCTGCATACCTCTGGCAGGCATCACAGCTCTTAGCATGTGCTATGTAATCTGCAAGGACCGTAGGCCAGTAGTGGCCATGTCTCCGGATCTCTCGAATTTCCCTCAGCGCGCTCGATCTACCTATCTTCCTGAGTTTGATTGGTTTTCGCTCCAGCTGACCTTTCCATTTAATCACTGATAAAACCTACCTTTCAATTCTTCTTACCCTATGAGCTTTCAGCAAAGGACAGATTTCTTGGTCCATTCACATCGATTAACGAAATAGACCTCCTTCTTTCACTTTTGTCGTTGTCTTCCAATTCAATTAGCCCCATTAAGTGAGTGTTACGCGAGAAAAGAGAGGCTGACATCTTTTCTTATCTATCTATTTTCGTAAATGAAGAAGATAAGTGAGAGCTTACTGACTGCATCTTCTAAAAAGGGCTTGGAAGAAGAAATAGAATCTCCTTTCTTTTTCGAGAAAAGGTCCCATCCTTCAATATCATGATTGGGTCGACCAGACCAGATCATGAGTGAAATATCATGATCGGGTCGACTAGGTCAGATCATGAGTGAATAGAAAATTGAAAATGTACATAGCAGTTCCAGCTGAAATACTTGGAATAATTCTACCACTTCTACTAGGAGTAGCCTTTTTAGTGCTAGCTGAACGTAAAGTAATGGCTTTTGTGCAACGTCGAAAGGGTCCTGATGTAGTGGGATCGTTTGGATTGTTACGACCTCTAGCAGATGGTTTTAAATTGATTATAAAAGAACCTATTTCACCAAGTAGTGCAAATTTCTCCCTTTTTAGAATGGCTCCAGTGGCTACATTTATGTTAAGTCTGGTCGCTTGGGCCGTTGTACCTTTTGATTATGGTAGGTGTTTATGGAATTATTATAGCAGGTCGGTCTAGTAATTAGGGGGCGGCCGTTCGGTCGCCTATGATACTAGGACCAATAGGTCAAAAATGGGTTTGTGCCGCAGGTGTTGAACGATCCACTATACACAGGTGTGGGCTTACAGGGCTCATAAAGACTTTCTTTCATTCATCAATAGGGCCCTGGTCGGTCACTTTTCTGGGCCGGGATCAATAAGTGGAATGGAAGTCATAAAAAGGATATCTTGATCTTCACACCTCAGATCAAGAGGAAGGGTAGCTTGTCAAGCTGGCCTAAAATTTGCATTATTCTTATTATATATAAAAATATATATAAATAAGATATAAATCAAAAGATTCGTTGTCTTTTAACCGGCTGTTCTTCTTTGTCAAGGCTACTAAGGACCTATAGGTTCGCAATAATGAAAATTGGTTAAGCTATTTAGCCCTACATTAGTAGAAGTAAGCGGCTGAGTTAGCCTAGCCTACCCTAAAAGTGGTATAGTAGGGTATAGTAGGCGAGCGAGTTAGCGAAGACGCTTAGGCTAATAGAAAAGAGAGCGTCGGTGCGTAGCCTTCATTCTGCTACGCTACGAAAAGGTTACGAAATCACTTAGCTCGACGTTAGGAGAGTCAGGGGGAACGCCATACCTACATAGAAGAACCGCTGTTCGCTGACTTTCTAAGGTCTAACCTTTTGCCTCCTACTGAAAAGGGGCAATTAGCTTTGCACCACTGATAGACTACTTAAGATTCAATTCAAAAGGCCTTACTTAGTTTCGCAAGCCTTTGGCATTGTCAGTCAACTAAGTAGGGCCTGAGGCCCCCTGTGAATCCGTAAATCTGAGGAGCATGCCGCAACAAAAGAATGGTCCCCTATGCATTTCATTCTTTCCGGAAGGGCAAAAAAGAAGTACCCCATCATAGTGAACCTCTCCTTGTGATCTGGATGAGGTAGATGCCTCCCAGCCGGGGGGCGGATCGAATCGGAGTTTCCTTAGGTAGCCACCGACCTACAGTTATCCTTAAACTTCCGTGCTTGGTGGAGAAGAAGCGAACAAAGGTACGCTCGCTTGCTGTCTTGTTCTCTGTCGCGAACTGGGATCGCTCGCCAACTAGGTCAGGTTGGAGCAACATTGTATGAGAACATATTACCCATATTCGGGGACAAAGGTGGAAACGACCTCTCGATCTACTTATTGCAGCCCAGGAATAAAAACGTCGTCTAGACGTTACCTGTTGCTCCGATCTCCCCTACGCCTAGGACGTTGTCTGGGCCTACCAAGAGCCATAGTTAGTTGCTGTTTCCATTTGGTAGTTTTTTTCTCGTTGTTGATACCGGCAAGACCCAGCCAGAGGATGTCTGCTGGTTGGTAGTGAGAGGACTCTTAGTACCTGCATACCCAAAAGGGGGCGCTGGTTAAAAAACAAGAATTTTTCTCTTTCTTGCTCTCCCTTAGCAGCGGGAAAGGAGTCTATCAAATGGCCTAGCTTTGGTAGATTTCCCCCAACGCAATCCGCAGAAATTCCACAAATCCCTTGGTGGATAAGTCCGACGACTCAGCAGCAGTTCGGAATTTTCTTTCTCGTCTGCTGGATCTGATCTATAGTTAGGGGGCAATAAATACCAAAAGGTTCGAAGAAGGATAATGAGTGAAGATCTGCCCCAGCCAAGTCGTCGACCGCTGCGGTACCTGAACTGAATGCTCTGAGGTTGAAAGGCAAGTAGATAAGCGGATTCCTACCTGTATTTTGATTGTCTCGATTCGTCCACTGCTGCTACTAATAATGGAAAAGGTTATGAAGTTGACTTATTTGCCTTCTTGAAGGTGGTTGGGCATTAACCAACACAACAGTGAAACCCGATCCAGCTTTCGCTCCCGCCGCTTCCTCAGGCCCTCACTTCCTCACTCAACTCACTCAGACGCTCGCCTCACGTCACTTCGCTCGCCTTGGGAGGAAGGCTACTGACTGTAGCGAATCTCAGAATACGAATAAGATCAAAAAGGCCATCATAAGAGTAAACAAGGCAATGGCTTCCGTGAGAGCAAAGCCTAAAATGGCATAACCAAACAATTTAGTATCCAATTACGGACTCCGTGCTACTGATGAATGGATCAACGAATTGAATATCTTTCCAATTCCGACTGCAGCTCCAGCTAAAGCAATTGTAGTAGTTCCAGCACCGATGAATCCCTCCATAACATCTTTATAAGTTTTCATTTTAGTCTATTAATTGGAAGCAGGATTTTGATTCTTGAAAGCGAGTTAAGTGGCTCTGAGGGGCACGAACGGTATAACAATAAGTACTGATTCGACTAGCTCGAACGTGGGGAACGGATGCATGAATGTGAACAAATAGCTGACTCTTGCAAGTTTGTGGCCAGCGATTACCCTCTAAGCTATACGCTTGATAACGAACTAAAGGGCTCGAAGCTATAGAAGCTCTACAAATAGCAGTTCTTATGAATTTATGGCACAGTTCTTTAAGCTGGGTAAAGGTAAAGTAAACAGTAAACAGCAAAGACTCCCTATATCGAACCCCATTTTTGGATATGCCTTAGTATAAAGAGCCGGCTTAGTACATATCCATAAATATGTCTTTTTGACTGCAGCATAGCTATCTCGTAGTTTTCCTTTTCATAAGAGAAAGGATCCGTATAGGTATAGTATACGTAAGTTTACCTAGATCTATGTATTTACCTTATATGCCTTAAATTTATAGATGAGTCGGAATCCTAATCTTATTATTACAATGATAGGATCAGCTCTTAAATTTCTTTCTGGTCCACCAATAATTTATTTTTTCAACTAAGGTTTATTTAAGTCCGCCACAGCATGCCTTTTCCGTCTATAGCGAATAGGTAATTTAGCTACCTCTGCAGCAACAATTGCTTCAGCGGGAGCTGTCGTCGTGGGATCCGTAATAGTGAGCATTGTAACTGATACCGGGAGTTTCATATCTAGTTTTTTCTACTTACGAAATGCTTACGCTTACCAAAATGACTAGGGCATCTTGTCAAAAGCAAAAGCGAGCGGTGACTCTATTAGAATCTATAAAACTCGACTAGAAGCGGGTGGAACCCACAATTGAATCTGTCCTGTCTAGAGGTCTATGCCCTTAACCACTGCGCGTTTACTGACACACTATCCCACCTTAGGTAGCCCCCTTATTTCAAATAGAATACCTATCCTATTAGTTCTGAATAGCTCTGAAGCAGGAAAGATTCTTTTCTTTTCTACACTACATTCTGGACGGAAAGGAGATTGGGGCTGGACCGGATAGTGCATTGCAAATTCAAACTTTTCCTTCCTCTATCTCGGAGTAGAAGGTCGGGGAAAATGACCGCTGAAGTGATGCTTTAAGAAGGAGAATGGCTTATGGCCGCTGCTAAGCCTTTCAACTCCCTGCCATGAGCGGTAGCTGCGCAACACCGATTCCCTTTTTCCTATACTTCCCTCAAACAGGCCTCATTCTCCTAATCATGCTGAGGTAATTCAACAACTTCACGATTTTTCCAAGACTTTGAAAAGGTCTGTTAAAACTAGTACCATGGACGCTAACACTCCTCCAAGCGAATGGAGATTGATCATTCCCAGCATGCTCATCAAAGAAGTGCGCCAAAAGTGGGAAGAGAGGTATCTATCATATTCTCTTATAATAGGAGCACGCCTGCTTTTAGGAACTCTCTTTCCGAACATCTTTACCCATCAGTAATGGCGTAGGAGAGAGAAGTGACCCTCTAGGTAAGGTTTTGGCCGGCTTCCCTGCTCGTTTTCCAGTAAATGGATATGTGCCGATTGAAGGATCGGTTGCCTTCGTTGTTGTGCTATTTGAGTATGTTCCGATTCCCTTACGAGTCTTTTTGGCTAACCAAATTAGATCGGCTCTCATCTAAGAGAATGGAAAAAAGTACACACCCAAGGAGGCGCACGTGGTGAAAGGGAAAGCCCCCTTCTTCGATCTGAGATCTCACTGTAATCGCATGATGCCTTCATCCTTAAGCAATTTTCCCGGCAATTCTCCCCGATGCGTGTAAAGAAGAACTTTCTCTTCGGGAGGGTTTAAGAAAGCCGGGCTCTTTCTAAATCAAAAAAAGAATCATCTTAGCCCTTGTGCACCAAAAGACGGAGGACATCCCAAATAAGAAGTTCCAGAAAGCAAGCTCGGCTTGACAAAATAGGAGATTACATCCATTCGACCCTTCAGGATAGGAAATGCGTCGGTTCGCCCTAAACTACCCACAGAATGGTAATCTGAGGAAATGCGATTAGCTTAACTCAAGAAGGTCCTTAGCACCACCGGCTCGACCTTAACAACTAATTGCCTCGCCCCGATTCCCTCGAAAACTTGGTCTGCCAAGTCTATTGAAATAACTGACGAAAGTCCTGTTCAGAGATTACGTTAGTGAGCTGGTGAGTTTGAGTCGTCTAGTTCTCTTTCTGTTAGTGGGACTTGCGCGTCCCATGGATCATGGCTTCTAGAGGGACCTGTGGCTTTCATGTACCTAATTGCTAGAGGACTTGCTATATTTTGTTGGCGTTCAGTGAACCGATCCAGCCTTTGTTTGAGCCGGTGGGTTGTGATTGAGCTTAGCTTGCCAGATCTCGCACCGTAATGCGAGTGCTTATTTACGAAAGATAGATTGTTGGTATGACTGCTGCTACCAAAATCACACTAAGTTAGTCACAGGTAGAAACCTATGAGCTCTACTTAGCTCTCCGACTCTATAAACAGCAGTTTTCTTTCCCGCCGCCCCTTTACCCCATCTTTCTTGCTTGCTATGAGCGTGACTGCTACTCTGAACGGTCTTTCTTTGCCGGTTGCCTAGGCTCCCGACAGAATGACCTGGTAACGTTGTACACCATCAGCTGATTTAGCTGCATCAGTGGCTTTTCGGACTGAAGGAAGAATCCTAGGGTGGAACCAGAAATCAGCAGATAGAATCGAATTAACAGGGACTGAAGCTGACAAGCGATAGCCAAGTTAGGCGGATTGAAAACCATCAGAGGATAAGCTTGCAAGAGCACAAACCGATTCAACAGAGAATCCAAGTCCAAAGGATGAGGCTGAAAGCTATAAAAGAGAGGCAGGACAATCTAATGGGACAGGTAGAGTAATAGATAGATAGCTATATCAAAAAACTAGCTAGAAAGCTAAGCTAACTAAGAAAGCAAGCCTCTATCGTGCTGCAACCTAAGAAGCAATTTGTACGCGCACAAGCTCCACAGCGCTCACCCTTGTGCCTTAAACTGCTACTTCAGAGCCATAATTTCATAGCGCTTACGCAACATAGATCTACTCAAGTAGGAGCTTTAAGTTAAGCGGAATAGTGTACTTAACAAGCATTGAAAGCGTTCGGAGAGGCCACGGCATCGTCTTCACCTCTTGGTTCAGAGGAAGGGGCAGAATAGAACTCAATCGGGTCAAAATAACCATCTCTTGGCGATATCACCAAAGCATCCCATCTGGAATCCTCCTTTGCAGCTTCTAGCCTCAGATAGCCAAGTTAGGTGTAGGAAGGAAGATAAACATCCTAATCCTCTTTTTCTTCCGTCTGCTCCTAACACTTCACGCCAAGTCCAATAAAATACAGACTCTCTATGACTCAAAAACTCCAACCTACATCGTACCAGATTAGACTAGTCGCTTCGAGATCCCTTTATATATCGTTAGAATGAGTCAAGGCTTGAAGAGTCTGTTATCAAATCGTCTGTGCTCACGAATCGATTGTGGGAGCTCAATGAAAATTCTCGTAGTGTAGTTACAGTCAACACAGCAGCTGTAACGTGAGCAGCACTTCGCTCCTTATATAGGCTATACACTCTGCTGAATGAAAAAGTTTCCCCATTCCCATTTCGTTTGTAAGGAAAACCTTACCTCCTTTCTTCCAACTAGAATGCTCTTTTAGGCTTCTGGTTTTGCTTATGCGCACCGGGCTGCTTAGTCGGAATAGGCAAGCGGTGTGCTAGAGAAAAAATTGAACCCATTTCAAAATGAAACAAAGACTTCAAATTTTCTAATATGGATCCGAGTTTGATCCAATTGCTGCCAATCGATATTCCCTTCAGATTGGGTAGAGATTTCCTTTTCGGAATCTTCTCCATCTGAACGATGTCTTTCAGCAGAGGCCCCAAGTAGTTCCACCTCCGATTTCAATATGTTCCCGTCTAGTCCCCCGTTTAATTCAGACGCATTCTGGGGGCAGCCCTCTGAGGAACTTTTGCCTCAAATCATTCAGGCTATAAGAAAGAGGATCCTTCATTCAAAAGTGCTTCTACAGTAGTACTACTTATCTCTCTATATCACGAGGATTGCTAATCTCCCTTCTTCATAGGAGCGGGAAAAGCCTATCCTTCAACTAAAGGGAATATCTATCCAAGACAGATCCCTGGTCGGAGCTTACCCTTTCATTTAGCTACCCTTATAGTTAAGGATTCTTTTTGACCCACTCTTTGCTATCCTTATTATCCCAGTCATTCACTTACTTCAAGCAGAGGCCTGCTTCCTCCCATAGAGTGTTAGATAGCCTAGGGCCTTAAAGCAGTGACAATAGCCCTTATTAAGACTCGCAAAGGAGGTATACCTTAAACAAGCTCTTTCTTTAACAGGAAAGCAGTCAGAAACCCTGGGATCCTCACTCATCTTCTATTTCAGACTCCCCCGATGGTACTACTTAGCTATTACCAGGTTTTGCTTAACATCCTTACCGATTTCACGTTCCCTTGCTACTCATAGATAAGTGTTTCGGCAACTTTCGATTTTTCTAGGGGCCAGCCTTCTACAACTTCGACTAGCAGCAAGATCTCAGACAGCGTATATTGAATTCTTCCTTTGCCATCACTTTCCCTATCAGACTTTGAGCCACTTCATCTATGCCATCAAACTCTTCAAAATCAGCCTCCTTGACTACTTGTCTTTCTTCTAGGATGGAAACCCTGATCAGGCGGATGGCCTAGCTAACCCCTTTCTTCGTGCTTTTACGAAAGATCGCTTCGCTTTCCATTGAACGGATCACAGGAAAGAACCCAGCAGATAGAATCCGGAAAGAGCCAAGACAAGGATACTGCAGCAGCATTGCACACATTAAGACACCTACGGTTTAGAGAATGACCAGGTCTTACACACCTAAACAAGAAAGACATAAAAAAAATGCCTAACATGGCACTCCCGTGGCAGCTCTGAGAAAGATAGGAGTGAGAGTGTCTCTTGAGTAGAGTAGACTCCCCCTCAGCCTCTAAACTCATGCACAAAAGAGAGTTGATCGCCTTTAAAGTAAGAGTTTTTCTCATTTCTTTAAGATAAGTAAGTTAGAAAGCCGATTCCTGTCCTTTTCTTATATTAGCGAAAACTCTTCTTTCCTAAAATCTTTCAGTTTCTTTATAGTTTTAAATTGTTATCCAGGAAAACGGCTTTTTTGGTAGAATATTATGGGGGTCAAAACTAGCGATTTCAGCATGATCAACGACAAAATGCAAGAAAGAACTAATGCTTACGCCCTCGCTACTCTTATGTTGATTACCGAGACAAGGAAGAAAGATATGTTGGAATCGGATAACTATCAACAATAAAGAAATGATTCCACTTTTGTAGCCTTTCCAGTTCTTTATCCTTCACATTTCTTTTCGGCTCGAGGGGAGAGAATAGAAGCAAGCATTTCCCGTTCAGTCGGTAATGAATCAATATGCAGGGCTACTCTCTTCCATGGGAAAGGCAAGTATTGGCTCATATTGGTTGGGTTTGCTCTTTCCGTAGGCGAATTTCCAGAAGATCCTCAAGGTAGATATGCTTTTCTTCTCAGAAAAGACCATCCTTTTTGGGGCTATTAGGTTACAAAGATGTCTGTCGACTTTTCTCTAGCTGAGATGGTAGGCTCGTAAAGGCATGAAGTGAGCCTCTACAGGGGATGCTAAGCAGGCTTTCATCAAGATGATAAGAGACGAAGTGACTCGATCAACGGGAGAGGAGATGAATAGGGCGATTCAAGCGATCTTCCCTTTCGACGTAGCGCGTAACACTTGCTGGGGCGGCGCTTGCCTACAACCCAGATTTTTTTGTCGGTAGAATAGATTGATTCGAGGAGTACTGATGATATTCTTGAAGTCATCTCACCCTTTGAGGAGGGAGGGAACGGTTGTACTAGAAGGGATTACGATACCGATAAGAGTAAGACAAGAGCGACTTCTTTTTCGGTCACTGGTCTAGTTCCAGTAGGGGTAGGACAGGAGTACCAGTAAGCAAAAGGACTTCTTTGGGAACTCCATTGACATGATTACACTACCGGGAGTTTCTTGCGCTTGAAGGCGAAAGGGATTTTGGGGCTATCCCCTTCTAATTCATGAGACATTCAGCCCTCTATCCATTGGGATGCTCATAAGAACCTCCGTTTTACCTTCACAGATTCATATTCTATTCGCTAGAAAGTGAAAGGGTCCTTTAGCATTCCGAGTGATTTCAAAAGACTTTGCTTTATTAGAAAGAACTTATAGTAAGATATCCGTAAGCCACTGATATGCCTCACTTTCAAAGCGGAAACTCTTGTAATGAAGTCTGTTGCAGTAACTAAACCATCTTTTACTTCTTTTGTTAGGAAGACTAGCGGATTATCGAAATGAAAGTACCACTATTTGGTACAGGGTTTATAGAATAGCCAGCCAGCGAACCTGTAAGCTAGTAGTTTGGTTGATAAAGAGAAGGGAACCGGCCTATAAACCAGTCAAAGACTACCGGTTTAGTTATAAATTAGACATGGAAGTACGCTCGCTGCTTCATTAAAGAGAGGTGTCAGCTTAATCCATTGCCGGAAATCCTTCCTGCTGTCTGCGCTTTCCACTGTAATCTAACCCATCTTTATGCCTACTTACTCTGTAGGAAGTCTCATAGAATCATAGTTGAAAGTACTGATACAACATAGTAATGATCTTTGTCCTAAAGGGAGAAATCAGTTAGGTTCTTAGTAGAGGTGGGTATTGGTACTTCCAACGAAGTCAACTTAGATAAGGTTTTAGCTATGGTATCCTCTCTTTAAAGTGAAATCAGGATGTATTTATTATTTCTATTTGAGTTGCCCCTTTCCTCTCTTTCCCTTTGATCACCGACCCTG
Organism: Glebionis coronaria; assembly: GCA_025667525.1. Classification (NCBI taxonomy): domain Eukaryota; kingdom Viridiplantae; phylum Streptophyta; class Magnoliopsida; order Asterales; family Asteraceae; genus Glebionis; species Glebionis coronaria. The sequence goes on from CM046882.1 coordinate 399,079,736, forward strand.
ACTTTCAATCTTGGCCTTGTGATCCTTCCCCCTCCCCCCTTCCCGTGGTTGAGAACCCTTGCCTTTCTTACTAGATTTCCTGTTGATGGGGAAGGCTTGGCAAAGAAGCTTGTGTTGGAAGAGAAGTGGAAAACTAAGCAGTTCGGGCTTAACATGAACCTGATTGCCCTAGTAGGAGTCAGAATAAGGTTGAGGCTTGTCTTCAAGAACTGACATCTGGATCTTGCCATTGCCAGGAGCATGGATGCCGAGAATACCCTCAGTCCATGTCTGTCTATATAGATAGGCGAAAAAAAAGGAAAGTCAGCCGTAAGCCAAAAAGAAAGGCTTTTAAGGATCTTCGACTGCTTATAAATAAGCTAATAACAGATCTTTTGCGTCTTTCGAGATGACTCCCTTATTTCCTCCTTAGGAGCAAATCTCTTCTTGACTTGAAAGCCTTCTTCCCGTATTCCTCAACCTAGGATAGATCAATTGACTGTGTAAGCTCTCTAAGGTAGCTATCTATCTTTAATGAGATTCTCTAAGATAGCTATCTATCTTTAATGAGGTTCCTAGTGAAGTCATTATAATCTTCCCATGGTTCTAACCGGACGCTTATACTAGTGACATTCTATCATCCTGTCTCACTATATCAAGATTAGTAATACCTTTCATCCTAGTTGTTCTCTTTCCTCTAGGCTATAGAATATCTTCTTTCTAGATGTATTTATTACTTAAAGCACTGGGAGAGAAAAAAGGACTGTAAGCATCTAGTTTGTGATAGCTTCCAATTGAAGTACCAGCCCCGGGGTTTAGACTATCAGTGCTTTGAGTGTCATCTCATCTGCCCTCCTCTAATCTTCTGTCTCTTCGAGCTGTACCAAAAAAAGCAGTTTCAGGGATCTAATTTGTGATATTACTTATTCTTACTTAACGTGTTACTTACTCAATAGAGCATCTGGTATCAAGAAGAAAATCTTTATTACCTTTTATATTTTGAGTTAAGATAGTATAAGATTTCAAGAGCCAGGGATAGTAGGACTAAAGTAAAGCAAGCAAGGCCTAAAAGGCAAGGTTCTCAGGTAAAGGCTAAGCTTAGTTGGATGAGTCCTGACAACTTATTTAATTCAAAATTTTCTTAGCAACGAATACGTTTTGAACCCTTTCGTAAGAGCTTAGGGATATGATTCCCAGAGAGAATTTCAATCTGAAGAAGGCAACTCATCTCCATAGCAAGAAAGTGAATCGCACTACTGACTGATTGTCTGTTTTTCAAGGGAACTCTCGAAATCTCGTAAGTAAGAGAAGCACTTTTACGCCCAAAAAGTCCCATGTCTTTCCGGACCAACCGTCGGCGATTTCCAAAAAGTCTTTTCCCGTTTTTTGGCGGGAGCAGAGCAGTCAAAGAATGCGCCAACCGCCATGAATAGTACAGAAGTTATACTATATGAGGATCCTACGCTTAGCGATATGAACTTTATCATGGATGATACATTTACTTCCTTCCCTTCTTCAGGGACTTCCACGAGTTTATCAACAGCCTCCGACGCGGAGGGTGCTCCTCTTGACTTTGACCAATTGTTTCATAAAATTTGTAATGAATACAACACTTGTGTGCATGAAACCGGGAGGGTCTTACCCCCAGAATGGACCATGCCGGACCTTGTTCGGACAATGCTTGGGGATTCAGCTATTCAGCACGGCTTTCTGACGGATGCCTACTATGATGTCATGTTTGTATACTTAGGAAAAGATATGTTCTACATTGTATTCTTAATATTTATCTTTTCCTATAATAGTTGATAGATAGATTATTGTTCAAGACTCCTTGTGTCATAAAAGGAGGTCTTAGGGTTTGGTATTGATATAAATTCTGAATACTTTCATTGTACCTCATCGTTTATTAATACAAGTGAAAGTTTGGTATACCTTGTGTTTTGATTGGTTCTTTGGTTTAAGTGTTAATTCCACATAACACTTAGATTGTTATAAACACAAAGTTTCTCTACGTGTTATTCTTGATTCAATCTCGATAACACAAAGCTAAACGAGATAAGTTTGGGATCAACAAGTGGTATCAGAGCTTGTTGAGGAACTTTGATCAGAAGAATATCAAAACCCTAATCGTATAAAACCCTAATTTTTCAACACCCTAAAATCATCATGTCGACCTCAACCTCATAAACTCAAACTTCAGGATCCTTAAATCATAACCTCAAAATTCCCATGCTTAACCCTGATAACTTTGAAATCTGGAAGTTCAATTTTGAGCAATACCTTCAAGTGGACAACTATGTTCTCTAGGAAGTTGTTGAGCTTAGAAACAAGTTCAAACAGGCTCAAAAGATCTTGGACTCTGTTGACAAAAGGATAACAGCCAATGCTAAGCCCGAAGATTTGATTCCTAGACCTGAAGATGGAAGAGCCACCTCCGCTGTAGAGATAGCCGATAGAAGGCTTGACATGAAGGCATTGAGAATTCTCAAACTGGCTCTTGGAAGCAAGAATCAACACAAATTCAGAATGTATGAATCTACTAAAGAGCTTTGGGAAGCCCTTGAGACCACCTATGGTGGTAATGAGGACACTCTCAAACAAAAGGAAGAAGAAGTTGGTAATGGAGTTCACAGTCTTTAAAGCTAGACTTAATGAAAAGTTAAGCGAGGTGAGAAGTCGTCTTCAAGACATTACTAGCAAGATGGCATTCATGGAGACTGAATTTGAAAATGATGGCATTAATGCTGCTTTCCTTGGAGCACTTGGAGATGGTTGGGAAATTCATGCAAATTCAATATTGGCCACACAATCTTACAAGATTATGAATTTTGATGACATCTATAATTAATTGAAGGTCATGGAACCTGAAGTTCTACTTAAACAAGGAAGTAAAACACCTTCTGGAAGCATGGCTTTTATATCCCACCATGACTATTCAGACATTGACAACTCTTGCTTTGTCAGCGGACAAACTTCTAATGACAGTGGCTCATCGGACGCTGACACATAGAACTATGCTTCACCAAATCCTAAGCCAGCAGGAATTGATTTGGATACAGTATGTGCATATATTGCTTCTCTGCCTAATGGATCATCGATTTCCTTTGAAGATCTTCAGCAAATTAGTGATATTGATCTTGAGGAGATGGATATCAAGTGGAAAATGGCTCTTAGCAGTATAAGATCCAGTAGGTTGAACAAGAGATTTAGAAGGAAGATGACTTTCAATAGCAAAGAGACTGCTGGATTTGATAAATCCAAAGTTGAATGTTTCAATTGTCATAGAACGAGACACTTTGCTAGAGAATGTAGATCTCTCAAGAGGAATGATGGGGGACAGAATCCTAGACAAATCATCAAGGTTGATGATGTTGAACCTAAAGCCATGGTAGCCATGCAAGGAATTGATGGCGTTGGATTTGACTAGAGCTTTTTGGACAAGAATGAGATGGAGAATCAAGCTTTGGTTGCTGAAAAGGAGGAAGAGCATGTTCAATATGCTCTCATGGCCAGATCTTCTTCTTTATTAGACAATGTGGTATATGATGATGCTTTTTGTAGTAAGGGTTGTAGGCTTAACACTGATAAACTTAATAAAGAAGTTTTGAAGTTATAATCTGATATTCTTGTGTTGAATATCACTATTTCAAACTACAAAAGGGGGCTTACACAATCAGATGGGATGGTGCAAGAGTATAGGGACATGGAATTTAATCTAAAAGATCAAATAAATGTTCTTAAAAGGGATCTAGCACTTAGTTCTGAAGAAAAAGCTTCTTACATAGAATCTAATAATGAATTGAAACTTAAGCTAGATGAGGCCATTCAAGCTAGGGAGAATGTAGGGCTTAAAATTGAACAGTTTGAAAAAGCTTGTCAAACCCTAGAAAAGGTTATAAGTGAACAGAGAAACCCTAAACACATGTTAGGGATTGGGATGCATTTTAAGTAGTATGCTGATGTTCCACCCCCAGAAGGTTATTTCTATGGAGTTTCTAAGAAAGACTTGTCTTGGACTGGTATTCCAGAGTTCCAAGTGGAGGAATTTACTCCTCCACCACGTGTGCTCTCACCAGTTGAGGAATACAAGCAAAGAGTGACTGACCTTGACTTTTGGAAGAAGGCCAACCCTTCTCTCTTTGTTAAAGGAGGACTTCTTAGTGATGAACAGACTGACCCTAAACCCATTGTCATCACTAACCCTACTACTGACAAACCTGTTGACCTTGGCTCACAACCTAAAAGCAAATCTAGTGTTAAGTATGCTGAAATGTATAGAAAACCTAGATCACCAAAGAGTCAACGTAGTGTTAATAGGATTGGATTTTATGAACCTAGACCAAGGTTATGTCTAGAAAGGCTTATTATTCATGTGGGATCTTCTCACATTTGGTTTATAGGTATGTCAGCGGATACAAACCAGTCGCTGACAATAAGTCAATCACATTTAGTTTATAGGTGTGTCAGCGGATACAAACCAGCCGCTGACAATAAGTCAATCATGGTCAACCTAAAGCCTTATGTTCATATTAGACCACAGGCCACTAGACCAGCTCCTTACTTCTATAAGGCAGCTAACACCTAAGGCCAAAGACCTTTCCAAAAGACCAATACTTGTTCTAACAAACAATGGGTTCCTATAGCAAACCCTAATTCAAATGCTGACAGGAACAATTCATCCGCTAACATGGCAAAACCAGCCGTTGATAGAATTAGGTTTGGTATGAAAATGCCACAATTAGCAGTTGTCAGACCTAATGTTAGACCCAATAATAACAAATATTTACAACCTAAGGGAATGGGGTCTAAGGGATCATCCAACTTAACATGGAGACCTAAACAAGAATAGTCATCAACTTTTAATGGTGTCTCTATGACTTGCAACATGTTTAAGTATCTTGAAAAGCATGTTGGGACAAAATGGGTGTTTAATGTTAAAAGGGATGAACAGGGGGTTGTTACAAGAAACAAGTCTATTCTTGTTGAACAACCAAATGGATCCAAGTCTACTAAGGCTTGGATTCCCAAACAAACTGATTTGTTTTCTCTATGTGCAAGGCATTACAAAGCAGGTTAATGACCATGGATATTGGGATAGTGGATGATCAAGGCACATGACTGGAAAGGAAGACTACTTGACAAACTTTAATCCTATTTCAGACGGTGATAAAGTGTACTTTGGAGGAGGATTTGGTACAATATCAGGCAAAGGCACTATTATCACTAACAACTTGCGATTTGATGAAGTTTTTCTGGTAAAAGAACTTGAATATAACTTGTTTAGTGTGTCACAAGTGTGTGACAACAACAATAAAGTTCTTTTTACTGATACTGAATGACTTGTTTTGAGAAAGGACTATGTGTTACCTGCTAATAAGTTCATTGAATTTTGAACACCTAGACATAAGGACATTAATAATGTTAATCTTCAAAGGATTAAAATGAGTAATAACTTGTCATGTCTATATGCTAAAGCTTCAGCATATGAGAGTATCTTATGGCACAGAAGGTTAGGGCACATTAACTTTAAGAACATGAATAGACTTGTGAGGCATGAGCTTGTGAGAGGATTGACCTCAAAAGCATTCCACAATGATCATAATTGTGTTTCATGTCTTAAAGGCAAATAACATAAGTCCTCATTTAAGTCTAAGAGTGTTCATTCTAGTTCTAAACCACTACACTTGCTTCACATGGACTTATTTGGACCTACTAATATAGAGAGTTTAAATGGTGAATCTTATAGCTTTGTGGTCACTGATGACCATTCTAGGTTAACATGGACTTTCTTTTTAGTTAAAAAGAGTGATACTGCCAAAACCCTAATTAGTTTTATAAATCAAATGGAAAAGAAATCAGGGTTTACAGTTAACATTCTTAGAAGTGATAATGGTGGAGAGTTTAGAAATGACCTATTAGATTCCTTCTGTGTGGATAAGGGATTACTAGGGAGTTTAGCATAGCTAGAACTCCACAGCAAAATGGTGTAGCTGAAAGGATAAATAGAACTCTTATTGAAGCAGCTAGGACCATGTTAGCAGATGCTAAGTTACCCATTGCATCTTGAGTTAAGGCTGTGAATACTGCATGTTATGTTCAGAATAGAGCCTTGGTCAACAAGATTCACAATAAGACCCTTTATGAGCTCTTTTAGAATAGAAAACCTAATATAGATTTTCTTAGACCCTGTGGATGTCATGTAGTAATTCTTAATACTAGTGACAACCTAGGAAAGTTTAATTCATAAGGTGATGAGGGATATTTTGTGGGTTATTCTATGAATAGCAAAGGGTATATGGTTTACCACAAGAGAGATAAGGTCATAACAGAAAATGTACACGTTGACTTTTTGAAGAGTAAACCTAGTGATCCTACAAATGGACCAGATTGGCTTTTTGATTTAGAGCCATTATGTAGATCCATTAATTACTTGCCTGTTACTAATCCAGTTATCTTGGATTCCTCTCTAAAGATTGTGGAAGAAACTATTGTTGATAACGCAAGTATACAAGCCAAAAAGGTGCAAGGATTACAAGCAGATGAGTTCACTCCTACATTTTCTTTTATGGATTTACCCATTCAGAGTGAAGAATTCATTCAGGCATATGCTGCTGAAAAAGAAGTGGAGAGAAAGCAACAAGAAGAACAAGTCAGTAAAAGTATTTCATCCGCTGACAAAAGTAGTTCAGTCGCTGACACGCCTGATCCAAACGCTGACAGCTTGCTTTCATCCGCTGATAAAGATGTGCTTGAACTTGGTGAAAATTCCATACCCAATGAAGGTGTCAGCGTCACAAATCTAAACGTTGGTAATGTGCTTCATAGTTCAAGTGATTATGGAAATCATGATGATGATGATTATGGCACCTTAGAATCTATAGTGCATGATGACACATTGTTTGGGGGAGGAATTCTTACCATAGTGTCCAAAGTTCACCCTCCTACCCAAATTTCTGGTCCTATCAATTCATCAGTTAAAACAAGAAGAAAGAAGAATCTCATAGGAGGATTTATTGCCAACATTCACAAAAAGGATGATACCCCTTTGGTTCAAGTATGTTTATTTGCTTGCTTTCTATCACAGAATGAGCCCAAGAAGATTTTTGATGCTCTCCAAGAAACAAGCTAGGTTGAATCAATGCAGGATGAGCTTCACTAGTTTGCAATTCAGGATGTTTGGGAGCTTGTGGATTGTCGCAAGCATGTGAGACCTATTGGGGCACGTTGGGTTCTAAGGAAAAAAAGAGACGAGAGAGGTATTATGATCATAAACAAGGCAAGACTGGTTGCTCAAGGTTACACACAAGAAGAAGGCATTGACTATGAAGAGCTTTTTGCACCTGTTTCTAGAATTGAAGCAATAAGGCCTATGATTCTTGCATGGGTTTCACAGTCTACTAGATGGATGTCAATAGTGCTTTCTTATATGGCATAATTCAAGAGGAAGTATATGTTATGCAGCCTCCTGGTTTTGAAGATTCAGAGCATCCAGACAAGGTTTATAAAGTTAAAAAGGCAATGTATGGCCTTCATCAGGCCCCTAAAGCTTGGTATGGTACTCTTTTTACATACTTGGTGGAAAATGGTTTCAAAAGGGGCACCATAGATCAAACTTTATTCACAAAATAAGATGGGAAGGATTTTCTTCTTGTGCAGGTCTATGTTTTTTTTGGTATACCTGGGTTTCGACTCGACATTGCGAGCTGACTAATCCCAGGGCGACTATCCTTTTGGATAGCCTGGAGTCGTCGTAGGTGAACCTCTGTGGCCACCACCAAATGTACACACCTAGTGAGGTTTGAACCCTTGACCTCTCCTTTGAGATTCAAGGACCTTACCACTAGGACACTTGGTGGTGGTTATGCAGGTCTATGTTGATGATATCATCTTTGGTTCTTCTAACCAATAGATGAGTGATGATTTCTCCAAGCTGATGACTAACAAATTTCAAATGAGTGCAAATGGAGAGATGAACTTCTTTCTAGGTCTTCAATTCCAACAGAAAGAAAATGGCATCTTCATATCTCAAGACAAATATGTAGATGAAATTTTAAAGAAGTTTGGCTTTTCCCCTCATGAGAAACGGGATAGCACCCTCATGGATAGGGAACACCCCTGTGGAAAGATTGGATATGGAAAAGATGTTGATGTTACGCATTATAGATCAATGATTGGCTCATTGATGTATCTTACTGCCTCTAGACCTGACATCATGTTTGTTGTGTGTGCATGCGCACGTCATCAAGTGACTCCCAAAGACTGTCATTGTAAAACCCGCATTTAAAATCCAAGAACATTAATTATACACAGCCTCAGTTTTATGTAAAACATGACGTAATTAATTATTCAGAATAATAATTAATATTATATATTTAAGTATTCAGTATATATTAATTACTCAGTAAAATAAATAAAGCATGACAGAATAATTACAGAAGTTAAAACGTGAGATCACAAGACCAATACTCGAACCAAGACACGAGGGTTAAAAGTTATTACGCAGTCTCAGATTTACTTAAAGGTACGTGAGATATAGATTATTAAAATAAAGGGCTTACGTCTTGTTTAAACACGAGATTTAACGCAAATGCGCATGTTAAATAACTAAACGAATCGAATTTAAGTACACGTATATATATGGGCTGCGGTTTAATGTAAATAAAAAGAGAAAGGGGTTGGGCTTTTAGGCCCGGTCCATCTACTATGAAACAAACGGGGGATAGCCACCCTTTTTCACAATACAGTAAACATACAAATAAATAAAATCAGGGTTTCTTATTCCCTATAATGGCCGATGGCTGGAGACAAACCAAGGGAGAAACACGAGTTTTTTTTCTTGGTGGAATTGGTTGAGTATTCGTTATTCTATCCTCAATCATGTAACGGTATTTAACTTTCTTCTTAATTAATTTGTAGATATCACGAATTCATGAATGAATCAAGAACAATTGATCTAAATACTTGAAAACATGTTATTAATCATTTAAACTGTGGGGGTTGTTGTTGTACACGAAAACTGATAGTTATTAAACTCTTGGTGGTGTTTTATGGATTGACCAGCCGAGACTTCAAGTCTCTGTGGTGTCTTCTTGTGACCAGCCACAAACAGAAACACAGCAGGGGGGGGGGGTGTGTTTGGGGTTAACTCGCAAAAAAGGGGTGTTTGGGTCTGTAAAACAGTGGGAACATATCTAAAATGATGGGAAACCACCAACAGTCAGTAGGTCTTCGGTTAAAAGCAGGGGGAACGAAAAACAAGCAGAGGGAACGGACAACAAGCAATGGGAACCACATGGGGCTGATGTTTGACTGACGCCAGCATATGGGCCTCGGTTGGGCTAATCTGAGACATGGGTGTCTCGGGAATGTTTTGGGCTCGGGTTTCGAGTACACGTTATATATTTAAATGCAAAGGGTTGATTTAAGTTTTATTAAATCATTTTAAAAAAAATAAGTTTATAAATAAATTATCCAAATTGTTTTGGTTATTCATTTAATTGGTGAATTGACGATTGTTTAATTATTTTATTACTTGACAACGTGTGACTTATCTAAGGATTTAATTTTCAAGGAAACTAATTTTAGAAACGTTCTATTTTAGGAAATTTTCTATTTTGGGAAACTTTCCACTTTTGGCAGGTTACTTATAACAGTATTATAATACAATAATCAGAATACAATATAATACAATAATCAAAATACAATATAATACAGTAATCAGAATTACGAGATATACACTAATCAGTATATATTTAAAGACGTCAGTACTATCAGATTATATACGAAAACAGTACGACAATACAAGAACATAATCAATCAAATTAAGAACAATAAGAATCAGTAACAGTAAACAGTAATCAGACAACTTATTTCACGTCCCTTATTTATGTAGTATCCGTGAAGTCGGAGTAGATCCTTTGGCTTTCATTCTTATTTCATTACTGGACACGAGGTACGGATTTTCCGTCCTTCAGTAAGGACTTGCTTTCCTACGCATGATTAGGATTTCCCGTCTACAGCCAAATGTTTTCCCCAGTATATGTTATAAATTACAGTAATTGTCTTAATAACTAAGTTAAATTTCCTGAGCTTTATATACATTCAAGACCAGTTATATACTAGTTACGGAGGTACCGTAACCATGACACTTGAGGCACCGGTGTCATGACTCCTCTACGGGGGAGTGATTTCTCGCAGCGTCCCTTTTATTTCAGCATGGCCATTTATCAGTATTATCAGCGGGGCGTATGGATGCATCCTAGGTTATAAGTTTACATCTTATCAGGTGAATGTGGTGTGTGCTCTACATCCTTCACATTGGAGTTGATCACTCCACCCAGCACATCAATTAGAGGTCACCCCTCTACAGCATGACGAGTTTACCCCTCTATGTATTCATGTAGACGTTGTTACAATACATGACCTATATAAGCTCTTGGCACTTAAAATATAGTAAATGCATGTTTCCAGATTTAACAAATAATAGTTCAGCTTTACTAATTATAAACCAGACTTTTCAGAACATACACAGTTTTATTCCACTGCTTCTACTTATCAGTCTTACAGTTTTAGTATTTTATTATCTGCTTCATTTCCGTATTTCTTATCATGCTTTGTATCCGTTCACTGGGCGTTATGCTCAGCCGTAGTTCCATTCATGTTTTAACGGCAGGTACACCAGGACGCTCTTAGGATTCTCAGAGTACGTGCATTTGGATGGAAGTTATCCAGACTTCTTTAATTTGTGCACTTCATACATGTATTGCCTATTTGAACATTGTTTAGTCCTCCCCTTCAGTACTTAATCTTTTATTTATGAGCTTATGTTTGGATTACTGATGTTTGATTCTATCATTTCTTTTATGGTCAGTTAATGTTTTAGGACATTTACCTTATATGCTTTGATGACACGCCATAAATACACGTAACGGTCCACTTATCCAAGTGGGGTGTTACAATTATGGTATTAGAGCGCAAGGTTCGACCTGTAGGCTCTAAAACTTGACATGTGACTCGTAGGTAGTCACCAGGCCCTTCTTATATTTTGGCGTTGTTATCTTTCATGTTTCTCATCCATTTATCAGTTAGTTTTCTTCATTTATCAGTCAGTTTTCTTAAAAAATTTGACTAAGTAAAAGGTTGGTACAGGACTGGCCATATTTAGTCGCATGTGCTTTTCTGCGAATTTTTCGTTTTGGTGAACCGACCCATAGGCATTCACCCTTTCCCATTCAGATTTTGTATTGGTGAACCGACCTATAGGCGTTCATCCTAACTCATGTCAGATACATGTTTTCAGTCAAATATTACTTGGTGAACTTAGACGTTCACCATTGTTTAGGTCAAATTTCATATTTTAGACGACAGTTGTTTTATGAGCCGACCCAAAAGTGTTCATCTTTGTTCATATCATGATGTTTCATTAAAATTTTTACTAGTATGGTTTGGACTACATCCACCCATATTTAGTCCCAAATTGTAAATTTCTATACATGACAGTTTTCAGAAAATTTTGACAAGTATGGATCGAACCAGAAACGCCCATACTTAGTCACATGTTCTCTCCTTTGAATGTTGTGGATTGAACCATAGCCATCCATACTAGTTGATATTAAACCTCAGTTGACTATACCTTTATGTTCTTTGTAACAGTAAAGTTTTCATACTCTCACGGGGATGTCGTTTTCATGCTGATTAAGTTTCATATCTCCTTATGAGGATTATGTTTCAGTAGGGTGTTGATATTTCATGCTAAGATACGAAGGGATTTCAGTAAAATCATATTCTTATGATAGATCATGTTTGGTCTTCATCAATCATGTCTTCATGCTGACCATTGTTCAAACTCCGTTTAATCATACTTTTGAGTCTCCATACAACCAGCATTTAGTCTACGCAGGAATTGCCAGACTATCATGTTACTCGTTTCAGTTCAGTTTACTACCGTTTAGATCAATTTATTTATTTTGATCATGTCAGATAATTGACACTAGTATCGACCATCCCATAGTAATTACCATCGGAGCTACTACAGTATTTCATGTGTACTCCATGTATAGTATCTCAAGTGTACTACATGTACAGTAGGGCTGAGCACGGCAGACCCAAAACCGACCCGGACCGGAAAACCAGACCGGGCCGAACTAAACCGGACCGAGCAATTTCGGTGCGGTCCTCGGTCCGGGGTTTTGGACTAATTCGGTCCTCGGTCCGTTCGGTCCGGTCCGGTCCGGTTCGGTCTTACCAAAATCTCGTCGATTATGTCTAATAAGACCGGACCGGACAAACCCAGACCGGACCGGTCCATTTCGATCTGGTCTCGGTCCGGGGTTTCAGACCAATTTGGTCCTCAGTTCGGTCCGGTCTGGTCTCGGACCGATGCTCAGCCCTAATGTTCAGTATTCCTCGTGTACTTCACGTATAGTATTCCAGGTGTACTCTATGTACCTTACTCCATGTGTACTGTTAATCGATCCTTAATCATCTCCGGCGGTTGCACTTGTCGATATTCTACAGATGCTGATGTTACCCATAAGCTGGAGATTTTACTAAAATACATATGTTACTCATATTTCGGAGAATTTACAAGTTGTTGATGGTGCTCATAAGTTGGAGATTCCATAGGATGTTGATGCTGTTCATAATATGAAGATTTTGCAGAACAAGAACAGTAACTATTGATATGAATTTCCAGACAATAATATACTTTAACCATCAGACATTACCATCCCATTCCACGCCTTTACTTCCTTAGTTTGATGTTTACACGTCACTCAACTATTTTTTAGTCAGAAGAGTGGGGACCGGTACCCAGCAAGCCACTCAGCAGAGATAGTTACATACATCACGGTCATGATAATGACCGTAAAAAAAACTGACAGACAAGGCGGTGATGATAACCACAGTGCTAATAATTAATCAGTCAGTAACCATCAGAACTCCGGAACGGACGTGTCTAGAAATACAGAGGTCAGTGGTTTAACCGGTCTGCCAACCCTAGCAGTTACCAGAAATTTTTAACCTTATTCAGACTCATCTAGAAAAACACATGTAAGACAGCAGTCAAGACACAGGTCTCAACTATCATTTCGGGAGACACGTGTCAGGACACCAGTCATGGTACACGTCATACGAATATCTTCTCAAAGTACGAGTCAGAACTCATAACTCTATATGTTTTCTAAACTAGGCCCTCAAAAATTCAGGGTACCCTCCAAGAGGGTATACCCGTTTTGTTATGCCACGCATAAATCAGAAAATTAAAAACTCAGTTACCACCACTGGAGTATTATTCAGGTTAGACACGCAATGTTCATTCTGTGAGGTTACAGACGAACATATTAAGTGAAAGTTGTCACGTTTACTTCACGTGTTCATATGTCATCTTTATCTTAAATCATGTGTTAATGCAAAGCAATGCCTAAAACATTGTTAGTATTAATTAATCTTTCTTAGTTTTGATCACGACAAATTACAAAGACATTTATTGTCAAACACAATCATAAAACGAATTATCTAACAAACCCTATCATCAAGTTAATAATCATTACACTAACATATCTTAATCATGCTTAGTGATCATAAAAGTGATTAGCCTTAAAACTCACTTTTGACAAATGTAACAAAAGATTTTTAATAAACTTTATTTTTAAGAAAATGTTTTATTAAAATGAAAATGAAAATTTGAATATGGCATATTCCAAATGCCATTAGAATATCCTTTGAAGGTTTAAACAGTCTCAGATATTTCAAATTCACTAAAAGACAAAAGGGAGCAAACTCTACGCCGGCGGTACCTTAGCACCTACGGCGGTTCCTTATTGATAAGGAACTGCGGGCTCCAATAAGGAACCGCGGGCAGATATAGTCGTTGGATGTTTGTCTTACAAGTAGTGGATCAAATCTGCATTTTCATTAACCCTTTTTGGACATCTCTTTCAGCCTTCTTTCTCCTTTCTAATCCTAGTCATTTGTAAATGATCACTTAATGTGTTAAGTATGTTTACTCATGATTATCCTCTTGATCTCCTTCTTTACCTTGTCCGAAGAGAAGATCACTCACACACTTGTGATGTGATTAAAGATGTAGCATTGATGAAGATCACCTTCTCCTAAAGATCTAGTCATGTTCATCATTTGTTTATTTGTGTCTTATGTAGATCCAATGTATTTGTGAATACTTGGACTATTTGTGTTCATCCAAGCTTTATGTGAATACTTGGATTAGAGTTGTGTAAATCCATTGCACATGTGTGTGCTTGGATTTGTGTTGTGTAGATCCAAGCTACATGTGTGTACTTGGATATGTTTAGTTGAGTTGTAATTAGTTGTGTTAGTTCTCACTAAACTATAAAGTGATGTGGTTGTGTCTTGTGAGTTCTCACTAAACTATAAAGTGATATGTAGTTGTGTTGTGTGAAGTTCTCACTTAGCTTCAAAGTGAAGAGTCGTGGAGATTGGTTCTAGCTTTGGATTAGAACTCGACATCTAGCCTTGTGTCGGAAAATGGCAAAGTAGGCAACGTTGTGAAGATTGGTTCTAGCTTTAGATTAGAACTAGACATCTAGCCTTGTGTCGTAAAATAGTGAAGTGGGCGACGTTGTGTAGATTGGTCCTAGCTAATATTAGGTCTCGACATTTAGCTTAGTGTCGGAAAATAATGTAAGCGACGTTGTAATGTTTTCTCCGCCAAGAAGGGAGCTTGTGGATATAGTGGAAATCTCGAGTAAGGTGTACTTGAGGAGTGGAGTAGGAACGAGGATAGTGCCTCGTTGCCGAACCACTATAAATCTTGGTGTCTTCCTACTAAGTTGTTTCTTTCCTTACTCATTACTTACATTTATTGTCATTATACTTACTACACATTGTTAATGCATTAGAACTGAACCTAATCATTATGCAATTAGCTTTCAAGTAAAAGATAGTTTTAAGCACTCACCTAATTGAAAGGAATTTTAATTAGGAGATAAACCGATGAGAAACTATTCAACCCCCCCCCCCCCCTTCTAGTTTCTACAATTGGTATCAGTGCGATGGTGACACAAGATCTTTGAAGTATATTGTAACACCCCCAAATTTATACAACACAATACAGCGGAAGACTAGTTGGTGTTACGGGATAGCACATTACTCACATCATAGACAACGCATAAAAATCGCGTCGTTTAATAATAAAAGCATTTCCATTCATAAACATCAAAGATACATCGGTCCCAAGTCTTTACATTTCATACAAAAGTTTTACAAGTGTTTGAATGGAAAAATATTGTTTAAGTGCGGGCCATGAATTCTTGTCGTCTTCCCGAGAATTACCTTCAAGTACCTGAGATAAAACATGTTAAAAGAAAAGGTCAGCGATAACGCCGAGTGAATTCATAGAGTTTAATAAATTCCATCAATATAATATCAGTATAAAATTATTACTGAAAATCATTTTGTACAAATCATTTTAATAGGCCATAAAATAGCCAAAATCATTTTATACAAATCTTTATCGAAAATCATAATATAGGCATTTGCCTTAAAAACCGTTATACGAATCATTATCGTTAAAAACACCATACAATACGTTTTTGCAACGTTGTATAGATTAAATAAAACCATTATATGAATATGGTTATAAAAAGCCTTAAAAATCATTATACGAGCCAATGTCGTAAAAACGTCATACAATACGTCTTATGACGTTGTATAAAATCAAATAAAAACCGTTATATGAGTATGGTTATGAAAACCAAAATACAATCATAATATCAATAGTATGACCCTGTATTGCTAGTCAGGCAATACATCGTAATTCGGAGCGTCTATTATTATTTTGTTAACTTGGATTATTATAAGCCGCATGACATTGTTACCTTACTAAACCAAAATGGGTAGCTAACCCGATACAAATTTTGCCCATCTAAAGTAGCGTGTCGTCACAAAGGTCACGCTATTAAAATCTTCTCATACATTAATTCGCTTACCAATCAATGTGGCACGACGGGGATCAACCGTCAAGGCGCGAACTGGGGTGATCGTCCCCAAATAGTACTATTAAATGCATAAGGTCTACCAACTCCCGGTAGTTCACAATTCATGCTAATGGGACTTTTAGTGACATAACCTAACTTTAATAATCCATTTAATTTCATCTATCGGGTCCTTTAATCATTTATCGGGTCATACAATCGGGTCATTCAATCATTCGGGTCCAAAATCAATAAACAAACAATCGGGACAAGTGGTGTCCAAACTTTTATAAAAACTAACATGTTATCTCCTTCGAGGGTTTATAAAGCATTTATAAAACATTTAAAAGAGTGCGAGGCTATGAACTCACGTTGATGTGGGAAGGCGGGTTATCGGCAATTCGGACGTACGGTACGTTCTTCAATCACGGAAACCTAGACAAATAATATTCGGTCTTAGACGTTTGTCCAATGACTTTATAAAAATAACAATTATGTATACATATGATGATTATATATATATGATGATCAAGTGGGTTTACATATTCTCGTTTACTCATTTTTAGTGTTATATGTCGATAACTTTTATACTAGCTTACAAGTTTTACCCATTTACGTGTTTTAAGTCCAATAAACTTATTATAAGTTCTTTAACTTGTTTTAATCCTTGTTATACTTATTTTATCAGTATGTATACTTCCCATGTTGGGCCCAAATGGGTTAAGCCCAATAAGTTCTTTTTACAAGTTTATATCTTATTTAGTCCAATTATTAGCCCAATGTGTTTACTTAGCTCGTTAATATCCGTATGCCCTATAGTTCGGGTTTTATCGGTTTTTACTTGTTATACATGTCTATATATCAGTATATAACTTTTATAAACTTTACATTAGACGGGTTTGGTCGTCTAAGTTTTATTTGGCGAAAAACGTAAATTTTACGGCGATAGCCGAAAAAGTCGTAAAAATCATGTTTATAGTTTTTATTACTTATAAACATTATTTCACCATCATTTATATAATTTATCCATTTGATTACCCTTTTATATATATTTATATAAATAAGTTTTATAAGTTAGTGGGTTTTTATTTTACATTTTATATATTAAAATGTGAGTGCTTATATAATAGTATTATTCTTTAATTTCCAAAAATCTGATTTTTAACTTCATGTTCACCATTTTTAACATATCTAGAGTTCTATAATGAATTAGAAGCTCAAATATTTATCACATAAACTACATGATATGTGCTACATTTAACTTTTCTATAGCTACTGTTGAATCATCTTCTAAATATTTTCTAAAAATCGTCCAAAACAGTAACTTCAGATTTATACCCTAAACTTGTTTTGATCATATCTTACTCATTATTTTGATTCCATTGTATGGCCAACTCTCACATGTGTACAAGACATTTAGCTTACTGTAAATGGATTCTATTTCATCATATTATCAGTCCATGACCTGTTTACTTACTGTTTTATACAGCCATGTAAATTAATCAAGATTTTAACCTTGTTTCATATGGTTTTTCACCTTTTTATACATGATTATCAACAACAAATCCCCACATAACATTTTTATCATCATATAATCATCATAAATATATACAATAGGAAATAAAATACATGTTTATATAATCAAAATAACAAGAAGTTGAGGAGGACAATCTTTATACCACCAACTTGATGTAGGTTATGATTTTGACATGGTTTTTGATGGAGAAACTTGTAGACAACCATGACCATCTTCAAGACCACCATGCTCCATGAACTCCTTGTGGAAAATCAGCCTCAACACACCAAGGAAACTCCTCCATGGATGTTATAATCACCTCCATTCAATAAGTCTTCAAAAGGATATCATCTTATGCAAGAATAACATAAGATTTATGGTGAAATTTTGATCAAATGAGGGTTTTGTGTGAGTTGAGGGACGGCACAAGCAAGAGAGAAAGAGAGAATTGTGTGGTTTTGCATGTGTGTAAATGAGAGCAAATTGTTTTCTTGGTGGTTTTTGTGTTGTGAAAGCTTCATTGTGAAGCTAAGTAGGACAAGTGTTATACTTGTTAAATAAAGTTTGACACATCACTAGCATGTGTTGCTAGTTTTTGGCCGTCCCATGTGGGGGTGGGGCAAAACTTGTTTTTGTCTCATCCCCAATTATTTACGGGTACTCCTCGATTCTAGTTTCCTCGATTTGCGTGCCCTCGGGTCGTTTCACGAAAAATGTTTTTATAAATTATGAATCAACGTCACAAAACGAATCCAATAAAAATTGTCACATCAAAAACGGAGTTCGAAAACGTAAATACGTAATCCTAAGGTTTCCGGTTTAGTCGTAAAGGACGTTAAAATGAAATCGTAAGTCCTAGTCTTTTCTCGTAAATTTGTGAGTTTATGAACCAACACAAATTTAAAACTCCAAAATAATATTCATGGACAAATTTATTATCTCAAATGTCGGACTGTCACCAAAGACGGTGTATGTAAACGTAAGCACGTAACGTTAAATCCTTCGGTTTAGACGTAGTCGATGCTACTCCAAGACGTAAATCCAAATTCCTTCCCAAAAATATGTGAGTTCATATTGTACATTGTTTTTAAATAATATTGAGAATAAAATATCAACCATAAATTGACGGATTGTCACAGCATTTACCCCTAAACAGGATCTTTGTCCTCAAAGATCATCTTACCTTACTACTCGCTTCTTATAGAGTTAAAGCCATGTGGGTATTTCCTCCACATTCGGTCTTTTCTCACAAGTGTAATCCATTATAACACGCGAGTTTCATCAGACATAACTACGAAAATAAGATCAGGCTTAATGTTGACTTACTTTCTCTATCCATGATGTTCACGGGTTTTTTATGAATGCAACCTTTCGTCGATCTAAGCTTTACTAAGAACAATCAGATTTTCACTTGACAGATATTCCATCAAGTTCCATTTACGAAACATAATTCACGCAGTCTTTGAAGTCCTAGGGTAGATCCAGCTTATATGCCTTTCAATCCCAACTTTTACATCATCTCAATGGTCCCAAACAACGGGGACTTATATACCATGATTTGTCAGATCATGAATTCATTTTCCCAAGTTTAAAAATTGTGGCATAACTTCGCTACCCATTTGGCACTTCAAGATCTACATTTCACATTCATATAACCTCTTGCCCACTATCGGCGGTTAATAATCAAATCCTAATTTCAACAATCATTTCAGATCTTGCGGGTCGGGTGTTTTGCAAGGTTAGGTTCGCCATCATAGGAAACCTTAAACCGAAAAGACATGTCCAACTCACAATGGGTGTATGTCGGGTGTCTTCATCTCAACTCTTGCTTACAGATGCTCTAATATAGATTCTAACAAGATTCGATCTCGATCCTAGTACGATAATTATCAATGATAATCTTTCCAAAGGAAAACGATTATACGGTATATTACCAAAGGTCGATCATTCAAACATAAAACAACACTTATATCACCTTGTATCGTTACTTTACCTCGTCCCTTCGATTTGGGGTGGTACATAGTACTCTCATCAAGGTTCGTTCTCAATGATTTCTGAGCAAATCTCTAGAAATTCGATGCGAAGCGAGGATCTTGATATAGATGATCGATACAGTCATGCTATGTTTACATAACTCTTTTGCATTTATCATTAACGAGAATGATATTAGCAGATTTTGTCAGTCTGTCGACGATGACCCAAATCGAATCAAGTTCAGACGATGACCTTTGCAATAGCTAGACGTTTACTAATGTATGAGGCGATGTCTGCCTTCATAATTGCCATCAGTACAACTTCTTCAGACAAAGATATTTGTAGTCAAAAATGACATAAATAGAATACTTATACTTACAAATTCCAACATAGCTATATCTCACCATCTCCATATTTATACAATCACCAGCGGTCTTTTATACATTTAACGCTATCGGCTTCTCAACTTTAATGGTTCATACTAGCCGTAAAACCTTTCAATATTTATATTATCCTTCTTACACACATCGTTCATTTTTGTATCGTTCGGCAATTTATTTTGCACGTTCATTATTAAGAAATATATCCTAATTGGTTCTTTATCCTTTTTGTATAGTACGTCAGTATCTATATTCACTTCTCATGATGATGTGATTATCGTGTCCATAATTCACTCAGGTATTCTTTATATATTATGCGTCAGTAATTACGTTCACCTTCCTGATGAAATAAATATCACAACCGTAGTTATTCAAAATTCTTTCTTCATTTCTTCTATGTTTTATTTTCGTCTTTACTATCATTTTTATCCGTTTTTCTCAATCCATCGTCCATAGCATCGATAATTATTATAATTAATTAAATATTAAATATTTAATTTTTTTTTGAAATGTAAACGTAAAAGTTTTAAATTTCTTAGTTCGACCAACTATATAAAAATGTTCAAAATAAATTTGAATTTAATTAACAAGATTTTTGTTGATTTATCGAAAATATTTAATGAGATTCGTAATTGTTCGAAAAATCTTTGGTTTATACTTTGGTCAAAATTTTCTTAGTTGAAAAGCAAAAATTGTCGTTTTAAGATTTCAGGTTATGGTATAAATGGTTTTACTCAGTCCTTCTTAAGTTATCTTGAGGTATACACAAACATTTACCCCTAAACAGAAGTTTAGTTAAATGGTTTGTGTATAAGGGAATAATCCCTTAAAATCCTTTGTTAAAACATTCGTCAAAACATATTTCCATTTTCTTTTTAGTAATACTCAAAGTTTTTAAAAGGGCTCTTAATTTTTGAAGAGTCTATATGCATACATCTTACCATTATTAATCCAACGGTCATTTTATGTAAAGGATTAAGTTCTTAATCACATGTTAAATATTCAAGGTACATGTTTTCATTGTTTAGCCAATTCAGGGCAATTTATAACTAATTATTAACTCATTATTATTCTTATATACAAACAATTGGTCCTTAATGATCTCAAGCATGAATTTATCAAATTACAGCCTACACACGTGATTCATCATATTTATGAATACTACCTGTGCATTAGTCAATCCAAACGACATAACATGAAACTCGTAATGTTCATTACAAGTACCAAATGTAGTGATTGGAATAGATAATCTTCTTCGCAGATGCGAAGTTGATGATAACCATGCTATGGATCAAATTTGCTAGAACCTTGTAAATGATCGAACAATTCTTCCATTTCGAGTTATGGATACCGTTTTCGATTGTCAATTTACTCAGTCACAGTAATCTATAAATATAAGGAAAGATAACACCATAGCTCTTCAGGATGACAGGCTTGGTATGATAAAATCTTTCTCCGACAACTCTCTCAGTTGTACGGTAATTCCTTTAATTTAGATGGTGCTGACGTACAGTGCACAAGCCATAGGTGCAGCACCGGGAATATAATCAAATACCAAATTCTACTTGCCTTAATGCCGAAAGTCTAGGTAATTCACCAACAAATACTTCCTAGAGTTTCAGATAACCGAAACATCTTTTAATAAATTCATGTTAGGTTCTTTCTAGATTATAATATCTATGACTAATTCACAACCAATCACAATATAATCTCAGGTCTAAATACAGGATATGATCATCCGTCAAGAATTATTTAGTTCACTTTTGATAATCAACATCTTATCATTTAGGGGAATTCTATTCGAGTTCCCATTAATTAAGACAATATCGTCATGTCATAATCAATCAATCCATTCTACTGGCATTACCAACTTTCCAGTTTTATTGCCGTCGATAAGATGTGAACTTCTCAAAAGACTAATAATAATTCATAATCCTTCACAAATTCAAGGATATCTGGAGACACAACTACTATTAAAAGAGTAAGGTCAACGCATAATCTATGCGAGAGAATTTCAAATCAGATTCAGACGAAAACATTTAACGAACATGAATATATCCCATGTTTTCATAATTTGAGTACGCATTCGAAAGCTCCTCGGATCGTTACCCAGGTCATTCAAATGAAATCAAATCAAAAGAAATGATAGGAACGTCGATACATCCAGTCGGGTATCAACACTCGGTAATCAAATACTTTTCCTAAGAATCTCACTACGGAAGAATTGGACAAGAAAGAATTGTCAATTGTCAAATAAGACAATTTCCACAGATGAGTAAATTCAACTCAGAAGAATAGATGCTACAGGCACATATGTAGGTGTCCCTAACAATATGTCCTTATTTTTCACTTCTTGCAGATCTCATAAAATTTAATCTTTCACAGCTTCAAAGAAAATGTAGTGTTTATTCATTAGTTTTATGGTGACTACTAATCAGTCTTGCATAGTCCATTCCAAATTGTATGTAGGCGCGCAACTATATACAATTTCAAGATTAACGATGCAATACTCAGTTCGTCAAAATTTTATCATCATGTTTATAATAAAAACATTTACATGCTTAATTCTTAGATAAGAATCAAGAATAAATTTACAAAGATTTTCCTTGTTATGAAAACAATTAAGTTTTCAACTTCATTTTGATATCAATCACTTATAAATCTCACTTTAAATAATCCTTTCAGTGATGAAAATTCAATCTTTATCAAGGGATACTGTTTTATCTTATAAAAACAATTAGTCATCTGCAAAAGAGTGATGAAGATTGGTTCACCAAGAACTAACTATAATATGATAGGAAATGAGCTTAGCCAAGAAATCATGAGGTTCATGATCTCGATGGCACTCAAAAGAATAATCCACAACGTAACTCAATTCAAGATGAGTACTTGTTCAATGGTTGCATCACTAGTGCGAACATTAGGATGAAGCAATAAAAGATAGATAACATCGATACATGTAGAATTTAGCTATCAAAGGTAGTCTTTTTATTAATCACAAGCAAGTCAAAATTGTACCGTAACACATTACGTGTCACTATGTTATACAATTCTCAGAACTCATCCTACCAACTGATATCTCAGTTAAGTTAGGGATTATTTTTAAAAGATACCACAATGAATACTAATCTACAAGAGTCATTAGGTGTTCCACATGTCCCGAAAGATCCATCGGTCCCAATTCAGAAGAAGATTTCTTCAATTTATTTATTGGACACTCGGCATCCTCATTAGTGGACAATGGCCTAGGAACAACCCTTAATACGAATCAACAATCAATTAAAACCTTATAATTCAATCACATAACTTAACGACTTCCTCTTAACAATCTCATGTTCCATACAAGTTAAATTTTTCTTCATTCAAGTTTTAACAAATTTTATACTCAACTCGATATCCTACCTCATTTTCCAATACTTACAACCTTATTCTTCGGCCTTGTAAAGGCAATAATAGTTCAATATGAACAACACTTAATTTCCAATCCTATATCTCCTTTATCAATAATTATCAAATGAGTCACTAGTATGAAATGACTTGATCATTCAACTAGACTTCTCGGAAAGGTACTAGTGGCATGAGGCTTTTGGGTAATGGTTCCAATAACAGCCTCAAGTGCAACATTCACCCTTTCTATTTCAATTTAAGAATTGGATGACAACGAATCAGATGACATCTTCCTAGGTGGTAATGTTTTGTCAAACTTCACTCTATAAGGAAAGATCGTCAAAACATCGATATCAGATTTAATCTCGCCAATTCTTCTTCAATATCATAATCAACTAATATCTACATTTCTACGAATATCAACCATTTGTCGGGATCATAAATATTCGCAACTTGGTTTGGATCTAGGATAGCTAGAATTCCTACGAGAATAGCTTCGATTAATTTACTAGGGGATTTAGGGTACATTGTGACAATCTACGTCGTATAAATACCTCGTATAAATATCAAAATAATCATCAAACAATCATGTAATACAATTACATCATATATATATATATATATATATATAATCCAAGTTATATATATATTAAAATAACACTTCTCAGTCTTGGCCTTGTCGGTAACTCGGGAATTCTTCGGCACCGTTATAGTCAAAAGATTTTTAGACATTTTTAGAAAAATGTTTTTGGTAAAAAGATTTTGAAATGTTTTATTCAAAACCATAGTTTTAAAAATCTTTCGTTCTCTATAACGAGAGCTCTGGTACCAAACTGTAACACCCCCAAATTTATACAACACAATACAGCGGAAGACTAGTTGGTGTTACGGGATAGCACATTACTCACATCATAGACAACGCATAAAAATCGCGTCGTTTAATAATAAAAGCATTTCCATTCATAAACATCAAAGATACATCGGTCCCAAGTCTTTACATTTCATACAAAAGTTTTACAAGTGTTTGAATGGAAAAATATTGTTTAAGTGCGGGCCATGAATTCTTGTCGTCTTCCCGAGAATTACCTTCAAGTACCTGAGATAAAACATGTTAAAAGAAAAGGTCAGCGATAACGCCGAGTGAATTCATAGAGTTTAATAAATTCCATCAATATAATATCAGTATAAAATTATTACTGAAAATCATTTTGTACAAATCATTTTAATAGGCCATAAAATAGCCAAAGTCATTTTATACAAATCTTTATCGAAAATCATAATATAGGCATTTGCCTTAAAAACCGTTATACGAATCATTATCGTTAAAAACACCATACAATACGTTTTTGCAACGTTGTATAGATTAAATAAAACCATTATATGAATATGGTTATAAAAAGCCTTAAAAATCATTATACGAGCCAATGTCGTAAAAACGTCATACAATACGTCTTATGACGTTGTATAAAATCAAATAAAAACCGTTATATGAGTATGGTTATGAAAACCAAAATACAATCATAATATCAATAGTATGACCCTGTATTGCTAGTCAGGCAATACATCGTAATTCGGAGCGTCTATTATTATTTTGTTAACTTGGATTATTATAAGCCGCATGACATTGTTACCTTACTAAACCAAAACGGGTAGCTAACCCGATACAAATTTTGCCCATCTAAAGTAGCGTGTCGTCACAAAGGTCACGCTATTGAAATATTCTCATACATTAATTCGCTTACCAATCAATGTGGCACGACGGGGATCAACCGTCAAGGCGCGAACTGGGGTGATCGTCCCCAAATAGTACTATTAAATGCATAAGCGTCTACCAACTCCCGGTAGTTCACAATTCATGCTAATGGGACTTTTAGTGACATAACCTAACTTTAATAATCCATTTAATTTCATCTATCGGGTCCTTTAATCATTTATCGGGTCATACAATCGGGTCATTCAATCATTCGGGTCCAAAATCAATAAACAAACAATCGGGACAAGTGGTGTCCAAACTTTTATAAAAACTAACATGTTATCTCCCTCTCGGGTTTATAAAGCATTTATAAAACATTTAAAAGAGTGCGAGGCTATGAACTCACGTTGATGTGGGAAGGCGGGTTATCGGCAATTCGGACGTACGGTACGTTCTTCAATCACGGAAACCTAGACAAATAATACTCGGTCTTAGACGTTTGTCCAATGACTTTATAAAAATAACAATTATGTATACATATGATGATTATATATATATGATGATCAAGTGGGTTTACATATTCTCGTTTACTCATTTTTAGTGTTATATGTCGATAACTTTTATACTAGCTTACTAGTTTTACCCATTTACGTGTTTTAAGTCCAATAAACTTATTATAAGTTCTTTAACTTGTTTTAATCCTTGTTATACTTATTTTATCAGTATGTATACTTCCCATGTTGGGCCCAAATGGGTTAAGCCCAATAAGTTCTTTTTACAAGTTTATATCTTATTTAGTCCAATTATTAGCCAATGTGTTTACTTAGCTCGTTAATGTCCGTATGCCCTATAGTTCGGGTTTTATCGGTTTTTAGTTGTTATACATGTCTATATATCAGTATATAACTTTTATAAACTTTACATTAGACGGGTTTGGTCGTCTAAGTTTTATTTGGCGAAAAACGTAAATTTTACGGCGATAGCCGAAGAAGTCGTAAAAATCATGTTTATAGTTTTTATTACTTATAAACATTATTTCACCATCATTTATATAATTTATCCATTTGATTACCCTTTTATATATATTTATATAAATAAGTTTTATAAGTTAGTGCGTTTTTATTTTACATTTTATATATTAAAATGTGAGTGCTTATATAATAGTATTATTCTTTAATTTCCAAAAAATCTGATTTTTAACTTCATGTTCACCATTTTTAACATATCTAGAGTTCTATAATGAATTAGAAGCTCAAATTTTTATCACATAAACTACATGATATGTGCTACATTTAACTCTCCTATAGCTACTGTTGAATCATCTTCTAAATATTTTCTAAAAATCGTCCAAAACAGTAACTTCAGATTTATACCCTAAACTTGTTTTGATCATATCTTACTCATTATTTTGATTCCATTGTATGACCAACTCTCACATGTGTACAAGACATTTAGCTTACTGTAAATGGATTCTATTTCATCATATTATCAGTCCATGACCTGTTTACTTACTGTTTTATACAGCCATGTAAATTAATCAAGATTTTAACCTTGTTTCATATGGTTTTTCACCTTTTTATCCATGATTATCAACAACAAATCCCCACATAACATTTTTATCATCATATAATCATCATAAATATATACAATAGGAAATAAAATACATGTTTACATAATCAAAATAACAAGAAGTTGAGGAGGACAATCTTTATACCACCAACTTGATGTAGGTTATGATTTTGACATGGTTTTTGATGGAGAAACTTGTAGACAACCATGACCATCTTCAAGACTACCATGCTCCATGAACTCCTTGTGGAAAATCAGCCTCAAGACACCAAGGAAACTCCTCCATGGATGTTATAATCACCTCCATTCAATAAGTCTTCAAAAGGATATCATCTTATGCAAGAATAACATAAGATTTGTGGTGAAATTTTGATCAAATGAGGGTTTTGTGTGAGTTGAGGGACGGCACAAGCAAGAGAGAAAGAGAGGATTGTGTGGTTTTGCATGTGTGTAAATGAGAGCAAATGGTTTGCTTGGTGGTTTTTGTGTTGTGAAAGCTTCATTGTGAAGCTAAGTAGGACAAGTGTTATACTTGTTAAATAAAGTTTGACACATCACTAGCATGTGTTGCTAGTTTTTGGCCGTCCCATGTGGGGGTGGGGCAAAACTTGTTTTTGTCTCATCCCCAATTATTTACGGGTACTCCTCGATTCTAGTTTCCTCGATTTGCGTGCCCTCGGGTCGTTTCACGAAAAACGTTTTTATAAATTATGAATCAACGTCACAAAACGAATCCAATAAAAATTGTCACATCAAAAACGGAGTTCGAAAACGTAAATACGTAATCCTAAGGTTTCCGGTTTAGTCGTAAAGGACGTTAAAATGAAATCGTAAGTCCTAGTCTTTTCTCGTAAATTTGTGAGTTTATGAACCAACACAAATTTAAAACTCCAAAATAATATTCATGGACAAATTTATTTTCTCAAATGTCGGACTGTCACCAAAGACGGTGTATGTAAACGTAAGAACGTAACGTTAAATCCTCCGGTTTAGACGTAGTCGATGCTACTCCAAGACGTAAATCCAAATTCCTTCCCAAAAATATGTGAGTTCATATTGTACATTGTTTTTAAATAATATTGAGAATAAAATATCAACCATAAATTGACGGATTGTCACATATATTGTACTTTAAAACTTAGATCGATCCATTGTCTCCTCAAATTAGAAGGTTAAGTTGTACTAAAGTTTTTCTTTGGTCAAAACTATTTTTTGTTGAAAATAAGCCTTTTAAATTGTTAATATTGCATATTACCTAAATTAGTAGTATTAATGCATTTTAGATTTACTCTTGAAATGTATCTACTAGTTTGCATCTTGTTATTTGTAGGTACTCATGAAGATAAATCATTCTATTGATTGTGGATTGAGTTACTTACACTTGTAGAAGACTCATCTTCTTTGATTTCCAACATCATTGAATGATGATATCAAGATAGGTAGGAGTGATACTAGTCTTTGAAGACTTAGTAGTCACTATTAGTCATAGTTGGGCTTTGCATCGGTTCCTTGAAAGCTCGGAATGCAATTTGTGGACAAGGTACGCTTTCGTTCTTCCACACGCCCTATTGATCATTCTTTTGATCATTAATTGACTATATGCTTGTTCTTGGCATCCTTGCCTTGACATTTACTTGTGGTTTGTGATTCTTTCCTTTTTCCCTGTTAAACCTTCATTGCTTGGATACTTTACTCGCTAGGGAGATGTAGGTGAGTTAGTAGAAGCTTAAAGTATCAAGCATGATTTCCATGGTTTGCACCCTTACGGTTAGTAGGCCCTATATTATGTGTAACTTGTGCAGTTAAGCTCATCTCTAGGATAATTAGTGAATCCCTTGAGATACCAAACTACTTCATTAAGTTGTAGGTGGCTTTTACATTTGCAATTGAAATATTCCAAGGATATTGTTACTGTTAATTCTAGCAATAATTATCCGATCATGTAGGAGAGAAAGTGAATCTATACATTGAAATAGAATAAGACTACTCTTGAAAATGATTTTATTCTATGCATCAAAATTGCTTGGTATAATTCATTACCAAAGCCGTTTAGACTTTCGCCAGAAAGGAACGTCTTAAACCACTATATATGACACAATCTCTTCTCCTCATCAACTTGAAGAATGTCATTTATCTCTTGAGCAATGTTCTTTGTCTTGATTCACTTCCCTTGACTCCCCTCCCTTTGCTTCTTTGCTACGAGTAGTCGTTTGTTCGTCTCGGTCTTTTCCTATCTCGATTCAACTCGTAATCCTTCAACAAGGCATTATTACCTACTGTTGCGGTGGTCCAATGATATCCTAAAAGGTTTAAGATATATTTTTAACTATTTTAAAAATTTTGGTTTTCAAAAATTCATTGTTTTTCTTTGATAAAAACCTGCCTCTGCAGGCGGTTCCTTATCTCGCGCTGTTCAAACACGCGGTACTCTATCGATAAGGAACCGCGTGCATAATCTTTGTCAGAGCGCCAGTTTTTATAAAATACCCTTTTTCAAACAAAACCTTCTATCACCTTCAAACACACAGCCGACGGTTTTTTGTTTTTCCACCATTGTTGAAACTTCAAAAACCTTCAACCACTCAAACTAATTGATTCAAGTTTGTGGGTTTCACTCATCCATCATCCAAGATCAACTAATTGTGTGACAACCCAAAATCGAGGTCATTGCTTAATCTTATTTTACGATTATTTTTAAAATTTTTGGATGAGTTTGAACGATATTTATTTTTAGAGGTTTAAGTTTAAACTGATGTTGGAAGGTCTATATTTAATATTTATTAAGTATAAGGAGGATTAGCAAGCGTGATGTCGATGGATGCCAAATATTTTACGTTTTATTGTCGGTTGTTCGATTTTTATTATTTTTGAGGTTTTATTTTAAATGACGTGTTAAGTCGAGTCGAGAGTCGATATTATTATTTTTGAGGTACGTTTTAAATTTTTAAAAGTATCTTTATGAAACCCGAGCCCCGTAAATATTTTGAAAATTGACTAATAGTTATTTCCTTCTTTTTAGCTAACTATTTACATTTCTAGCCACAACTTTCATTAAATTGCAACCAAGTCCCTACCCCACTATATATAAAGCACAAACACACACACACTTTCACAATTTTCATTTCAAAAATTTTACTTCCACTCTCTCTCTCTCTTCTCTTTGCCGAAACCCACCACCATCACCAAAACAAAATCAAACTTCAATTTTTCTTGAGTTCTAGGTTGAATCAAGCTAAACTAACACTAGACCCACCCTTATTTTTGATCAAGGATCACATTGGTGTAAGAATTTCTTACATGCAAGCAACTTTTTTTTCTTGATGTTGGTAGGTAGGAGATATGATCATGCATGGCATTATCATGATGATCCATGGTGGTTTGTGCTAAAAACCTTGTTAGAAACTTCATTTTGATCTTATGATTTTTATTTTGATTATGATTTTGATGTTATGATTAATGTATGATGATATTAGGGCATAGTAATGATCATTTCCATGGTTGGTTTTTATCAAAAAGTTGATTTAGTACAAGTTTTGAGTAGGGCATAGTAATGATCATTTCTATGGTTGGTTTTTATCAAAAAGTTGATTTAGTACAAGTTTTGAGTAGTCATTTTACAACAGTAAGTATTAGGTAAAATCCGATTTTTTATGTTTTGAAAATGGCTTAACTTATAGCCTAGGGTTGTAGATAATTTTCTTAGCTTCGATTTGATATAAGGTAGAGCTTCTAGCTCAAAACGAGCGCGAAGTTATGATGTTTTGAATGATCGTATACCGGGAGACGAGTATCGGCACTACAAGTAGTTGTTGTCGATATTTGGATCGAATCTCGGGTACTCTAAATGGATGTCTTGAAAAATGTAACCTACTTATAATGAGGTGTTTATTTTGTAGGTTGAGTTTACTTTAAAACCCGAGTGTCGGTTTTGTAAACGGAGTCGTTTAAATAAGTTAAAACGGTTGTATGAAAAATTAACGTAAATCTGTCCGGATTTTGTAGTTTGAAAATGAGTTGGGTAAAGTACATTAAAAGTAATTTCATTTGATAAACTTGTAGGAGGACTTTCTATATATAGTAAGTTAGTTTATCGAGTCGTTTCATAAACGGTTGACGAGTTTAAAAAGGGTAAATAAACTAGTACATGTAGTATATATCGGCGGATTTTGTAAAAGGTGTAAAATGGTTAAGTAAATGTGTAGTAAAGTATAATGAAGTTATTTATATCGTTTTCTCTCGAGTTTATCGTGACTTTATGAGTTTGAGTTTGATGTTGTTATGTATGATTTATTTCTCGAGTCATTATTTAACGAACGCGCCTTATTTGATAGGTAGCGGTTCTCGTGTTTGAAAGGCATCCATTATCGTCGACGATCATCTCGCTAGATCTATTATATTAAGGTGAGTCTATAGCCTCGCCTTCTACTCGTTTTAATGATTTTAATACCCGCGAGGGGGATACATGCTATTTGAAAATATATGAACACAAGTCATGAGTAATTGTTAGACCCGAATGTTGCCTAAAGTTGATTTCATTGTATTGAGTAACTTGTTGCTAAAGACCCTAAATTCATGTGCCGTTAACTATCTTCTGACTTGATGTTGTGAGTCGAGAATAGCAGCTTATTCTAATGGTAGTACAATTGGGTTGACCACCCTATCTGAGACCAGGGAATTACGTTGAGTAACCCGCTGGGAAGGATAATTTTACGTGAATAAGATTGTGGTATTCTAGCAACTGATACCCTAGAGGGGCAATGGTTTTATTCTAGTCATGCCGGCATTTGGCGTGGGTGACTATTGGTTAAGGGGTCGGTGTCATGAGCTTAAACACAATGTTTGTTTAATAATATCATTATTATTACTGCCTTTAATATAGATTGTGTGTACGACAATTCTATAAATGATTATGATTGATTTTCTTCTTGTGTTCAAATGTGATTTGATAAACCTATAGTCTCGCTCAACATTATTGTTGACTCGTTTTATGCATGTATTTCAGGTAATATGAAGTGATGGAGTAGGGAGCTTTACTGTGGAGGTTGTGGCTTGGCTTTTGGAAGAATGTTAGTCTAAACCGTTTCTACCTTTTAATGTTGAACAATTTACTTTATGTTGATGTACTGTACTAAACTTGTTGGTTGCTGGTCGAGATCCATGGGGACAAAACGCTTTACTCTGGTATCGTGTCAGTACATTTATGGGTTGAAATCTATGTTTTAGACCGTTTATGAAAATCTTGTTTATAATTTGTGTAAACGTCTCACTTTTGAGTCGTTCAATATATCTTGTGTGATGATGCTTGTGTCTAGCACCCAATTGTGTATTTCCGCTGCACAATGTAAATTTGGGGTGTTAGAGATTGGTAATCAGAGATGCAAGTTATAGAGAAATGGGTCGATTTTAAAAATTGTCCTAAACTATAACTTTGGTGTCGAAAGTATTTATTCTTCAAAAGCACACAACTCCTCTGCAACGCTCCGGTAAGATCACTTTTAGTTTTGTTTTGTATTGTAGATGTATCCCTCATAACTGAAATGATTTCCCGAGTATTTATTAAGTAAATACTACGATATTGTATTGGAATTATTGAAAGTACGCTGAGTGCTTGTCAATATCATATTTATTTCTTTTTGCGAGCATTGCATAAACATCATTTGCATTGTGTTGCATAGCATGGATAATGTATGACATTTGCATGAGCATTGCATACTAATTATTATTTTATTAACGATGACCTTAAGTATCCTTAACCCTTATAATTGTAGACAATGGCTGGTTTACCTCGTGAGGATGGATGGATTGATTTGATTAATGTAGTGGATGGTGAGGAAGTAGATAACTTTGGTGCTAGTGACGATGAGGAGCCTTTTGAGTTTTTAGATGATGGGATTCCACTTACTGCAGTTGGTCAGGCAGAGCCTGAGTTGATACAAGGTAGTCATGTTCCAAGGGTCAATGTTGTGCCACAGACTGTTCCAGATTGTCAGCGACCGGTTGTTCGTTCTTCGACTCCTACTTGTGATGCTTATATTAGTAGTTTGCCTGGGATTGCATTTGCTAGGGGTGATGTTCCTGTTGAGTCGAGTAGGGCTGCTAGTGCTCGATCTATTCATGATGGTATTCCTAAGGTTTATTGTCCAGGTCCTAGGTCTTATGATGATATTTTTTGGTTTCTTAAGAAGTTTGATAGGTCTTTGTTTGAGAGGTATTTGGTTGAGACTCATGTGATTAGGAGGTTTGAGATGAATGAGAAAAAGTTTTACAGGTTTGTTGGTAGTGTGAGGAGATCCGAGTTTGTTAGGGCAAGGGAAATGGATGAAGTTGTTAGATTGAGATCTATGGTGTTGAATTTGAGTGGGCAAGTTGAAAGGTTGCGTAGGGAGCAAGAAAGGAATGCTAGGTTGAGTGCGTGGGGTTTTGCCGGTGAGATCCTTTCCTAGTCATGGTGTCTTGATTCATGATGTGCCGAATCAGGTTGAAGCTCAAGTGTCGGTGAAGCCGAGTGAAGGAGGTAGTCGTAAAGGGAAGGAAAAAGTGGAGGAAGAGTCAGAGGATGATGATAGCAGCAGTGATGACGAGCCGATGTACAAGAAGCTGCGGGGATTTGATGTTTAGTTCTTTCTGTTGTTGTTTTTATTTGGTCATGTTGTAATAGAACTTATGTAGACTCGTACTCTAGCTTGTGATGAAACTTAATGACTTTAAGTTGTTGTGATGAAGGATTGTAGTGACATTACTTGTCACAATTTTGTGGAGATTTTCCAAAGCAATCCAAATTACCTTCATGACTTATGATTTGTCTTATTAGTTCTCTTGTGTGAATTGGTTAATGATTCATTGTGAATGGTGTTGTTGGTACATGTAGTATCCATGTTACATCTTGATAGAGAAATCCTTCTTCTTATCTTGATATGAATACTTACTTATTCTTTTTCTTTTATGGTGACAGAAGGAGTTGGGGGGCATTTTTCTGACTTTACTAAATTACTATTTGGTTAGTTTTCCTGTAAACATGCCGCCTAAATTGACGACTGATACTGTTAATACCATGATTGAGCAAGCTATCGCTAGAGCTTTGGAAGCTGAACATGCTGCTAGGAACCAAGAGGCTGAGAATAGGAATGCTGCTAGTCAGGTTGGAGGGAATGTTGGAAATCAGGCTGGAGGAAATGCTGATGAGCAAGAAGAAGGAAATGATGCTGGACAAGTTGGAGGTAATGCTGCTGTTCAGCAGGTTCAGAAGGAATGTTCTTATGTTAGTTTCATGAAATGTGGACCTACCCAATTTCGTGGTACTGGTGGTGCATTGGAATTAAGGAGGTGGATTGAAAAGGTTGAAAGTACTTTTGAAATCAGTGGATGTTCAGAAGCTAGTAAGGTGAAATTTGTTGTAGCTACTTTTCAGGATGATGCGTTGAGTTGGTGGAATAGTCAAGTAGCTACTGTGGGATTGGTTGAAGCAAATGCTAGAACATAGACTGTGACTAAGGTACTGTTGACTGCTAAGTTTTGTCCTGAGGAAGAGTTAGGTCAGTTGGAAGATGAATTGAGGCATTTGGTGTTGAGGAATAATGATATTGTAGCTTATACAAGGAGGTTTTCTGATTTGTGTTTGTTGTGTCCTGATGCGTTTGCTGATGACCGTAAGAAGATGAAGCAGTATATTCGGGGTTTATCTAGTAATATCAAGGGAGAAACTACTTCGTCGAAACCCAAGTCATTTGATGAAACTGTTCAAATGGCTCATGCTTTAATGGATGTAAAGCTGCAGGCACGAAAGGATAGTATTGTTGAAGGAAATAAAAGAAAGTGGGAAGTTGCACACTCAAGCCAAGGGCAAAATCGAGGTGGCTATCGTAATAACAATAACCAAGGACCGAATAGGAATCAGCAATATAATTTGAGAAGGAATGATGGTGTTCGTGCTGCTACAGGAAATCAAGGTAACAATGTGAATCTGAAGTGTGGTCGGTGTAATCTTTATCATGTTGGAAATTGTCCACCTGCTTGCAACATGTGTGGGAAGGCCAGACATAAGATGGCAGATTGTAGAAACAAGGGTGTAGCCACTGGGGCTAATGCTGTCAAGGTAGTTTACTGTTCTAGATGTGGAGGCCGTGGACATAAGCAGGGGAACTGTCCGAGGGTTGGCATACGACAGGGAGGAAATGTTGCTGCTGTTGCTGCTGGGATTGCTGCTCCAGCCTATGTCGTGGGAGATGCTAACAAACCTCAAGGGCCAAACATGGTGACTGGTACGTTCTTACTTGATGCTTGTTATGCTAGTGTGTTGTTTGATTCTGGATCCGATAGAAGTTTCGTAGATGTTAGATTCAGTCAGCTATTGGATAGAGAACCAGTGAGATTGACAACTAGTTATAATGTGGAGTTAGCTGATGGTAAGGTTGTAAGCACTAGTTCTATATTGAAAGGTTGTTCCTTGAAGTTAGGTAATTATGTGTTTAGTATTGATTTGATGCCCATAGAATTAGGATCTTTTGACGTAATTATTGGAATAGACTGGTTAGTTGGTAATGGTGCAGTAATTGTTTGTGGAGAAAGATTAGTTCAGATACCGCTAAGGAATAGGGTATTGACTGTGAAAGGTGATGAATGTACGTCTCGTTTGAGAGTTGTTTCTTGTTTAAAGATGATGAGGTATATAGAAGCAGGTTGTGATGTGTTTCTTACACAGATAAGTAACGATGGTGTGAATGAAAGGAAATTGGAGGATGTGCCTGTGATTAGAGAGTATCTTGAGGTTTTCCCTGAGGAATTGCCAGGATTACCGCCGCATCGTGAAGTTGAGTTTCGTATTGATTTAGTACCGGGTGCTACTCCTGTTGCTCGTGCACCGTATCGTTTAGCTCCATCTGAGATGAAGGAATTATCTGATCAATTGAAGGAATTGATGGATAAGGGATTTATTAGACCAAGTTCGTCGCCGTGGGGTGCGCCTGTTTTTTTTGTTAGGAAGAAAGATGGTTCTTTTAGAATGTGTATTGATTACAGAGAGCTTAACAAATTGACTGTCAAGAATCGGTATCCACTACCGAGGATTGATGATTTGTTCGATCAGTTGCAAGGTTCAAGTGTATACTCGAAGATCGATTTGAGATCTAGGTATCATCAACTGAGAGTTAGGGAAGAAGATATTCCTATAACAGCTTTCCGTACTCGATATGGACATTTCGAATTTCAAGTGATGCCTTTTGGATTAACAAATGCGCCTGTTGTATTTATGGATTTGATGAATCATGTATGTAAGCCGTATTTTGATGAGTTTGTTATCGTATTCATTGATGATATTCTCGTTTACTCCAAGAGTGAAGAGGAACATGAGAAGCATTTGAGAAGAATTTTGGAATTATTGAAGAAGGAGAAGTTGTATGCGAAATTCTCTAAGTGTGAATTTTGTTTGAAATTAGTGCAATTTT
This sequence comes from Glebionis coronaria, assembly GCA_025667525.1. NCBI lineage: Eukaryota > Viridiplantae > Streptophyta > Magnoliopsida > Asterales > Asteraceae > Glebionis > Glebionis coronaria. The sequence continues at coordinate 399,115,627 of CM046882.1, forward strand.
TGGGGCATGTGATTGATAGTGAAGATGTTCGTGTGGATCCTGCTAAGATTGAGGCAATTAAGGATTGGTCAGTGCTGAAGACGCCGACTGAAGTTCGCCAATTTCTTAGTTTGGCTGGGTATTATAGAAGGTTTATTGAGAAGTTTTCGTTGATTACTAAGCCGTTGACTAAGCTTACGGAGAAGAATCAAGTGTTTGAATGGGGATTGGAAGAGGAATCTGCATTTAGTATGTTGAAGGATATGTTGTGTTCTGCGCCGATATTGTCTTTGCCAGAAGGATCTGAGGATTTTGTAGTGTACTGTGACGCGTCTCATAAAGGATTTGGAGCTGTATTGATGCAAAGGGAGAAAGTAATAGCGTATGCGTCGAAACAATTAAGGAATCATGAAGAGAATCACACTACGCATGATTTAGAACTTGGGGCTGTTATTTTTGCATTGAAGCTGTGGAGACACTACTTGTATGGAACCAAGTGTGTGGTTTTCACTGATCATAAGAGTTTGCAGTATATTTTGGATCAAAAGGAATTGAATATGAGGCAAAGGAGATGGGTTGAGTTGCTGAGTGATTATGACTGCGAGATTCGTTACCATCCTGGTAAAGCGAATGTGGTAGCTGATGCACTTAGTAGAAAGGAAAGAGATAAGTCTATAAGAGTTAGAGCTTTGACGATGTTGGAAAGTGTTGATTTGACAGAAGCGATATTGAAAGCCCAAACTAATGGTTTGAAGGAAGAGAACGTTGAGGCAGAAAATTTGGGTAGAATGTTGAAGCCTTTGTTTGAAGTAAGGCCAAATGGATTGAGGTATTTTAAGAATAGGATTTGGTTACCGTTGTGTCCGTCTAAGAAAGATTCATTAGGGGTGCGAGATTTGGTGATGAATGAATCTCATAAGTTGAAGTATTCGATACATCCTGGATCGGACAAGATGTATCAAGATCTTAAGAAAGTTTATTGGTGGCCGAATATGAAGGTAGATATAGCACAGTATGTTAATAAGTGTCTAACTTGTGCGAAGGTAAAGGCTGAACATAAGAAACTGTCGGGATTATTAGTGCTGTAGGTCCTCGTAATCTTGGATTATCCTTGTGTTGTGATTATCTAAAGAGATAGAAAGATAGATGAAGAACTAGAGAGAGAAACTAGAGAGAGGTTGGAGAGAAACATGAAAGATTAGATTATATGTGTGTGAAGTGAATGACCAACCCCTCCTAACATGCTAGGAGGGGGTTTATATAGCCCACCCTACATGTGGGCTATATGGGCTATATTGGATCACGAGCCCAATATCATTGGAGTGACCGATCCTTTCTAAATACGTAAAAACGTATTTCCAACAATCTCCCCCTAAGGGAGGTCACTCCAAGTTACAATGTCCTAAATAGTCTATAGCTCGTGATCTATGCTAATAATGATGTGACCGAGACTTTCCTTGGGAAAACGCATTTCCAACAATCTCCCCCAAAGGGAGGTCACACCATTTTACAAAATCTTAAACCTAGCATACTATGCTTGAGTCTTCGATCTTGTTCTTGTGAATATGCTTGATGTGATCTTTGACTTTAGCCTTGAACATGTTTCCTTGCCTTGACCTTGTGCATTCATCACTTGTGATATTCGCCTCTTCGTGACTTCATGTTCCACACACTTATACCTTTATAATTCTTGAAAGCTTCAGAGTTTGATACAGCGGAAGACTTGACCTTCAGACTTTCTTGAATTCGTTGAAGTACTGAGTGTATGCAGTATAAGCATGTGGGGACGACTTCTTCTTGGATTCCGCAACGCCACCGTCTTCAAATGCCGCAACATAAGTAGACACGAAAGAAATGGCTTTGAACATTTCATTCTAATTCGGTAGCATTTTACCTCCGGTCGGTGAAGACCGTTGGACGATATTAGATATCGTACCCGTGACGGATAGTTTCAATTAAGTAACTTCCTGACAGGATTTCGCGGGTAAACCCGTTCTCTTTATTCGACCGTCCAAAGCTGACTGCGAACATAAAGAGTGAATCATTTGGATAATAATATTCGCATGATTTGAAGTCGTCAATTCATGTTCCTGGAACAAGTGAAATTCAATTAAGAACCGCACCATCGTTGTTTTCCAGTTGTCACTAGCTTGATTCGTATAGAATCTTGCAAGTTACCTACCAAGTGCTGTTTGAGGTTAACACTAGAAGGATTTCCACTCATCACCGTGAACACAAAGGTATCACTCTGAGTGTTCTGGCAAGATCACTGAGATATTGCGTAGAGGCCTGGAACGTGTTTAAATTCAGTTAAGAATTAAACAGCCGTTGCTTTCCAGTTATCACAAGTTTGATTCATAAAGAATCGCACAAGTCACCTACCATGAGCTTTTTGATATTCGCTCAAGAAGGATTTCCATCTTCATTGTAAATACTTTCGTATTACTCGGATGTTCAGGCAAGATCATGAAGATTTTGCGTAGGACTCTAAAAATCTTTCTTACTTTTCACAGTGTGTGAAGAAGCAAGGAAATATGAAAGTGTGTCCTAATGATATATTTGATAATCTCAAATGGCTCTAGACTCGATCGTGCATTTTGGATTTTAGTGATCGGAGGCTGGAGAGGAGTGCCACCTTTTCAATACCAATTTATTCGGAGTGAATAAATCAATAGATAATGTGTTGTCTCCGTGTGATTAAAACAAATACCTTTTGAGAGATATCTGAGTTAGCTGGGATGGGTTGTGCATTGCATCACTGGGTCCATGATGTCTGTCTTCAATATTGAGAATCATTAAAATGATCTCAATAGCATATGTGTTGACCCGGTTTCTGCCTAAAGTTGTAAGGAGGGCTTCTTTCTTTACACCCTTTATCTTTACAATTCTTTTTCATTCTTCAACCCCTTCAATGCTTACCAATACGTCATAACTAGCACCTTGTTGTGATTGTTCCAGTGCTAACTTAAGTACTTGGTCGGCATTCAGCTACGTTCACAATCTTTCTCCATCAATCCTAAGGACTACTATTTCTAGCTATGGAATGTCCTTGGGAAGATTCCTCCTGTTCTAGAAGAATCATTGGACTTAACCTATCCTACCATCCTTATGTCACCACAATCTTCATCGTCGTGAAGTAAATGGGTTTTGGGTAAGTATATGTCACCATGAAATCCATTTTGAAGTGCAAATCCATTTTGCTCCCCCTTAACATATGCCACGATATCCGAAAACATTTCGCATATGTCGGGATGAGCTATCACGTTAAGTCAAACCATTTGTGATAATTTCCCATATTAAATCACATTTTCTCCCCCATATTAAAAATATTAACCCAATCGATGTTTTTAATATCAATTGATTTAATAGCATTTTAAGAAAATTTTGGGAAGAAAAATGCAAATCCAATTATCTTCATGAATTAAACAAGCTCCCCCTCAAATTAATGAGGGTGTACTTGAAACGTAAATTAAATACCTTTTAAACACAAGTGTAAGGTATTTATCACGTGCAAAGATCATATATGATAATGTATTCACAAGATAGCGATTTATGAGGTTGGACCTGAATGATGAAGAACATCATATGAAAGAGGCACATGGTTCTTGTTCACGAATGTTGGTCGCCTCATCACGTCTGAAGTTATCTCTTGACTCCATATGTACGATTGATATCGTTGTCTTGACACCAATATGTGAACTTGGCACCTTCGGCGTCAAAGATTCTGAATGCTGGACAATTGCTCTCCCTCAATTGTTGACCCGTGTTCTATTGAAAGAGTTGTAGTCACCGTTTGAGTAGTCGCATCGTCGAGTATGTAGATACCAATTGTAGATTGCTATGGTTGTAGAGATGATAGCTTCATAAAAACAAGATTTCTCTTGTTTTAACAAATAAATGCACTGACACGTACATAAATTCGTGTTAGATTGTGTTATAAAGTAAACACAATCCCTTACATGGTTATAAAGTAAACCATGCCCGAGAAAATTAATTCCCGTTGTTGAGTCAAAGCTTTCCGGTGAAATGCTTGACTAGAGTATAAAAAGCGGGTTACTATCTGAAATAATAGCAAACCATTTTGAGCATGTTTTAAAACATTTGAACTTCTGCTCGAACTTTATTTACAACCCCGTGTCATTATTGAATGACATTTCTAGTATCGTAAATATTATCGATTCCAGAAGACATGCTCTTTTTATCAAAACATTTTTGAACACAAAATTTTGAAAGATTTAGAAAACCTTTTGAGAAATTCTCGAAAAATTGTGTTCATTGTTTTGAAAAACCAATTACTTGATCTTAAGATGTGGATTATCTTTCAAAACGAGCTCAAGCCCGAGAAGTTGTAAACTTCCCGTTGTTAAGGATAAGTTTATCATCGGCGATAAACTTTCCTTTTAACTGAAGAACGAGTCCTAAGTTGACATTTACTTAGAAGTCGTTTTCATGAGCTTGAAAAACTTTGAATGTTTTAACGAAAAGCTCATGACCGAGAAAGGTGAATTTCTCGTTATGAGGAAAAGTTCTCTTATTTAAAAGATTCACTTTCCCTTCTGAGCTTAAAACCTGGAATGTTTTAATACGAGCTCATGACCGAGAAAGATGAATTTCTCGTTAAGAGGATAAGTTATCATAAAAGATAATCTTTCCTTTATTTTAAGTTCAAGTTACAGTCTGACATTTAACTGTAAGTCATAGAGCATGAGCTTAAAAACTTGGAATGTTTTTTGCATAAGCTCATGCCCGAGAAAATTTAATTTCTCGTTGTTAGGATAAGTTTACCATCGGCGATAAACTTTCCTTTCTTTGAAGAGCGAGTTATAGTCTGTGATGCGACTATAAGTCCTGATGCACTGTAAGCTTAACTGGAAATCCCCTGATATACTTGTTTCTTAGATATCAGCTTCTTTAGCAACCAAACTCCGAGAGTGTCCTTAATTGAGTGGTATACAATGATTGGACCGCTTCTTTCTTTTGGGACATTCTTTTTGGTACCTGCATTCTCATTAGGAGTTTGCATGCTTTGATATGAGTTAGCGATATCTATCTTAGAAGCAAGTGGGGGTTCACAATTTTCTTTTCTTGTGCTAGAGGTGACCGGAGGAGATGATTCACTTGTCTTAGCTGGCAAACATTTCCTTTTATAGAAAACCTTAAGTTCAGGCTTAAGTGATGTATCCTCCTTTTCAATTTCCTCCCTAGTAGTCTTAGTAGAATCAGAGACTATCCTAGTTAAAGGGCACTCGTTTCCTACAAGAGTGAAAGTTCTACCAGTGGGGCGCCACATTTTACCAATGGGTTTGATTTTAGCCACCCACTGGGATTTAAGTCTAGCACGGGAGTTCACCTCATTAAGTAATTTCTTGACACAAGAATCATGATTGGCTTTAAAGACACATTTCCTACATGTTTTACAAGTAGCATATTTAATGTCCGAGTAAGATCTAGAATTCCTAGATGATTGATTGATGCTCCTAGGATATGATATGCTACGGTTAGCAGTGTTGGGTAATCTAGAAGACATCTGACTAGGTTTAAAATTCCTATCTCTTACTTGTGTCTTCTAAATAGCTTCCCTTAGACCAAATTTATGACGAACATCATTTGAACTAGTTCGAGACGTGTTCTTTAGACTATGTCTAGGGAGGCTATATGCAATCATGTGATTAGGTCTAGCAAAAGCTGTTTTAGTCACATTGGGCCTAGATAGTGGAGTGACTGGTCTAGAGAGATGAACCATATCAACTTGGGAGGCAAACCGCGGTCTCGAGGATTTTGTTCGCTCAGATCTAAATGCAGTCAGTTGTCTAACAGACTGAATTTGAGGCGGTTTCCCCAAGATTGATGGTTTTTCAAGCTTAGTATCCACACTAGATCCTTTAGTTTTTCTCAATTCGTTTTTCAACGCAGCTATAGCAAAGACCTTTTCTTGTACTTGAGCCTTTAAAGTCTCATTCTCTTTGAGCAATTCATCTTGGGATGCCAACTTAAATTCAAGCGACTTAATTTGTCTCACAAAATTATCTTTTTCAGCTTTAGAATCTTGAATTTTTTGATTTAATTTTCTTTCAAGAACAACGTTTGAATTTTCAAGTTTTTCAAAATACTTTTCAAATTTATCCGTTTTCTTCGAAAATTCAATTTTGGCATCCTCAAGAGCTTTAGATTGCTGAGCAAAAATTGTTTCAAGCTCTTTAATCTTGGAATCAGAATCGGTTAGAGAAGTAGTCATAAAGCATTTATCATGATGAACTATAGCATTCTGAACAATTTCTCCCCTATTTTGACTCACATCGGATGAATCTGAAGTGGTAAAACTATCACCCTTTTCCATCTCATGTTTGTCATAATTAGGTTCGGAATGCGCAACATGCGGTGGTTCATCGGCATAGACATGATATACCACATTCCTGTGTACCGTGTTAGTAGACTCTTCGTCAGATACAGGTATGGTGTCATCAATCCCTGACATGCTGCTTGTATCATGCTTTCCTCCCGAATCCTTGCTCTTGCAATCTTTAGGCTCCAAGTTTTCAACCGTATGATCATTATCCTCTTGCATCTGCATCGTAGATTCTTGCACTCCATTATCATACTCTTGCTGAAGTCGAGATCTTTCATAAATCGAACACGAGACCGAAATCATTAATTTCAACAATGTACCACGGAACTCTTTAATTTCCGTTTGTGTGTACTGAAGAAATGATTGACATATTCCTGAATTATCAGACTTAAGAATGTTGAATTTGAAGAAGTGCGTAAGTTGTGTCACTAGAGCTTGATATGCAGATGCTGATGCAGAATGATTAAAGTCTTCTTTGTGAAGTTGCTCAGCTAGTTGGTTCAAGTTGAGGAATATGGAATCGATGAATATATAACGATCTTGACCGAAGAGTGTCAGAAATTCGCTTCCTCCTTGAAACCAAGAAATGGTCACTAGATGAGACTGGAGTAGTCGAAAGAACGTTATACCACTTTCTCTAGCTGTGTTTTGCATGAGATGCAAGTCTCCCTCTCGAGATGTCGATTTCAACGAATCCATTAAAAATCGATGATAAATGAAAGTAAGGATTACTTGTCGATCGATCAATGAAAGAAAGTAATTGTGTTTGTTGTTGTGAGTAGAAGTCGAGAAATAATGTTAAAATCCCCTAATAATTGTTCTCGATAAACCAAAAATTCCAAGACAAATTTTCAAAAACACGTTTTTGAAAAATCTTGAAATACTTGTCACTGTATCGGAATCCTCAAATTTAATCCGTCGGAATACCCATCGGAATAACCATCGCAATACCCATCGCAATATTACCCATCGGAATGTTTGATCGGAATGTCACACTATCTTAATGTCCAGATCGGAATGACCAGATCGGAATGTCACTATCGGAATGTCCAGATCGGAAAGCCCAGATCGGAATGTAGCTAAAATAAAATGGACAGAGTGACGACACAAGGATCCCTTAAACCCGTCGGAATCCCAGATTGCAATGCTCGATCGGAATGCTCAGATCGGAATAAGGTGTCGTAATACAGTGATCGCAATGTGGAACCAGCTGGTTATTGCGATCAAGTTCCTCTCAGTTGTACTTTCCGATGGATATGTTTGCTTGAATTTCGGAAATAAGAACACAATGCCTTTTTGCACTTTTGATCCAAGAAAGAATGTGTTTTAACCAAAATCAAGATACCAAAATCACTACAACAAGTAACTAGATAACGTGTATCAAGATCAAAGCATAAAAACACAAAAAAAATTTGGACGTGGGTATGGATTATCAAAACACAAAATCAAGAACACAAGAACAAAACCAATCAAACCAAGGCTCTTGATACCATTTGTAGGTCCTCGTAATCTTGGATTATCCTTGTGTTGTGATTATCTAAAGAGATAGAAAGATAGATGAAGAACTAGAGAGAGAAACTAGAGAGAGGTTGGAGAGAAACATGAAAGATTAGATTATATGTGTGTGAAGTGAATGACCAACCCCTCCTAACATGCTAGGAGGGGGTTTATATAGCCCACCCTACATGTGGGCTATATGGGCTATATTGGATCACGAGCCCAATATCATTGGAGTGACCGATCCTTTCTAAATACGTAAAAACGTATTTCCAACAAGTGCAACCTGAGATTCCTGAGTGGGAATGGGAGAATATTACAATGGATTTTGTGACAGGTTTGCCAAGGACTGCAAATGGTAGTGATATGATATGGGTGATTGTAGATAGATTGACTAAGTCTGCTCACTTTTTGCCGATGAAGAAGACATATAGTATGGAGAGGTTAACAACGGTGTATGTGAAGGAGATTGTTTGTCGACATGGTGTGCCTTTGTCGATAATTTCTGATCGTGATAGTAGGTTTACTTCAGAATTTTGGAAGTCTTTGCAGAAAGCGATGGGAACGGAGTTATGTTTGAGTACAACATATCATCCAGAAACTGATGGACAAAGTGAGAGAACGATTCAAACGTTAGAGGATATGCTTCGTGCATGTGTGATTGATTTTGGAAATGGTTGGGATAAGTGATGAGATGGCATTTATACATGATCTCATCGTTCTTTTCGGGCTTTAAATGCATAAAAATGTCATAAAATACCATATATATGCTTGTGTTTGTTTACTTGTGTATTTTAGGTATGGATATCGTGAAAAAGACAAAAGATCACAAGATACAAGGAAAAACGGACACGAGAAACGAAGCCGTACAAAGAACCGGGCCCTAATCATGAAATGTTCAACAAAATACCCTTGAAGACTTGAAGACAAACAAGATTGATCCTCCAAGAATGAAGAAATGACACTTAAAACCCTTGTATATTAGTAATTACAAGTTTGGTCCCTTAAGTTTGTCAAAATTGCAAAAAGGTCCTTCAACTTTGAAGAAATGACAAGATTGGTCCCTCAACAAAATCAATTTGTCAATTATGGTCCCTCATGAAGATTAAGAAGCAAAGAAGACCTTTGAAGATCAAGATAGTCTAAGATCAGCCCTTGAAATTACTCAAAATGGCAAAAATGATCCTTGAAACCTTTTTCCAAAAGATTTGTGCCAAAAATGTAAAAAGTGGAAAGTTATTTACAAAGGAAACACGTTTTCTAGGGCTGAAAACATTGTTTGCCAAAAATCTCAAAAGATAAGGGCTAATGTTGTCACTCTGAAACATTCAAACCAAAAAACGCGCCTAACACTTTTTCTCCCCCAAAATCGGATCTAAAGGAGTTACTGTTTACCCTCTTCCCACCCAGATTTTTACTTCACTTAAACAAGGTTAAAAAACAATTAACCTTGCACATGTGTGATTCACACATGCAGAAAGCTATCCCACGCCTAAAACCCTCAACCCACTCACTGTAGACCCCACCCCCAATTCCCCTTTCAACCAATCAGAACACGCCTTGGTCCCCAAGCACGATTACGTGTCCCAAATCAACAGTTGTGGTTCATTGCGTCCTCCCAAAGCAAAAATAAACGATGGAGATCAAATGTGACAGCTCAAATCCTTGAAAGCGTCTAGAAGACCCAAGGGGCATTTTTGAGATTTTCTTTGATTAGGGTTTTGTGTTTAAGCAGCCTAGAATGTTCTTAGAGTAGTATAAAAGGAGATGAGCCTGTTCATCCTTCCTTGTTCCAGTTTTTCTTCAAAAATCTTGTAATCCTTTTTAATTAAAATAAAAGTTTGGTATTTGTTTTAAGCATTATAATTCCTTTTTATGTTTATTTAAAGTTGGTATAAGTGTTGAAGGAAAACTGAGTTCCATTTGTTATTTGGTTAAGTAATTTTGAGGTTCAAAATTATTTAAAGGTTTTGTGATATTGAGATTTTTCTTGGAAAAATTGTTTCAAGGAATCTGTGTTAAGAAGTTTAATGTGTCTGGTGATTAAGTGTTTTTTAAAACGTATTAAGAAGGTTCAAAGAGTTTTTGGAAAGGTTTAAGAAAGAAAGAAAGTAAAAACAAGTTTTACATATTGTGCTTGAGTTTTGCTTTTTTTTTATTTGTCTTAGCAGGTGTTGGAATGTGTTGCTGTTAAAGGATCAGCACCAACCCCAGTTGGTAGGAGGTGGATTTTCATCCACTAGAACCCTGGATGTAGGGTTCTAAGGTAATTCTTTTTTCTCTTTTTGAAATTTTCAGAAAAAGTGTATGCTTAGGTAAGATTGTGTGAAAAGTGTTATTTGCTGGTTTAAGGTGTTGGATTTGTGTTCTTGTGAGTTTGTTATGCATGTTTAGGAAGTTTGGATTCAGTTTGGTGAAGTTTGAATTGGATTTGGTTTGTAAAAAACGTTTTCACAAGTTTTAAAGTGGTGTTTGGATAAGTGATTTAGCAGGGCAAAATTCTTGATTTGTGATTTTCAGAGGTGTTAGATAGGTCATATAGGTGTGAGTTAGGTTGCTTGTAGGTACTAGTTTGGATTGGATCAAGTTTTGAAGCAAATGGTGTGTTAAAAAAGGGAAAACATAGCTAGAAATCTGAATATCCACTTTCTGCTTGATTTTCATGAATTTGTGAGCTTAGATCTTGTAATCTGTTAGACATTAGGCTGTTATAGGTTTGCAGGTTGCTTGTGTGCCAATTGGTGATTGTGTGTGCAAAATATAGGAGTCTAAGTCTCATTTGAATGCAAGTAAAAAGCTCATAAGTCCACCAGACTTAGATATTTATCACAGCAACTTGATTTGCCCTTGTGTGCTTGGTTTTGAACATCTTTGTGTGCTAAGTGATTGTTTGTTGCTTGATCTTGACTCCTTGTGCTTCAAAGAGCACAAGGGTGCCCCCTTTGTCCAAAATCATCCACCAATTAAGCCACAACCAAGCCCTCTTGGTGTTAAATCCCTTGTGAAGAAATCAGAAAACACAAGCACAACCTGCTTGTGTTCATAAGTTAAAACTGGAAACATTTTGGATCATAACTTGTTGATTCCTGGATAAAAAGGTGTACTGGATTGTGTTTTAAGCATAAGGGATTGTCAGTGTTGGATTGTAAAAAGAAAAATAAAAAAAGAAAATAATTGGCAAAAAGTCGCCCGCAACGGACTCGAACCCTTGACCTGCAGCTCAGGAGTAAAGGGAACTACCATTGATCTAGACGATTTTTTACGTTAGAGTGTGATTTCAAACGTTATTTAAACCCTTTTTTCTTTCTAGCTTATAAATAAAGCCGTGGCTTATTTCCCCCATTTCCAGCTTATTTGATTTGTGTTTTTGGCTTATTTGATTTTTCCTAGGATCCTTATAGTACTTAGAATTTTTCTAGCTAATTTTTATATTTTTCCCTTTATTAAATTATTTTCTAGAATTTATTTATTAGCCGTAATTTAAAAAATCATTAAAAAATAGAAAAAAGAGTTTTAATTTTTAGGAAAAATAATTTTTAGCTTTTAAAATAATATTTTGAGGTTTACATCTAGTTTTGGTTTTATAAACTTTAATTTTTAATTTTATATTATTTTAAGGTTTGTTATAAACTTTAATTAATTTTATAAAATTATTAAAAAGGGTTTAGGAACTTTAATTTGTGTTTTTCTCTTAGTTAGAATATTTAGGATTTTTGAGAATTTTTTAGAATTAATTTTATAAACTTTTTATTTTTAGTATTATTTTAATATTATTTTATTATTAAAAATTCAAAGTTTTATTTTTATTTCTTTTTCATTTTTCTTAGGTTCTTTATCATTAATTAGGACTTTTACCATTTTTAGAATAATTTTATAGCTTTTAGATTTATTTTTATAATTATTTTAAGTTTAATTAGTTTTTAATCATTTTAAATCATTTTTAGAGTTTTAAAAATAGTTTTAATAGCTTTCAATTTTTAGAAAATTACTTTTTAGTCTTCTAATAATATAAGTTAAGTAATTATTCATTAAAATCATATTTTAGACATTTGAATTAGTTATATTTAATTTTAGGGCTTTAATTAGCATTTAAAATTAAATATTTAATTAATAAAAGGTTTTAAAATATCTTTGTTGGATTTTTGTCTTTATTTATATTATTATTGACTTCTTTTTAATCTTTTAGTTATATTGTTTTTGGTTTTAGTTAAATTTTTAATTTGGGTAGTTTTTCACGACTTTACGTTTACGTCGTAGTGTAATTTTAACGTAACCGTCTTTTCATCCTTTCATCCCCATTCTTCTCAATATTAATCTCAAATAATTACAAGTTAGAACACACACATATACCTCCTTGGGAAACAAACTTTCTCTCATTTTATTTGATTGGGTCATTAACACTTGATTTTTCTTAAAGTCATTTGTTCGATTCTTACCGCTTTTTACGCTCTTTTCCTAAAGAGTAGTAAAACTCTACAATCATTTTGGCGCCGCTGCCGGGGAGGTGTGTTGTGCTTTAATTTGGAAGCTTTTGTTTTTGATATTATCCATAATAAGTATTTGTGTTAAGTGGAACTCCCTTAACACGTATTGTCGGTTTTCTTGGTTTTTCTTGTACAAATATTATTAATATATTGTATTAAGTATCAAAATCAATATACAATATCTCCAAAAGTGTGAAAACACAACCTTAATTGGGATTTGATCTCCTAATTATTGTATTCGAATCTCAAACAAAAAGAAAAGGCAAAAATAGATAAATACTTTCGTGAAGCTCGATTTTGAAAAATACAAACTATAAGGTGGGTATAAGGCGGGTATTATAAAATATACCCTAAGTAAAAAGGCTCTTAAGTGCTTCGCGCCGCCTCGTTTCCCCGCTTGCTTGTGAGTATTTTGAGATTGAAGGCTAATCGAGGGTTTTGCCGCCCAAAGTATTAATACGTATACTATATTTGCTTGGTTTTCTTTGTGATTAAACCCTCTTGAACAATTTGGTTTTCACCAAAGTTCTAAAGTCATTGGAAGACGTTCACTCCACGTGATCGTTTTCATTCCTTTGAGGCTCCTTTAATCAAGAGTTTGATTCGAGGAGAGATTTTGTAGATTGTTGTCTACGAAGATACACCAAAATCAAAAAAAAAAATTAAATATCATCAAAAACACAAAAAAAATTGAAAATTCACAAAACAACCAAAAAGAATCTTCTTTGCTCACCTCCCATTCTTCGTGAAGTTTATGATCACTCGTAATCAAGCGAAACGTGCTCGTAAACGTCTTCAAAAGCAAGCAAATCAAGGATCGTTGATTGTTGAAGAACCTCCAATTGTTGAACCTATTGTAGAACAAGAAGTCGTCATGGCTAATCGTACTATGATGGAGTTGCTACAAGCACCCACCGAGGGTTTTGGAGAGGCTATTGTGATTCCCGCCATTCTCGCGGAGAATTTCGAGATTAAGACGGGTTTAATGTCGATGTTGCAAGCAAATAAGTTTAGAGGTCACGAGAAAGACAACCCGCATTACCACATTAGGAATTTCAACCGTCTCACCGCCACTAGCAAGTTTAAGGATGTTCCACATGACGCCATTAAGATGATGTTGTTTCCATATTCGTTGGATGGACGCGCAAAAATTTGGCTCGAGAAAGAACCGCCAAATTCGATTTTGACATGGGCCGATCTCGTTTCTAAGTTTGTGAACAAGTTTTTTCCACCATCTAAAACAACACACTTAAAAAATGAGATTTCACGATTTGCGCAACGAAATAATGAAAGTTTTTCAATGGCATGGGAACGATTTAAAGAGATGTTACATGAATGTCCACACCATGATTTTTCGGAATTGCATCAAGTTGATACCTTTTATAATGGGCTTAATGATCATGAACGAGATTATTTGAATGCCGCCGCGGGTGGTAATTTTTTGTGCAAGACGACAAATGAGGCTTTACAAATCATTGAAAATCGATCTAAGGTTTATAACCCTCGTAACACACCGAGTGTTGCCAATATGGGTTCGTCATCTTCGTCACAATCGTCTCGTAGCATTAATGCCTTACATGATGAAGCTAATGAGGAAAATCGGTTTTTTGATAGATTTGCTAATCTAATGTCCTATTGGAAGGCTCAAGAAGCTTCCAATTCCGCTTCGGTTAAAGCGGTTGCTAAGAGTTGTTTATCTTGTGGGGGAGCTCATGATCTTTCCGAGTGCATTACCGCGGATGGTAACACTTTGAGTGCTTATGTAGCAACGGGAACTTATAACCAAAACGGCCAAGGTTCCCGCCAAAATCAAGCTCCACCAAACCAAAATGTTAATAATTATCGAAACAACAACCAAGGTAATTACCAAGGCAATACACGCAATTACAACAAAGGGAATTATCAAAGTGGGAATGGACAAATCTCTAATCAAAACCAAAACCGTGATTTTCAAAACACTACACAAGGTTTTCAAAATGCTCACACGAAAAATTTGCAAGGAGAATTTTTGGATTATGCAAAAGCAAATGATGCTAAATTTGATAATATGCAACGTGAGATGATTAGCTTAAGATCCGAGTTGAAAAACGAGCTTAAAAATAAACTTGCTAATGAACTTAAAACTCATGCAAACAAAATGGAAGGAAATGTCCAACGTCTTCAACAAAACCAACAAAAGATGGAACTAGGACAACATGAGATTAAGCAAGAGTTATTGAAAGCGGATGCTAGGCAATCAAAATTTGAGGACCGAATGGCTAAGATGTTTGAAGCAATCATGTGTAAGCCCTCTTCTTCGGGTGGTCTTCCTAGTGATACCATTAACAACCCGAGGGGAGAATTGAAGGTTGTTGCTACACGAAGTGGTAAGACTTTCAAGGAACCAATCTCTCGTACAAGTACTTCTAAGGAGAAGGAAATCGAGAAAGAACCCGAGGTGATGGTCGAAAAGGAGCACATTACAATCCCACGAAGTACCGCTCATACCACACCTACGGTTGAACCAATACCAATTGTGGAACCCGAGTTTCCAAGGCCGTTGCCTAATGACCAACCCACACCACCTTTACCTTACCCTTCGAGACGTAACAAAGAGAAAGCACAAGAAAGGAACAATTATCAATTTGAGCTATTTATGAAAATGTTTCGTGATTTGCATTTTAACATAAGTTTTGCCGACGCTCTTATCATGATGCCTCGATTCGCCGCAAACTTCAAAAGTATGCTTAACAACAAAGAGAAGTTACAACAATCGTCTAGTTGTTCATCGGTTTTTCTTAGCCGCATACCACAAAAAGTCGGTGATCCCGGTAAATTTTTGATTCCGTGTGCAATTCAAGATATGGAGGAATGCTACGCCTTGGCCAATCTTGGTGCTAGTATTAATTTAATGCCTCTCGAGATTTTCAAATCGCTTTCGCTTCCGGCTCTTACTCATTCGAACATGTCCATCGAGATGGCCGATCATTCTACGATCATGGCATGTGGAGTAGCCGAGGACGTTTTCGTTAAAGTCGGAAAGTTTTACTATCCCGTTGAATTTATCGTTGTAGACATTCCTATCGATCGAAAAGTTCCTCTCATTTTGGTTCGTTCATTTTTGGATACATCAAGAGCACTTATCGATGTTCATGCTCGAAAAATCACCCTTCGTTTCAATGAAGAAGAACTTGTCATCAATGCAACACAAAACTCCAATCTTTCTCATGTCTATTCTATTGCAACTTTAAACCATGGTGACTCGACCAATGTCATTTGCAAAGAATTTTCACCAAGAGTTTTAGGAAATGTCTCCAAAAACAATTTACCATTTCCTCCGCCGGTGGAGGTTATGAGTGTAAAGCCTACAAAGAAGAAACCATCAATACTTGAATCGAAAAATCCTTCGCCTCATCTCGAACATTCATTCTTGAAAAGTGTTGATAAGTTGCCGGTTTCTACGAAAGATCTTTCGGATGATGAATATGTAGACCCCGATGGGGAGGTTTTCTTCGTCAATAAACGTTTTGAGAACTTGCCACCACCAAAACCAAAACGGTTTCAAAATGTGAGAATTTTTAGTGTGACTAACATCGTCTTAGAAACACCGTATATTTCCGACATAATCAAAAAGGGTTTTCATAAGGAGAGTTTAAAAGATAAAAAAGGAAAAGATCTTAAATGTGATTTAATTGATTTTTCTACAAATCTAACTCCGTCATCACCACGTGTTTTGAGTGCTACAAACTCGTCTACTCCTTTTGACGATGTTTTGTGTGGTTCTAGTATGGGGGAAGCCCCTTATGTTCCCTCATCCTTGTCCACCGAGGACGAGATATTCGATCCCGGAATTTCATGTAAAGGGAAATCTCGGTCTTCCACCGATGCAATAAATGGAAACTATTTCTATTTGCTTGGTGCGAGTCTACCTCGAGTAGCTCGAAAGTTTGTCTTACCAATTGTCTCACCCTTCTACTTCTCATCTCTTTTCTTCAAACTCTTTGAGTTTATGGCACATGTTGAAGTGGCGTTAAATTGTTTTTCCAATGGAAACGAGAACGCCATTTTCGACCCCGGTATTTTGCATCATTTAAGGACTTAGTCCTTTATACCGGTTGCTTTTTGGGCCTTGTTTATCATGTAAGCCCCATCAAAAAGTGACCACACCATGATTTTCCCTAAATGTTCACATATTAAGGGGATCGAGTCGAGCTCATGACTCGGTAATCAAAAACGAGGTGCCTCGTGGGGGAAATCCCATGCTTATCTTTTATATTCACTAATAAGGGGACTTGTACCCTTCCAACTCGTTGTCTCGTGGTTGTTTGTGATTGTGTTATCTAGATCATCATCATCATCTACGATTGAAGACTCTCGTGTTCGTTTACGTGAGCCTCCATCGTTCGTTTGAAGAAGTTTTTCACGAATCCATGACATATCCTTTATTGTTCTAACAATTATCTTTTAGCATACTTAATAAACGGCTTTAGATATATTGTTGATCACCCTTTCCATGCTAGATCCTAAGAATTCGATTCTTCGTCTCTAGTATGGGGGTGCTCCACCTTTAGACTCGAAACATTGAGGACAATGTTTACTTTTAGTATGGGGGGGTGAATAGGTACTTGCTTTGCTACGCCCTCACGTTTTCCAACTTTTAATGTTTTGTTTTGCTAATAAGGCTAAAAATGGCCAAATTTTAAAATTTTTTCTTAGTTTTCATAAGTGTTTTTAAGACACGAATGTATATTTTCTGATGGGTAGAATAAGAGTTAATTTTTGACTTGATGGCCATTTGGAGCCATTTACATTCCTTAACCCGCTCAATTCAAGTTTTGCTAGACTTTTATATAAGGAGCTTTAAAATGCGAAAGTCTTAATTCATTCGGGTTAAGAACAAGAACTTTTCGCAAGTTCCTATAATTGATTCTAGAAAGTCACTTATCAAGGGAACTTTAAAACGCATTCTCTAAACTTGAAAAAGTCCAAGAAAGTGCAAGATCCTATAGGTGGCTTGAAAACCCAAAACTTTGATTTGATATAGTCTTAATGAAAGCTAATCCAAATTTGGCTTAATTTTGACTTGCATGGCTAAGTTTTCACGAGTCTCTTTAATTAGAGGTCTTTATATAGTGAAGAACGAGAAATGATAGAGTTAGACAAGTGATCATGCTAAACGTAGAACATGAAAATGTTCTTTCAAAAACTCATATGTTTTTAATTGTGGCTTTTTCTTCCCATAAGATCAATGCATTAGGAATAAATCATAATTGCAATAAGTAAGGTCGTACGATTTGAAAAGTTACTTAGCCTCTAGCGCAAGATCGTTTAAAAGTTGCTCGGGGTTGAATAGAGTTCATAGCCAAGGCATAACTTATTGAAGCGGGACGCGAAGATTGGCGATTATCCAAAAAGGCCCTAACAAGGCATGAGGAGCTCTATTTTTGCTAAAGATCCAAAGATGATGTGAAGTATCATTATTCCTAAATCAATATGAAGGATCGAGACACACGACGAGAAGCAATTACTCCCCTAAATAATGGAGAAAGTCTATCCAAAAAGACCCTAACAAGGTATGAGGATAAATATATCCAAGTCCGAAAAGGAGGCGGATCGTTGTATATCAAAATCCAAAGTAAAGATTGAAGAAAAATGATGAAGTCGTGGTCCTATATGAAGAATCTCTCAAAAACGTCAAGTGAAGAAATTCCAAAATATGAAGAGAAGACCATTATTTCAAGAACGTCTTCCCAAGATTTGAAGTATGAAGTACATGCCAAATATCGGTCCGAGAAAGGTCTCAAATCGTGAAACGAGTTATGCCAAGATATGAACTTAAGGAGATACACGAGAAGCCGTTTTATAAGATTTTGTCCTTCGGCTAACTATTGATCAAATCGTGCTACTTTGCTTTCGGACTAATAACTACTCAAATAAGTCAATATGTATCACTTGTGATCCATGACAAATAGATAAAAAATGCTAGTAACCCATTTCCTTTTATAATAACTAGGATTGCGGGGAGAAAAAGTATTACACAATTTGAACGTATGAGTAGTGTTAGCATTGTGACTTGTACCAACAATGATCTTGTTTTTGCACTTAGCATGGAGTGTATGACAATCAAGGATGACGAAGTTTACTCTAAGGGACATTAACTTGTTTCTATTCTTTGACCCTAAAAGTCACCTTTTGGTGATGAAAAGCATACATTATGTCTTTACACATTCTCGTAGTTTGTTGCAAGTCTTTTACTCTTCAATAAAGGTTAATAAAATTGAACTTTGGTGATGCTTAGATACTTTATTCTAGCATTGCGTGAGGGCACGGCAATGGCTTAGTATGGGGGAGTGATGAGATGGCATTTATACATGATCTCATCGTTCTTTTCGGGCTTTAAATGCATAAAAATGTCATAAAATACCATATATATGCTTGTGTTTGTTTACTTGTGTATTTTAGGTATGGATATCGTGAAAAAGACAAAAGATCACAAGATACAAGGAAAAACGGACACGAGAAACGAAGCCGTACAAAGAACCGGGCCCTAATCATGAAATGTTCAACAAAATACCCTTGAAGACTTGAAGACAAACAAGATTGATCCTCCAAGAATGAAGAAATGACACTTAAAACCCTTGTATATTAATAATTACAAGTTTGGTCCCTTAAGTTTGTCAAAATTGCAAAAAGGTCCTTCAACTTTGAAGAAATGACAAGATTGGTCCCTCAACAAAATCAATTTGTCAATTATGGTCCCTCATGAAGATTAAGAAGCAAAGAAGACCTTTGAAGATCAAGATAGTCCAAGATCAGCCCTTGAAATTACTCAAAATGGCAAAAATGATCCTTGAAACCTTTTTCCAAAAGATTTGTGCCAAAAATGTAAAAAGTGGAAAGTTATTTACAAAGGAAACACGTTTTCTAGGGCTGAAAACATTGTTTGCCAAAAATCTCAAAAGATAAGGGCTAATGTTGTCACTCTGAAACATTCAAACCAAAAAACACGCCTAACACTTTTTCTCCCCCAAAATCGGATCTAAAGGAGTTACTGTTTACCCTCTTCCCACCCAGATTTTTACTTCACTTAAACAAGGTTAAAAAACAATTAACCTTGCACATGTGTGATTCACACATGCAGAAAGCTATCCCACGCCTAAAACCCTCAACCCACTCACTGTAGACCCCACCCCCAATTCCCCTTTCAACCAATCAGAACACGCCTTGGTCCCCAAGCACGATTACGTGTCCCAAATCAACAGTTGTGGTTCATTGCTTCCTCCCAAAGCAAAAATAAACGATGGAGATCAAATGTGACAGCTCAAATCCTTGAAAGCGTCTAGAAGACCCAAGGGGCATTTTTGAGATTTTCTTTGATTAGGGTTTTGTGTTTAAGCAGCCTAGAATGTTCTTAGAGTAGTATAAAAGGAGATGAGCCTGTTCATCCTTCCTTGTTCCAGTTTTTCTTCAAAAATCTTGTAATCCTTTTTAATTAAAATAAAAGTTTGGTATTTGTTTTAAGCATTATAATTCCTTTTTATGTTTATTTAAAGTTGGTATAAGTGTTGAAGGAAAACTGAGTTCCATTTGTTATTTGGTTAAGTAATTTTGAGGTTCAAAATTATTTAAAGGTTTTGTGATATTGAGATTTTTCTTGGAAAAATTGTTTCAAGGAATCTGTGTTAAGAAGTTTAATGTGTCTGGTGATTAAGTGTTTTTTAAAACGTATTAAGAAGGTTCAAAGAGTTTTTGGAAAGGTTTAAGAAAGAAAGAAAGTAAAAACAAGTTTTACATATTGTGCTTGAGTTTTGCTTTTTTTTGATTTGTCTTAGCAGGTGTTGGAATGTGTTGCTGTTAAAGGATCAGCACCAACCCCAGTTGGTAGGAGGTGGATTTTCATCCACTAGAACCCTGGATGTAGGGTTCTAAGGTAATTCTTTTTTCTCTTTTTGAAATTTTCAGAAAAAGTGTATGCTTAGGTAAGATTGTGTGAAAAGTGTTATTTGCTGGTTTAAGGTGTTGGATTTGTGTTCTTGTGAGTTTGTTATGCATGTTTAGGAAGTTTGGATTCAGTTTGGTGAAGTTTGAATTGGATTTGGTTTGTAAAAAACGTTTTCACAAGTTTTAAAGTGGTGTTTGGATAAGTGATTTAGCAGGGCAAAATTCTTGATTTGTGATTTTCAGAGGTGTTAGATAGGTCATATAGGTGTGAGTTAGGTTGCTTGTAGGTACTAGTTTGGATTGGATCAAGTTTTGAAGCAAATGGTGTGTTAAAAAAGGGAAAACATAGCTAGAAATCTGAATATCCACTTTTTGCTTGATTTTCATGAATTTGTGAGCTTAGATCTTGTAATCTGTTAGACATTAGGCTGTTATAGGTTTGCAGGTTGCTTGTGTGCCAATTGGTGATTGTGTGTGCAAAATATAGGAGTCTAAGTCTCATTTGAATGCAAGTAAAAAGCTCATAAGTCCACCAGACTTAGAATTTTATCACAGCAACTTGATTTGCCCTTGTGTGCTTGGTTTTGAACATCTTTGTGTGCTAAGTGATTGTTTGTTGCTTGATCTTGACTCCTTGTGCTTCAAAGAGCACAAGGGTGCCCCTTTTGTCCAAAATCATCCACCAATTAAGCCACAACCAAGCCCTCTTGGTGTTAAATCCCTTGTGAAGAAATCAGAAAACACAAGCACAACCTGCTTGTGTTCATAAGTTAAAACTGGAAACATTTTGGATCATAACTTGTTGATTCCTGGATAAAAAGGTGTACTGGATTGTGTTTTAAGCATAAGGGATTGTCAGTGTTGGATTGTAAAAAGAAAAATAAAAAAAGAAAATAATTGGCAAAAAGTCGCCCGCAACGGACTCGAACCCTTGACCTGCAGCTCAGGAGTAAAGGGAACTACCATTGATCTAGACGCTTTTTTACGTTAGAGTGTGATTTCAAACGTTATTTAAACCCTTTTTTCTTTCTATCTTATAAATAAATCCGTGGCTTATTTCCCCCATTTCCAGCTTATTTGATTTGTGTTTTTGGCTTATTTGATTTTTCCTAGGATCCTTATGGTACTTAGAATTTTTCTAGCTAATTTTTATATTTTTCGCTTTATTAAATTATTTTCTAGAATTTATTTATTAGCCGTAATTTAAAAAATCATTAAAAAATAGAAAAAAGAGTTTTAATTTTTAGGAAAAATAATTTTTAGCTTTTAAAATAATATTTTGAGGTTTACATCTAGTTTTGGTTTTATAAACTTTAATTTTTAATTTTATATTATTTTAAGGTTTTTTATAAACTTTAATTAATTTTATAAAATTATTAAAAAGGGTTTAGGAACTTTAATTTGTGTTTTTCTCTTAGTTAGAATATTTAGGATTTTTGAGAATTTTTTAGAATTAATTTTATAAACTTTTTATTTTTAGTATTATTTTAATATTATTTTATTATTAAAAATTCAAAGTTTTATTTTTATTTCTTTTTCATTTTTCTTAGGTTCTTTATCATTAATTAGGACTTTTACCATTTTTAGAATAATTTTATAGCTTTTAGATTTATTTTTATAATTATTTTAAGTTTAATTAGTTTTTAATCATTTTAAATCATTTTTAGAGTTTTAAAAATAGTTTTAATAGCTTTCAATTTTTAGAAAATTACTTTTTAGTCTTCTAATAATACAAGTTAAGTAATTATTCAATAAAATCATATTTTAGACATTTGAATTAGTTATATTTAATTTTAGGGCTTTAATTAGCATTTAAAATTAAATATTTAATTAATAAAAGGTTTTAAAATATCTTTGTTGGATTTTTGTCTTTATTTATATTATTATTGACTTCTTTTTAATCTTTTAGTTATTTTGTTTTTGGTTTTAGTTAAAATTTTAATTTGGGTAGTTTTTCACGACTTTACGTTTACGTCGTAGTGTAATTTTAACGTAACCGTCTTTTCATCCTTTCATCCCCATTCTTCTCAATATTAATCTCAAATAATTACAAGTTAGAACACACACATATACCTCCTTGGGAAACGAACTTTCTCTCATTTTATTTGATTGGGTCATTAACACTTGATTTTTCTTAAAGTCATTTGTTCGATTCTTACCGCTTTTTACGCTCTTTTCCTAAAGAGTAGTAAAACTCTACAATCAATAAGCATTTGCCAATGGTTGAATTTTCATACAATAATAGTTATCATTCAAGTATTAAAGCCGCTCCATTTGAAGCTTTGTATGGACGTAAGTGTAGATGTAGAAATGCAATTATGGATCCGGTGGTCTAATGTGGTGGTAAGTGGTGGTGGAAGCCATTGTTGGCTTAGAGAGAGAGAAAGAGAGGTTGAGAGTAAAAGTGTGTGTGTTCCTCAAATGAACAAAATACAATCAACATCCCTCCTTGGAAGCTAAGGAGGGGTATATATAGTCACGCACTTTACAACAAGCCTAGTCTAGTCTAAATGTGCGTGACTATGATAACTAACGAGAATTCTTAAATGTCATCACATAAAGTGAGTTTCCAACAATCTTCCCCCATGGGACGACGTGTAGAATTCCTTACAATATTCTACCTATCAAGTACAAAATAATTAAGAACAAGAGCTTTCTTGAAGCATCCAATGCTGATGAAGTCTTCTGAGGCCTTCGTCTTCAAAACGACTCATCTTTAACGTAACTTGTAGTAGAAATACTGTAACGGCACGAGCTAAGTAACCCATACACTTCTGGTTAAGGAGAAGCTTCTGAATTAGCTTCCCCCTAATTCATGCCACGTAAACTTGATGTAGAAGCATTTTAAATAGCTTCCCCCAAGTAGATCAACAACTTTTCTTCTCACGCTTGAATAATTCTTCTGAATTTTTCTTCCCCCTGAGAATTCAAGTTATGCATACCAGAAAGAATCAAGACATTTCTTCCCCACATAGTTGAAGAAGGTAAATCAATCCCAATTATGAAGCTCAATTACTGAAGTGGACACTTTATCCCATTCATGAAGTTGACATCGTAACACCAGAGTCAATTAAGTCCCGGAAATGCACACGTCTTCTTCCAGAGATGCACCAGAGTCAATTAAGTCCCGGGAATGCATATAGGATAATGATGATGTTTAATTGCAACAATCAAACAATTAAACCTCGAATCAGTAGTGTACCGTTTGGAGATTGATTGATAACGACACGAGTTAAAACACTGATTTTCTCTGCGGCTATGACAAATGTCATCCCGGAATATCTTCAAATCAAAAGAAGGTATGAAGTTCATCACGTGTACTCGTTGTGCGTTCAATGTGTCTTCTTCTTCCCCCTTGATGGTTTCGAAACTCGGAACCATCAATAAATTGTACGCACGTGAACCTGAAATCTCGTGAGAATAATAAATAAGCTGAATTATATATTTTGTGAGAATCAGCTGTTGATCGAAAATCTCTTCTCATAAACTCTCCATGGCCACCTTTACCATTCCACGTGAAAGCAATTTGAAGTGACCACTGAAAGAATGAACCGGATACATCAAACGTGAAGCTGAATAAAAATCCTTCGATCTTGTGACTTAAGCTTGCACTATTGTTGAATGAAGAACGGTGGAGAAATCTCTAAGTACTCAATGCATCACTGAAGAAGTCTATAAGCACAACACCTCTTGAAATTATCCACGTCGACTAAGCGCGTGACACTGAGTACAACAATGTAACCCCTTTAAGTGATAGTTATCCGAGTCATCAACCATCCACCCCGAACCCGGAAACCAGATAACCAAGTCTTCATTCTAGGATTAAGCACGAGCAAGTTATCTAGTTAAAGATAAAATAAATACACACCTTTGAAAGATCCGTCTTCAACGTCACGTAATTAGTACCCGATCAAACGAAATCTGTAGCTACTAAAAAAAATCGCCCATCTTTCTTGGTCTCGTCAAAATAAATTCTTGTCACATTTGTCACTTCATTTTGTCGCGTCACATTTCTCGTCAGCCCATCAGTGTCAAGAAAGAATTAAAGAACCACAAATGCGACAAAAAAACTACAAATTCAAAAAAGGAATTTGCTTGTTTGAGCATCTATTCTCCTTAACAATGTCTCGACACTATTTGTCTCGACCCGATGACACAATGAAATCCCGACAATATGCACAAATTTTTTATTCAAAATAGTTAATTTTGAAATAAAATTTGTTTATATTGTGTGATGAAACAAACGGGCCATCATTCCAATCTGCCAAAGTCAGTTAACCAAAAACGAGTTCCATGGCCCAATATAAAGTAAACTAGTTCCATGTGAATATAACCTTGAGTCCAAGGCCCAATTCGTGTCAGTCATGGCCCAAGAAGTAGACTCGATCCACTGAATTGGAGATAAACAACTTGGTTATAAAACTTTCCAATCCAGAAAAATCTCACACAAGTTTATCTCACCTAACACTCACCATCCCCCAAACTCTCTCACCTATCTTCACCTAGTAAATAACGCCTCACCAAACTCCATCTTCATCTCTCCCAACACACCTCGAATCCTCCGTCCCTTCCAATCCTTCTGTCACACAAACCAAACAAAAATCATCTCCAAATCTTATCTTAAATGCAGAATCACGCCTCCCATCTCAACTTAATCAAAACTCAATCACCAGAATAAAATCTCAATCTTCATTGATCAATAGAAGTTAAATAAACCGCAATATCAGCCTATTTTCTTCGATAAAGAACATACCCACAAAGAACTAAAAGTTCTTAAGGTTTCAAGATCTCATTGAGATCTAAGGTAGGTTGCATGTTGATTTAATTCGATTTGAGTTTGAAACGAAATGAAGAACTGATTAAAACATGCATGTTTTAAATCATTCTTCAGATTTCGTATATTAAAATGGATCAGTGATGACATAAGTTCAAACATACTCGGTCTAAATAGATCTTTTGTGAGTTTGAACGAATCTGAGATCTAGGATTAATATTTTTGTTTGAGTCTAGATGAGTTATTTTTTAGTCCGAGTCTTAGGTTGGAATGGGGATTAGGAGACGATGGGATAGGATAGTTCATGGTGTTGAGGTGATAAAAGGTTGGAGTGAGTTGGTCGACTCAGTGAGTTAAACTCAGTTGGGTTGACTGAGTCAATGAAGAGTTAAGGCGACTCAGTGAGTGATCTGAGTCAACTCGGTAATTACCGAGTTGACTCGGTTGGTTGATATAGGTTTTAAGTCACATTTTTGTTCACAAGTCTTTAACAAAAACAATCCAATCGGAATGTGAAAAACAATCCAATCGGAATGTTTAAGTGAGTGTCATCGGAATATTTTGGTATGTCTCATCGGAATCAAACGAGCTCCCCAATCGGAATGACCAATCCGAAAGTCCAATCTGAATATTCAAACGGAAAGACCAATCTGAAAGTCCAATCGGAAAAGCAATCTGAAAACCCAATCTGAATGTTAATCTGAATAACCAATCTGAAAACCCAATCTGAAAAGGGTTTTGAAGGACCTGAAAAAGTGGATCTGCATATTTTGTCCTTTTCTGATTGTATAAACCCAGAAAGATGAAACCATATGTGATAAGACTTTGACCAAGAAGATGATGATGTAACCGAGACACAAACAAATATGTTAAGGCCCAAAAACGTGTAACTGAATGGATGGATTGGACAAAAAATTATGACGTGACCCAAAAAATTTTTTTGTGACAATGGACAGAAACAATATAAACGAGACACAAGAAATGATATAGACCACCAAAATCGCATAAATAAACACGATCCAAGGATAGAACCGAGGCTCTGATGCCAAATATAGAAAAGCTAAATCGGATCCGGTGATCTAATGTGGTGGTAAGTGGTGGTGGAAGCCATTGTTGGCTTAGAGAGAGAGAAAGAGAGGTTGAGAGTAAAAGTGTGTGTGTTCCTCAAATGAACAAAATACAATCAACACCCCTCCTTGGAAGCTAAGGAGGGGTATATATAGTCACGCACTTTACAACAAGCCTAGTCTAGTCTAAATGTGCGTGACTATGATAACTAACGAGAATTCTTAAATGTCGTCACATAAAGTGAGTTTCCAACAGTAGATCACCAGTGTGTTGGAGTGAGGTAGGAGAAAGTCAATTGACTTGGCCTGAAATGATATTTGAGACGACTGAAAAGATTGTGCAAATTAAGAAGCGTTTGTTATATGCCAGAAGTAGACAACAGTGTTATGCTGATAACAGAAGGAAACCGTTGTAGTTTGAAATAGGAGACATGGTTATGTTGAAAGTATCTCCATGGAAAGGAGTAATACGTTTTGGAAAGAGAGGAAAGTTGAGCCCGAGAATTATTGGACCATTTAAGATTATCCAAAGGATTGGATTGGTGGCTTATAAGTTAGAATTGCCTGATGAGCTTAAGGCTATTCATAATACTTTTCATGTGTCTAATCTGAAGAAGTGTTTAGCTGAAAGGGATGTGGTGATTCCATTGGAGGAAATTCAACTTGATGATAAGTTGCATTTTATAGAGGAACCTGTAGAAATAATGGATAGGGAAGTTAAGAAGTTGAAGCATAGTAGAATTCTGATTGTGAAGGTGAGATGGAACTCTAGACGTGGGCCAGAGTTTACGTGGGAACGTGAGGATTTCTTTAAGGACAAGTATCCTCATTTGTTTAGGAAGGATTAAGCGCCGCGGACGTCGCTTCTTTTAAGAAGGGGGGATGTGACAACCCAAAATCGAGGTCATTGCTTAATCTTATTTTACGATTATTTTTGAAATTTTTGGATGAGTTTGAACGATATTTATTTTTGGAGGTTTAAGTTTAAACCGATGTTGGAAGGTCTATATTTAATATTTATTAAGTATAAGGAGGATTAGCAAGCGTGATGTCGATGGATGCCAAATATTTTACGTTTTATTGTCGTTGTTCGATTTTTATTATTTTCGAGGTTTTATTTTAAATGACGTGTTAAGTCGAGTCGAGAGTCGATATTATTATTTTTTAGGTACGTTTTAAATTTTTAAAAGTATCTTTATAAAACCCGAGCCCCGTAAATATTTTGAAAATTGACTAATAGTTATTTCCCGCTTTTTAGCTAACTATTTACATTTCTAGCCACAACTTTCATTAAATTGCAACCAAGTCCCTACCCCACTATATATAAACCACAAACACACACACACTCTCACAATTTTCATTTCAAAAATTTTACTTCCACTCTCTCTCCCTCTTCTCTTTGCCGAAACCCACCACCATCACCAAAACAAAATCAAACTTCAATTTTTCTTGAGTTCTAGGTTGAATTAAGCTAAACTAACACTAGACCCACCCTTATTTTTTTTTATCAAGGATCACATTGGTGTAAGAATTTCTTACATGCAAGCAACTTTTTTTTCTTGATGTCGGTAGGTAGGAGATATGATCATGCATGGCATTATCATGATGATCCATGGTGGTTTGTGCTAAAAACCTTGTTAGAAACTTCATTTTGATCTTATGATTTTTATTTTGATTATGATTTTGATGTTATGATTAATGTATGATTATATTAGGGCATAGTAATGATCATTTCCATGGTTGGTTTTTATCAAAAAGTTTATTTTGTACAAGTTTTGATTAGTCATTTTACAACAGTAAGTAAAAGATTAAATCCGAATTTTTATGGTTTTAAAATGGCTTAACTTATTGCCTAGGGTTGTAGATAATTTTCTTAGCTTCTATTTGATATAAGGTAGAGCTTCTAGCTCAAAACGAGCGCGAAGTTATGATGTTTTGAATGATCGTGTACCGGGAGACGAGTATCGGCACTACAAGTAGTTGTTGTCGATATTTGGATCGAATCTCGGGGACTCTAAATGGATGTTTTGAAAAATGTAACCTACTGATAATGAGGTTTTTATTTTTAGGTTGAGTTTACTTTAAAACCCGAGTGTCGGTTTTGTAAACAGAATCGTTTAAATAAGTTAAAACGGTTGTATGAAAAAATAACGTAAATCTGTCCGGATTTTGTAGTTTGAAAATAAGTTGGGTAAAGTACATTAAAAGTAATTTCATTTTGTAGAAACTAGAAGGGGGGTTGAAGAGTTTCTCTTCGATTGGTGACCAAATTAAAATTACTTTCAATTCGGTTTGTATCAAAACTATCTTTTACTTGAGGCTAAGTTGCATAATGATTATATTCAATTCAAATGCACTAGCAAATAAAGAGTAAGGAAGGAGACAACCTAGTGGGAAGACACCAAGATTTATAGTGGTTCGACAACGAGGCTCTATCCTTGTTTCTACTCCACTCCGCGAGTACACCTACTCGAGATTTCCACTATATCCACAAGCTCCCTTCTCAGCGGAGAAAACTTTACATCGTTGCTTACATTATTTTCCGACACTAAGCTAAATGTCGAGACCTAATCTTTAGCTAGGACCAATCTACACGATGTTGCCTACTTCACAATTTAACGACACAAGGCTAGATGTCGGGTTCTAATCTTAAGGTAGAACCAATCTTCACGACGTTGCCTACTTCACCATTTTACGACACAAGGCTAGATGTCGAGTTCTAATCGAAAGCTAGAACCAATCTTCACGACTCTTCACTTTGAAGCTAAGTGAGAACTTCACACAACACAACTACTAATCACTTTTAAGTTTAGTGAGAACTCACAAGACACAACCACATCACTTTATAGTTTAGTGAGAACTCCTAATCAAATCTATTACAACTCAACTAGACTTATCCAAGTACACACATGTAGCTTGGATTTACACAACACAAATCCAAGGAAACACATATGCAATGGATGTACACAACAAATCCAAGTATCCACAAATAACTTGGATGAACACAACTAGTCCAAGTATTCATAAATACATTGGATTGACCTAAAACAAAAAAGGTATCATGATGAATATGACTAGCTCATAGATTCATCTTTATCACAACACTAGTGAGTGAGTGATCTTCTCATTGGACAAGGTAAAGGAGGGTATCAAGAGGATAATCATATGTAAACATCCTTAACAATTTAAGTGATCATTTACTAATGATTATGCTATAGAAATTAGAAAGAGGGCTGAGAAAAACGTCCAAGAGGCTTACTGGAAAATGAGATTTGACCCACTATTTAAAGGAGACAAAGTATAATGGATCTATAACGGCTAGCTGTACGCAGTACCTTATCTCACCCCGCGGTACCTTATCGCTAAGGAACCGCGTAGGTACTTAAGGTACCGCCACTAGACTCTGCTCCATTTTTTGTCTTTTAGTGGGGTGGGAATATCTGATGTATTTGAAACCTTCAAAGGATATTCTAACAGCATTTGGAATATGCTATTTTCAAATTTTCATTTTCCATTTTAATAAAACATTTTCTAAAAAATAAAGTTTATTAAAAAGTCTTTTGTCATATTAACAAAAGTGAGTTTTAAGGATAATCATTTTGATGATCTCTAAGTATGATTAAGAAAGGTTAGTGATATGATTATTACCTTGATGATAGTGTTAGTTAAATAATTCATTTTGTGTTTTACACTAAATGTGTTATATGGTTTGTTGTGATCAAAACTAAGAAAGATTAGTTAACACTAATAATGTTTTTAGGCATCACTTGCATTAACGATCTCCCCCTTTTTGATTACGACAAACGATAAACTCATTTACGTAGAAACACAAAATATGGAATTATTAACTAGTTTATCACTATCATTTCTCCCCCTTTGTCGTAGCAAAAAGGGTAGCACAAGTCTTTGAAGAACATCGAACTTTGCTAGTAGCTCCCCCTTGGTGGTTGCTCCCCCTTGCTTGGGGCACCAGAGCTAAGGTGACATGCTACACAAAGGTTAGTAGAAAGGAAAGAAACACCAATGTATATATGATCACTACCTACTAAGTAACTTGAGATGGAGAGAGAGAAGAAATCTCAAATTAGAAGCAAGTATTTTGCTAAGTATGTCCAAAAGGGTAATTGACAAAATCAAATTTCAATCCAATGAAGATGATAAGCTTGTCAATGTGTTAAAGCTTAGAATTGATGGAATCACCCATAAGCAATTGTAAAAATTAACCATGATCAACTCAAAATAGAACTAATGAAATAGCACACAAACAACACAAAGGTTACATAAAAAAAAGACACAACAAAGAAGATAGTCATACACACAATATGAGTATCTAAAAGCAATAAATATGGAAAATAAACCACTAAGCATAAGCTAGTCTAATAGTGATATTTTCCAAGATTGCTTAAAAAGAAATAAAAGACTAAAAAGACGACGATGCATCATTAAAGTTTTGTCCACCGGAACAAAAACTTGAATAGGAGGTCGAGTGAGGAGGAATTCAAGAAAATTTAACTTCTCATACACATGAGCAAGTTCAATTTGTTGAAATCGACAACAAGCACACGAGGATCCATGATGCAACACAAAATCGTTTGATGGGGGTATGGCATCAAACTTAGGGTTTGGTGGTGGTGGGGTAATGGGTTTGGGAATGTTTTCACAATGCCTTGTGAGGTTTGGGAAGGTTGAAAGGTCATTGAGTTGAGGGGTATTAAAGGATTGTGGTGGTGGGGGAACATTTTCTTTTGCTCCGGTGATGGGGTTTATGGTATAAGTCTCATTCCAATACTTGATTGGAGAGAAGGTAGGGTTTTTGGGTGGTTTCGACGAAGATGGTTCATTCTTCTTAACCCAAATAGGTCGAACCGAGATTTTTGGTTTCTTTGAAAGCTTGGATGAGGAAGCTTTGGGTGAGTGGGGTTGTGACAAAGAAATGTCAAGGTTAGGAATGTAGGAGTTAGGCATTGTGAGAGTGTGAGAATGAAATCTCAAGGTTATGTGAGAATGTATTCTCAAGGTTGGGAAGGTGTGAGAATGAAATCTCAAGGTTGGGAAGGTGTGAGAATGAAATATCAAGGTTGGGGTATAAGTAAAATTTAATCAAGGTAAGAGTTTGAATACAAAATGTGTAGTGTCAAGGAATGTTTAGTCAATTTGAGTAAACAATGAATCTTAACAGGGTATAGGGTTTTAAAAGTTTTGACCAAAAATTCGTCAAAAGCTACTTAATGTCCGCGGTAACTTATAGGGACCGGCGGTTCCATATCGCTAGGGAACCGCGGGACTTTAAGGAACCGCGTCCAGTGGACTTGAAACCATGTTTTTCCTGGGTTTTGGGAAAAACTAAGACTTTTTCAAAAAGTTGCAAATCTTGGAATTTTACCTCTATTAGCACCAAATTATGATAGGGTTGCATAAATCAACACATTCACAAAGAATGTCTTGACAAAGGGTGACAAAATAATTTAGATATCATTTTGAACCAATTTTAGTCAAGTTTTTAGAGGTTGTGGTAGATTTAGGTTCAATTTTAATTTCAAATTAAAGTTGATTAGTGTGCACAAAAGGATAGAAACACACAAAGCTAAATCCATAGATCAACAACATGAAACATTCATTAAGGAAGCAAGTACAAAGACTAATAAAAACTAACTAATACATAGCTAGCTTAACATTAAATCTAGATAAGTAGTCTTCTTTGGCTTGGTTTTTTTGAAAACTCTTATTAAGAAAACTCCATCATTCATCTCCTAGGAGGAGGCATGGAGAACAAGGCAAGCAAGAACTCTTGCAACCTCCTATGTAGTCCATACATATCCATCCTGAGGTTATGGATGATGTAGTGGTTGTAAAGACAACATGGACAACTAGGACCATGAGTTTGTTGAAACCCATAGTATGGATCACCCAAAAGGAGGGAAAGTGGAACACCAAAAATTGGAATGTTTGAGTTGGGTGGAGGTGGAGGAGGCATGTTCTCCAAGGGTGATGTGGGTAAGAGTAGAGGCATGTTCCCTAAAGGGGAAATGGGTGAGTGTGGAGGTAAATTCTCCAAGGTTGGTGAAATGGGTGAGTTGTGAGGGGTAAATGGTGAAGTCACCAAAGTGTCATCAAAGACATTCACAAAAGGAATGCTTTAGATTGGTTGGGGTTGTGTGGTCACATCCAAGGGTGCACTTGGAGTGAAGGGAGAGGAGAGCTCATTCATTCTTGAGTTGAATGAAGAGGAGGTAGAACCAATGGAGTGGTTAGTACCATGGGTGGATGATGTCTTGCATGGTGCAAGAGGTGGGGAAGGTGATGAAGAAATGAGGATAGGAGCCATCTCATTCTTAGGTGTGTGGAAAGGTGAGGAGTTAGGCTTGGCTACCTTAATCCTTATTTTGAATGTTTTCCTTGGGGTGGAGGTCTTGGAAGTGTTTGAGGTTTTGGTACACACCATGGTTGATTAGGGTGGTTTAAGGTTTAGGGAAGTATGTTTGATGTGTGAAGAACATGGCAAACAAGGTGGGTTTAAATGGGTGAGGGGATGATCCAAACTAGTAATGGGTTAAAATCATTTTAGGTGAATAATGAATTTAGGTAACCTAGTTTAGGAAATGTGCAGTTTATTACTGAAAATCATGCAAGGTTTATACAGATTTAAGAAAACAGTGTAAAGCAAAGATGCTGTCGTGCACAGTGACCGGCGGTTCCTTATCTAGGACCGGCGGTTCCTTATCGATAAGGATCCACGGGACGATATGGAACCGCCACCAGAGGGCTTTCAAAAATTTCTCATCCCAAATTTTGATAAACCCAGATTTTTCCCAAAAGATTCACAAGCCAAAGTTAACTACAAATCATAGTCTAATAAGCTACCTATCACAAAGATGCACAAAGCTCTGTAAATCATGAACATGATGGCATAATTAACATTAAGGATCAAAATAAATGATAATCCAAACATGCAATCATAAGTTAATACACATCCAAGATAAAATAAAATAGTTCAACATTACATGTTTACCAACATGTATTCTTTGAAATGCTTCAAAGCTTTCACCTTCTCTTTTTGCCCAATCCCTTGATCATATTCCCCAAGAACTTGAAACCTTTTCTTGATTCAACCCGGTGTTCGTGCAATTCCCCTCGAGTTATAAGGTTTTCACGGTAAAGATGCTCCATATTGAGATCTTCCGGTACTTCACTAGAATGATGAGGAGGAGGAGCTAAGTCTTCAAATTCATCCTCGAATGGGTTTGAGGATGGATGGGAATTACTCGAAGAGTGGAAATGAGAACTAGTACCTATGCCATCACCATCACTTGTTGGCATGTCCATGTCCTCATCATCCATCTCTTGATGATCAGATTTTCTCGATCCTCGATCACTTCTTGTCTTTCTTGCATATGCCTCTTGAATAGGCAACATAACCCGATGAACCGGGTAGAAGCGAGAAAGATCGAGGTGGGGAAAATCATGAGCAACCCTTTTGAAAAGGCGAGTTAGAAGCATAGCATAGGGAAGGTTTGTTTTGGGCTTCGAAAGGGCATAATTGATTCGTCGAGCGATATAGAATACCAAGTTGTACTTGGTGGATGTAAAGATGCAACTCAACATATGCACCATACACGCCAAGATATGATCTCGGTTTCCACCAAGACAAAAGACATTCTCCCTAAGGATATTGGCCCATTGGACCATAAAATCCTTAAGGTCGCTAGAGAGCACTTCATATCGATTCACATTTCGTACATTTGAATGAAGGCTTCTCACAACATTTCCATCACGCTCTTTCGAGATGATGTCAAGGATGAACTCTAGATCAATTTCGGTGTGGTCATTTGGAGGTTTATCGAAGGATTCCGAGAGATCATCAAGTCTCCATTTATCCGCAAAACGACAAGTGCCTTCATATGGCACACCGAGAATTTGACCAAATTTTTCGAGAGAGTATTGAATCAATTGATCATTCAACACGAAACGAATGAAAATTTATCCATT
Organism: Glebionis coronaria; assembly: GCA_025667525.1. Lineage (NCBI taxonomy): Eukaryota > Viridiplantae > Streptophyta > Magnoliopsida > Asterales > Asteraceae > Glebionis > Glebionis coronaria. The sequence continues at coordinate 399,149,680 of CM046882.1, forward strand.
GTATTCAAGCATGGAGTAGGTGCTAAAGAATTCAAGAAGGAATAAGGGGTAAATATCTTCTTCTATGTTGAGCAAGCAATCAAACCCCGAAAGCTCAAACATAGATTGGATATAGTCATAACCCGTTATTTCCTTGTCAACGACTCTACCCTCATGGAAACAACGAGTGGAAAGGGATGGAAAAGCGTTTTGAAGTTGGGGGGAAGCATAGGTTTGGGAGAGGTTTGGCATGTATTGTCTAGTGTATTGATGATCTTTTTGATATTGAGAAGGCATGATTAGTACCTAAATAAACATAAGACAATCTTTTTCCAATCACTCATATGAAAAATAAAATCAAAAATTGAAAATATGAGAATGTGTTATATCAATTTCTTGACAAACAAAGGATTGAATCCATAACATCCTCATGTTCACAATGCATCTATTCCATCATTAACCAAGAACACATGATCTATGCTAGATCAATAATGGATTAGAACATTGGTTTTTCAAAACAAGGTTTTTAGGTAAGCATTAACAATGTCATTACGTAATTGTTCATGGGTTCATCTCAAATCCATCATTCAACCAAAATCATTTAGCCTAAATTCAGATTTGTTCTATAAGTGGGTTTTAGTGAAATCTTAATGAATATGAACCTAAGGAATCATAGTAAAATAACCATGTCAACCCACATTCCTATTAAGGTTTTAATTCAATTTCAATTTTAAAAATCCCCAATTATGAAAGGATGAACCCTAGAACAAAATAGATGAAATTAAAAGAAAATACTTACAATTAATTGATGTTAGATGAAGGATGAGTGAAACCCACAACTTGGAATCAATTAATTTGAGTGATTGAAGGTTTTGGAAGCTTCAACAATGGTGGAGAAACAAGAAAACCGTCGCTGTATGTTTTTGGGAGAGAGATAGTGGTTTGAAAAGAATAAAATAATCAAATTGGCGCTCTGACAAAACTTACTGCCCGCGGTACCTTATCGATAAGGAACCGCGGGTTTGAGCCGCAGAGATAAGGAACCGCCTACAGAGGCAGGTTTTTATCTATGAAAAACGCCAAATTTTAAAAACCAAGTTTTTCTAAAATACTTAAAATTATATCATGAGCCTTTTAGAATATCATTGGATCATCATAACACTAAGCAATATGCCTTAACGAAGGATTACGAGTTAAATCGAGATCGAAAAGAACCGAAACGGACAAACGACTACTCGTATCAAAACGACTAAGTAGAGAGAAGTCAAGGGAAGTGAATCAAGACTAGGAAAGATGCTCAAGGGAATAATGACAATCTTCAAATAGTGGTAACGAAGAGCTTGTGTCATATATAGTGGTTTAAGACGTGCCTTTCCGGCGAAACGTTAAACGGCTTTGGTAATGAATAAGCACAAAGCAATTATTCAAGTATAGACTAAGATCACTTTCAATAATAGTCTTAGTCTAAACCAAAATATGAGCAAGGTATTAATTCACTTTCTCTCCCACAAAGGGCCTACTAACCGTATGGGTGCAAACCATGGAAATCATGCTTGATACTTTAAGCTTCTACTAACTCACTCTACATCACCATAGTGAGTCAAGTATCCAAGCAATGAAGGTTTGAGAGGATAAAGGAAATGAAACACCAACCATAAATAAATGTCAAGGAAAGGATGCCAAGAACAAGCACATAGTCAAGTAATGATCAAAAGAATGATCAAAGGGCGTGTGGAAGAACGAAAGTGTACCTTGGCCACAAAGAGAAATCCATGAAGGAATAAGTGCTATGCCCAATCAATGATCATGATGAGTACTAAGTCTTCAAGGACAAGTATCATTCCCAATCATCTTGGTATCATCATTCAAAGATGTTAAAGATCAATGAAGATGATTCTTCTACAAGTGAAAGTAACTCAATCCACAACCAATTAAGTGATTGATCTTCATGAGTACCTACACAAAGCAAGATGCAAACTAGTAGATACATTTCAAGAGTATATCTAAAATGCATAAAGGCTACTAATCTTAAGTGAGATGCAATATTATCAATTAAAAGACCTATTTTCAAAGAAAACATAGTTTTGACCAAAGAGAAACTTTAGTACAACTAGACCTTCTAATTTGAGGAGACAATGGATCGATCCAAGTTTCAAAGTACAATATACTTTAAAGATATTGAGTGACCATCGCTCTGATACCAATTGTTGAAACTAGAAGGGGGGGTTGAATAGTTTCTCTTCGATTGGTGACCAAATTAAAATTACTTTCAATTCGGTTTGTATCAAAACTATCTTTTACTTGAGGCTAAGTTGTATAATGATTAGATTCAATTCAAATGCACTAGCAAAGAGAATAGGTAAGTATAATGATAATGAAATAAATAAAGAGTAAGGAAGGAGACAACCTAGTGGGAAGACACCAAGATTTATAGTGGTTCGACAACGAGGCTCTATCCTCGTTTCTACTCCACTCCTCGAGTACACCTACTCGAGATTTCTACTATATCCACAAGCTCCCTTCTCGGCGGAGAAAACCTTACATCGTTGCTTACATTATTTTCCGACACTAAGCTAAATGTCGAGACCTAATCTTTAGCTAGGACCAATCTACATGACGTTGCCTACTTCACAATTTAACGAAACAAGGCTAGATGTTGGGTTCTAATCTTAAGGTAGAACCAATCTTCACGACGTTGCCTACTTCACCATTTTACGACACAAGGCTAGATGTCGAGTTCTAATCGAAAGCTAGAACCAATCTTCACGACTCATCACTTTAAAGCTAAGTGAGAACTTCACACAACACAACTACTAATCACTTTTAAGTTTAGTGAGAACTCACAAGACACAACCACATCACTTTATAGTTTAGTGAGAACTCCTAATCAATCTATTACCACTCAACTAGACTTATCCAAGTACACACATGTAGCTTGGATTTACACAACACAAATCTAAGCAAACACATATGCAATGAATGTACACAACAAATCCAAGTATCCACAAATAACTTGGATGAACACAACTAGTCCAAGTATTCATAAATACATTGGATTGACCCAAAACAAAAAAGTTATCATGATGAATATGACTAGCTCATAGATTCATCTTTATCACAACACTAGTGAGTGAGTGATCTTCTCATTGGACAAGATAAAGGAGGGGATCAAGAGGATAATCATATGTAAACATCCTTAACAATTTAAGTGATCATTTACTAATGATTATGCTATAGAAATTAGAAAAAGGGCTGAGAAAAACGTCCAAGAGGCTTACTAGAAAATGAGATTTGACCCACTATTTAAAGGAGACAAAGTATAACGGATCTATAACGGCTAGCTATGTGCGGTACCTTATCTCACCCCGCGGTACCTTATCGCTAAGGAACCGCGTAGGTACTTAAGGTACCGCCACTAGACTCCGCTTCGTTTTTTGTCTTTTAGTGGGGTGGGAATATCTGAGGTATTTGAAACCTTCAAAGGATATTCTAACATCATTTGGAATATGCTATTTTCAAATTTTCATTTTCCATTTTAATAAAACATTTTCTAAAAAAGAAAGTTCATTAAAAAGTCTTTTGTCATATTAACAAAAGTGAGTTTTAAGGATAATCATTTTGATGATCACTAAGTATGATTAAGAAAGGTTAGTGATATGATTATTACCTTGATGATAGTGTTAGTTAAATAATTCATTTTGTGTTTTACACAAAATGTGTTATATGGTTTGTTGTGATCAAAACTAAGAAATATTAGTTAACACTAATAATGTTTTTAGGCATCACTTGCATTAACACATTTGATAAACTTGTAGGAGGACTTTCTATATATAGTAAGTTAGTTTATCGAGTCGTGTCATAAACGGTTGACGAGTTTAAAAGGGGTAAATAAACTAGTACATGTAGTATATACCGGCGGATTTTGTAAACTAGTACATGAAGTTACAATCTGATATTCTTGTGTTGAATATCACTATTTCAAACTACAAAAGGGGGCTTACACAATCAGATGGGATGGTGCAAGAGTATAGGGACATGGAATTTAATCTAAAAGATCAAATAAATGTTCTTAAAAGGGATCTAGCACTTAGTTCTGAAAAAAAAGCTTCTTACATAGAAGCTAATAATGAATTGAAACTTAAGCTAGATGAGGCCATTCAAGCTAGGGAGAATGTAGGGCTTAAAATTGAAAAGTTTGAAAAAGCTTGTCTAACCCTAGAAAAGGTTATAAGTGAACAGAGAAACACTAAACACATGTTAGGGATTGGGATGCCTTCTAAGGAGTATGCTGCTGTTCCACCCCCAGAAGGTGACTTCTATGGAGTTTCTAAGAAAGACTTGTCTTGGAATGGTATTCCAGAGTTCCAAGTGGAGGAATTTACTCCTCCACCACGTGTGCTCTCACCAGTTGAGGAATACAAGCAAAGAGTGACTGACATTGACCTTTGGAAGAAGGCCAGCCCTTCTCTCTTTGTTAAAGGAGGACTTCTTAGTGATGAACAGACTGACCCTAAACCCATTGTCATCACTAACCCTACTACTGGCAAACCCATTGACCTTGGCTCACAACCTAAAAGCAAATCTAGTGTTAAGTATGCCGAAATGTATAGAAAACCTAGATCACCAAAGAGTCAACGTAGTGTTCATAGGATTGGATTTTATGAACCTAGACCAAGGTTATGTCTAGAAAGGCTTATTATTCATGTGGGAGCTTCTCACATTTAGTTTATAGGTGTGTCAGCGGATACAAACCAGTCACTGACAATAAGTCAATCACATTTGATTTATAGGTGTGTCAGCGGATACAAACCAGCCGCTGACAATAAGTCAATCATGGTCAACCTAAAGCCTTATGTTTATATTAGACCACAGGCCACTAGACCAGCTCCTTACTTCTATAAGGCAGCTAACACCCAAGGCCAAAGACCTTTCCAAAAGACCAATACTTGGTCTAACAAACAATGGGTTCCTATAGCAAACCCTAATTCAAACGCTGACAGGAACAATTCATCCGCTAACATGGCAAAACCAGCCGTTGATAGAATTAGGTTTGGTATGAAAATGCCACAATTAGCAGCTGTCAGACCTAATGTTAGACCCAATAATAACAAATATTTACAACCTAAGGGAATGGGGTCTAAGGGATCATCCAACTTAACATGGAGACCTAAAAAAGAATAGTCATCAACTTTTAATGGTGTCTTTATGACTTGCAACATGTTTAAGTATCTTGAAAAGCATGTTGGGACAAAATGGGTGTTTAATGTTAAAAGGGATGAACAGGGGGTTGTTACAAGAAACAAGTCTATTCTTGTTGAACAACCAAATGGATCCAAGTCTACTAAGGCTTGGATTCCCAAACAAACTGATTTGTTTTCTCTATGTGCAAGGCATTACAAAGCAGGTTAATGACCATGGATATTGGGATAGTGGATGATCAAGGCACATGACTGGAAAGGAAGACTACTTGAAAAAGTTTACTCCTATTTCAGACGGTGATAAAGTGTACTTTGGAGGAGGATTTGGTACAATATCAGGCAAAGGCACTATTATCACTAACAACTTGCGATTTGATGAAGTTGTTATGGTAAAAGAACTTGAATATAACTTGTTTAGTGTGTCACAAGTGTGTGACAACAAATATAAAGTTCTTTTTACTAATACTGAATGACTTGTTTTTAGAAAGGACTATGTGTTACCTGCTAATAAGTTCATTGAATTTTGAACACCTAGACATAAGGACATTAATAATGTTAATCTTCAAAGGATTAAAATGAGTAATAACTTGTCATGTCTATATGCTAAAGCTTCAGCAGATGAGAGTATCTTATGGCACAGAAGGTTAGGGCACATTAACTTTAAGAACATGAATAGACTTTTGAGGCATGAGCTTATGAGAGGATTGACCTCAAAAGCATTCCACAATGATCATAATTGTGTTTCATGTCTTAAAGGCAAATAGCACAAGTCCTCATTTAAGTCTAAGAGTGTTCATTCTAGTTCTAAACCACTACACTTGCTTCACATGGACTTATTTGGACCTACTAATATAGAGAGTTTAAATGGCGAATCTTATTGCTTTGTGGTCACTGATGACCATTCTAGGTTAACATGGACTTTCTTTTTAGTTAAAAAGAGTGATACTGCCAAAACCTTAATTAGTTTTATAAATCAAATGGAAAAGAAATCAGGGTTTACAGTTAACATTCTAAGAAGTGATAATGGTGGAGAGTTTAGAAATGACCTATTAGATGCCTTCTATGTGGATAAGGGATTACTAGGGAGTTTAGCATAGCTAGAACTCCACAGCAAAATGGTGTAGCTAAAAGGATAAATAGAACTCTTATTGAAGCAGCTAGGACCATGTTAGCAGATGCTAAGTTACCCATTGCATTTTGAGCTGAGGCTGTAAATATTGCATGTTATGTTCAGAATAGAGCCTTGGTCAACAAGATTCACAATAAGACCCTTTATGAGCTCTTTTAGAATAGAAAACCTAATATAGATTTTCTTAGACCCTTTGGATGTCATGTAGTAATTCTTAATACTAGTGGCAACCTAGGAAAGTTTAATTCATAAGGTGATGAGGGATATTTTGTGGGTTATTCTATGAACAGCAAAGGGTATATGGTTTACCATAAGAGAGATAAGGTCATAACAGAAAATGTACACGTTGACTTTTTGGAGAGAAAACCTAGTGATCCTACAAATAGACCAGATTGGCTTTTTGATTTAGAGCCATTATCTAGATCCATGAATCACTTGCCTGTTACTAATCCAGTTATCTTGAAGTCCTCTCTAAAGATTGTGGAAGAAACTATTGCTGATAATGCAAGTATACAAGCCACAAAGGTGCAAGGATTCCAAGCAGATGAGTTCACTCCTACATTTTCTTTTATGGATTTACCCATTCAGAGTGAAGAATTCATTTAGGCATATGCTGCTGAAAAAGAAGTGGAGAGAAAGCAACAAGAAGAACAAGTCAGTAAAAGTATTTCATCCGCTGATAAAAGTAGTTCAGTCGCTGACACGCCTGATCCAAACGCTGACAGCTTGCTTTCATCCGCTGATAAAGATGTGCTTGAACTTGGTGAAAATTCCATACCCAATGAAGGTGTCAGCGTCACAAATCCAAACGTTGATAATGTGCTTCATAGTTCAAGTGATTATGGAAATCATGATGATGAGGATTATGGAACCTTAGAATCTATAGTGCATGATGACACATTGTTTGGGGGAGGAATTCTTACCAAAGTGTCCAAAGTTCACCCTCCTACCCAAATCATTGGTCCTATCAATTCACCAGTTCAAACAAGAAGAAAGAAGAATCCCATAGGAGGAGTCATTGCCAACATTCACAAAAAGGATGATACCCCTTTGGTTTAAGTATGTTTATTTGCTTGCTTTCTATCACAGAATGAGCCCAAGAAGATTTTTGATGCTCTCCAAGAACCAAGCTAGGTTGAATCAATGCATGATGAGCTTCACCAGTTTGCAATTCAGGATGTTTGGGAGCTTGTGGATTGTCGCAAGCATGTGAGACCTATTGGGGCACGTTGGGTTCTAAGGAAAAAAAGAGATGAGAGAGGTATTGTGATCATAAACAAGGCAAGACTCGTTGCTCAAGGTTACACACAAGAAGAAGGCATTGACTATGAAGAGCTTTTTGCACCTGTTTCTATAATTGAAGCAATAAGGCCTATGATTCTTGCATGGGTTTCACAGTCTACTAGATGGATGTCAATAGTGCTTTCTTATATGGCACAATTCAAGAGGAAGTATATGTTATGCAGCCTCCTGGTTTTGAAGATTCAGAGCATCCAGACAAGGTTTATAGAGTTAAAAAGGCAATCTATGGCCTTCATCAGGCCCCTAGAGCTTGGTATGGTACTCTTTTCACATACTTGGTGGAAAATGGTTTCAAAAGGGGCACCATAGATCAAACTTTATTCACAAAACAAGACGGGAAGGATTTTCTTCTTGTGCAGGTCTATGTTTTTTTTTGGGTATACCTGGGTTTCGACTCGACATTGCGAGCTGACTAATCCCAGGGCGACTATCCTTTTGGATAGCCTGGAGTCATCGCAGGTGAACCTTTGTGGCCACCACCAAATGTACACACCTAGTGAGGTTTGAACCCTTGACCTCTCCTTTGAGAGTCAAGGACCTTACCACTAGGCCACTTGGTGGTGGTTATGCAGGTCTATGTTGATGATATCATCTTTGGTTCTTCTAACCAAAGGATGAGTGATGATTTCCCCAAGCTGATGACTAACAAATTTCAAATGAGTGCAAATGGAGAGATGAACTTCTTTCTAGGTCTTCAGTTCCAACAGAAAGAAAATGGTATCTTCATATCTCAAGACAAATATGTAGATGAAATTTTAAAGAAGTTTGGCTTTTCCCCTCATGAGAAACAGGATAGCACCGCCATGGACAGGGAACACCCCTGGGGAAAGATTGGATATGGAAAAGATGTTGATGTTACGCATCATAGATCATTGATTGGCTCATTGATGCATCTTACTGCCTCTAGACCTGACATCATGTTTGTTGTGTGTGCATGTGCACGTCATCAAGTGACTCCCAAAGACTGTCATTGTAAAACCCGCATTTAAAATCCAAGAACATTAATTATACACAGCCTCAGTTTTATGTAAAACGTGATGTAATTAATTATTTAGAATAATAATTAATATTATATATTTAAGTATTCAGTATGTATTAATTACTCAGTAAAATAAATAAAGCATGGCAGAATAATTACAGAAGATAAAACGTGAGATCACAAGACCAATACTCGAACCAAGACACGAGGGTGTAAAAGTTATTACGCAGTCTCAGATTTACTTAAAGGTACGTGAGATATAGATTATTAAAATCAAGGGCTTACGTCTTGTTTAAACACGAAATTTAACGCAAATGCGCATGTTAAATAACTAAAAGAATCGAAGTTAAGTACACAAAAGACTTTTCTTTTTCTTGGTCTCTTCTTTCTAAATCACGGCTACACGACAGAAAGCGATGCTGCCCACTCCGCCGAAAAAGGGCCTAAAATGGCACCTTATATCTCTGCAAAACGTAAAGGTATTCATATTATAAATCTTACTAGAACTGCTCGTTTTTTATCAGAAGCTTGTGATTTGGTTTTTGATGCAGCAAGTAAAGGAAAACAATTCTTAATTGTTGGAACTAAAAATAAAGAAGCTGATTCAGTAGCATGGGCTACTTGCCATTCGTTGGTTATTAGCGGCATCCCGAAAACGTCCGGGTCGAAATATGGCTTTCAAATTAAGTTCCGAATTAGTGGATGCTGCCAAAGGGAGTGGCGATGCCATACGCAAAAGGGAAGAGACTCATAGAATGGCAGAGGCAAATAGAGCTTTTGCACATTTTCGTTCCTTCAGACGTGTCAATTGGGCAAATACGCCCATAGTGACTAGGATGAATATCTCGTATTGGAAAAGTAGCAGTTCGTGCAGTTAATCCCCCCGGGCCCAAATAACTCAATTTTCTTAATTAATTTGTAGATATCACGAATCATGAATGAATCAAGAACAATTGATCTAAATACTTGAAAACATGTTATTAATCATTTAAATTGTGGGGGTTGTTGTTGTACACGAAAACCGATAGTTATTAAACTCTTGGTGGTGTTTTGTGGATTGACCAGCCGAGACTTCAAGTCTCTGTGGTGTCTTCTTGTGACCAGCCGCAAACAGAAACACATCAAGGGGGTGTTTGGGGTTAACTCGCAAAAAGGGGGTGTTTGGGTCTGTAAAACAGTGGGAACATAGCTAAAATGATGGGAAACCACCAACAGTCGGTAGGTCTTCGATTAAAAGCAGGGGGAACGAAAAACAAGCAGGGGGAACGAAAAACAAGCAGGGGGAACGGACAACAAGCAATGGGAACCACATGGGGCTGCTGTTTGACTAACGCCAGCATATGGGCCTCGGTTGAGCTAACCCAAGACATGGGTGTCTCGGGAATGTTTTGGGCTCGGGTTTCGAGTACACGTTATATATTTAAATGCAAATGGTTGATTTAAGTTTTATTAAATCATTTTAAAAAAAATAAGTTTATAAATAACTTATCCAAATTGTTTTGGTTATTAATTTAATTGGTGATTAAATTGACGATTGTTTAATTATTTTATTACTTGACAACGTGTGACTTATCTAAGGATTTAATTTTCAAGGAAACTAATTTTGGAAACGTTCTATTTTAGGAAACTTTCTATTTTGGGAAACTTTCCACTTTTAGCAGGTTACTTATAACAGTATTATAATACAATAATCAGAATACAGTATAATACAATAATCAAAATACAATATAATACAGTAATCAGAATTACGAGATATACACTAATCAATATATATTTAAAGACGTCAGAGTTATCAGAATATATACGAAAACAGTACGACAATACAAGAACATAATCAATCAAATTAAGAACAATAAGAATAAGTAATAGTAAACAGTAATCAGACAACTTATTTCACGTCCCTTATTTATGTAGTATCCGTGAAGTCGGAGTAGATCCTTTGGCTTTCATTCTTATTTCATTACTGGACACGAGGTACGGATTTTCCGTCCTTCAGTAACGCATGATTAGGATTTCCCGTCTGCAGCCAAATGTTTTCCCCAGTATATGTTATAAATTACAGTAATTGTCTTAATAACTAAGTTAAATTTCCTGAGCTTTATATACATTCATGACCAGTTATATACTAGTTACGGAGGTACCGTAACCATGACACTTGAGGCACCGGTGTCATGACTCCTCTGCGGGGGAGTGATTTCTCGCAGCGTCCCTTTTATTTCAGCTTGGCCATTTATCAGTATTATCAGTGGGGTGTATGGATGCATCCTAGGTTATAAGTTTACAGCTTATCAGGTGAATGTGGTGTGTGCTCTACATCCTTCACATTGGAGTTGATCCCTCCACCCAGCACATCAATTAGAGGTCACCCCTCTACAACATGACGAGGTCACCCCTCTATGTATTCATGTAGACGTTGTTACAATACATGACCTATATAAGCTCTTGGCACTTAAAATACAGTAAATGCATGTTTCCAGATTTAACAAATAATAGTTCAGCTTTACTAATTATAAACCAGACTTTTCAGAACATACACAGTTTTATTCCGCTGCTTCTACTTATCAGTCTTACAGTTTTAGTATTTTATTATCTGTTTCATTTCCGTATTTCTTATCATGCTTTGTATCCGTTCACTGGGCGTTATGCTCAGCCGTAGTTCCTTTCATGTTCAAACGGCAGGTACACTAGGACGCTCTTAGGATTCTCAGAGTGCGTGCATTTGGATGGAAGTTATCCAGACTTCTTTAATTTGTTCACTTCATACATGTATTGCCTATTTGAACATTGTTTAGTCCTCCTCTTCAGTACTTAATCTTTTATTTATGAGTTTATGTTTGGATTACTGATGTTTGATTCTATCATTTCTTTTATGGTCAGTTAATGTTTTAGGACATTTACCTTATATGCTTTGATGACACGCCATAAATACACATAAGAGTCCACTTATCCAAGTGGGGTGTTACAATTATGGTATTAGAGCGCAAGGTTCGACCTGTAGGCTCTAAAACTTGACCTGTGACTAGTAGGTAGTCACCAGGCACTTCTTATATTTTGGCGTTGTTATCTTTCATGTTTCTCATGCATTTATCAGTTAGTTTTCTTCATTTATCAGTCAGTTTTCTTAAAAAATTTGACTAAGTAAAAGGTTGGTACAGGACTGGCCATATTTAGTCACATGTACTTTTCTGTGAATTTTTCGTTTTGGTGAACCGACCCATAGGCGTTCACCCTTTCCCGTTCAGATTTTGTATTGGTGAACCGACCTATAGGCGTTCATCCTTACTCATGTCAGATACATGTTTTCAGTCGAATATTACTTGGTGAACTGGCCCATAGACGTTCACCATTGTTTAGGTCAAATTTCATATTTCAGACGACAGTTGTTTAATGAGCCGACCCAAAAGTGTTCATCTTTGTTCATATCATGATGTTTCATTAAAAATTTTACTAGTATGGTTTGGACTACATCCACCCATATTTAGTCCCAGATTGTAAATTTCTATACATGACAGTTTTCAGAAAATTTTGACAAGTATGGATCGAACCAGAATCGCCCATACTTAGTCACATGTTCTCTCCTTTGAATGTTGTGGATTGAACCATAGCCATCCATACTAGTTGATATTAAACCTCAGTTGACTATACCTTTATGTTCTTTGTAACAGTAAAGTTTTCATACTCTCACGGGGATGTCGTTTTCATGCTGATTAAGTTTCATATCTCCTTATGAGGATTATGTTTCAGCAGGGTGTTGATATTTCATGCTAAGATACGAAGGGATTTCAGTAAAATCATGTTCTTATGATAGATCATGTTTGGTCTTCATCAATCATGTCTCCATGCTGACCATTGTTCAAACTTCGTTTAATCATACTTTTGAGTCTCCATACAACCAGCATTTAGTCTACGCAAGAATTGCCAGACTATCATGTTACTCGTTTCAGTTCAGTTTACTACCGTTTAGATCAATTTATTTTCTTTGATCATGTCAGATAATTGACACTAGAATCGATCATCCCATAGAAATTACCATCGGAGCCAGTACAGTATTTCATGTGTACTCCATGTATAGTTTCTCAAGTGTACTACATGTACAGTAGGGCTGAGCACGGCAGACCCAAAACTGACCCGGACCGGAAAACTGGACCGGTCCGAACTGAACCGGACCGAGCAATTTCGGTGCAGTCCTCGGTCCGGGGTTTTGGACTAATTCGGTCCTCGGTCCGGTCGGTCCGGTCCGATCTGGTTCGGTCTTACCAAAATCTCGTCGATTATGTCTAATAAGACCGGACCGGACCAACCCAGACCGGACCGGTCCATTTCGATCTGGTCTCGGTCCGGGGTTTCAGACCAATTCGGTCCTCAGTCCGGTCCGGTCCGGTCATGGACCGATGCTCAGCCCTAATGTTCAGTATTCCTCGTGTACTTCGCGTATAGTATTCCAGGTGTACCCTATGTACCTTACTCCATGTGTACTGTTAATCGATCCTTAATCATCTCCAGCGGTTGCATTTTTCGATATTCTACAGATGCTGATGTTACCCATAAGCTGTAGATTTTACTAAAATATATATGTTACTCATATTTCGGACACTTTACAAGTTGCTGATGGTGCTCATAAGTTGGAGATTCCACAGGATGTTGATGCTATTCATAATATGAAGATTTTGCAGAACAAGAACAGTAACTATTGATATGAATTTCCAGACAATAATATACTTCAACCATCAGACATTACCATCCCATTCCACGCCTTTACTTCCTTAGTTTGATGTTTACACATCACTCAACTATTTTTTAGTCAGAAGAGTGGGGACCGGTACCCAGCCGGCCACTCAACAGAGATAGTTACATACATCACGGTCATGATAATGACCGTAAAAAAAATTGACAGACAAGGCGGTGATGATAACCACAGTGCTAATAATTAATCAGTCAGTAACCATCAGAACTCCGGAACGGACGTGTCTAGAAATATAGAGGTCAGTAGTTTAACCGGTCTGCCAACCCTAGCAGTTACCAGAAAATTTTAACCTTATTCAGACTCATCTACAAAAACACATGTAAGACATCAGTCAAGACACAGGTCTCAACTATCATTTCGGGAGACACGTGTCAGGACACCAGTCATGGTACACGTCATACGAATATATTCTTAAAGTACGAGTCAGAACTCATAACTCTATATTTTTTCTAAACCAGGCCCTCAAAAATTCAGGGTACCCTCCAAGAGGGTATACCCGTTCTGTTATGCCACGCATAAATCAGAAAATTAAAAACTCAGTTACTACCACTGGAGTATTATTCAGGTTATACACGCAATGTTCATTCTGTGAGGTTACAGACGAACATATTAAGTGAAAGTTGCCACGTTTACTTCACGTGTTCATATGTCATCTTTATCTTAAATCATGTGTTAATGCAAAGCAATGCCTAAAAACATTGTTAGTATTAATTTATCTTTCTTAGTTTTGATCACGACAAATTACAAAGACATTTATTGTCAAACACAATCATAAAACGAATTATCTAACAAACCCTATCATCAAGGTAATAATCATTACACTAACATATCTTAATCATGCTTAGTGATCATAAAAGTGATTAGCCTTAAAACTGTGGAAACCATAAATCACGGATCGATTAAGCTTACTAGGATAATCAACGTTCATATGATAAACATAGCGGAATTAGAACATTGATTATGAACAAGGTGTTTCTTTTCCAACGTTTACTTGTATTAAACTTCAAACGATTAAAAGTAACAAACCTAGACGTGTTTACAAGGTTACACACGTCTAGAACACACGACTCAACTTTAAGACTACATTGTGAATGATGGGATGAATAAAACCTACGGTCATTGTATTCTATATATACTAGAATACAAGACTTTTCTTACAAGAAAACTTTAATTACATTAGAAGTCCCTCCATCTTTTGCTAATAAGTTCTTCTTGTTGTATGAAAGGGCTCCATATTCTTGTAAAGCTTGATATTTGCATATAAGCCCTTCTTGTTTCATTATACTTGTTTTGTCTCATCAAATTAATTCCCAACAATCTTCCCCTATTTGATGATGACAAAACCAATCTTCAAATATTGATCTTTCACGAATGAAACAAGCTTCCCCATAAAGTAAGATTTCTTGTAAAACATATCACCACATAAAAATAAGTTGTATACCTTGATCTTTGAATCTTCTTCCCCTTTTTGTCTCATCCAATAGGGGTCTTCTAAAGATAAACAACTAATAAACGCTTCCCCTTGAGTGGTGCATGTAAATGAATCACGAACCATGTAGACTCTAATTGTAGATTACGAATGAAGAAAAACGAATATAACCTATTTATTGAAGAAGTGGAATATCCCAAGCTTGTACCTTATATCTTGCACTATCCATGTGACGTCGAACTTATATGATGAGAGTAAATATAAGCAGACCTCGATCTCTTGTCAAAATCCTCATCCTTTGTGAGACACTGAGCACGATAATGTAACTCCTTTAAGTGACAGCAAGGTATCTAGTTGCTAGATTTGACAAGTCTTCGTCACCAAACATTTAAACGAACAAGCAAGTTATCTCAAAAGAGAGGCGAGTCTTTTGAGATATGATAAAATACAAACCTGCGAAAAACAACTCCAACACCAAAGAAGCAATAATCAAACCTCTTCATCGAAACCTCCAATTTGCAATGAAAATCATCTAGGTACAATATCATCTTCTTCTTTTATGCAACTGCTGCCTCTGTCGACGTTCTGCTTCTAATCCAAGTCGGTACGTAACCGCAAGGTTAGCCTTGTCACATAATCAAATAAAACGTCATTGCACCAAAAACAATCTTAAAAAACGAGCCATAAAATTTTAAACAGTCAGTTCTGTCCGAGATCCTTTGTCATCCAACATATCATCAGTACGTATTGTCCTATATCGGACAATACGTGTCAGCGTTTGAAAACCAATATATCAGACAACACGCTGTCAGCGTCCAAATATAACGTGTCAGCGTCTTCTCTGTTAGCGTGTGTTTTATTCCTATCAGCGGCTCGACTCAGCCACGGACCCCATCTGTACATCACATGCCACTGTATATGACATAATATTCCAAATCCTTGGCTCTATCATACGTCTTGTATTTAGAAATCATGGACCACAACTGCTTCAAACAATTGCAACATACTCTACCTGTTGTTCTCCTTTTTACTTGATCAAGACACATTTGTCCTTTTTACTCTGCCACTATGCGTACCTTTTTCTTTGTTTACTTTAAACACAAAGTGTACCCTCCTTGTACAACCTTTAATCTACTGTTTCTTTTCTCTTTTGTCAAACCAAACACAAAATACTACAAAACCAATTCATCTCTCTCTATCCCACGTGACCTACTTAGAATTCCAATTGAATATTGAAAGTATTGCAACTTGATATATTGACAATTGAGTCACGTGAGTATCATACTCCTAAACTTGAACAATACTTCATCACGTCCACATCCACTTTTATCATGCTTGAATAATAAAGTAACAAAGATACCTTAACTTCACATGTGGACTGATCTCTCATTCGCCCTGTTTGATACCTTCACATGAGACTATATCGATCTATCTTTACTTCATAAAACCCTTGGATCACATGAACTGCTTGATTTAAATACTTATCAAACCTCACGTCACAATCAACCTGATCATAGTACTTATTTTGACATGTCTGACTAATGTCCCACGTGATGTAAATTGTGACACCCTAGAATCGAGGTCATTAACGATACCCTAAATTACGCTAATTTTTGAAATTTTTAATAAATTTTAATTCCTATAATTATAAGTATTTTGGTTAAAGCCGATGTTCGAGGTTATAATTTTTACGTTTGACGTTTTGAGAAGGACGATGACGATTACGATCCCGAGGGATGCCCAATTTCATGTAATTTTTGACGATTTATCGATAATGTAATTTCTCGAGAATTTTATTTACGGTTCGTGTTAAGTTGAGTCGGGTGAGTTTTATAGCCTTCCAAGTACATTTAAAGTATCCCAAAAATATTTTGGAGTGTTCGGGAAGATTTCCGACTCCCGTAAAATTTTCAAAATTGACAAATGAGTCGAACCCGCAAAGTTTTGAGGACGTTTTTCATTTAAGGACAAAAGAAGCCAAAAATTGCACAAAGGTCCCTCCCAACCCATCAAAAGGGCCAAAATGGACATAAACATAAACACACACAAAATATTTCACAAAAATCAAACACCCACTCTCTCCCTTGTCTCTCTATCCGACGGACACCCCAAACCCACCAAAAATTCACCAAAAATCATTTTTCACTTGATTTTTCAAAAATCTAAGGTAAGACCACACTTAGTTTGGTCATTCCCCACATATTCATGTGCTCAAATCCAACATGCATTGATAAAAATTTTTCAAGATTTTTTCATATGATCCAAATTCGTTTTTGAGGCCCAATGAGCTAATGCATGTTGATTTTAAGTGTTATGGAAGTATAAACACCAAGAAAACCCACCAAAATTAATTTGGTTGTGGTGATTTGGTCACCCAAACCCCACGGCAAAGGGGGTGTTTGGGGAGCCATGGTGGTTGTTGATTTTGCATGTTATTATTGTGTTTGGTTTGTTGTTTTAGGATGATTCACATAGGTTTTATTACTTGCATGTTCATTTTCTTTGATTCTTGATTATGAGATTGGTTGATCAATAGGGGTAGGATTGAAGTTTGATGTTAGGATATGTTTGGGAAGGCTTAGGATGATGTTTAGTGGTGGTTAGAAGTCTTGGAATCGAGTCTAAGCATGTTTTTGGTATGGTCATTTTTAGGCAGAAACATTTGGTCCATTTTATAAAAATTATTTTGTTTCCAGGTCTTGAAAGCTAAATGTAGTGATAGAGGGTTTTCCTAGCTTTAATTTGGTATAAGGTAGAGCCCGTGACTCAAAACGAGCTAAAAGTTATGACATTTTAAAGATCGGGTACCGGGAGACGAGGACTTTCATAATCCGAATTTGTGTAAAGTTTTAGTCAAATCCCGAGAGTCACAAGTATAAATTGGTAAATGGTCAAGGGTCAAAATTTGGTCCCTAACTTGTGTAAATGAGTCTATATGTTGACTTAGGTGTCAAGGAAGTCAAAGGTATTTTTCATATAGGTCAAAGAGGTCAAAATTGGTCGAAGCGCAATTTCAGCCCGTAAAATGTAGTCGTGGAAATGAGTTGCGTAACGGGTCGTAAAAGTAAAAACTTTTGTTGGGCTTAAAAACATGTTATCTACAGGTCATATAGGATTTTTGGAAATTTTGTCAAATTTTATAAGTGTGGTTAAATAAAGTAAAACAGCCCGTACTTTAGTCAAGTACCGGCGAGAACGAGTAAAAATGGACAACGTAAGTATTGAGAGCAATTGGAATAAAATGAATGATACTTGTTGTTTTTGTTTTTGGCGTGAGTTATACTTGTCCTAAGTGACTTGTATATATGTATTTTATACAGTACCGTAAGTATTTAAATGAGATTACTCATTACGCGTTATTTGTGATAGGTGTTGATTTACCCGGGCATCCGTAACATCGTCAGTGATCACTCCTCGAACTACCGACTACTTAAGATATAAGGTGTGAATTTATAGCCTCGCTTATATTTATTTCAAATTGTTTTACCCGCGAGGGAAATGCATGCTAGTTTTTAAAAGGAACGTATATCATGAATGATTGTTAGACCCGAAAGTTGCCTTAGAAATTGTGTTGAGTACCAAAGTTGCAAAAGTCCCTAAAATCATGAACTATTAACTATTGTCCTGCCCTCGAGTAGGGGGAAATAGCCGCTTATGCAATTTGTAGTACTACGGGGTTAACGACCCAATGCTAGCCGAGAAGCTGTACTTATAGTAAGTTCTGCGGTAGATTATTTTGTATGAGAAATAAGGTATAATTGCAACTGATGCCTTTAGAAGGGGCACTGATTTCATCTGAATCATGCCGGTATATTTACGCAGGTGATTGAGTTAACGGATTAGTGTCATGAGCTTAAACACAATTGTCAGTATCCTGATTATAGTTTGTTTGATCGACAAGACTATAAATGATCACGAATGGTTTTTATTATATATACGTTCAAATGGATTGTAAAACCTATAAATTCCACTCAACGTTTTCGTTGACCAAATTTTTGGCATGTGTTTCAGGTAACCGCTGAGGTGTAGGATGGAGCATGCATGGGATGGATGTTGTGTGTACGGCTTGGTGTCCGCTTGTTTTTCCCTCCTTGTTCTACTTAAACAATATTTTTAAGTTTGATGTTATGTTGTTGTAAAACTGAAGTTTTTGGGGTTGAGATTCATGGGGACCGAAAACGCTAAACTCTGTGCACTATTTGGGGTTGGAAAAACTGTGGACATGTATTATCTAACAATTTTAAATTTCAAGTTTTAAGTTGACGTCTTTTTAGCGTCGTTTGATATATCTTGTGTGCAATGAATACTGTGTAGCACCCATTGTTGTAGTTCCGCTGCGCATAACAATTGTGGGGGTGTTACAGATTGGTAATCAGAGCCACGAGTTATAGAGAACTAGGTCGTTTTTGAAAATCCTAAACTATAACTTTTGGTGTCGTAAGAAAGGGTCCAAGCACACACAACTATCCTGCATGGCTCCGGTAAGATTTATTGTTGTATTTATGGCATTTGACGTATACTTTTGAGTAAAGTATATATGTGGGTAATTATTATATAAGTATGGAATTACTATATGTAGACGTTGAAATTTTACGTAAAATATCCGACATCGTAATTTTTGTATTAATCATGCATGAGCATCATATTATTACATTTTGGGCATATGTACCACCTTTGCATTGCATTTGCATGCATATATTTATAATTATCGTATAATTACTTATGTACCCTCCGAAATTCGCTGTTATTGCAGGAATGGCCGAGGTACCGCCCAACGATAACGGAAACGATGTACGAGCCCAGGACCCCGACCCAAGGAGAACTACTTGCCCCACGCCTATGCGTACTTCCCATCTGGTTGGTGTACCAGATATCCCCAGAAGAGCCGAAGGTGCAATGAGCGCAAATTCTCTTCATCAAGGCATCCCAAGAATTTGCTGTCCCGGACCGAGGGTTTATCATGACGTGCGACAGACTGTGAGAGGTTTGGAAGGATCGATGTGCATGAGGTACGTAGTGGAATCAAGGGTGGTCAGTAGATTCGACGAGAATGACAAGGCGGACGAAAGACTGTTGGAAAGGACGGCAAGAATTGAGTATGACGGGAATGTGAACACAAGTGCCATCAACAGTTTGAAATCAATGGTTGCAAATCTAAGCGCTAGTCTTGACCGTGTGAGGGAAGATCAGATGAGGTTGTCGAGGATGCAGAGTTGGGAGCATCGTGTGAGGGATTCATTGCCCCCGGATTGGAGATTCGTGGACGATGTGGAGATGGAGGCGAATGACTTCATGGTTCAGCCGCCTACTAGAGGTACTTGTATTACGGTGGGAAGTCAGGTAGCAATTGAGTGTGGATCCACATCAGGGACGAGAAAGGAAACAGAATGTGGGCCAGAGGAGAAAGGAAAAGGAAAAGTGGATGATGTGGATGAGGACATTAGTGATGAGGAAACCGAGGAAGACGACGACGAGCCGCCATCCAAGAGGCCATGTGGATCACCACATGCCTAGTTACTTGTTTTGTATTTTCTTTGATCATTGTAATTGAACTATTTTAGACCTTTGTATGATGGTATTATGACGAGAAACTCAAGTACTTGATGTTTTGTGGTGAACGATTGTAGTGGCAATACTTGTCACGATTTTGGTTAATTATCAATACAATCTATGTTACCTTTCATGATCTGTGATATGTCTTAAATTTGATCTTTTGTGGTGTGAATTGATGAATATTAGTAACTCCGTAGTGATGTGTCGTTGTATGTATTTTATGTCTGGGAAACTTGATATGAATACTTACATTGTTTTTCTATTTTCCTTGTCTTGCAGAAAGAGATATTCGATAACACAATGCCTCCAAAGCTGACTGCCGATCGTGTTAACACCATGATTCAGGAAGCTATAGCAAATGCGTTGGAAGCGGACCGAGCTGGGAGAAATCAGGATCCAGGAAGGAACGCGGGGAGACAGCAAGCCCCGAGAGTGTGTACCTATTCTAGCTTTATGAAGTGCGGTCCCACGCAGTTCCGTGGAACGGGTGGAGCTTTAGAACTTAGACGGTGGTTGGAAAAGGTTGAAAGCACGTTTGAAATCAGTGGTTGTGCAGAAGCAGATAAAGTGAAGTTTGCAGCAGCTACGTTTCTGGATGATGCGTTAAGTTCGTGGAATACCCAGGTAGCTACGGTTGGATTGGCTGTGGCGAATGCAAGGACGTGGAATGCGACCAAAGCTTTGTTGACAAAGAAGTTTTGCCCATAGGAGGAATTGGGGCAATTGGAGGACGAATTGAGGCATTTGACCTTAAAGAACAACGATATAGCTGCTTACACCAGGAGATTCAATGAGTTAAGTCTTTTGTGTCCGGACATATTTGCCAATGATGCCAAGAAAATGAAGCAGTATATAAAGGGTTTATCTAGCAACATCAAAGGTGAAACAACTTCGTCAAAACCTGGAACGTTTGATGAAGCGGTTCAAATGGCACACGCTTTGATGGACGTTAAGCTTCAGGACAAGCAGAACTACATTGCTGAAGGCAACAAAAGGAAATGGGAGGCAGCACAAAGTAATCAATCCCAAGGCCAGAACCGAGGTGGAAATCGAAACAACCATGGGCCGAACCGAAATCAGCAGTTTAATCAGAGAAGGAACGAAGGGATGAGGGCAGTGACGAACCCTAGAGGTGTAAAAGTAAATCCCCATTGTGGTAAGTGAAACTTGTATCATGTTGGAAATTGCCCGCCGGCATGCGGCAAGTGTGGAAAGGCAGGTCATAGGACTTCTAGTTGTCGAACGGGAGGAGTAGCCACTGGGGCTAATGCTATCAGGATGAGAGGATGTTATAGCTGTGGAGAAAGAGGGCATGTGCAAGCGAATTGCCCGAAGGCAGGAAACAGGCGGGGAGGTAATAATGCGGCTGCTGTGTATCAAGTGGGAACTGCTGATAAACCACAGGGTCCCAATGTGGTTACCGGTACGTTTTTGCTAGACGCTTGTTATGCTAGTATTTTATTTGATTCTGGCTCCGACAAGAGTTTTGTAGACGTTAGATTTAGTCGTAATATCGATAGAGAACCGGTGTTGTTAACGACTAGTTATAATGTTGAATTAGCCGATGGAAAAATTGTTAGTACGAATTCTATACTGAAAGGGTGTACCTTGAAGTTAGGAAATTACGCTTTCAAAATCGACTTGATGCCTATAGAGCTAGGATCGTTTGACGTGATTGTGGGAATGGATTGGTTAATGGCGCATAGTGCTACGATCGTCTGTGGTGAGAGGTTGGTTCAGATTCCGCTGAGGAATAGGGTTTTGACGGTAAAGGGAGACGAATGCACTTCTCGTTTGAAGGTGATTTCGTGTTTGAAGATGATGAAGTACGTAGAGAGCGGATGCGATGTGTTCTTGGCACAAGTTTCGAGCGATGGTGATGTAGAGGCGAGGATTGAAGAGGTACCAGTTATTTGCGAGTATCCGGACGTTTTTCCAGACGAGTTGCCAGGTTTACCGCCTAACCGTGAGGTCGAGTTTCGAATTGATTTAGTGCCAGGATCTGCGCCGGTTGCACGTGCACCTTATCGCTTAGCACCATCTGAGTTAAAGGAGTTAGCGGATCAATTGAAGGAATTGATGGACAAAGGATTTATTAGGCCGAGCTCATCACCTTGGGGAGCGCCAGTGTTGTTCGTAAAGAAGAAGGATGGTTCGTTTAGGATGTGTATCGACTATAGAGAACTCAATAAGCTGACGGTTAAGAATCGGTACCCATTGCCGAGGATTGATGATTTGTTCGATCAATTGCAAGGTTCCAGTGTATACTCTAAGATCGATCTAAGATCAGGGTATCATCAACTGCGTGTAAGAGAGGAGGATATTCCTGTAACCGCCTTTCGTACGCGGTATGGACACTTTGAATTTCGAGTGATGCCGTTTGGGTTGACGAACGCGCCTGCTGTATTCATGGATCTTATGAATCGCGTGTGCAAGCCGTATCTAGATAAGTTTGTTATTGTTTTCATCGATGATATACTTATTTACTCTAAGAGTAAGGAGGAGCACGAGAAGCACCTAAGAAAGATTCTGGAGTTGTTAAGGAAGGAGAAACTGTATGCAAAATTCTCTAAGTGTGAGTTTTGGTTGGAATCAGTGCAGTTTCTAGGTCATGTGATTGATAGTGAGGGAGTTCGTGTAGATCCTGCTAAGATCAAAGCAATCAGGGAATGGTCAGCACCGACGACGCCGACTGAAGTTCGACAATTTTTGGGTTTAGCTGGGTATTATCGAAGGTTTATTGAAGGATTTTCGTTGATTGCGAAACCATTGACGCGGCTTACCGAAAAGAATAGGGTGTATGAATGGGGAATTGAGGAAGAGCTTGCTTTCGAAACGCTCAAGGATAAGTTATGTTCCGCACCGATTTTATCATTGCCTGAAGGAACCGAAGACTTCGTGGTGTATTGTGATGCGTCTCGTAAAGGTTATGGAGCGGTATTAATGCAACGTGAGAAGGTGATAGCTTACGCGTCGAGGCAATTGAGGAAGAACGAGGAGAACTACACGACGCACGATTTGGAATTAGGAGCGGTAGTTTTTGCGTTGAAGCTGTGGAGACACTATCTGTATGGGACAAAGTGTGTTGTATTCACTGATCACAAGAGTTTACAGCACATTTTAGATCAAAAAGAGTTGAATATGCGACAAAGACGATGGGTTGAACTACTAAGTGATTATGACTGCGAAATTCGCTACCACCCTAGGAAGGCGAATGTTGTAGCGGATGCATTGAGTAGGAAGGAACGGGAGAAACCTTTGAGGGTTAGAGCTTTAGTGATGAGTGAGAGCGTTGACTTAACCGAAACTATACTGAAGGCTCAGGAGAGAGGATTGATGAAAGGGAATGTTGAAGCCGAGAATTTGGGACGGATGTTGAAACCTATTTTCGTGATTAGGTCTGACGGACTAAGATATTTTGATAATCGGATTTGGTTGCCACTGTGTTCATCTGAGGAAGGAAAGCCTGGAGTTCGAGAGTTAGTTATGAATGAGTCGCATAAGTCGAAGTATTCGATACATCCTGGATCGGATAAGATGTACCACGACCTGAAGAATGTTTATTGGTGGCCGAATATGAAGGCAGATATTGCTCGTTACGTCAGTAAGTGTTTGACTTGCGCAAAGGTTCAGGCAGAACATAAGAAACCATCTGGATTGTTGGTACAACCAGAAATCCCAGAATGGAAATGGGAGAAAATCGCAATGGATTTTGTGACGGGTTTACCTAGGACTCCTAGTGGAAGCGATATGATATGGGTAATCGTGGATAGGTTGACGAAATCTGCTCATTTCTTACCTATGAAGAAGACGGACAGCATGGAAAGACTCGCCAGCGTGTACGTGAAGGAAATCGTCTGTAGACATGGAGTGCCGTTATCGATCATTTCGGATCGCGACAGTAGATTTACGTCGGAATTTTGGAAATCGCTTCAACGTGCGATGGGCACTGAACTGAGTTTAAGCACGGCTTATCACCCGGAAACTGACGGCCAGAGTGAACGAACGATTCAAACGATGGAGGACATGCTCCGGGCATGCGTGATTGATTTTGGGGGAAGTTGGGAACGCCACTTGCCTCTGGTGGAATTTTCGTACAATAATAGTTATCACGCGAGTATCAAGGCAGCACCGTTCGAAGCATTGTATGGGAGGAAGTGTAGATCGCCGGTGTGTTGGAGTGAAGTGGGGGAAAGTCAATTGACTGGACCCGAAATGGTTTTAGAAACGACAGAGAAGATCGTGCAGATTAAGAACCGACTACTTGCTGCAAGAAGCCGACAGAAAAGTTATGCCGATAACCGAAGGAAACCTTTGGAGTTTGAAGTTGGAGATATGGTTATGCTCAAGGTATCGCCATGGAAGGGTGTAATTCGTTTTGGAAAGAAAGGAAAGTTGAGTCCGAGGTATATTGGACCGTTTAAGATCGTCGAACGAATTGGACCGGTAGCGTACAAGTTAGAATTGCCGACCGAACTTAGTGCTATTCATGACACGTTTCACGTATCGAACCTGAAGAAGAGTTTGGCGGACAAGGAATTGGTGATTCCTTTGGACGAGATTCGACTAGACGACAAAATGCACTTTGTGGAAGAACCTGTGGAAATTATGGACCGGGAGGTCAAGCGGTTGAAGCGTAGTAGGATTCCTATTGTGAAGGTCCGATGGAATTCTAAGCGTGGACCGGAATACACCTGGGAACGTGAGGACTTTTTCAAGGAAAGGTATCCTCATCTGTTCCAGTAAGACGAAATGTGAGTACAAGAAGAGGCGAGCGCCGGGACGTCGCTCTCTTTAAGGAGGGGTGGATGTGACACCCTAGAATCGAGGTCATTAACGATACCCTAAATTACGCTATTTTTGAAATTTTTAATAAATTTTAATTCCTATAATTATAAGTATTTTGGTTAAAGCCGATGTTCGAGGTTATAATTTTTACGTTTGACGTTTTGAGAAGGACGATGACGATTACGATCCCGAGGGATGCCCAATTTCATGTAATTTTTGACGATTTATCGATAATGTAATTTCTCGAGAATTTTATTTACGGTTCGTGTTAAGTTGAGTCGGGTGAGTTTTATAGCCTTCCAAGTACATTTAAAGTATCCCAAAAATATTTTGGAGTGTTCGGGAAGATTTCCGACTCCCGTAAAATTTTCAAAATTGACAAATGAGTCGAACCCGCAAAGTTTTGAGGACGTTTTTCATTTAAGGACAAAAGAAGCCAAAAATTGCACAAAGGTCCCTCCCAACCCATCAAAAGGGCCAAAATGGACATAAACATAAACACACACAAAATATTTCACAAAAATCAAACACCCACTCTCTCCCTTGTCTCTCTATCCGACGGACACCCCAAACCCACCAAAAATTCACCAAAAATCATTTTTCACTTGATTTTTCAAAAATCTAAGGTAAGACCACACTTAGTTTGGTCATTCCCCACATATTCATGTGCTCAAATCCAACATGCATTGATAAAAATTTTTCAAGATTTTTCCATATGATCCAAATTCGTTTTTGAGGCCCAATGAGCTAATGCATGTTGATTTTAAGTGTTATGGAAGTATAAACACCAAGAAAACCCACCAAAATTAATTTGGTTGTGGTGATTTGGTCACCCAAACCCCACGGCAAAGGGGGTGTTTGGGGAGCCATGGTGGTTGTTGATTTTGCATGTTATTATTGTGTTTGGTTTGTTGTTTTAGGATGATTCACATAGGTTTTATTACTTGCATGTTCATTTTCTTTGATTCTTGATTATGAGATTGGTTGATCAATAGGGGTAGGATTGAAGTTTGATGTTAGGATATGTTTGGGAAGGCTTAGGATGATGTTTAGTGGTGGTTAGAAGTCTTGGAATCGAGTCTAAGCATGTTTTTGGTATGGTCATTTTTAGGCAGAAACATTTGGTCCATTTTATAAAAATTATTTTTTTTCCAGGTCTTGAAAGCTAAATGTAGTGATAGAGGGTTTTCCTAGCTTTAATTTGGTATAAGGTAGAGCCCGTGACTCAAAACGAGCTAAAAGTTATGACATTTTAAAGATCGGGTACCGGGAGACGAGGACTTTCATAATCCGAATTTGTGTAAAGTTTTAGTCAAATCCCGAGAGTCACAAGTATAAATTGGTAAATGGTCAAGGGTCAAAATTTGGTCCCTAACCTGTGTAAATGAGTCTATATGTTGACTTAGGTGTCAAGGAAGTCAAAGGTATTTTTCATATAGGTCAAAGAGGTCAAAATTGGTCGAAGCGCAATTTCAGCCCGTAAAATGTAGTCGTGGAAATGAGTTGCGTAACGGGTCGTAAAAGTAAAAACTTTTGTTGGGCTTAAAAACATGTTATCTACAGGTCATATAGGATTTTTGGAAATTTTGTCAAATTTTATAAGTGTGGTTAAATAAGGTAAAACAGCCCGTACTTTAGTCAAGTACCGGCGAGAACGAGTAAAAATGGACAACGTAAGTATTGAGAGCAATTGGAATAAAATGAATGATACTTGTTGTTTTTGTTTTTGGCGTGAGTTATACTTGTCCTAAGTGACTTGTATATATGTATTTTATACAGTACCGTAAGTATTTAAATGAGATTACTCATTACGCGTTATTTGTGATAGGTGTTGATTTACCCGGGCATCCGTAACATCGTCAGTGATCACTCCTCGAACTACCGACTACTTAAGATATAAGGTGTGAATTTATAGCCTCGCTTATATTTATTTCAAATTGTTTTACCCGCGAGGGAAATGCATGCTAGTTTTTAAAAGGAACGTATATCATGAATGATTGTTAGACCCGAAAGTTGCCTTAGAAATTGTGTTGAGTACCAAAGTTGCAAAAGTCCCTAAAATCATGAACTATTAACTATTGTCCTGCCCTCGAGTAGGGGGAAATAGCCGCTTATGCAATTTGTAGTACTACGGGGTTAACGACCCAATGCTAGCCGAGAAGCTGTACTTATAGTAAGTTCTGCGGTAGATTATTTTGTATGAGAAATAAGGTATAATTGCAACTGATGCCTTTAGAAGGGGCACTGATTTCATCTGAATCATGCCGGTATATTTACGCGGGTGATTGAGTTAACGGATTAGTGTCATGAGCTTAAACACAATTGTCAGTATCCTGATTATAGTTTGTTTGATCGACAAGACTATAAATGATCACAAATGGTTTTTATTATATATACGTTCAAATGGATTGTAAAACCTATAAATTCCACTCAACGTTTTCGTTGACCAAATTTTTGGCATGTGTTTCAGGTAACCGCTGAGGTGTAGGATGGAGCATGCATGGGATGGATGTTGTGTGTACGGCTTGGTGTCCGCTTGTTTTTCCCTCCTTGTTCTACTTAAACAATATTTTTAAGTTTGATGTTATGTTGTTGTAAAACTGAAGTTTTTGGGGTTGAGATTCATGGGGACCGAAAACGCTAAACTCTGTGCACTATTTGGGGTTGGAAAAACTGTGGACATGTATTATCTAACAATTTTAAATTTCAAGTTTTAAGTTGACGTCTTTTTAGCGTCGTTTGATATATCTTGTGTGCAATGAATACTGTGTAGCACCCATTGTTGTAGTTCCGCTGCGCATAACAATTGTGGGGGTGTTACATAAATATTCCTTGTATAGAAACAGTATACGAGCAAAATACATCAAACATCTTCATGCTTGAAACGTCCTTTTTTCTTCTTTTGGAAACAAGCAACATGTGATCACATGTCTCCAACTGCTCTTAAATATATTTGAATAGCACAACTATTCTCTAAAGTCACGATCTGATGATGTCATGGGCCACAGTAGCATAAAAGCAGAAAAGATGAAAAGTAGTACCTTAGAGTATGCATCAAATCGTGGATCACAATGAATCAATACTTTTGAGGCTCGTGTGAACACACTGATTGAGCAGCAATGATAACATATCGATCTAGGGTTTCATATAAACCCTAAAACGAAAAATCTTCTTTTAGAACAGCACAACAGCCACAATATCAATCACCCAAATCACTTCCTTAACTCCTTTTCTGTTATAAGATCGATCTAGGATTGGGGAACAAACCCTAGATCTTGTTCAATAAAAACAAAACAGAATTTTATACCTTTCTACAGCCAACTTCGACGACGCATTACTCTCTCATAACTGATCAAATCGACGATCGCTCCGGTAAGATTCAAGACACATATGCCAAGAACCTCCAGAAAAAATTTCGCGACGATCCAACGGTTAACGAAGGAGTTATCGCAGTTTGAAAACTGCTGCGCAGTGAGATCCGAACATAAAACCCTAGACGGGTTTTTCTTCTTTTTCGCCATTCTTCGACTCGAACACCTTGTTGATCCTAGCATCGAGAGCCACCTGCTCTGATACCAATTGTGGAAACCATAAATCACGGATCGATTAAGCTTACTAGGATAATCAACGTTCATATGATAAACATAGCGGAATTAGAACATTGATTATGAACAATGTGTTTCTTTTCCAACGTTTACTTGTATTAAACTTCAAACGATTACAAGTAACAAACCTAGACGTGTTTACAAGGTTACACACGTCTAGAACACACGACTCAACTTTAAGACTACATTGTGAATGATGGGATGAATAAAACCTACAGTCATTGTATTCTATATATACTAGAATACAAGACTTTTCTTACAAGAAAACTTTAATTACATTAGAAGTCCCTCCATCTTTTGCTAATAAGTCCTTCTTGTTGTATGAAAGGGCTCCATATTCTTGTAAAGCTTGATATTTGCATATAAGCCCTTCTTGTTTCATTATACTTGTTTTGTCTCATCAAATTAATTCCCAACAAAAACTCACTTTTGACAAATGTAACAAAAAATTTTTAATAAACTTTATTTTTAAGAAAATATTTTATTAAAATGAAAATGCAAATTTGAATATGGCATATTCCAAATGCCATTAGAATATCCTTTGAACGTTTAAACAGCCTCAGATATTTCAAATTCACTAAAAGACAAAAGGGAGCGAACTCTACGCCGGTGGTACCTTAGCACCTATGGCGGTTCCTTGTTGATAAGGAACTGCGGGCTCCAATAAGGAACCGCGGGCAGATATAGCCTTTGGATGTTTTTCTTATAAGTAGTGGATCAAATCTGCATTCTCATTAACCCTTTTTGGACATCTCTTTCAGCCTTCTTTCTCCTTTCTAATCCTAGTCATTTGTAAATGATCACTTAATGTGTTAAGTATGTTTAATCATGATTATCCTCTTGATCTCCTTCTTTACCTTGTCCAAAGAGAAGATCACTCACACACTTGTGATGTGATTAAAGATGTAGCATTGATGAAGATCACCTTCTCCTAAAGATCTAGTCATGTTCATCGTTTGTTTATTTGTATCTTATGTAGATCCAATGTATTTGTGAATACTTGGACTATTTGTGTTCATCCAAGCTATATGTGAATAATTGGATTAGAGTTGTGTAAAGCCATTGCACATGTGTATGCTTGGATTTGTGTTGTGTAGATCCAAGCTACATGTGTGTACTTGGATATGTTTAGTTGAGTTGTAATTAGTTGTGTTAGTTCTCACTAAACTATAAAGTGATGTGGTTGTGTCTTGTGAGTTCTCAATAAACTATAAAGTGATATGTAGTTGTGTTGTGTGAAGTTCTCACTTAGCTTCAAAGTGAAGAGTCATGAAGATTGGTTCTAGCTTTGGATTAGAACTCGAC
Organism: Glebionis coronaria; assembly: GCA_025667525.1. Lineage (NCBI taxonomy): Eukaryota > Viridiplantae > Streptophyta > Magnoliopsida > Asterales > Asteraceae > Glebionis > Glebionis coronaria. The sequence goes on from CM046882.1 coordinate 399,179,691, forward strand.
ATCTAGCCTTGTGTCGGAAAATGGCGAAGTAGGCAAGGTTGTGAAGATTGGTTCTAGCTTTAGATTAGAACTAGACATCTATCCTTGTGTCGTAAAATAGTGAAGTGGGCGACGTTGTGTAGATTGGTCCTAGCTAATATTAGGTCTCGACATTTAGCTTAGTGTCAGAAAATAATGTAAGCGACGTTGTAAGGTTTTCTCCGCCAAGAAGGGAGCTTGTGGATATAGTGGAAATCTCGAGTAAGGTGTACTTGAGGAGTGGAGTAGGAACGAGGATAGTGCCTCGTTGCCGAACCACTATAAATCTTGGTGTCTTCCTACTAAGTTGTTTCTTTCCTTACTCATTACTTACATTCATTGTCATTATACTTACTACACATTGTTAATGCATTAGAACTGAACCTAATCATTATGCAATTATCTTTCAAGTAAAAGATAGTTTTAAGCACTCACCTAATTGAAAGGAATTTTAATTAGGAGATAAACCGATGAGAAACTATTCACCCCCCCCCCCTTCTAGTTTCTACAATTGGTATTAGTGCGATGGTGACACAAGATCTTTGAAGTATATTGTACTTTAAAACTTGGATCGATCCATTGTCTCCTCAAATTAGAAGGTTAAGTTGTACTAAAGTTTTTATTTGGTCAAAACTATTTTTTGTTGAAAATAAACCTTTTAAATTGTTAATATTGCATATTACCTAAATTAGTAGTATTAATGCATTTTAGATTTACTCTTGAAATGTATCTACTAGTTTGCATCTTGTTATTTGTAGGTACTCATGAAGATAAATCATTCTATTGATTGTGGATTGAGTTACTTACACTTGTAGAAGACTCATCTTCTTTGATTTCCAACATCATTGAATGATGATATCAAGATTGGTAGGAGTGATACTAGTCTTTGAAGACTTAGTAGTCACTATTAGTCATAGTTGGGCTTTGCATCGGTTCCTTGAAAGCTCGGAATGCAATTTGTGGCCAAGGTACGCTTTCGTTCTTCCACACGCCCTATTGATCATTCTTTTGATCATTAATTGACTATATGCTTGTTCTTGGCATCCTTGCCTTGACATTTACTTGTGGTTTGTGATTCTTTCCTTTTTCCCTGTTAAACCTTCATTGCTTGGATACTTTACTCGCTATAGAGATGTAGGTGAGTTAGTAGAAGCTTAAAGTATCAAGCATGATTTCCATGGTTTGCACCCTTACGATTAGTAGGCCCTATATTATGTGTAACTTGTGCAATTAAGCTCATCTCTAGGATAATTAGTGAATCCCTTGAGATACCAAACTACTTCATTAAGTTGTAGGTGGCTTTTACATTTTCAATTGAAATATTCCAAGGATATTGTTATTGTTAATTCTAGCAATAATTATCCGATCATGTGGGAGAGAAAGTGAATCTATACATTGAAATAGAATAAGAATAATCTTGAAAATGATTTTATTCTATGCATCAAAATTGCTTGGTATAATTCATTACCAAAGCCGTTTAGACTTTCGCCGGAAAGGAACGTCTTAAACGACTATATATGACACAAGCTCTTCTCCTCATCAACTTGAAGAATGTCATTTTTCTCTTGAGCAATGTTCTTGGTCTTGATTCACTTCTCTTGACTCCCCTCCCTTTGCTTCTTTGCTACGAGTAGTCGTTTGTTCGTCTCAGTCTTTTCCTATCTCGATTCAACTCGTAATCCTTCAACAAGGCATTATTACCTAGTGTTGTGGTGGTCCAATGATATCCTAAAAGGTTTAAGATATAATTTTAAGTATTTTAAAAATTTAGGTTTCCAAAAATTCATTGTTTTTCTTTGATAAAAACCTTCCTCTACAGGCGGTTCTTTATCTCGCGCGGTTCAAACACGTGGTACTCTATCGATAAGGAACCGCGTGCATAATCTTTGTCAGAGCGCCAGTTTTTATAAAATACCCTTTTTCAAACAAAATCTTCTATCACCTTCATACACACAGCCGACGGTTTTTTGTTTTTCCACCATTGTTGAAGCTTCAAAAACCTTCAATCACTCAAACTAATTGATTCAAGTTCGTGGGTTTCACTCATCCATCATCCAAGATCAACTAATTGTGTGACAACCCAAAATCGAGGTCATTGCTTAATCTTATTTTACGATTATTTTTAAAATTTTTGGATGAGTTTGAACGATATTTATTTTTGGAGGTTTAAGTTTAAACCAATGTTGGAAGGTCTATATTTAATATTTATTAAGTATAAGGAGGATTAGCAAGCGTGATGTCGATGGATGCCAAATATTTTACGTTTTATTGTCGGTTGTTCGATTTTTATTATTTTCGAGGTTTTATTTTAAATGACGTGTTAAGTCGAGTCGAGAGTCGATATTATTATTTTTGAGGTACGTTTTAAATTTTTAAAAGTATCTTTATGAAACCCGAGCCCCGTAAATATTTTGAAAATTGACTAATAGTTATTTCCCGCATTTTAGCTAACTATTTATATTTCTAGCCACAACATTAATTAAATTGCAACCAAGTCCCTACCCCACTATATATAAACCACAAACACACACACACTCTCACAATTTTCATTTCAAAAATTTTACTTCCACTCTCCCTCTCTCTTCTCTTTACCGAAACCCACCACCATCACCAAAACAAAATCAAACTTCAATTTTTCTTGAGTTCTAGGTTGAATCAAGCTAAACTAACACTAGACCCACCCTTATTTTTGATCAAGGATCACATTGGTGTAAGATTTTCTTACATGCAAGCAACTTTTTTTTCTTGATGTTGGTAGGTAGGAGATATGATCATGCATGGCATTATCATGATGATCCATGGTGGTTTGTGCTAAAAACCTTGTTAGAAACTTTATTTTGATCTTATGATTTTTATTTTGATTATGATTCTGATGTTATGATTAATGTATGATGATATTAGGGCATAGTAATGATCATTTCTATGGTTGGTTTTTATCAAAAAGTTGATTTTGTACAAGTTTTGAGTAGTCATTTTACAACAGTAAGTAAAAGGTAAAATCCGAATTTTTATGTTTTGAAAATGGCTTAACTTATAGCCTAGGGTTGAAGATAATTTTCTTAGCTTCGATTTGATATAAGGTAGAGCTTCTAGCACAAAACGAGCGCGAAGTTATGATGTTTTGAATGATCGTGTACCGGGAGACGAGTATCGGCACTACAAGTAGTTGTTGTCGATATTTGAATCGAATCTCGGGGACTCTAAATGGATGTTTTAAAAAATGTAACCTACTGATAATGAGGTGTTTATTTTATAGGTTGAGTTTACTTTAAAACCCGAGTGTCGGTTTTGTAAACGAAGTCGTTTAAATAAGTTAAAACGGTTGTATGAAAAATTAACGTAAATCTGTCCGGATTTTGTAGTTTGAAAATGAGTTGGGTAAAGTACATTAAAAGTAATTTCATTTGATAAACTTGTAGGAGGACTTTCTATATATATTAAGTTAGTTTATCGAGTCGTTTCATAAACGGTTGACGAGTTTAAAAGGGGTAAATAAACTAGTACATGTAGTATATACCGGCGGATTTTGTAAAAAGTGTAAAATGGTTAAGTAAATGTGTAGTAAAGTATAATGAAGTTATTTATATCGTTTTATCTCGAGTTTATCGTGACTTTATGAGTTTTAGTTTGATGTTGTTATGTACGATTTATTTCTCGAGTCAATTATTTAACGAACGCGCCTTATTTGATAGGTAGCGGTTCTCGTGTTTGAAAGGCATCCATTATCGTCGACGATCATCTCGCTAGATCTCTTATACTAAGGTGAGTCTATAGCCTCGCCTTCTACTCGTTTTAATGATTTTAATACCCGCGAGGGGGATACATGCTATTTGAAAATAAATGAACACAAGTCATGAGTAATTGTTAGACCCGAATGTTGCCTAAAGTTGATTTCATTGTATTGAGTAACTTGTTGCTAAAGACCCTAAATTCATGAGCCGTTAACTATCTTCTGACTTGATGTTGTGAGTCATGAATAGCCGATTATTCTAATGGTAGTACTATTGAGTTGACCACCCTATCTGAGACCAGGGCATTACGTTGAGTAACCCGCTGGGAAGGATAATTTTACGTGAATAAGATTGTGGTATTCTAGCAACTAATACCCTAGAGGGGCAATGGTTTTATTCTAGTCATGCTGGCATTTGACGTGGGTGACTATTGGTTAAGGGGTCGGTGTCATGAGCTTAAATACAATGTTTGTTTAATAATATCATTATTATTACTACCTTTAATATAGATTGTGTGTACGACAATTCCATAAATGATTATGATTGATTTTCTTCTTGTGTTCAAATGTGATTTGATAAACCTATAGTCTCGCTCAATATTATTGTTGACTCGTTTTATGCATGTATTTCAAGTAATAGGAAGTGATGGAGCAGGGAGCTTTGCTGTGGAGGTTGTGGCTTGGCTTTTGGAAGAATGTTGGTCTAAACCGTTTCTACCTTTTAATGTTGAACAATTTACTTTATGTTGATGTACTGTACTAAACTTGTTGGTTGTTGGTCGAGATCCATGGGGACAAAACGCTTTACTCTGGTATCGTGTCAGTACATTTATGGGTTGAAATCTATGTTTTAGACCGTTTATGAAAATCTTGTTTATAATTTGTGTAAACGTCTCACTTTTGAGTCGTTCAATATATCTTGTGTGATGATGCTTGTGTCTAGCACCCAATTGTGTATTTCCGCTGCGCAATGTAAATTGGGGGTGTTAGAGATTGGTAATCAGAGCTGCAAGTTATAGAGAACTGGGTCGATTTTAAAAATTGTCCTAAACTATAACTTTGGTGTCGAAAGTATTTATTCTTCAAAAGAACACAACTCCTCTGCAACGCTCCGGTAAGATCACTTTTAGTTTTGTTTTGCATTGTAGATGTATCTCTCATAACTGAAATGATTTCCCGAGTATTTATTAAGTAAATACTACGATATTGTATTGGAATTATTGAAAGTACGCTGAGTGCTTATCAGTATCATATTTATTTATTTTTGCGAGCATTGCATAAACATCATTTGCATTGTGTAGCATGGATAATGTATGACATTTGCATGAGCATTGCATACTAATTGTTATTTTATTAACGATGACCTTAAGTATCCTTAACCCTTATAATTGTAGAGAATGGCTGGTTTACCTCGTGAGGATGGATGGATTGATTTGACTAATGTAGTGGATTGTGAGGAAGTAGATAACTTTGGTGCTAGTGACGATGAGGAGCCTTTTGAGTTTTTAGATGATGGGATTCCACTTACTGCAGTTGGTCAGACAGAGCCTGAGTTGATACAAGGTAGTCATGTTCCAAGGGTCAATGTTGTGCCACAGACTGTTCCAGAATGTCAGCGACCGGTTGTTCGTTCTTCGACTCCTACTTGTGATGCTTATATTAGTAGTTTGCCTGGGATTGCATTTGCTAGGGGTGATGTTCCTGTTGAGTCGAGTAGGGCTGCTAGTGCTCGATCTATTCATGATGGTATTCCTAAGGTTTATTGTCCAGGTCCTAGGTCTTATGATGATATTTTCTGGTTTCTTAAGAAGTTTGACAGGTCTTTGTTTGAGAGGTATTTGGTTGAGACTCATGTGATTAGGAGGTTTGAGATGAATGAGAAAAAGTTTGACAGGTTTGTTGGTAGTGTGAGGAGATCCGAGTTTGTTAGGGCAAGGGAAATGGATGAAGTTGTTAGATTGAGATCTATGGTGTTGAATTTGAGTGGGTAAGTTGAAAGGTTACGTAGGGAGCAAGAAAGGAATGCTAGGTTGAGTGCGTGGGGTTTGCCGGTGAGATCCTTTCCTAGTCATGGTGTCGTGATTCGTGATGTGCCGAATCAGGTTGAAGCTCAAGTGTCGGTGAAGCCAAGTGAAGGAGGTAGTCGTAAAGGGAAGGAAAAAGTGGAGGAAGAGTCAGAGGATGATGATAGCAGCAGTGATGACGAGTCGATGTACAAGAAGCTGCGGGGATTTGATGTTTAGTTCTTTCTGTTGTTGTTTTTATTTGGTCATGTTGTAATAGAACTTATGTAGACTCGTACTCTAGCTTGTGATGAAACTTAATGACTTTAAGTTGTTGTGATGAAGGATTGTAGTGACATTACTTGTCACAATTTTGTGGAGATTTTCCATAGCAATCCAAATTACCTTCATGACTTAAAAATTGTCTTATTAGTTCTCTTGTGTGAATTAGTTAATGATTCATTGTGAATGGTGTTGTTGGTGCATGTAGTATCCATGTTACATCTTGATAAAGAAATCCTTCTTCTTATCTTGATATGAATACTTACTTGTTCTTTTTCTATTATGGTGACAGGAAGGAGTTGGGAGGTATTTTTCTGACTTTACTAAATTACTGTTTGGTTAGTTTTCCTGTAAGCATGCCGCCTAAATTGACGACTGCTACTGTTAATACCATGATTGAGCAAGCTATCGCTAGAGCTTTGAAAGCTGAACCTGCTGCGAGGAACCAAGAGGCTGAGAATAGGAATGATGCTGGTCAGGTTGGAGGGAATGTTGGAAATCAGGCTAGAGGAAATGCTGATGAGCAAGCAGAAGGAAATGCTACAGGACAAGTTGGAGGTAATGCTGCTATTCAGCAGGTTCAGAAGGAATGTTCTTATGCTAGTTTCATGAAATGTGGACCTACCCAATTTCGTGGTACTGGTGGTGCATTAGAATTAAGGAGGTGGATTGAAAAGGTTGAAAGTACTTTTGAAATCAGTGGATGTTCAGAAGCTAGTAAGGTGAAATTTGTTGTAGCTACTTTTCAGGATGATGCGTTGAGTTGGTGGAATAGTCAAGTAGCTACTGTGGGATTGGTTGAAGCTAATGCTAGAACATAGACTGTGACTAAGGTACTGTTGACTGCTAAGTTTTGTCCTGAGGAAGAGTTAGGTCAGTTGGAAGATGAATTGAGGCATTTGGTGTTGAGGAATAATGATATTGTAGCTTATACAAGGAGGTTTTCTGATTTGTGTTTGTTGTGTCCTGATGCGTTTGTTGATGACCGTAAGAAGATGAAGCAGTATATTCGGGGTTTATCTAGTAATATCAAGGGAGAAACTACTTCGTCGAAACCCAAGTCATTTGATGAAGCTGTTCAAATGGCTCATGCTTTAATGGATGTAAAGCTGCAGGATCGAAAGGATAGTATTGCTAAAGGAAATAAAAGAAAGTGGGAAGCTGCACACTCAAGCCAAGGGCAGAATCGAGGTGGCTATCGTAATAACAATAACCAAGGACCGAATAGGAATCAACAATATAATTTGAGAAGGAATGATGGCGTTCGTGCTGCTACAGGAAATCAAGGTAACAAGGTGAATCCGAAGTGTGGTCGGTGTAATCTGTATCATGTTGGAAATTGTCCACCTGCTTGCAACAAGTGTGGGAAGGCCGGACATAAGATGGTAGATTGTAGAAACAAGGGTGTAGCCACTAGGGCTAATGCTGTCAAGGTAGTTTACTGTTCTGGATGTGGAGGCCATGGACATAAGCAGGGGAACTGTCTGAGGGTTGGCATACTACAGGGAGGCAATGTTGCTGCTGTTGCTGCTGGGATTGCTGCTCCAGCCTATGTCGTGGGAGATGTTGACAAACCTCAAGGGCCGAACGTGGTGACTGGTATGTTCTTACTTGATGCTTGTTATGCTAGTGTGTTGTTTGATTCTGGATCCGATAGAAGTTTCGTAGATGTTAGATTCAGTCAGCTATTGGATAGAGAACCAGTGAGATTGACAACTAGTTATAATGTGGAGTTAGCTGATGGTAAGGTTGTAAGCACTAGTTCTATACTGAAAGGTTGTTCCTTGAAGTTAGGTAATTATGTGTTTAGTATTGATTTGATGCCCATAGAATTAGGATCTTTTGACGTAACTGTTGGAATAGACTGGTTAGTTGGTAATGGTGTAGTAATTGTTTGTGGAGAAAGATTAGTTCAGATACCGCTAAGGAATAAGGTATTGACTGTGAAAGGTGATGAATGTACGTCTCGTTTGAGAGTTGTTTCTTGTTTAAAGATGATGAGGTATATAGAAGCAGGTTGTGATGTGTTTCTTACACAGATAAGTAATGATGGTGTGAATGAAAGGAAATTGGAGGATGTGCCTGTGATTAGAGAGTATCCTGTGGTTTCCCTGAGGAATTGCCAGGATTACCGCCGCATCGTGAAGTTGAGTTTCGTATTGATTTAGTGCCGAGTGCTGCTCCTGTTGCTCGTGCACCGTATCGTTTAGCTCCATCTGAGATGAAGGAATTATCTGATCAATTGAAGGAATTGATGGTTAAGGGATTTATTAGACCAAGTTCATCACCGTAGAGTGCGCCTGTTTTGTTTGTTAGGAAGAAAGATGGTTCTTTTAGAATGTTTATTGATTACAGAGAGCTTAACAAATTGACTGTCAAGAATCGGTATCCACTGCCGAGGATTGATGATTTGTTCGCTCAGTTGTAAGGTTCAAGTGTATACTTGAAGATCGATTTGAGATCTGGGTATCATCAACTGAGAGTTAGGGAAGAAGATATTCCTATAACAGCTTTCCGTACTCGATATGGACATTTCGAATTTCAAGTGATGCCTTTTGGATTAACAAATGCGCCTGTTGTATTTATGGATTTGATGAATCGTGTATGTAAGCCGTATTTGGATGAGTTTGTTATCGTATTCATTGATGATATTCTCGTTTACTCCAAGAGTGAAGAGGAACATGAGAAGCATTTGAGAAGAATTTTGGAATTGTTGAAGAAGGAGAAGTTGTATGAGAAATTCTCTAAGTGTGAATTTTGGTTGCAATCAGTGCAATTTTGGGGGCACGTGATTGATAGTGAAGATGTTCGTGTGGATCCTGCTAAGATTGAGGCAATTAAGGATTGGTCAGTGCCGAAGACGCCGACTGAAGTTCGCCAATTTCTTGGTTTGGCTGGGTATTATAGAAGGTTTATTGAGAAGTTTTCGTTGATTACTAAGCCGTTGACTAAGCTTACGGAGAAGAATCGAGTGTTTGAATGGGGATTGGAAGAGGAATCTTCATTTAGTATGTTGAAGGATAAGTTGTGTTCTGCACCAATATTGTCTTTGCCAGAAGGATATGAGGATTTTGTAGTGTACTGTGACGCGTCTCATAAAGGATTTGGAGCTGTATTGATGCAAAGGGAGAAAGTAATAGCGTATGCGTCGAGACAATTAAGGAAGCATGAAGAGAATTACACTACGCATGATTTAGAACTTGGGGCTGTTATTTTTGCATTGAAGCTGTGGAGACACTACTTGTATGGACCAAGTGTGTGGTTTTCACTAATCATAAGAGTTTGCAGTATATTTTAGATCAAAAGGAATTGAATATAAGGCAAAGGAGATGGGTTGAGTTGCTGAGTGATTATGACTGCGAGATTCGTTACCATCCTGGTAAAGCGAATGTGGTAGCTGATGCACTTAGTAGAAAGGAAAGAGATAAGTCTATAAGAGTTAGAGCTTTGACGATGTTGGAAAGTGTTGATTTGACAAAAGCGATATTGAAAGCCCAAACTAATGGTTTGAAGGAAGAGAACGTTGAGGCAGAAAATTTGGGTAGAATGTTGAATCCTTTGTTTGAAGTAAGGCCAAATGGATTGAGGTATTTTAAGAATAGGATTTGGTTACCGTTGTGTCCGTCTGAGAAAGATTCGTTAGGGGTGCGAGATTTGGTGATGAATGAATCTCATAAGTTGAAGTATTCGATACATCCTAGATCGGACAAGATGTATCAAGATCTTAAGAAAGTTTATTGGTGGCCGAATATGAAGGCAGATATAGCACAGTATGTTAATAAGTGTCTAACTTGTGCGAAGGTGAAGGCTGAACATAAGAAACCGTCAGGATTATTAGTGCAACCTGAGATTCCTGAGTGGAAATGGGAGAAGTTTACAATGGATTTTGTGACAGGCTTGCCAAGGACTGCAAATGGTAGTGATATGATATGGGTGATTGTAGATAGACTGACTAAGTCTGCTCACTTTTTGCCGATGAAGAAGACAGATAGTATGGAGAGGTTAACAACAGTGTATGTGAAGGAGATTGTTTGTCGACATGCTGTGCCTTTGTCGATAATTTCTGATCGTGATAGTAGGTTTACTTCAGAATTTTGGAAGTCTTTGCAGAAAGCGATGGGAACGGAGTTATGTTTGAGTACAGCATATCATCCGGAAACTGATGGACAAAGTGAGAGAACGATTCAAACGTTAGAGGATATGCTTCCTGCATGTGTGATTGATTTTGGAAATGGTTGGGATAAGCATTTGCCATTGGTTGAATTTTCGTACAATAATAGTTATCATTCAAGTATTAAAGCCACTCCATTTGAAGCTTTGTATGGATGTAAGTGTAGATCACCAGTGTGTTGGAGTGAGGTAGGAGAAAGTCAATTGACTGGGCCTGAAATGATATTTTAGACGACTGAAAAGATTATGCAAATTAAGAAGCGTTTGTTATCTGCCAGAAGTAGACAAAAGAGTTATGCTGATAACAGAAGGAAACCGTTGGAGTTTGAAATAGGAGACATGGTTATGTTGAAAATATCTCCATGGAAAGGAGTAATACGTTTTGGAAAGAGAGGAAAGTTGAGCCCGAGATTTATTGGACCATTTAAGATTATCCAAAGGATTGGATTGGTGGCTTATAAGTTAGAATTGCCTGATGAGCTTAAGGCTATTCATAATACTTTTCATGTGTCTAATCTGAAGAAGTGTTTAGCTGAAAAGGATGTGGTGATTCCATTGGAGGAAATTCAACTTGATGATAAGTTGAATTTTATAGAGGAACCTGTAGAAATAATGGATAGGGAAGTTAAGAAGTTGAAGCATAGTAGAATTCCGATTGTGAAGGTGAGATGGAACTCTAGATGTGGGCCAGAGTTTACGTGGGAACGTGAGGATTTCTTTAAGGACAAGTATCCTCATTTGTTTAGGAAGGATTAAGCGCCGCGGACGTTGCTTCTTTTAAGAAGGGGGGGATGTGACAACCCAAAATCGAGGTCATTGCTTAATATTATTTTACGATTATTTTTGAAATTTTTGGATGAGTTTGAACGATATTTATTTTTGGAGGTATAAGTTTAAACTGATGTTGGAAGGTCTATATTTAATATTTATTAAGTATAAGGAGGATTAGCAAGCGTGATGTCGATGGATGCCAAATATTTTACGTTTTATTGTCGGTTGTTCGATTTTTATTATTTTCGAGGTTTTATTTTAAATGACGTGTTAAGTCGAGTCGAGAGTCGATATTATTATTTTTGAGGTACGTTTTAAATTTTTAAAAGTATCTTTATGAAACCCGAGCCCCATAAATATTTTGAAAATTAACTAATAGTTATTTCCCGCTTTTTAGCTACCTATTTACATTTCTAGCCACAACTTTCATTAAATTGCAACCAAGTCCCTACCCCACTATATATAAACCACAAACACACACACACACTCTCAGAATTTTCATTTCAAAAATTTTACTTCCACTCTCTCTCCCTCTTCTCTTTGCCGAAACCCACCACCATCACCAAAACAAAATCAAACTTCAATTTTTCTTGAGTTCTAGGTTGAATCAAGCTAAACTAACACTAGACCCACCCTTATTTTTGATCAAGGATCACATTGGTGTAAGAATTTCTTACATGTAAGCAACTTTTTTTCTTGATGTCGGTAGGTAGGAGATATGATCATGCATGGCATTATCATGATGATCCATGGTGGTTAGTGCTAAAAACCTTGTTAGAAACTTCATTTTTATCTTATGATTTTTATTTTGATTATGATTTTGATGTTATGATTAATGTATGATTATATTAGGGCATAGTAATGATCATTTCCATGGTTGGTTTTTATCAAAAAGTTGATTTTGTACAAGTTTTGAGTAGTCATTTTACAATAGTAAGTAAAAGGTAAAATCCGAATTTTTATGTTTTGAAAATGGCTTAACTTATAGCCTATGGTTTTAGATAATTTTCTTAGCTTCGATTTGATATAAGGTATAGCTTCTAGCTCAAAACGAGCGCGAAGTTATGATGTTTTGAATGATCGTGTACTGGGAGACGAGTATCGGCACTACAAGTAGTTGCTGTCGATATTTGGATCGAATCTCGGGGACTCTAAATGGATGTTTTGAAAAATTTAACCTACTGATAATGAGGTATTTATTTTATAGGTTGAGTTTACTTTAATACACGAGTGTCGGTTTTGTAAACGGAGTCGTTTAAATAAGTTAAAACGGTTGTATGAAAAAATAACGTAAATCTGTCCGGATTTTGTAGTTTGAAAATGAGTTGGGTAAAGTACATTAAATGTAATTTCATTTGATAAACTTGTAGGAGTACTTTCTATATATAGTAAGTTAGTTTATCGAGTCGTTTCATAAACGGTTGACGAGTTTAAAAGGGGTAAATAAACTAGTACATGTAGTATATACCGGCGGATTTTGTAAAAAGTGTAAAATGGTTAAGTAAATGTGTAGTAAAGTATAATGAAGTTATTTATATCGTTTTCTCTCGAGTTTATCGTGAATTTATGAGTTTGAGTTTGATGTTGTTATGTATGATTTATTTCTCGAGTCATTATTTAACGAACGCGCCTTATTTGATAGGTAGCGGTTCTCGTGTTTGAAAGGCATCCATTATCGTCGACGATCATCTCGCTAGATCTCTTATACTAAGGTGAGTCTATAGCCTCGCCTTCTACTCGTTTTAATGATTTTAATACCCGCGAGGGGGATACATGCTATTTGAAAATAAATGAACACAAGTCATGAGTAATTGCTAGACCCGAATGTTGCCTAAAGTTGATTTCATTGTATTGAGTAACTTGTTGCTAAAGACCCTAACTTCATGAGCCGTTAACTATCTTCTAACTTGATGTTGTGAGTCGGGAATAGCCGCTTATTCTAATGGTAGTACTATTGGTTTGACCACCCTATCTAAAACTAGGGCATTACGTTGAGTAACCCGATGGGAAGGATAATTTTACGTGAATAAGATTGTGGTATTCTAGCAACTGATACCCTAGAGGGGCAATGGTTTTATTCTAGTCATGACGGTATTTGGCATGGGTGACTATTGGTTAAGGGGTCGGTGTCATGAGCTTAAATACAATGTTTGTTTAATAATATCATTATTATTACTGCCTTTAATATAGATTGTATGTATGACAATTCTATAAATGATTATGATTAATTTTCTTCATGTGTTCAAATGTGATTTGATAAACCTATAGTCTCGCTCAACATTATTGTTGACTCGTTTTATGCATGTATTTCAGGTAATAGGAAGTGATGGAGCAGGGAGCTTTGCTGTGGAGGTTGTGGCTTGGGTTTTGGAAGAATGTTGGTCTAAACCGTTTCTACCTTTTAATGTTGAATAATTTACTTTATGTTGATGTACTGTACTAAACTTGTTGGTTGTTGGTCGAGATCCATGGGGACAAAACGCTTTACTCTGGTATCGTGTCAGTACATTTATGGGTTGAAATCTATGTTTTAGACCGTTTATGAAAATCTTGTTTATAATTTGTGTAAACGTCTCACTTTTGAGTCGTTCAATATATCTTGTGTGATGATGCTTGTGTCTAGCACCCAATTGTGTATTTCCGCTGCGCAATGTAAATTGGGGGTGTTAGAAATTGTAAGTTGTTTCTTTCAATTTCATCTAATTTGTTCTAGGGTTCATACGTTCATAATTGGGGCTTTTTAAAATTGACAGTGAATTAGAACCTTAATAGGAATAAGAGTTGACATAGTATTGTTACTATGATTCCTTAGGTTCATATTCATTGAGATTTCACTAAAACCCATTTGTTGAACAAATCCTAATTTTGACTAAATAATTTGGTTGATTGATGGAATTGATATGAACCCATGAACATGTTGGCAATGGTATTGTTAAATGCTTACCTAAAAACCTTGTTTTGAAAAACCAATGTTCAAGTTCATTATTGATCTTGCATGGTCAACGTGTCATTGTTGATGATGAACTAAGAACATTGTGTATATGAGAATGATAAGGATTGAACCTTAATTTGTCAAGTGATTGATGAAACATATTCTCATCTTTTTGATTTTTTGTTTATATGTAACCTATGAGTAATTGGAGAAATATGTTTATATGTTATTTTTAGGTACTATCATGACTTCAGGATATCAAAATGACCATCTACTTACTAGAAGATACATGCCTAATAAAATCAAACTCGCTCTTTTCAAAAAAATTATCTTAATCTTGAATCTCGTTGTTTCCATGAAGGACGTATTGTTCCTTCTAATATTCTTGGACTTGACTTCATTCGATTCATGTTCAATACCATTGGCTTTGATTGTTTGCTTGACATAGATGCGTCAATCTTTCCTTCTTTCCTCATGGAATTCTTTAACTCGTTCAAGATAATGCGCATCAACAATGGTCCATCTATAAGATTTTCCATCAAGGGGAAGACCTTTTTGTACACTCTCGAGGAATTTGGTGAGATTCTTGGAGTTCCATACGAAGGTCAATGTAGGTTCACTGATGTTTGGGGTTTAAACAACTTAGAATCGACCCCTATTGATGTGCATTATGTGACCGAGATTCCTTCGGCTTCGGCCATCTCTCGTGCCCTTGCTACACCTCGTGAACATCCTATTCTTGGTAATTTTGAAGGAGAATTTCGTGGTCTCACTCCTTGGGAATTACTAACTAGCGATCTTAGTGATTTTATGGTGCCTTGGGCCGAAATCATTAGGGAAAATGCAATGTGTTTGGTTGGTGATCGTAACCATGTGCCTGCTTGCCTTGCACATATGTTGTATTGTGTTGCTACCACCACTCCATACAACCTTGCATTTTTCATAGCTAGAAGGATAATATTTGTTCTCAATGGATCTCGTTCTACTCTTCCTTATGCCATGATTCTCTCACGACTTCTTAGGAGAGTTCTTCTTGACCATCCTCCTCTAAATCCTTCATCTTTTCACTCCGTGGTTCGAGTCATGTTTCCTATTGAAGGGAATGTCTCTTCAGTTCCCACGCATGGCTCAAATGAAGATGAAAATGTCTCTCAAGACAATTCTCTCATTTCTCGTTATGATTTATCATCATCTATCTCTCAATTGTCATCACTAGACATTGATTCAGACTATCAGTATTGTCTCAATCTTCATCTTCATGATCGAATCAAAAGCGAATCAAGGCAAGGAGGAAATGCTCATAGATGAATGATATATACCACTCTTGTGAGACTAACATGTGTGTAAACATGTATGGATTGTTGAACTTTATCTCTTTTCGTATCTCTATTCTTAGGATGTTGTGTATTCTCTAACTAACAATTTGTATTTGGATTATCTAGTATTTTAATCCTAATTATCCATGGTATTGATTTTTCGATTTACATAGATCTATGCATCTTGTGTGTTAGATAGCCTCCTAGTTTTTGATTATTAGTTCACTTTGGCTTGATAAACCTTGGTATAAAATCTGGGCTAGCAAAAGTTTGAGGAAGTGCTATTTTTGAACACCTCTGGTCGCGGTTCCATATTAAACCCGCGGTTCCTTAGCGATAAGGAACCACGGACCTACGTAAGGAAACGCCTAGCACTGTTTCAACAGAATGTTTACTTTACACTGTTTTCTTTAATCTGTGTAAAACTTTGATAAAACTTTTGCAAAAACCTGCACTTTCCTAAACTAGGATACCTAATTACATTGTTCACATAAAATGTTTTTAACCTATTACTATTTTGGATCATCCCTTTCTCTTCTTAAACCCTCTCTTGTTGATTGTGTTCTTTATCCCTTCAACTCTTCTCTTAACCTCAACATTGAACCATGGTATCCACTAGAACATCCAACTCCTCCAAAACCTCCTCACCCAAAAGAAGCCTTAAGGTGAATCTCAAGTCCTCTAAACTTGGTACTCCATCTTCTCTCAAACCAAATAGTGAAGCCTCACCTATTCTCATCTCCTTATCGCTTTCACCACCCCTTGCTTCATGGAAAACAAACTCAACCCATGGTACCAACCATTCACATGGTTCTACCTCCAATTCATTCCAATCAAGAATGAATGAGTTTTCCTCTCCACTAATTTCTATTCCTCCCTTAAATGTGAATGCTCAACCACAACCCCATCAAAGGATTCCCTTTGTTTTTAGCCTCTTCCTTTCACTCCACCAAATTCACCCATCTCACCCATATCACCCTTGGATACCATTAATACAAGGTTTTATCCAAGTATGAAAGTTCGTTAAACCGATCTTTTCGAATTGACTATTGGTAATCGTCTGACTCAGTCGTTCTTGGTGGAATATAAAGGGGAAAGGTTATCTATTTTAAACTAAAGTAAAATGAAAATTAAAATGTAAATGAAAATGTAAAAACAAATGAAAATGAAAATGTCGTTAAGTAAAAGTGAAAGTTTGAAATTTAAAACTAAAGATTAATACTTAAAAGTAAATGACAAAAAATTAAAAACTTTAAAAAGTAAATTTGAAAACTTAAATTAAATGCAATCTTGAAATAAATCTAGAACAAAAACTATTTAAAATAGAGTTTAAGAAAATGGCGGGAAAAGTTAAATTGATAATTAAAAATAAGAATAGAAAATAAAATTTAAAATTCTATCGGAAAGTCCCGTCGGAATGTTGTCACAACAAAGCCGTCGGAATCCTTATCGGAATCCTGGTCGGAATGTATATAAAACAAATCTATCGGAATACAAGAAAAAGGAAAGCAATCGGAATACACGAATGACTTCTATCGGAATGTAGTGAAAAACAAGTCCTATCGGAATCCCAAAAGGAATCCTCGTCGGAATGCAAAACCCTATTCTGATCCTGTGATCGGAATAGTATGGAAGCTAGTCGGAAAGCAGATCGGAAAGGGGAAACCCTATTCCGATGGCTTGACGGAATACAGAAGGTAAATCAAGAAAAACTTTTTAGACGAAATTAAAAGGGAAATAAGCAAAACCGAATAAGCTAAGTTTTAAATAAGCACTAATCTAAGCTTTATCAAATCTATATTTAAACTAACTATATAAGAACGATTAAAACTTACAAAACTATAAATAAGCAACTTTTTAAATCAAACTTTAAAAGGACAAAACTTTTAAGAAAACTTTAAATCAATATGCTAAATACAAAATAAAACAATAAGCATGTCAAGCTCAAAGCTCATTCGTATTAAAACTTATAGATGAATAAAAGATAAAATTTTTAATCACATGAACACTAAGATGAAACAAATTCAACGATTATCACGAATCAAAGATAAACAAAATAAAGAAAGGTAGAAGAAGATGATTAAAAACTTGAATTTAAAAGATTAAAGATCAAAGATTGGATACAAGATTAAAGAGAAAGCTTGAAAAACATTAAGAAAACTAGAGAGAGAAAGTATATTAATCTACTCCTACTTACCTTAAAAGTTAAACTAACTAAAATTATCTAACCACCCTCCTAATGACACATTAGGAGGGTATTTATAGGAGGAGTACATGTGATGATGCCTTCTTCTCTCTTTCTTTTTGTCCCGACTCGATTTAATTTCTTTGTCTTTCTCGACGTCGTCTCGGGATTTGTAGATATAAATTGAACTTGTCTTATAATTTCTTCAATAATTAGACTTGAGTTCTTCGACTTCATTAAACTTCTATCTTTAGACTTTTTGTTTGATAAATCTTCAGAATAGGCCTTGGACTTCCGTTCTTTTTGCACTCTTGATCTTTTGACTTCGTCTTTTCTCGTTTTCATCGATAAACGCCCGTGAAAGCCTGTGTATTCTTCCTTTTTTATCTTTTGGTCCTAAAACACAATAAAAACACAAACTACGCATAATTCCGACATTTACGACATAAAATACACTTTTTGGCTTGGTTATTATTATAGTTAAGCGGTAAAAGGATGGGTGTTTTCACACCTATCAAATCCCCTACACTTGACCATTGCAATGCCCTCATTCAATGCATTAATTACGAAGCAGGATTTACATTTTTCATCATAATCAATCAATCTTGGCCTTTATTAAAGAGATAGAATTTTACAAAATATTTAAAGGAAGAAAACAAGTAAAGAAATCAAAAACTTACCTTGGGGTTTTGGAATGTCATGAATGATTATCACCCCCAAGTTTCGCGTTTCCCATACCAAGCTTCAAAACGAGATCATTGTTATTATAAGTTAGCAAACTAACACAAATTCATGTGTCCCAATTAATCACTTAGACTCCCTTATTCCTAGGTGTATCTCTTATATTTTATTGTTGTATTGAATGATCACGAGGATGCATTGTTGACTTATTTCGATAGTTATTTAGGCTAAAAATAAAGTGGGACGATTTAATCAATAGTTAGCTAAAGGACAAAATCTTTTAAAACTGCTTCTCGGGACCTCATAAAGTTCATATCTTGGCATAACTCACTTCACGATTTGAGACCTTTCTCGGACCGATATTTGGCAATGACTTCATACTTCAAATCTTGAGAGACGCTCATGAAATAATGGTCTTCTCTACATAATAGGAATTTCTTCACATGAACTTTTTGAGGGATTCTTCATACTTAGACCACGACTTCTTCATTTTTCTCCAATCTTTATTTGGGATTTTGATATACGACGATCCACCTCCTTTTAGGACTTGGATCTATTTATCCTCTTACCTTGTTAGGGCCTTTTTGGATAGACTTCTCCATGATCTTTACGGGAGTATTTGCTTTTCGTCGTGTGTCTCGATCCTACATATTGATTTTTGATAAATGATTCTTCACATCACTTGGGATCTTTAGCAACAAAATGTAGCCCTCATGCCTTGTTAGGACCTTTTTGGACTCGCCAATCTTCGCATCCCGCTTCAATAAGTTGTGCCTTGGCTATGAACTCTAATTAATATCGAGCAACTTTTAAACGATCTTGTGCTAGAAGCTAAGTAACTTTTCAAATCGTTCGACCTTATTTATTGCAATTAAATTTATTAACAATCGATGGAAGAAAAATCTTATAATCAACTCACATAAATTCACGAAAGAATACCGAACTTATAATTGACTCTATCATCTCTCGTTCTCCACAATTTAAAATCTCAAGGAGTGAGACTCGTGGATGCTTAGCCTATTAAATCAAAGTTTTGGGTTTTCAAGTCATCTATAGGATCTTGCAAACTCTTAGACTTTTTCAAGTTTAGAATTCGCATTTTAAAGTTTCCTTGATAAACGACTTTCTAGGATCAATTATAGGAACTTGCGAAAAGTTCTTGTTCTTAACCCGTAAGAGTTAAGACTTTCGCGTTGAGTCAAAAGATTCACAACGTTGAAAAATTAAAACCACTTTATTAAAATTTATTCTAGCAAAGAAAGAAAATAACTATAACAAAGGTAAATACAACTAGGCCAAAATAGATCAAAAATTTTGAAAAATACCGAAAAATCAATTTTCCGGTTAAAATGAGACAAATACAAGGAAAAGCCCACTTAACTTCGATACAAGTCCCCCCTACACTTAATATAAACATTGTCCTCAATGTTTAAGCATGTGGAAGTAAACTCCCCTACACTTAGGACATTGTGCAATTTGCTTAAATCTTGCTAATGAAGAGACAACTAAAGTGATTCCTATTTTAATATTGAAGAATATAAAATAGAGAATCAAAAGAGTTTAGGATAGAACCGGGAAGACGGTTATACGGAATCAAGGGTCGTCAAAAGTCATCAAGAATGGATCTTTGAAAGCTCGAATCCCTGCACATGATAAGATAGAAAACAACAAACACATACTAGGGTCTCCCCCTACACATATTATAAAAACGAAAGAAAATGGATAGATACTACGGGTTGCCTCCCGAGAAACGCTTGTTTTTGTTAACCGAGTCGTGAGCCTGACTCGACCTTGATTAGTATAGGATGAAGCTTGAAACATATCCACCGGGATCAAATACATGGTTTTCATCCATCTAGTAGCACAAGCTTAAGGCGAACAAGGCAAGCCAAAGAAGAGTAGGCAAGGTTCCCTTAAGCAATTGTTGAGCACGGTGGTAGAGAGTGTGATGAAGTGCAAGCATATCTCCATTGTTTCCAAAAATCTTTCCTTTTATTTCATCAGATGGATACTGAGATGGCTTAGAAATTGCAATACCGGGATCGAACACCTTTTCCTTTAGGGGAAAATAACACTCTGGCTCAGTAGAATTTGAAGAGGATCCGCTCATAAATCTCACAATCTCATCCTTAGAGGGTCAATAGAGAGGTGTCAAGACATAAGTACTGCGGATATCGGTGTCGGCCGGCTTTTTCTCCTTTCAAATAGGTTTTTTCATATCCGAAGGAGGATAAAGAGCATCATCAAAGTCTAAAAGAGGAGAATCATTCTCATCTTGGAAGTAGGTATTGAGAAAAGTAGCAAAATCTTCCTCAAATGAGTAATTATCCAAAGTATCAATAGTGTTTGGTGGAGGATCTTCTTCAAAAGTAGGAGTAAGGTCATCATGAGAAGAATCACTCGAGAGAGTATCAACATCATCAAAATCATCATATGTTGGTATGTCTGGATACTCTGAAACAAAATTATCATAATCATCCCCATCGGAACTAGAATCTTTATCATAATCATCATAGATCGGTGGAGAATCATACAATGGTGGGGGGATTCATATTGGAGAGAGAATCATCAAAATCATCCACATCGTCTTGAAAAAGTGGATTTTCATGGGAAGACTCGAAAAGAGGATTATCATATACAACAAAGTCATCAAGCTTAAAACTTTACAAAGTAGAAGTAAGCTCTTCTTGAAGCACATTAATCATTTTCGTAGATTCTTTTCCATGTGTCTTACTTGTAATCTTCCCCATCTTAAAAACTTGAGCATCATTCCCGACCCTTAAAATTAATTCACCTTCGACAACATCGACTAGAGCTTTTCCGGTTCTCAAAAATGGTCGTCCAAGTATTAACGGAATATGAGGGTCCATTTCATAATCAACAACAACAAAATCGACCGGAAAAGTGAAGGTACCAACTTTAATAAACACATCTTCGGCAATCCCAACGGGGTAAGCGAGAGTGCGATTTGCTAGCTCAAGAGTCATCTTCGTTGGAGTAAGATCGGGTAATGATAACTTTCTCCTAACACTTAAAGGCATCAGATTTATACTTGCCCCGAGATTAGCTAAGGCAGTAAATTCTTCGGTTTTGTTGAAAATGCAAGGCAAAACAAAACGATCGGGATCTCCAAGTTTTTCCGAAAGTTCTTTAAGAATAACTGCAGAACAGTTTTCATTTAGGCGTGTGTTGACAAACTCAGCCATATTTTCCTTCTTGCTAAGCAATTCCTTGAATGCTTTCACAAATTTCGGCATTTGGACAATTTTTTCAACGAGGCTAATGTTGAAAATCATTTGAGAGATCATGTTTATAAAAGAAGTGACTTGAGCATCCTCTTTAGAAAGCAATTTGCATTTGTCTAACCGAGAAGGATAAGGGATGTTGGGTTTAGGTGGTGTTGGTGTAGCAGGTAAAGGTTGAGATGTTGAAGGTTTAGAGGTGGTTGGTGAGGTTGGTTGAGGGTTTTGCTTGGGTACCTCTTCATTAATAGGTGGATACGGTAATGGAGAACTAGTACTAGGTGTGGTAGTAGGAGGGATAAATGGGGATGGAGGAGGTGTAGATGGAGAAACGGGAGGAGGGATATAAGGTCCTACTAGAGTTGCTCCACTTCGTGTAGTAATAGCTCTCACATTCTCTCTAGGGTTTGTTTCGGTTGTAGAAGGAAGAGCACCTTGGTGGCGAAGGGTTTGTAACATTTGAACAAATTTCCTATCCGTGGACTCTTGAATTTGTCTATTAGATTCTTGCATTGCTTGCATGATTTTCTCATGTCCATTCAATTTTTGCAAAACCAAGTCCATTGGCGGATGAGGTAAATTGAACCCTTGTTGTTGAAAACCTTGGTTTGGGTATTGGTTATAAGGTGGAAAACCTTGAGGATTGAAACCTTGGTGTTGAAAACCTTGGTTTCGCATGTGATAGTTTCCCTGGTTTGCATTGGATCCCCTCACATTGGCATTACCTTGAAAATTAGCTCTTGGCGGCCCTTGGTTGTTTTGGTTAGGTTGTGGTGGTCTTTGTTGAAAACCGGGTGGAGCCAAATAATTTGTCGAGTTGTAAGACAAGTGATTAACATCGACATTAGGCTTGAAATGAATTATCTCGGTGTTGTTGTAAGCATACACTTCCCCGTGAGATTGATCATAAGCTTTATCAAAATTAGCATAAGAGTGTGGCCCACCACAAGTTTCACAAGTTATAGCATTGTTGTTTTTAGCATTGTTAACGGCTTGTAAAGCAAGTGCTTCAACAACCATAGTAAGCTTATCAAGTCTCCTTTCGGTGACACTAGTGCTAGCACTAGCCACATTAGCCCGGACACTTTTGGGTTGCACTTTAGATTTATTCTCAATAATATCCCATGCAGCATTAGAAGACTTAACCAAAATGTTACCCCCCGAGGCACTATTTAGTGAATCTTGGTCATTCATGCTTAAACCATTGTAAAAAGTGTTAATTTGATGCACTTTTGTGAAACCAAGTTGTGGACACTGTCTTAAAAGTTCCTTAAAACGGTCCCAAGATTGACTAAATGTCTCATCGTACTTTTGTTCAAAGTTAATGATTTCATTCCGCAAAGCGGTAGTACGTGAGGGTGGGAAAAAGTAGTTGATGAATTTGGTCTCTAAATCCGACCACGTAAGAATACTTTGTGGCGGTTCCTTATCAAGCCAATGCTGGGCTTGTCCCTCTAAGGAGAAAGGAAGAAGTTGCAAGCGAAATACCTCTTGTTAAACCCCATTAAACTTGACCGTATTAGTGAGTTGAAGAAACCTTTTGATATGGTCATGAGGATCATCAAGTGTACGCCCCAAGAATGTTGAGCAGAGACCATTTGAATGAAGCCGGATTTGAGCTCAAAGTTGTTGGCTCCAATCTCGGGTATGACAATAGCATCGGTGTTATCCTCTACGTGCGATTGCAAAAGCTCGATCATTGGTCGATTGTCCATTTTGACAATAGGTGGAGTTTTGACTTCGGCTTGAATTGCTTTCTTCTTACGAGCACGGGTACGCATACACACCTACAAAAAGAAAAGAAAGATAGACAAGAAATATTTTTGGTTTATATATGTTTTTCTATTTTTTTTTATTTTTGAAAATTTTTTAACTTTTATGGATTTTTGAAAAAAAAACATTTTTAAGCAAGAAAAATAACGTTAAAAAATGAACGGATCCCAAAATCCAACGCGTCTCTCACTAAAAACCGTTAATCTTAACGAAAAGATCTGGCAGCGGCGCCATTTAATACAAGGTTTTATCCAAGTATGAAAGTTTGTTAAACCGATCTTTTCGAATTGACTATTGGTAATCGTGTGACTCAGTCGTTCTTGGTGGAATATAAAGGGGAAAGGTGATCTATTTTAAACTAAAGTAAAACGAAAATTAAAATGTAAATGAAAATGTAAAAACAAATGAAAATGAAAATGTAAATGAAAATGTCGTTAAGTAAAAGTGGAAGTTTGAAATTTAAAACTAAAGATTAATACTTAAAAGTAAATGACGAAAAATTAAAAACTTTAAAAAGTAAATTTGAAAACTTAAATTAAATGCAATCTTGAACTAAATCTAGAACAAAACTATTTAAAATAGAGTTTAAGAAAATGGCGGGAAAAGTTAAATTGATAATTAAAAATAAGAATAGAAAATAAAAATTAAAATTCTATCGGAAAGTCCCGTCGGAATCCCATCGGAATGCTGTTACAACAAAGCCGTCGGAATCCTTATCGGAATCCTGGTTGGAATGTATATAAAACAAAGCTATCAGAATACAAGAAAAAGGAAAGCAATCGGAATACACGAATGACTTCTATCGGAATGTAGTGAAAAACAAGTCCTATCGGAATCCCAAAAGGAATCGTCGTCAGAATGCAAAACCCTATTTCGATCCTGTGATCGGAATAGTATGGAAGCTAGTCGGAAAGCAGATCAGAAAGGGGAAACCCTATTCTGATGGCTTGATCGGAATACAGAATCAAGAAAAACTTTTTAGACGAAATAAAAAGGGAAATAAGCAAAACCGAATAAGCTAAGTTTTAAATAAGCACTAATCTAAGCTTTATCAAATCTATATTTAAACTAACTAAATAAGAACGATTAAAAATTACAAAACTATAAATAAGCAACTTTTTAAATCAAACTTTAAAAGGAAAAAACTTTTAAGAAAACTTTAAATCAATAAGCTAAATACAAAATAAGCCAATAAGCATGTCAAGATCAAAGCTCATTCGTATTAAAACTTATAGATGAATAAAAAGATAAACTTTTTAATCACATGAACACTAAGATGAAACAAATTCAACGATTATCACGAATCAAAGATAAACAAAATAAAGAAAGGTAGAAGAAGATGATTAAAAACTTGAATTTAAAAGATTAAAGATCAAAGATTGGATACAAGATTAAAGAGAAAGCTTGAAAAACATTAAGAAAACTAGATAGAGAAAGTATATTAATCTACTCCTACTTACCTTAAAAATAAAACTAACTAAAATTATCTAACCACCCTCCTACTGACACAATAGGAGGGTATTTATAGGAGGAGTACATGTGATGATGTCTTCTTCTCTCTTTCTTTTTGTCCCGACTCGATTTAATTTCTTTATCTTTCTCGACGTCGTCTCGGGATTTGTCGATATAAATTGAACTTGTCTTATAATTTCTTCAATAACTAGACTTGAGTTCTTCGACTTCATTAAACTTCTGTCTTTAGACTTTTTCTTCGATAAATCTTCATAATATGCCTTGGACTTCCGTTCTTTTTTCACTCTTGATCTTTTGACTTCGTCTTTTCTCGTTTTCATCGATTAACGGCCGTGAAAGCCCGTGTATTCTTCCTTTTTTATCTTTTGGTCCTAAAACACAATAAAAACGCAAACCACGCATAATTCCGACATTTACGACATAAAATACACGTTTTGGCTTGGTTATTATTATAGTTAAGCGGTAAAAGGATGGGTGTTTTCACACCTATCAACCATGCCTTCTCCTCATCCTCCTACCTCCAACACGCCTCTCTTGGGTGTTCCCATTTCTTGTTTCTTGGGTGATCCACACTTGTTTGATTTTTTCATGCACAATGGAACAAATTGTCCTTGTTGCTTGAACAACTTTCACCTCATTGATATCCTTGGGTTGGAGATGATTGGGGCTAACGTCAAGTTGCAAAGCTTCTTGTTGAACCTATTTGCTAATCCTCCACCTCCTAGTACTTGAATGATGGCTTTTTAAATTAACATGCTTTTCAAAAGAAGGTCAAGCCAAAAGAGATCTATGAATTCAAGACCTAGTTTTTAGCTATCTTTGTAGTAGTTTATTGTCTTTTTATTTCTTGTGTTTCCTTTCTTTTCCCTCATGACTTTCTCATGTGGATGATTTATGGATTTAGTTTTATGTGTTTCTATCTATGTGATCACATTAATTACCTTTAATTTATTTAAAATTGAACCTAAATCTATTACAACCTCTAAAAACTTAACTTAAAATTGGACCAAAATGTTATCTAAATATTTTGTCACCCTTTGTCAAGACATTCTTTGTGAATGTGTTGCTTTTATGCAACCCTAATATTCTCTCGTGCTAAAATAGGTAAGAATCCAAGATTTGTAAAATTTTTGAAAATGTCTTATTTTTTTCCAAAACTTTTGAAAATCAAGGTTTGTTGTCCACTGGACACGGTTCCTTAGCCCCTAGGCGGATCCATATCGATATGGAACCACATGCTATTTTAAAGAACCGCGCATAGTAAAGCCGTTCTCGGCTTATTTTTTGTCTTTCTTTTTTGACCACTGTTTTGGTTAAGATTCTTTGTTTACCTAATTTGGCAAAACATTTCCTAAAACCTTTCTTTTTCATTTCAAATCTTTGACTTGTCTATTTTCTTTAAGTTCTTCTCTTTTGGGAGTTCTTTTCTTCATCCCTCATAATGCCTAATTCTTTTTTTCCTAACCTTGACATTTCTTTGTCACATACTTCTCAACCTAAAGCTTCTTCTTCTAAGCTTTCAAAGAAACCAAAAATCTCGTTTAACCCCATTTGGATCAAAAAGAACAAGAATCCTCATGATTCTTCTTCTCCAAGATCCTCCAAGAATTCCTCTTTCTCTCCGATTCAATATTGAAATGAGACTTACTCTATAAATCCAATTACCGAAGAAAAGGAAATTCTTCCACCACCACCAAAACCTTTCAACTCTCCTCAACTTAATGACCTATCTTCTTTCCCTAACCTCACTAGGCATTGTGAAAACATCTCGTATCCATTATCTCCCTCTCCACCAACCTCTAATTTTGATGGACCTCCCCCATCTAACGACTTTGTTTTGCATCATGGTTCCTCGTGTGCTTGTTGTCTTTTTCAACAAATTGAACTTGCTCATATCTATGACAAGCTAAATTTTCTTGAATTCCTCCTCACTCGACCTCCTCTCAAAGTTTTCATTCCCGTGAACAAAACTTCGAATGATGCTTCGTCGTCTTTCTTTTCCAACTAAGGCGCATTTTGTACTTTAGTTGTTTGAGTCAATAAAACTTAAGCAATCTTGGAAGATTATCACTATTAGAGTAGTTTATGCTTTGTGGTCTATTTTCCATACTTTTTGCTTTAAGTATTCATATTGTGATGAATATTTCTCTTGTATGTTATTTCATAGTTATGTAATATGAATGTTATGTGTGTTATCATTCCCTCTAATTTTATTTCACACATTGGTTAAAGAGTTGATCATGGTTAAAACATAAAATTAATTATAGGTGATTCCATAAATTCTAAATTTTAACCCATTGACATTTTAAATCATCTTTGATTGGTTTGGATGTTTCTTTTCTTCCTTTATTCCACCAATTGAACTATGATGTTGTCAATATACACTCTTTAGACATACTTAGCAAATGCTTGCTTCTAATTTGAGATTTCTTTTCCTTCTCCCTCTCAAGTAGTTAATAAGTAGTGCACATACATACATTGGTGTTTCTTTTCTTTCTTCTAACCTTTGTGTAGCATGTCACCTTGGCTCATTTACTTGGTGCCCCAAGCAAGGGGGAGTAAGCACCAAGGGGAGCTCCTAGCAAAATTCCGGTTCTTTTCTTCTTCAAAGACTTGTGCTAACCTTTTTGCTTCGACAAAGCGGGAGAAATGACAGTGATAAACTCGTTAATAATTCGAATAAACTTGTATTTTACGTAAATGCGTCTATAGTTTGTCGTAATCAAAAAGGGGGAGATTGTTAATGCAAAGCAATGCCTAAAAATATTGTTAGTATTAATTAATCTTTCTTAGTTTTGATCATGACAAATTACAAAGACATTTATTGTCAAACACAATCATAAAACAAATTATCTAACAAACACTATCATCAAGGTAATAATAATTACCCTAACATATCTTAATCATGCTTAGTGATCATAAAAGTGATTAGCCTTAAAACTTACTTTTGTCAAATGTAACAAAAGATTTTTAAGAAAATGTTTTATTAAAATAAAAATGTAAATTTGAATATGGCACATTCCAAATGCCATAAGAATATCCTTTAAAGGTTTAAACAGCCTTAGATATTTCAAATTCACTAAAAGACAAAAGGGAGCGGACTCTACGCCGACGGTACCTTAGCACCACGGCGGTTCCTTATCAATAAGGAACTGCGGGCAGATATAGCCGTTGGATGTTTGTCTTATAAATAGTGGATCAAATATGCATTCTCATTAACCCTTTTTGGACATCTCTTTCAGCCTTCTTTCTCTTATCTAATCCTAGTCATTTGTAAATGATCACTTAATGAGTTAAGTATGTTTACCCATGATTATCCTCTTGATCTCCTTCTTTACCTTGTCCAAAGAGAAGATCACTCACACACTTGTGATGTGATTAAATATGTAGCATTGATGAAGATCACCTTCTCCTAAAGATCTAGTCATGTTCATCATTTGTTTATTTGTGTCTTGTGTAGATCCAATGTATTTGTGAATACTTGGACTAGTTTTGTTCATCCAAGCTATATGTGAATACTTGGATTAGAGTTGTGTAAATCCATTGCACATGTGTGTGCTTGGATTTGTGTTGTGTAGATCCAAGCTACATGTGTGTACTTGGATATGTTTAGTTGAGTTGTAATTAGTTGTGTTAGTTCTCAATAAACTATAAAGTGATGTGGTTGTGTCATGTGAGTTCTCACTAAACTATAAAGTGATATGTAGTTGTGTTGTGTGAAGTTCTCACTTAGCTTCAAAGTGAAGAGTCGTAAAGATTGGTTCTAGCTTTGGATTAGAACTCGACATCTAGCCTTGTGTCAGAAAATGGTGAAGTAGGCAACGTTGTGAAGATTGGTTCTAGATTTGGATTAGAACTCGACATCTAGCCTTGTGTCGTAAAATAGTGAAGTGGGCGACGTTGTGTAGATTGGTCCTAGCTAAGATTAGGTCTCGACATTTAGCTTAGTGTCGGAAATAATGTAAGCGACGTTGTAAGGTTTTCTCCGCAAA
Source organism: Glebionis coronaria (assembly GCA_025667525.1). Lineage (NCBI taxonomy): Eukaryota > Viridiplantae > Streptophyta > Magnoliopsida > Asterales > Asteraceae > Glebionis > Glebionis coronaria. The sequence goes on from CM046882.1 coordinate 399,208,259, forward strand.
GAAGGGATCTTGTGGATATAGTGGAAATCTCGAGTAAGGTGTACTCGAGGAGTTGAGTTGGAACAAGGATAGAGCCTCGTTGCTGAACCACTATAAATCTTGGTGTCTTCCTACTAGGTTGTTTCTTTCCTTACTCATTACTTACATTCATTGTCATTATAGTTACTACACATTATTAATGCATTAGAATTGAACCTAATCATTATGCAACTAGCTTTCAAGTAAAAGATAGTTTTGAGCACTCGCCTAATTGAAAGGAATTTTCATTAGGAGATTAACCGATGAGAAACTATTCAACCCTCCTTCTAGTTCTACATCATGTATTACCTATCTCCCAACCAGAAAAGACTCCACAGTATCACCAATATTTATAATGGTTTTCTTTCAGTTGAAGACAAGATCCGTCTTACTAACTCCCAGATATATTCATTATATTTTTTGCCAGAAAAATCAGTACAAATTGTTTCTACTTTACAACCGCGTGACTTATTATTCCATAGCTACGAAGGTTTTATAACTACCAGTTATGACTTAACGTCTAAAGTTCTTTAAATTCATGATCAGTATGTTATTCTAGAGTTTCCAGATGTAATTCCAGAAGGTTTTCTAGAAATTCCTTCCTAACCACGGGACATAATTTAACATCGATCTTGTCTCAAGAACAGAACCTGTTTTCAAAACTCTTTATTGCAGGGCTCCTGCTGAGTTAGAAGAGTTGTAGCAATTGCTGCAGGAGTTACCGGAACGAGGCTTTATTCGACCTAACGCACCACCAGGAGGTGCACCGTTTTCTATCTGTCAGGAAGAAGGCCGGTCACATGAGATCATGTATCGACCACTGAAAATTTGACAAGATCACCATTCATAACCAATATTCATTCCATGTATATAAGGTTTATCTGATCTGTTACAAGGTCTTAAACATTTTTTTCAAAAACACTTCACGAGCATGCTACCATCAGTGATGAGAGACAGAACATGACATTTTCAAGACTTCTTTTGCACACATTATGATCTCTTTAAAATTTTGATTTACGCTACTGATCTCCCACATGCTCTAGCTATATTACGAAGTAAATGAGTCAAATTTTCCACGAATTCTTAAACGAGTTGGCCAGTATATTTATCGATAACCTCCTAATCTGCTAAATTCTAGAGAAGAGCACGAGAATCATCTTCTCATGGTCATGCAGATTCTCAGGTAGGAGAAAATTATATACACAACTTACCAGATGTGAGTTTCAGTTGAACAAGGTGGCATTCCTGAGCCACATTATTTCAGCAGAAAGAAAATTCAGAAATCTTGCGAAGGTGAAGGCCATCACCAGATGGTCAAGACCAACGGCTGTGACTGAAGTACGAAAAATTTTCTACAACTCAGTTGACTACTACCACGGAAATTGTTGACAGTTCTCAAAAGTTCTTCCATAACTATTCATCCAGATTCCACCAGAATGTACCATAATCCCATACAAAATTTTAATAGAAGCAGTATAACACATGGATGCAGCTATGTTCATATCTAGATGTCTGACATGCCGCAGGTTCAAGATAGAACGCCGTCATGCTAGTGAGTTATTACAACCATTAGAAATTTCTGAGCAGAAATGAGATAAGATTCCATGAGGCTGTTATCAAGCTGCCGCAGACTCAGAAGAAGTATGATACTATCTAATTCATTGTCGACCATTTAACCAGCCTACACAATTTCTTTTATCCGAAAGGATTACGGAGTAACAGATCTGCAGTAAATTCAGCAATAAAACGTACGATTTTACGGTACCCCGTCGACAATCATATCAGATAAAAATTTACGTTCGCGAATTTTCGCTCACGTACATGTTCACGATCACGTGTACGTTCACCTTCACGTTTACGTCTCACGTTCATATTATGATGTTGTTTCAGTCCATATTTGGTACTATCTCATAATTTAAGTTCACATTCGCGTTCATGACATTGTTCACTTTCAGGTTCGTGTTCCACCTCACGATACATTTTTTATAGCTTGTTACTGAATACGGTTACAGAAAACTTAAGAAACCAGACTCAAGTTTAGCACAGATTTTTCATACCCAGGCATACGTTTCTCGTCTCAGGTCGTATCGTTTCGCATTCCTTCCTCAGTAAGCATACGTTCGTGATATGTCCTAGTATCACGTCCACAGTATGTTTCACGTATCACATTCTCAATATACTTCATGCACAGCGTTCCTCTTATGATTGTGAACTACGTTTTCAATTGCTCACGTAGCACGTTCACAATAGTTCACGTAGTTCGTCCCAATATGTTTCAGCAATTTTACTCAGAGATATAAATGTATCTTTTCAGGTTAATTATACGTATCGTTTTATGTATCCTACGTGTTATAGTTTATTCATTCAATCAGATTCAGAAAATCCATCTCTAGTATGGAACCAGAAACTATTCAGCATCGCTAGGACAGGGTCTTTAGGACCAAGATTTTCAGTTCGTTTTGACCTTTGAAGGAGTCGTTTCGAGCGGGAAGCCACTCGGAACGGAGGAGTCCATCCGGACCCCTCACCCTTTTTCCTTCAATAATCTAGTTAAGTTCTTTCAGTCATGTTACATTCCATGTCCTCTTCAGCCATGTCACGTTCCATATTCACTTCATTCATGTCATGTTTATACCTTTCAGCAGCATTATGTCTTAATTCGAAGACGAATTATCTTTCAGCTCATATGTCTTTTCAGCTTCCATGTTCTTGCAGTCTATGTATCTTTTTAGCTTTTATAACTTCACTAGCTTAAAATTTTCCTTTAATTCGAGGACGAATATTCCTTTTAGAGAGGGAGAATTGTAAAACCGTAGCATTATCGCATCCTTAATTCGAGGACGAATTATTTTTTTTAGAGGGGAAGAATTGTAAAACCCGCATTTAAAATCCAAGAACATTAATTATACATAGCCACAATTTTATTTAAAACGTGATGTAACTAATTATTCAGAATAATAATTAATATTATATATTCAAGTATTCAGTATGTATTAATTACTCAGTAAAATAAATAAAGCATGACAGAATAATTACAGAAGTTAAAACGTGAGATCACAAGACCAATACTCGAACCAATACACGAGGGTTTATAAGTTATTACGCAGTCTCAGATTTACTTAAAGGTACGTGAGATAAAGATTATTAAAATAAAGGGCTTACGTCTTGTTTAAACACGAGATTTAACGCAAATGTGCACGTTAAATAACTACACGAACCGAAGTTAAGTACACATATATATATGGGCCGCGGTTTAATGTAAATAACAAGAGAAAGGAGTTACGCTTTTAGGCCCGGTCCATCTACTATGAAAACAAACGGGGGTTACCCACCCTTTTTCACAATACAGTAAACATACAAATAAATAAAACCAGGGTATCTTATTCCCTGTAATGGCCGATGGCTGGAGACAAACCAAGGGAGAAACACGAGTTGTTTTTCTTGGTGGAATTGGTTGAGTATTTGTTATTCCATCCTCAATCATGTAACGGTATTTACCTTTCTTCTTAATTAATTTGTAGATATCACGAATTCATGAATGAATCAAGAACAAGCTATCTAAATACTTGAAAACATGTTATTTGTTGGGAATAAAATGTAGCCAGTTCACTTGAGCGCTGGCAAGAGGAAAACAAGAGTTGATAGGAAGAAAACAAACGCTGACAGATCAAGCGTTGACAAGAAGAAGTCAAGCGTTGATAGGTTGAAGACAAGCACTGATAGGATGATGTAGTCTACACGTATTATGTTTCTAATTTGTTTCTAGTAAAGATAAGTTCAACATTGTATTTTCTATAATTATCTTCACCTAGAATAGTTGATATGTAGACTCTTGTACAAGGCTTCTTATGTCTATAAAAGAAGACCATTAGGTTATGTTTCATAAATAAGTTTTCATACGTTAAACACTTTCATTGTAAGCAAGTTTTTTATTATCAATCAAGTGAAAGTTTGTTTTACATCTTTGTGTGTTCTTGTTTAAGTGTTAATTCCGCATAACACTTAGATTACTTTATACATAAACAAAGTTTCTCTACGTGTATACTTGATCTAATCTCGTATACATAAGCTTAATCGATCTAAGTTTGGGATCAACAAGTGGTATCAGAGCTTGTTGATAAACTTTTGATCTTAAAGAACACAAGAACCCTAAAATCACCAAAACCCTAATTTTCACAAAACCCTAAAAACATCATGTCCAATCCAGAAGTAACCTCTTCCTCATTCTTACCAAACATCAAGATTCCCACGCTTGATGCGAACAACTTTGAGCTGTGGAAGTTCAACTTTGAGCAATATCTGGGGATCTATGACTACACTCTCTGGGAGATTATTGAATATGGAAACACATTCAATACAGCTGAAAAGATTGTTAATGCCATTGCTACAAGATCAGCTATTGTTGGATGTTCAGAGGCAGATAAGAAAGAAAAAGCTGATGATGGTAGAGCTGTGTCTGCTGAAGACATAGCAAAGAAAAGGGTTGATATGAAAACCCTAAATATTCTGAAACTCTATTTGGGGCAAGAAAATCAGCACAAATACAGAGGTTATGAGTCTGCAAAAGACCTTTGGGCAGCCCTTAAAGTTGCATATGGTGGTAATGATGATACTAAGGAAGAGAAGAAGAAGCAACTCATGCATGAGTATGCTGTTTTTAAAGCTCAACCTAATGAGAAGCTTAGCTGTGTGAGAAGCAGACTGCTTGACATTACAAGCAAGCTGTCCTTCATGGGGACACAAGTTGGTGATGTTGACATTATTGCCACTTTTCTTAAAAGCCTTGGTGATGCGTGGAAGATTGAGGAAAGATCTATACTTGCCAATAACACTCACAAAAGTTCTACTTTTGATGATATCTACAACAAACTGAGGCTGTTGGAGAATAAAACTCTTTTGGAGCATGGAAGTAAGTCTACCAATAGTAACATGGCCTTCTTCTCACATAGTGAAGGTCAATTCGATCAAAAGGACTCATACATGCACCCAGTTACTGGATCATCATGTGTCAACGCTGGATCATGTCCTGTCAACGCCTCACATTCAGACGCTGACACATACAAAATTGACTCACCAAGTGTTAAGCCGGCTGGTTTGGATTTGGATACTGTGTGTGCATACATTGCTTCATTGCCCAATGGTTCAATGATTACATATGAGGACCTTGAGCAAATAAGTGATGAGCACTTGGAGGAGATGGATATAAAGTGGAACATGGCTCTTGCAAGTATAAGAGCAAACAGGTGGAATAGAAGGTTTGAGAAGAAGATGACCTTTAATGCAAAGGACACTGCTGGATATGATAAATCCAAGGTTGAGTGCTACAATTGTCATCGTATGGGGTACTTTATGAGGGAATGCAGATCTCCAAGAAGATCTGATGCTGGAAAACCCTCAAGCCAAGTTGTTAAGGCTCAGGATCCCAAGGCCATGGTGGCAGTGCAAGAAATTGATGGTATTGGATGGGACTGGAGCTATTTGGCTAAGGATGGGGAAGAGGATAAAGATTTGGTTGCTGAGATAGAAGAAGAAGAGCATGTTCAATATGCTCTCATGGCACACTCCTCCTCTTCATTAGATAATGAGGTATACGATGATACTTTTTGTAGTAAGGCTTGTCGTTTAAATACCGAAAAACTTAACAAAGAGGTTTTAAAATTGTTAAGTGATGTGAGTACTAAGAGATGCAAGTTGTCTAACTATCAAATTGCTCTCACTCAAACTGAGAAGATAGTTTATGAGTATAAGAAAATGGAATTTGACCTAAAAGATAAAATAAATATCTTAAAACATGAGTTAAATGCTAGTAATGACGTTAGAAACATCATGGAAAGGGTCAATGCTGAATTACAGGCTAAGTTAGATGAGGCTATCGAGAATAAGGATAATGTTGACCTTAACATTCAGAGACTTGATAAGGCCTCACAAACCCTAGGAGAATGTGTTAATAAATAGAGGGATCCTAAGGACATGACTAGGATTGGGATGAAAGACTATACTGTTGTTCCACCACCAACTGGGGACTTCTATGGTGTCCAAAGAAAGGACTTATCTTGGACTGGTTTACCAGAACTCCAAGAAGAGGAATTTATTCCTCCACCAAGAGTCCTTACCCCAGTTGAAGAGTATAGGCAAAAGTTGACTGACTTGAATGAATGGAAGAAAGCCAACCCTACCTTATTTGTCAAGGGTGGCATGCTTTGTGATAATCCAAATGAGTCGACCCCTATTAAGGTAACAAACCCAATCACTGGTAAGACTATTGATCTTGGCTCAAACACTGTTAGAAAACCTAGCATTAAGTATGCAGAAATGTATAGGAATACTAGGTCACCTAAAGGCCAAGTTAGTGATAATGGAACAGGCTTCTTCTCTTCTAGACCTAGGATTGTGTCTAGAAAAGCCTGTTACACTTGTGGTAGTTTTTCGCATTTAGCATATAAGTGTGTCAACGCTTCCAAAGTCAACACTGTCAAAAGGTCAAACATTGTCAGACCCAAAACTTTTGTGGAGCAAAGTCCACAAGTTGTTAGACAAGCCCCATTTTTCACTAAAAGGTCTAACACTCATGGACAAAGACCATTTCAGAAGACCAATACTTGGTCTAATAGGCAATGGGTTTCTGTAGCAAACCCTAGGTTCAACGCTGACAATGGTAATTTCAGCGTTGACAAGACCAAATCCAACGCTGACAGAAACGTTGCCAGACCTAAATATTTGCAACCACAGGGTAAGGGGTCTAAAGCTTCTTCTAGCTTGACATGGAGACCTAAGTAAGATCAAAACTCTAATTCTAATGGGATTTCTATGACCTGCAACAGATTCAATTATATTTCAAAGGTCATTACAAAACCAATTGGGGTTAACTGGGTATTTCATCCAAAAAGGGATGAACAAGGGTTTGTTATGAGAACTAAGTCTGTTCTTGTTGAACAACCAGATGAATCCAAGTCTGCTCAGGCTTGGGTTCCCAAAGAAAACTAATTTGTTTTCTTTATGTGCAGGGCATTCAAAAACAGGTCAATGATCGTGGATATTGGGACAGTGGATGCTCTAGGCACATGACTAGGAAGGAAGATTACCTAACTAACTTCACTCCCATTAAGGATGGTGATAAGGTTTACTTTGGAGGCGGATATGGAACTATCACAGGCAAAGGAACTCTTCTCACCAAGAACTTGCGTTTTGAAAACGTGTTTCTGGTAAAAGAACTTGATTACAATCTTTTTAGTGTATCATAAGTTTTTGATAACAAAAATAAAGTTATGTTTACTGATACTGAATGCTTGGTGTTGAGCAAGGATTTTAAAATTCCAGATGAGAAATATATTGACTATAGAACACCTAGACATAAAGACATTTATAATGTGAATCTTAATGGGATTATGATGAATAATAATATGTCATGTTTATGCTAAAGCTTTAGTTGATGAGAGTAATCTATGGCATAGGAGACTAGGGCACATAAACTTCAAAAATATAAACAGACTTGTGAGGCTTGGTTTGGTTGATGGTTTGCCTGAAAAGGCTTTCCACAATGACCACTCTTGTGTTGCATGTCTTAAAGGCAAGAAGCACAAGGTCTCATTTAGGTCTCATTTAAGATCTGGTAAGGATGTCTTACTTGTTCAGGTTTATGTTGATGATATCATCTTTGGATCCACCAATCCAAAGATGAGTGAAGACTTTTTCAAGCTTATGACAGACAAATTCAAGATGAGTGCAATGGGGGAGATGGACTTCTTTCTAGGATTACAAGTTCAGCAGAAAGAAGATGGTATCTTGATCTCTCAGGATAAGTATGTAGCATAGATCTTGAAGAAGTTTGGCTTTTCTCCACATGAAAAGAGGGCTACTACTCCTATGGATAGAGAACACCCTTGGGAAAAAGTTGGAGATGGAAAAGATGTGGATGTCAGGCACCATAGATCAATGATAGGTTCATTGATGTATCTCACAGCCTCAAGACCTGACATCATGTTTGTTGTGTGTGCATGTGCACGCCATCAAGTGACTCCCAAAGAATGTCACCTTTATGCTGTCAAGAGAATCTTTAGGTACCTTAGATGTTATCCAGATCTTGGCCTGTGGTACCCAAAAGATTCACCATTGGAGCTTATTGCATATTCAGACAGTGACTATGGAGGTGATAAGTTTGATAGAAAATCCACAACTGGTGGATGTCAATTTCTTGGGAGTAGGTTGATATCTTGGCAATGAAAGAAACAAACAGTGGTGGCTAATTCTACAATTGAAGCAGAGTATGTTGCAGCAGCTGCTTGTTGTGGACAAGTCTTATGGATTCAAAACCAGTTGTTGGATTATGGGTATAATTTCATGCATACCAAGATATTTGTTGACAATAACAGCACTTTATGCATTATTAAGAATCATGTACATCATTCTAAAACAAAACACATAGAAATTAGACATCATTTTATAAGAGATTGTTTTGAAAAGGGTTTAATACAACCAGATAGGGTTGACACAGAAGAAAATGTGTCTAATTTATTAACTAAACCTTTTGATGCTGGAAGGTTTCAATACTTGGTAACAAGTATTGGAATGATCAATCTCACATAATATGTGTTTTGGGGTCTTATTGTAAAAGTATGTACAGGATAATGCATTATTATTGGTCTTTTTGAGGATTTAGATTTTCCACTATATTTTTCTAACACTGTCAAAGGTTACCTTAACGCTGATAAGTGTTATTGTGACGTTGTCAGCAATATATTTGTCTAACGCTGACAAAGGTTTCCTTAACGCTGACAAGTGTTATCGGGACGTTGTCAGCAACAATGTTAGTTTTGTGGTATTTAATCTAAATGTGCAGGTGGTGTTAGCATTATACCATTGGATACAGAGTTGCTTATGGATCCTTGGAGAATCATTTGAGCATGTTTTTGTTTATGGATGATGGTTGGAATATTTATATTCCTATCTTGACATAAATTTTTATGTTCATGCATATTTTTGAGCAACATATGTATCACCGTTTAAGGGGAGGTTTTAGGAACCTTTAGGAATTTTGGGTATTCTTATGATACTCTTATCACAATTCTAGATTGTGTCCACAGGTGAGTATGAGTTAGTTTTACTAAATCATGAGGCACTGTAGCATGCAAAGTTGATATACTATGCATGCTGCCAAGACATTTTTGGCCTAGAATTGGTTGTGGTCTGTTGGGAGACTTGGGAATGATTTTATCATGGGTTTTACCTGGGAGTAACAAGGAATTTTATGAGATAACTTAGTTGTTAATAGTTTTAGTTAGCAAGGGACACTAGAGGACTGTTATGTCTATCTTGCATAAGCAAGTGTGCATAACTGGATAGTGCTTGCCGCCCTATAATAATTATCAACTTATAGGTTATCTTCACTAGGATAAATTACTTTGTTAAGGTCCTTTTTCATTTTTATTACTTTTATTTTTGGACGCTGACAAGTATTTTTCCAAGCGTTGTTATGACAAATTTAGACGCTGACATGGCTTTGGCAAACGTTGACAAGAATACAGCCGTTGGGCGTTGATGGGTTATTTTTTATCGTTGTTACCCCTTGGGACCTACCCAGTTGTTATTTTTGACGAATTTTGGGGCCGTAATTTTGGGAGCAGATAACTTTTAATTAATGCATGAGATAACTTATTTTCTTTTCAATATTTTCATCATGATATTTTGAAAATAGTTGCCTCATTTTTGACCAATCACATGCACCTATCTCTCCTATATATTTGGCTCCTATTTTTAAACAGGGTACCTCATATTCTTGTCTAACAATTTTCTCCTATAATTCATCTTTCTAAATCATTCACAAACAGCTTTCTTCAACAATGGCACCAAAATTTAAACCAAGTGATTTAGTATTGGGATTCAGGAGTCAACACAACATGATTGCATATTTGGACGCTGATGATGCTCTGTTTCCCCAATACAACCAGATGGTGGCGTATTTGAATGAAACCCCAATTAGGTATGCTCTTTCTCATGCTCCTCTCATCTCTGTCACACATATTAAACAGTTTTAGAACACTGTTAGTTCCTCAATAGTTAATAAAGTGACTACATTATCATCTATTGTTCATGGGCGTACATGGGTGGTTACTGAAGCCTTGGTTCGCCAGGCTTTGCATCTTGATGATGCTGATGGTATAACCACCCTTCCCATTAATGAAATAGAACAAGGTCTAAGGGCTTTGGGTTATCCTTTCCCTGGTGAGGGAACTTTAAACAAATATCATAAACAGGAGTTTTCCCCAGCCTGGAAGTACCTCATACATGTCATCTTACAATGTTTGAGTCCCAAGTGTACTGCACAAAATGAGATTAATAGATCCATTGCTAGTGCTATTGTGTGTATTGCACGTGGGCAAAAGTTTAATTATTCTAAAATGATTTTTGATGGCATGTGTAAAAACAAAGGGAGTAAGATGACTTTGGCTTATCCCAGATTTTTACAAATGGTTTTTGATGTGCAAAATTACTGCACAAGGGATCATGATGACTTTTATGAGATCCCTGTGCAAAAGAAAGCTATTTTTACAAAGATGAACTCACCCCCTCACCGTGACTTACCTCTCACCCCAGCTATGCTTGTTGTTATTGAAGCAGCACAACCCTAACTAGACCCACAACCACAACTTGACCCAATACCAGACCCTTTACCTTCACCTCAACACATGGAAATTGACCAACAACCCTTCAACGCTGACACTTTAAATGTTGGCGTTGACACAACTAATCCAGACGTTGACACCATTCCTTCACAGACCCAAACACCCCTTAACCTTCTCACATCCACCCAATCCACATCATCTTCTACCCCACCACAATATAGGTTGCAAAACACCAAAGAACTACTGGAGTGTTCTCCTCTAGTGGTCCTAGCCATGTAGCAGAGAGAACCACCACCACAAGTGTGGTTGGTGCTATGGATGAGGCTGGGACTATTGGTTCTGGCTTAGATGCAGGCCAAGACAGTCCTAACATATTTAAGACCTCATCCATGCCCCATGAATCTAACTTGGGATGTCAAATACCCATTTTAAAGGAGGGCAGATTGGAACCAATGACATTAATGGTATTGACGGCTGTCTGCATTAGCTTGCAAAAGCAAAATACAGACTTGGTACAAATTGTCAGTACACAAGGCCTTGAACTCAAGCAATTGAGGGAGAGGATTGTTATTTTGGAAAATGCTAGCACAAGGCGTGGAATGGAGGAATATTCCAAAGGGGAGGATGAGCAGATTAATGTGAGTGATAAGGGCTCACATGATGGTGAATCTTTGGGTGTTGCTGAAGCCCTAACTGAATTGAAGAAGCAACCAGGTTTTGACAGATCTCTGTTAACTCCTACCAATTTAGACTTGTCTTTTACAGCTATGTTGGAGCAAATTACAAGAGGCGCTGAGACAGGTAATTTGGGCGTTGACAAGCAAAGTTTGAACGCTGACATGAGTAATTTGGGCGCTGACACAAGCAAATTGAGCATTGACATACTTGTAGATGAGGTTGATGTATTCCAGTCATCAGCGATCATCAACGATGTATCTTCACAGGTATTACCATCATCCTTACCCATCATTGATCCATTAGATAAGGGTAAAGGAAAAATGGTAGAAGTAGAAGTTCCAAAGGATGCAGCACAGGTAGAGTTTGATAGAAGGTTGGTTGCACAACTTGTGGAACAAGAAATAAAGAAGGTTGATGAATCACCATTTGTTGTCACTTCAGAGGAACAAGAAGGAAGTGATGAAGCCAGTTCAAATTCAAGTGTGATGATAATTGAGCAACCTGAGAGACTTGAATATGGTGATGATTTGGCAAGAGAGAAGCTGAATGAGTTGAAATTGCAAGTAGATTTTGATATGCCAGAAGTTGTTCAGATGTACCATGCTTGGGAAGATAGGTGTATGGAGAATCTAGATTTGACTATTTCAGACCAGATTTGGGGTTTGGAGATTCTTCTAAGAGTACAAAAAGACTGCAAGGTTATTCTGAAACACAAAGCTAGCAATATTCTCTCAATGCTAAAGAGGGATAGAAGGGAGATGTACTACATGCTACTCAGATGTCATGGAACAGGATGGACCTAAAAGAAATTTTTGGGATTATCCTTTGAAGAGTTGGAGTACAAGGCTTATCCCATTTGGGCAAAAGTGCAGGAAGAAAACACTCTAAGACTTCTTTCTGATGAAAGGAAAGAAGAACTTGCAGAAGAGATGGAGCTTAAGAAGGCAATGATTGTTCCAAGACCTTTGAAGAAGGGAGTTCCTCTTGAGTTTCCTAAAGATATAGATAGATTGAATCCAAGTGAAGCTGTTATAAGAAGGAGCATCAAGCTCTCACCATTGGAAGCTTCAAATATGGTACAAGTGTTACCTCTTGATGCCAGAAACCCTATTATAAGCTATGAGGAAGATGAAAGTGGGTTTTGGAAGATTGGCAGGTATGGGAAAGAGATACACACTTTTACTACACTTATATCTCTCTTTGTAAGTTTGGATAGAGAAGACTTGGTAGACCTTTGGAGGTTGTTGGAGGCCAAGTATGAGACTGAAGCTCCTACTTCAGTCAATGGAATAAAACTTTGGTCAACATTCAAGAGAATGTGTGGACCAAGAGAACAAGATCCTGCTGTTTTGAAGGATCTTGAGGATGATCTCAGTGGTCTTCAATGGCGTTTGTATTCAGTTGTTGGTGTTTATTACTTGAGTTCTACAAAGTTTGTTGAGTATCTTCTTGTAGATGGTCAGTATTCCATGTCCAAAGATGTTTTGGAGAAGATGAAGACAACACAGCTAGAGATTGATTATTCAAGTGACGTGGCCAAAGATTTGATCAGACATGTTTATTACCAATATGATAAGTGTTGTAAGATTTCTCCTAGTTCTTAATGTTTATTCAGAAACTTGATTACTAGAGAAGATATCAAGTTTAGGGGAGGATTGTTGGGAATAAAATGTAGCCAGATCACTTGAGCGCTGACAAGAGGAAAACAAGCGTTGATAGGAAGAAAACAAACGCTGACAGATCAAGCGTTGACAAGAAGAAGTCAAGCGTTGATAGGTTGAAGACAAGAACTGATAGGATGATGTAGTCTACACGTATTATGTTTCTAATTTGTTTCTAGTAAAGATAAGTTCAACATTGTATTTTCTATAATTATCTTTACCTAGAATAGTTGATACGTAGACTCTTGTACAAGGCTTCTTATGTCTATAAAAGAAGACCTTTAGGTTATGTTTCATAAATAAGTTTTCATACGTTAAACACTTTCATTGTAAGAAAGTTTGTTATTATCAATCAAGTGAAAGTTTGTTTTACATCTTTGTGTGTTCTTGTTTAAGTGTTAATTCCGCATAACACTTAGATTACTTTATACATAAACAAAGTTTATCTACGTGTATAACTTGATCTAATCTCGTATACACAAGCTTAGTCGATCTAAGTTTGGGATCAACATTATTAATCATTTAATCAGTGGGGGTTGTTGTTGTACACGAAAACTGAGAGTTATTAAACTCTCGGTGGTGTTTTGTGGATTCACCAGCCCAGACTTCAAGTCTCGGTGGTGTCTTGTTATTACCACCCGCAAACAGAAACACAACAGGGGGTGTTTGGGGTTAACTCGCAAAAAGGGGGTGTTTGGGGAAACTAAAACAGTGGGAAAACACCAACAGTCAGGGGGTCTTGGGTTAACAGCAGGGGGAACGAGCAACAACCAGTGGGAACCACTGGGGGCTGATGTTTGGCTGGCGCCAGCATATGGGCCACAGTTGGGCTAACCCGAGACATGGGTGTCCCAGGAATGTTTTGGGCTCGGGTTTCGAGTACATGTTATATATTTAAATGCAAAGGGTTTATTTAAGTTTTATTAAATCATTTAAAAAAATAAGTTTATAAATAAATTATCCAAATTGTTTTGGTTATTAATTAAATTGGTGAATTAAATTGACAATTGTTTAATTATTTTATTACTTGACAAGGTGTGACTTATCTAAGGATTTAATTTTCAAGGAAACTAATTTTGGAAACGATCTATTTTAGAAAACTTGGGAAACTTTCTACTTTTAGTAGGTTACTTATAACAATATTATAATACAATAAGCAGATTACAATATAATACAATAATCAAAATACAGTATAATACAGTAATCAGAAGTACGAGATATACACTAATCAGTATATATTTAAAGACATCAGAGTTATCAGATTATATACGAAAACAGTACAACAATACAAGAACATAATCAATCAAATTAAGAAAAATAAGAATCAGTAACAGTAAACAGTAACCAGACAACTCATTTCACGTCCCTTATTTGTGTAGTATCCGTGAAGTCGGAGTAGATCCTTCAGCTTTCATTCTTATTTCATTACTGGACACGAGGTACGGATTTTCCGTCTTTCAGTAAAGACATCCTTTCCTATGCATGATTAGGATTTCTAGTCTGCAGCCAAATATTTTCCCTAGTATATGTTATAAATTATAGTAATTGTCTTAATAACTAAGTTAAATTGCCTGAGCTGTATATACATGCATGACCAGTTATATACTAGTTACGGAGGTACCGTAACCATGACACTTGAGGCACTGGTGTCATGACTCCTCTGCGGGGAGTGATTTCTTGCAACGTCCCTTTTATTTCAGCTTGACCATTTATCAGTATTATCAGCGGGGCATATGGATGCATCCTAGGTTATCAGTTTACAGCTTATCAAGTGAATGTGATGTGTGCTCTACATCTTTCACATTGGAGTTGATCCCTCCACCCAACACATCAATTAGAGGTCACCCTCGACAGCATGACGAGGTCACCCCTCTATGTATTCATGCAGACGTTGTTACAGTACATGACCTATATAATCTCTTGGCACTTAAAATACAGAACATACATGTTTCCGGATTTAACAGATAATATTTTAGCTTTACTAATTATAAACCAGACTTTTCAGAACATACACAGTTTTATTCCGCTGCTTCTACTAATCAGTCTTATAGTTTCAATATTTTATTATCTGCTTCATTTTAGTATTTCTTATCATGCTTTGTATCTGTTCACTGGGCGTTATGCTCAGCCGTAGTTCCTTTCATGTTCTAACGGCAGGTACACCAGGACACTCTTAGGATTCTGAGAGTACGTGCATTTGGATGGAAGTTATCCAGACTTCTTTAATTTATGCACTTCATACATGTATTGCCTGTTTAGACATTGTTTAGTCCTTCCCATCAGTACTTAATCTTTTATTTATGAGCTTATGTTTCGATTACCGATGTTTGATTCTGGTATTTCCTTTATGGTCAGTTAATGTTTTAGGATATTTACCTTATATGCTTTGATGACACGCCATAAATACACGTAACGGTCCACTTATCCAAGTGGGTGTTACAGTCATCTTCATTCTTTCAAAAGGATCTTAAGGTATCTTAGGTGCTATCCCACTTTGGGATTATGGTACCCTAAAGATTCTCCATTGGAGCGTATGGGATATTCAGATAGTGAATATGGAGGATACAACAATGATAGGAAATCCACAACTAGTGGATGTCAATTTCTTAGGAGCAGACTTATTTCTTGGCAATGCAAGAAACAAACGGTGGTGGCTAATTCAGCAACTGAGGCTGAGTATGTAGTTGTTGCTGCATGTTGTGGGCAAGTGCTATGGATTCAAAATCATCTTTTGGATTATGGGTACAAATACCAAGATTTTTGTAGATAATAACAGTACACTTTGCATTATTAAAAATCCTGTGCATCATTTTAAATCTAAACACATAGAAATTAGGCATCATTTCATAAGGGATTGTTTTGAAGAAGGTTTAATCTATCCAGATAGAGTAGACACAAAAGATAATGTGGCTGATCTTTTAACTAAACCTTTTGATGTTGGGAGGTTCCAGTACTTGGTAACAAGTATTGGAATGATCAGTCTATAAAATTTGTGTTTTTGAACTTAATGTATAGTATGTGCAGGATGTGCACTGTTATTATTCCTTGTATAATTTGTGAGATTTTCCACTATATTTTCTAACCGCTTACAAAGGCATTTTATCCGCTGACAAGTGGAAAGAAGCTGCTGACAGCCTATGTTAGTTTTTGTGGTTTTTCATCTCATCATGCAGGCATTTTGAGCATTGTGCAATAGGATACAGAGTTGCTTATGAACTTCATAGATATGAAGAATATTTATTTATGATGGTTGGAATTTTTACATTCCTATCTTGAAATAAATATTTATCATATTTATTTATTTTGCAAACTGTGTAAGTTTAAAGGGAGGTCTTTTAGGAAATCTTTAGGTCTTTGTGTACTTATTGAGTGCTCTTATCACAATTCTAGATTGTGTACAGTGGTGAGTAGGGGTTAGGAATCATGAAGACTTTTCTTTTTAAGAATTGTTGGAATTTCTAAACCTTGAGGCACTGTAGCATGCAAAGTTGATAAAACTGTGCATGTTGTCAAGACTATTTTACCTAGAACTGGGATTGGTCGGTTGGGAGACTTGGTGTAAATTATAATGGGCTTACCTGGGAGTTACAAAGTGTTTATATGAGATAACTTCACTCTAAAGGACTTTCTTTAGCTAGGTTCACTTGAGGACAGTTATGTATATCTTGCTTATGCAAGTGTGTATAATTGGACAGAGAATGCTAATTTCAATCAGTGTCAAAAGAAAAGTTATCTTCATTAGGGTAAACCTCTTTGTTAAGGTCTTTTTATCAAGGATGTAGAAATCGCTAGGCGCTAGTGAGGCGGTTGACGACCTTCGAGGCGGAATTCATCTAGGCGGCGCCTAGGCGCCGCCTAGGCGGATTGGAATTTTATGTGTATAAATATTATAAATAATTTGTATGACATAAAAATATACTTCTAATTTCAAATAATTCGAAGTTCTTGCAAAATAGACAAATAAAACATAACAATTTAAGTGCTTAAAAGTTCAAACGTGAATATATAATTCAGTTGGTTCTAATTTCATATGAAAACCCCGTTACTTTGTGTTTATAATCGTTCGTTTATCTCTTATTTTTAGATGTTACGTTAAAATAAATTTGGGCACTATATATTAGAAAGAAAACCCTTAACTTTTTGTAAAAAAAATATTGACTTTTTGTTGACTTTCTTGACTTTTTTGACCGCCTCAGCGGAGTATGACCGCCTAGCGCCTAGGAGGTCGCCTAGCCCTTGTTTTACAACATTGATTTTTATTGTATTACTTTTTATTTTTAGCCTTTGACACATAAGTGGTTTAGACGCTGACAAGCACATTTTCAAACGCTGACATGGAAATATTTACACGCTGACAAAATATAGCCGCTACCCGTTGACATTCATATTTTAACCGTTGAAGAACACTGGGCCCCACCTAGTTGTTACTTTTGCGATATTTTGGGCCGTAATTTTATGGGATTTGGTCATTTCCTTTAAAGCTAAGAGATAAGTTATTTTTTTTCAAGATTTTAATCATTACTTTTTGAATAACTTATCTCTTTTTCAACCAATAGTAACTTAGGTTACCACCTATATATACGGCTCATCCTGTTTAAACAGGGTAACTTGCTTGTTTGTATATCTTTCTCCATAACTAAAATTCTCCACTTTCTTCACCTTAAAGCTTTTCACAACAGTTTTCACGGCTCCATTGTTTAAGCCTACTGGTGCTAGTTTGGGATTCATGGATCAACACAACAAGGTTGCTTATCTTGAGGCTGATCCTGATCACCATCCCCAATATACTCGAATGATTGAGTATCTCTTGGCTTTAAACCTAAGGTATGCTTTAACTCATGCCCACTCATTCCTATCACACACATCAAGCAGTTTTAGAACATTGTTAGTTCTGAAACACTTGATGGAGTGATTACATTATCTGGGACTGTTCATGGGACCAAATGGGTGGTCACTGAAGCACTTATTCATCAAGCTTTATAGCTTGATGATGCTGATTGTGTGACTACCCTTCCCATTGAGCAGATAGAGGAAGGACTTAGAGGCTTGGGGTATGATTTGCCCCTAGAGGGAAAAATAAACAAATATTCAAAAAAATAATTTCCCTCGGCATGGAAGTTCTTGATACATGTCCTCCTACAATGTCTTAGTCCCAAGTGTACATCTTTCAATGAAATCAAACGTTCATTCGCTTGTGTTCTTGTGTGTATGGCCATTGGGCAAAACTACAATTTCTCACACATGATTTTTGAGGGCATGTTGCACAACAAGGGTAACAAGATGACTTTTGCTTACTCTAGGTTTTTACAAATGGTTTTTGAGCAACAAGGTTATTTTCGTAGGGATCATGACAATTTTTACAAGATCCCTACTCAAAAAGAAAAGATTTTTCTGTCCATGAACACTCAACCTTTTAGACCCTTACCTTTCACCCCTCCCATGGTGGCTGTCGTTGAAGCAGCCCAAAACCCTCAACCATTACCTGAACCTGAACCAGAACAACAACCACCTTCATCCCACCATGTTGAACAAATGAACATTGACCCCCAGCTGTCAGCCGCTGACACTCGCGTTTCAGTCGTTGACACACTCATTTCACCCGCTGTCACCTCACCACCCCAAACACATGTTCACCAATCCACCTCTTCATATGAACTGATATCGCTCATTTATAAGAGTTTTTCATAGCGATATTTGTTATGTTTTGTGTCCTAAACGTAATGGATAGACCCCGTATTTATTTTGTGTAAAGTGTGTTTTATAGGTTCTCAACTCACCATGTCTTACCGACAAGAAAGAGTTGATTCACCTTGAGGGTACGGCTCTTGGTGTGACACATCAAATCCGTTGATGGTTGCCAGGTTACCCAAAACTGGATGGTTTTCACTTGCCATGGTCCTAGACTGAAAAGTGGCTAATCCAAGGGGGTACGGCTCTTGGTAAAGATTTTATCAAATCCGTTGATAGCTGTAATAGCTTGCTTAAAGCTATAGGGTGTTCAACTCACCGATGCTTCATTGCTAAGAATTGGCGAGTCCAGAAGGGTACGGCTTCTGGTAAAGACATATCAAATCCATTGACGGCTGTGATGGTTTGCCTAAAATCATCAGGGTACCCCCACTCACCACTGATTCACGTTCTAAGAGTTGGGCTGGGTTCTAGTCTCCCAGGGTGATGCTTATTCCACCAGAAAGACTGGCTAGCCCAAGAGCGAGCAGCTACTTGGTAAAGGCTCATCAAATCTGCTCATGTTGCTGTAAAGATTCAACACGATGCTGATTTGTAACAAGCTTTGGAGAAGCTTCTAAGTGTTCCTTGGTGCGGCGGTTCTATTGGTTCTTGTGCTGCTGTTGTTCTCTTTGCTGGATCAATCCTCAAGCTTTATTGCACTGTGTACCAGGAAACTTGAACTCAACAGGTTTTAGTTATGTTTGGAGTTATTGGAGGCGATTTGGGACCAAAAGGAGCTAAGCAAACAAGTCAGGGATCAATTGGTCTAATGTTGCGCCGCAACTCCTACCTATTGCGGCGCAATTGAAGGGGCTACAGATCATGGTGCTTGCGGATCACTAGTTGCGGCGCAAGACACATGAGTTGCGGCGCAACAGATGCAGTTACGAAATTGTGTTTTTATTCCTAATTAAGGGGGAGCCCAAAGAGTTAGTGGGACATTATGGCTGAACGTTTTTTAAACTACCAGGAGGAATATATAACAAAGGAGTGAGTGGAAGATCATACACAGAAGCATTACCATCATAAACAAAAAGCATTACCATCTTACACAGAAGCATCATCTATCATCACACATCATCATAATCATAATTTTCTGTTGAACAATCGTTGTTTTCAATTTCTACTTTGTTAATTTGGGAGATCATTGGAACCTATTTCTCAGTTTGGTATTGAATCTTCTATCATTTTAATTGCAATTTGAAGTATGTCTTTTACATATTTAATTGTGTTTGTTACGATCATGAGTAGCTAATTTCTTAATACGTTTGCTAGGATTATGTGATGTTTATGTGTTAGGTTTTGGGTTTGAAATTCGATTGATGTGTTGAGATTAATTGGGGATCCGTTTGGGTTAATAACTTAATTATCTTGTTAAAATTGTTTATACTCTTGTTTGGTAATCTAAAAACGGGTATTCGAAAGGAATCCGTAATTTTTACTAAAATAGGAACGAATTAATCGGCCTGTCTTTAGTTGATTATAAGTGAATGATATTCGAAAGGAGTCATTAACAACAATTTTTACAAGTAGTTATTCACACAAACGCTAGCTACTAAATTAAGAGAAATCGGTTTAGGAGTTGGTAAGCTATTCGAAAGGAAGCTTATAAATTAATTCTCACACATCAGCTTGGAACTTTATGCACAATATCTTGAGGTGTTAACGGTATTCGAAAGGAATCGTTGCATGGTTAGGGAATTGGAGAAATCCGGTATTCGAAAGGAACTTAGGATTTTACATTAGAAGTTTATCGATATTTTCATACCTAAGAGATAACGCATATTCATTAACGGTCCAAGCAAGCGTTTCTTTTATTCATATTTGAAATCTTAAATATTTTTACTGTTATTATAAGCAAGTCTTCACTAAGACTAAAACCAACTTGTTACTCGTTACGCGTTTTTATAAACTAATACTTCCAACTATAAATAGTCCCTGTGTTCGAACCCGATATTTGCTAATACTATTTTACAACTGACAAGGGTACACTGCCCGTGTCATAATCTAGTAAAGGTTAATTTTGGGAAAACTAGATTTTTCGCATCAAGTTTTTGGCGCCGCTGCCGGGGACTTGATTTAGTTGAAGTTTTTAGTTTATTGTTTGATTACTTGTTTGAATATTTTTCACGGGTGTTTTTTTTTTTGTTTGTGTTGTGATTTTCAGGATTATTGATTGTGTATGTACTTGAGATCCCAAGGGAAACAAGTGCAAAGTCCTCTTTCGGATCCGGAAAAACTTTTGAGGAAACGGGGTTTAGGAGCAGCCGCTTCGGTAGTTTATAGTGAAAGCATATCCTCCGAGGAGGAAGTTGAACCAGTTTTTGAAGAAGAAATGTCAGAAAACGGAGATGATGATATACTAAGAAACAACCCACCCAATCCTTTTGACATACCGATGATCGATAGGAATAGGATAGTACCACAGACGAATGGGTCGGCCATTGTGGTACCGGATTTGGGGGATGACTTTTCCGTTAAAGGTCATCACTTAAAGATGATTCAAGATAGTACTTTTGACGGACATTTCAAGTCCGACCCGCACAAGCATGTGGCGAGTTTCATAGAGACATGTAGAATGTTTCGATATGGAGCGGGTCACGAGGAAAGCGTTATGCTAAGTTTGTTTCCATCGTCTCTCATGGGAGAGGCGAAAACGTGGTTTAATGAATTAGAGCCGGGTACGATTGCAACTTGGGAAGAAATGAGGGAGCTTTTTGTAACAAGATTTTTTCCACCCATCTTGCGCAGGAAGCTATTGAACCAAATCCGTTCTTTTCAACAATGGGACAACGAGACCATAACAAGTGCTTGGATTAGGCTTAAGGAATTGTTAAGGAACTGCCATGGGCACGAGTTAGATAAAGATGAAGTTATTGATATCTTCTACTACAGTTTGGATAGTCGTTCTCAACACGACTTGGATTTGGCGGGTGGTGGCAGTTTCCTATACAAGTCACCAAACGAGGCTCACCGAATGATGGAAGACCAAGTTCAAGCTCATATTGCTAGGGATCGGGTTAATAGGAATAGGAGAGTTAGAGGAACGGTGAACCAAGTTGAAGAAGGAGGTAGTAGTGGTAGCAACAAAGAAGTGGTGAACGAGATTAAAGCCTTGGGTAATGAAATGAAAAACCGAATGGGTCGTTTGGAAAAAGATGTACACTTAGTGAAGAACGGTTGCGGGAAATGCGGGGGACCTCACTACACGGATGATTGTGAGCCGAAATCTGAGGAGGCTAACTATGCCAACTATGGGTATCAAAACCGGGGAAATAGTGGTATGGAAATAAGAATCAGGGAAACAGAAATGAGGCGAGATTTCAACCCAACCAATCGAAACAAAAGGAGGAGCATACCGAACAGAATTTTGAGGAAATGATGAAAGATTTTGTCTACTCCCAAAAGGCGGCAAATGATATTATGGCTAACTCCATGAAAGGATTCACCGCAAAATGGGAGCAAAACCAACGGAACACCCAAGCTAACATGCAAGACTTGGAGCGAAAATTTGAAAGATTAAGTGAAAAGTTCTCGAACCGACCAACGGGTCAAATGCCAAGTTCAACCCAACCAAATCCGAGGCAAAATCAAAACAACACCGGAGGATCATCGAACCAAGGGTCGAAGTATGTACCACCAAATAATCGTGATGAGCAAGTGAACGTTGTGGAGACTAGGTCTGGACCTAAGTATGGGGGGGACCGAAAAATGGTGCTGAACAAAGACAAAACGGAAATTTCAGCTGAAACAGACATCTTGCGCCGCAACAACAGGGACATGCGCCGCAACTCGTACTCCGTGGGGAACCCGATTGTCATTGACCAACCAATTGCGCCGCAAGATAATGTAGTTGCGCCGCAACTCGAGATCCGAGACTTCGAAAAGAACCATGAACCCATCGATAGTGATTCGGACGACGAGCAAGAGATGGAAATGGAGTCGAAACCTGGGAAGGAACCAAAGGGTGATAATAAAGAAAAAGAACCGGAAATCGAACCAAAAGGGCCATACAAGCCACATATCCCATATCCGCATAGACTTCGAAAAGAAAAGAAAATGGAACAATACGGGAAATTCATCGAGTTAATGAAAACTGTTAAGATTAATGTTCCTTTAGTTGATCTTATTGCGGGTATGCCAAATTATGCAAAATTCATGAAGGAACTCGTGAGCGGGAAAGGTGATTACATGGAGAAAATCACCGCGTTCTTAAATGCCGAATGTTCAGCAATTGTGAAGAGGTCTATTCAACCGAAACTTGAAGACCCCGGAAGTTTTCTTTTAACTTGCACTTTTAACGATACATTTACTTTTAGTGCATTAGCGGATTTAGGGGCAAGCATTAACTTAATGCCCTACTCTATTTACACTAAATTGTCTTCAAATGTTTTAACCCCAACACGTATGAGCATAAGATTGGCCGATCGATCTTATCAATATCCATTGGGTATTGCCGAAAATATGCTCATACGGGTTGGAGAATTTTTATATCCTGTGGATTTTGTTATTCTTGAAATGGAGGAGGATGAAAAAGTTCCTCTCATTTTGGGTAGACCATTTTTGAACACCGCGGATGCTATCATCCGGGTTCGGGATACCGAAATTTCTTTGGGTTTGGGTGATGAAAGGGCAACATTTTCTTTGAATCAAGCAATGAAACATTCATATTCTACTGATGAATCTTGTTTTAGAATTGATGTTATAGATGAAGCTTATGACCTCGATTGGGAAGGCATTTTGGAAGCAGAGGCGGAAATGGAAATGCTGAATTCCATTGTTAAAGAAGAGGCGAATGATGAGGAAAGCTCGAATGAAGTGAAGGAGTTGGTAGTTAACGACGGGGAGAGGATCAAAACTTCTATTGAGGATCCCCCGAAGGATTTGGAACTTAAGCAATTACCGGCACATCTAGAGTATGCATTCTTAGATGGTAATTCTAGTCTCCCAATTATTCTTTCGTCCTCACTTTTGGAAGACGAGAAGGTTAAATTACTAACGGTCCTTAAAAGCCATAAAAAGGCTTTCGCTTGGCGTATTTCTGATATTCCGGGTATAAGTTCTGATTTTTGTAAACATAAAATCAACTTTTTAGATAATGTAAAACCCGTTGTCCAAAGACAACGGAGACTTAACCCGAATATGCAAGATGTGGTCAAAAAGGAAATTGTTAAACTCTTGGATGCAGGTATAATTTACCCGATAGCAGATAGCCCCTGGGTTAGTCCGGTCCATTGTGTGCCCAAGAAAGGTGGAATGACTGTGGTATTGAATGAAAAGAACGAATTGGTACCGACAAGAACAGTGACGGGCTGGAGGGTTTGTATCGATTATAGGAGGTTAAATGAGGCGACTCGAAAGGATCATTTTCCATTGCCATTTATGGATCAAATGATAGAAAGGTTGGCGGAAAACGAGTTTTATTGTTTTCTTGATGGTTTCTCGGGTTATTTTCAAATTCCAATTGACCCCGAGGACCAAGAGAAAACAACATTTACTTGTCCTTTCGGTACCTTTGCTTATAGACGGATGCCATTCGGGTTATGTAATGCACCGGGAACATTTCAGAGGTGTATGATGGCGATTTTTCAGAATATGGTTGAGAATTCTATGGAGGTTTTTATGGACGATTTTTCGGTTTATGGGAGTTCATTTGATGGTTGTTTAGAAAGTTTAGATAAGATGCTAGCACGGTGTGAAGAAACAAATTTGGTGCTTAATTGGGAAAAATGCCATTTCATGGTGAAGGAAGGAATAGTATTGGGGCACAAAATTTCTAAGGCGGGAATTGAGGTTGATAGAGCAAAGATTGAAGTTATAGCAAAGTTACCACCTCCAACGAACGAGAAATCAGTTAGAAGCTTTCTAGGACACGCGGGGTTTTATAGGCGGTTTATTAAGGATTTTTCAAAGATAACTAGGCCGATGACTCGTTTGTTAGAGAAGGATACAAAGTTTGAATTTTCGGAGGATTGCATGAAGGCATTTGAATTGTTGAAGGAAAGATTAACGAACACACCCATTCTAATCTCGCCAAATTGGGATCTACCCTTTGAGTTGATGTGTGACGCGAGCAATTTTGCGGTAGGGGCGGTATTGGGTCAAAGGATTGAGAAACATTTTAGGCCGATTTATTTTGCAAGCAAGACATTAAATGAAGCTCAGCAAAATTATACCACTACCGAGAAGGAATTACTAGCTGTTGTGTTCGCATTCGATAAATTTCGGTCTTATTTGGTATTGAGTAAAACGGTAGTGTTCACGGATCACTCGGCCTTGAAGTTTCTGTTTTCAAAATTAGATGCGAAGCCGAGATTGATTAGGTGGATCTTACTTTTGCAAGAATTTGATGTGGAGATCCAAGATAAGCGGGGTAGAGAAAATGTGGCGGCGGATCATTTGAGCCGTTTGGAGAATCCGAGTCTTGGAGCTTTGAATGAGGAGGATATTCGAGACACCTTTCCGGATGAAAGATTGGCATTTGTTGGAAAAGCAGTTGGTGAACGGGGTCCTTGGTACGCCGACATAGCCAATTATTTAGCGGGTGGAGTCGTTAGTAGATTGCTTACTTATCAACAACGGAAAAAGCTATACTCGGATGCCAAGTATTACTTTTGGGAGGAGCCGTTTCTATTTAGAATGTGTGCCGATGGAATGGTGAGAAGGTGTGTTTATGGAGCCGATACAAGGCGAATTCTCGATGAATGTCACCATGGTCCAACGGGAGGGCATTATGGTCCAACCGTGACGGGAAAGAAGGTGTTTGATGCGGGTTTCTATTGGCCTACTATTTTAAAGGAAGCACACACCTTAGTGAGGACATGTGATTCGTGTCAAAGGCAAGGTACGGTTACAAAACGAGACGAGATGCCGCAACAAAGTATACAAGTGTGCGAAGTTTTTGATATTTGGGGAATTGATTTCATGGGGCCGTTTAAACCGTCGAACAAAAATGTCTACATCTTGGTGGCGGTGGATTATGTATCTAAATGGGTCGAGGCAAAGGCACTACCTACTAATAATGCTAACGTTGTTATTGATTTTTTACGAAGTTTGTTTTGTAGGTTTGGCATGCCAAAAGCTTTGATAAGTGATCGGGGAACCCATTTTGCAAACACCCAAATGGAAAAAGTTTTGAAGAAATATGGGGTACAACACCGGTTTTCGACTTCCTACCACCCTCAAACAAGTGGGCAAGTCGAAAACACCAATCGGGCGATTAAACGGATTTTGGAGAAGACGGTCAACAATAACCCGTCTTTATGGTCAAAGAAATTGGATGAAGCATTATGGGCATTTAGGACAGCTTACAAGACTCCGATTGGGACCACCCCGTTTAAGATGCTATATGGGAAAACGTGTCATTTACCCATGGAGATAGAGCATAAGGCGTATTGGGCGCTTAAAGAGTGTAGCATGGATTTACTAGCTAGTGGCGAAACCAGATTTCTACAACTCCATGAGTTAGACGAGTTAAGATGGAACGCATACGAGAATTCCGCTCTTTATAAGGCGAGAACTAAGATGGTCCATGATTTGAAAATTAGGCGGAAAGAGTTTAAGGAAGGGGACAAGGTGCTTTTGTTTCAATCGAAGTACAAATTTAAAGCACCTAAGTTGAGATCAAAGTGGACGGGTCCTTACTTGGTGAGACGGGTCTTTTCGGGTGGATATGTGGAGCTAGAAACGGATGAGGGCGGATCATTTATCGTTAATGGTCAAAGAGTCAAACTTTATCATGAGGAAGATGAGGAGAACGGTATGACGATGGAGGATGGGTTTTACCCGTTCTAGATTCTCGGCACAACGAGGAGTCAAGCTCATGACTCGAGGAAAAAACGAGCACTTCCGGATTAAACCCCGGTTTGTTGTATCATTTCTCTTTTAATTTCTCTTATTTTGGTTATTTTTGCTGATTCTAGTTATTTTAGTAACTTAGGAGTTTTAAAAGTATGGTTTTGTATAAGTGTTTAAGTAATTTAAAAAAAAAAAAAAAAAAAAAAAAAAAAAAAACAAACGGAATAAAACACCTCGGCTCCTCACTTGCGCCGCATCTTATTATCCTGCGCCGCAAGTCCGGATCCGAGGGTGGTTGTAATTTGGGTGTTTCTTTTTCTTGCGCCGCAACTCTTTTTCCTGCGCCGCAAGACCATCAGGTGAGTCGGGAAATTAGTTAGTTTTGTCCCCTATATCCATTACGGTTTGAGTCGGATTTGCTTAGGGACAAGCAAATGCTTAAGTATGGGGGGTTTGATATCGCTCATTTATACGAGTTTTTCATAGCGATATTTGTTATGTTTTGTGTCCTAAACGTAATGGATAGACCCCGTATTTATTTTGTGTAAAGTGTGTTTTATAGGTTCTCAACTCACCATGTCTTACCGACAAGAAAGAGTTGATTCACCTTGAGGGTACGGCTCTTGGTGTGACACATCAAATCCGTTGATGGTTGCCAGGTTACCCAAAACTGGATGGTTTTCACTTGCCATGGTCCTAGACTGAAAAGTGGCTAATCCAAGGGGGTACGGCTCTTGGTAAAGATTTTATCAAATCCGTTGATAGCTGTAATAGCTTGCTTAAAGCTATAGGGTGTTCAACTCACCGATGCTTCATTGCTAAGAATTGGCGAGTCCAGAAGGGTACGGCTTCTGGTAAAGACATATCAAATCCGTTGACGGCTGTGATGGTTTGCCTAAAATCATCAGGGTACCCCCACTCACCATTGATTCACGTTCTAAGAGTTGGGCTGGGTTCTAGTCTCCCAGGGTGATGCTTATTCCACCAGAAAGACTGGCTAGCCCAAGAGCGAGCAGCTACTTGGTAAAGGCTCATCAAATCTGCTCATGTTGCTGTAAAGATTCAACACGATGCTGATTTGTAACAAGCTTTGGAGAAGCTTCTAAGTGTTCCTTGGTGCGGCGGTTCTATTGGTTCTTGTGCTGCTGTTGTTCTCTTTGCTGGATCAATCCTCAAGCTTTATTGCACTGTGTACCAGGAAACTTGAACTCAACAGGTTTTAGTTATGTTTGGAGTTATTGGAGGCGATTTGGGACCAAAAGGAGCTAAGCAAACAAGTCAGGGATCAATTGGTCTAATGTTGCGCCGCAACTCCTACCTATTGCGGCGCAATTGAAGGGGCTACAGATCATGGTGCTTGCGGATCACTAGTTGCGGCGCAAGACACATGAGTTGCGGCGCAACAGATGCAGTTACGAAATTGTGTTTTTATTCCTAATTAAGGGGGAGCCCAAAGAGTTAGTGGGACATTATGGCTGAACGTTTTTTAAACTACCAGGAGGAATATATAACAAAGGAGTGAGTGGAAGATCATACACAGAAGCATTACCATCATAAACAAGAAGCATTACCATCTTACACAGAAGCATCATCTATCATCACACATCATCATAATCATAATTTTCTGTTGAACAATCGTTGTTTTCAATTTCTACTTTGTTAATTTGGAAGATCATTGGAACCTATTTCTCAGTTTGGTATTGAATCTTCTATCATTTTAATTGCAATTTGAAGTATGTCTTTTACATATTTAATTGTGTTTGTTACGATCATGAGTAGCTAATTTCTTAATACGTTTGCTAGGATTATGTGATGTTTATGTGTTAGGTTTTGGGTTTGAAATTCGATTGATGTGTTGAGATTAATTGGGGATCCGTTTGGGTTAATAACTTAATTATCTTGTTAAAATTGTTTATACTCTTGTTTGGTAATCTAAAAACGGGTATTCGAAAGGAATCCGTAATTTTTACTAAAATAGGAACGAATTAATCGGCCTGTCTTTAGTTGATTATAAGTGAATGATATTCGAAAGGAGTCATTAACAACAATTTTTACAAGTAGTTATTCACACAAACGCTAGCTACTAAATTAAGAGAAATCGGTTTAGGAGTTGGTAAGCTATTCGAAAGGAAGCTTATAAATTAATTCTCACACATCAGCTTGGAACTTTATGCACAATATCTTGAGGTGTTAACGGTATTCGAAAGGAATCGTTGCATGGTTAGGGAATTGGAGAAATCCGGTATTCGAAAGGAACTTAGGATTTTACATTAGAAGTTTATCGATATTTTCATACCTAAGAGATAACGCATATTCATTAACGGTCCAAGCAAGCGTTTCTTTTATTCATATTTGAAATCTTAAATATTTTTACTGTTATTATAAGCAAGTCTTCACTAAGACTAAAACCAACTTGTTACTCGTTACGCGTTTTTATAAACTAATACTTCCAACTATAAATAGTCCCTGTGTTCGAACCCGATATTTGCTAATACTATTTTACAACTGACAAGGGTACACTGCCCGTGTCATAATCTAGTAAAGGTTAATTTTGGGAAAACTAGATTTTTCGCATCATGAACCCTTTGATTTTGGGTTAGAAAAGAGATAAAGGAATACTAGAGTCTTATCCTCTAGTGGTCCTAGCCATGAAGCTGAAAGAAGTCTGCCTGATGAATCCATGTTGAGAAGTCAAATCCCAATTGTGGAGGAGGGCAGTCTGCAACCACTATCGATTTTGAAATTGACGGCTATCTGCATTTGCTTGCAAAATTCCAATGTAGAACTTGTATAGAAAGTCACAGATCAAGGCCTTTAACTCAATCAGTTGAGGGAGAGGATAGTAGTTTTGGAAGCTAGTGGTTTAAGAAAAAGGAAAGTCATGGTGTTGTCCTTAAAAGACGATTCTTACAAAGGGGAGGAAGCACCTACTGAACCATTTAATGTGAGTGATAAGGGGTCCCATGAAGGTTCTTATGGGACAAAAGAGGTAGCAGAGGTGCTTGCAGGGCTAAAAGAACATCAATATTTGGTCACTCCTATGAAGCATTCCTTTATAGAGATGATTTTGCAAGCAAGTGGACTATCAGCCGCTGACAAGGGTAATTTGAATGTTGACACAGCTATTTTAGCCGTTGACAGAACTCCTAGTTTGACTGGTGTATCCCAACCATCATTCATGATCAAGGATCCTTCCACTCAAGTACCACCTTCTACTTTGCCCATTATTGATCCAATGGATAAGGGTAAAGTTGTTTTAGTAGAAGAAGACATTCCTAAGGATTCAGTCCAGCAACAGGATAAGGGTAAAGCTGTTTCAATAGAACAAGAAATTCCCAAGGATTTAGTCCAGCAACAGGTTGATGCTATGGTTGCTCATCAGTTACAAGAGCAAGAAAAGAAAGGACTTAGGAAAGGGAGCATTGAAGCCCAGATTCTCTCATCTGAATTTGGAGGAGATGAGTTTGATGGATCTGGTGATGATGAAAGTTCTAGCTCAAGTGCTGATATGAGCAAACTGGTGGACTTAAAGAAGTTGGAATATGGGGAAGATGAGCTAGCAAGGGAAAAGCTCAGGGAATAAAAGAAGCAGGTAGATTTTGATATTCCCCATGCTTCTGTAATGTATTTTAGATGGTAAGAGGTGTGTGTAGAGAATCCAAACATGTCTTTAACTGAGAAAATTTAGGGTTTGGAGATTCTGTTAAGAGTCCAGAGTGATTCCAATATCATTTTGGAACATAGGGCAAACAGGGTACTCTTTGAGAATAAGACATCCAGACGGGAGCTTTACAACATGCTACTTAGATTCCATCAAACTGGATGGACTTACGCTAAATTAAGAAAGCTGTCTTTTGAGCAATTGGAGTACTATGCCTATCCCATTTGGGAGTCTGTTTGTGAGGCAAACACATTCAGATTGTTGTCTGTAGAAAGACAAGAAGATATTGAAGAAGAGCTAAAGATCAAGAAAGCTTTAGTTGTGCCTAAGCCACTGAAGAAAGGGTTCAAGTTGCAGTTTCTAACACTTGACCAATCGCACCCAACTGAAGCAATCTTAAAGAAGAATATGGTGCTTTCTCCATTAATGGCTTTTGATCTAGTTGTTGTTGTACCTTTGGACTTCAAAAATCCAATCATCAAATATGAAGAAGATTCTATGGGATTTGGAAGATCACTAGGGCTAGTGATAAGGTACACACGTTTACTTCTTTGGTTTCATTGTTTGCCAGCTTGGATAGAGAGGATGTGGAAACTCTGTGGAGTTTGATGAAGGAGGTGTATGAGGTTGAAGCTCCTTCTTCTCTAAATGGAATAAAGATCTGGAAAACATTTAGAAGGATGTTTGTTCATGATGCTGCTGATCCAGTATGGTTGGATCTTGTTGATTTAAGTGAGTTGAAGTGGCACTTGTATTCAGTTGCTGGTGTTTACCATCTGAGGAATACAAACTTTGCAGAATACTTGTTGATAGATCATGAATACCCTCTGTCACAAGAATTGTTGAAGAAGTAGGTCTGCACCAAGCTTGAAGTTGATTACACCAGTGATGTTAGCATAGACTTTATGAGGTTTATATATTCTCAAATTAAGGAGTAGGTTTTATTTGTAAGAATCATCTTTGTATTTTATTTTTATTCAAAAACTTGAATCTTAGTATAAGTATCAAGTTTAGGGGAGGATTGTTGGGAATAAAATTAGCTAAGTCACTTTGCCGCTGACAAGAGGATTTTGGACGCTGACAAGAGTAATTGAGGCGCTGACAGAATGAGCACTGACAAGAAAAACGCTGACAAAGGAAATCCCAGTTATTATCAACTACTTAGTCAACTCGTTTGTATACTTAGGAGAAGATATGTTCTACATTGTATTCTTAATATTTATCTTTTCCTAGAATAGTTGATAGATAGATTATTGTTCAAGACTCTTGTGTCATAAAAGGAGGTCTTAGGGTTTGGTATTGATATACATTCTGGATACTTTCATTGTACCTCATCGTTTATTAATACAAGTGAAAGTTTGGTATACCTTGTGTTTTAATTTGTTCTTTAGTTTAAGTGTTAATTCCACATAACACTTAGATTGTTATAAACACAAAGTTTCTCTAAGTGTTATTCTTGATTCAATCTCGATAACACAAAGCTAAATGATCTAAGTTTGGGATCAACAAAAGCATGTTAAGGATATTTGAAAGTTGTAGAATTTTGAGAATTAAGTAGAGATGTGCCTAGTGTGTGCCTATATGTAAACAATGTGGAGGTGCGGTTATCACGAGTCAAAAAGATTTGAAAAAAAGCGTTTTATGCATATTTTTTAGATAACCTAAACTCTACTTAAGTTTGATGTTGCTATAAATGAACGTACCCGAAAGTTCATATTGATTATGAAATTCCTTTAGCGTTCATGAATCCAAATGCCATAATTAAAACAATGTTTTTGATATTTTGTATTTACAATGGAAAGTGCAGTTTTCGACATGTCCTAAGTAGTGAGAAGGATATTTGAAACTTTTTGATCAATCTAGGATTCTTAGCAATGCCTAGAAATTTGTTTGAATCAATTATATTTACCGAGTGATTTCAAAATTATAAACAACAAATGCATACAATGAATCAAATAATTTTAATAAAAAAAACCCAATTTTAGTTTTGTGCAATTAAAATAGAACCCTAGACTCAGACTGAGAGATATGAAGTAATTAAAGAAAGAATTAAGTAAAGGATACTTATAGTGTATGATTGGACACGGATTAAACGGATGGTTTTGCTAACCAGTGGTTCAGAGATGATAAAATGGCGGTTTTGGTCGGTTTTGCGGAAAACGGGAAGTGGGTATTATGAGTTTTTGGGGTGTTTGGCCATTGGTTTTGATTTGGGGAACTTCTCGTGCAGGACACGGACCCCGCAGACCCAAAATGTATTTGGGTCCATCTTTGACCCGTTTGGGTCCGTGCTGCAGAAAGTTTAGTAAGCGTCTGTTTTAAGACGAGATTTCTATTAGTCCTAGTCCTAGCCTTAATAAGTTGAAAGGTTCACGTTTAATGGATGGTTAAGATTTCTACTATGTTAGCTTCCAAAGATACTTTCTCGATTGATATGTTTCCTTTTTGAACATTGTCTCTAAGAAA
This sequence comes from Glebionis coronaria, assembly GCA_025667525.1. Taxonomy (NCBI): domain Eukaryota; kingdom Viridiplantae; phylum Streptophyta; class Magnoliopsida; order Asterales; family Asteraceae; genus Glebionis; species Glebionis coronaria. Next base: position 399,240,889 of record CM046882.1, read on the forward strand.
GTGATGGCGAAATTCTATATGTTTGGTTTGTGCATGTTGAACGGGATTCTTAGTAAGATCGATGACTCCTTTATTATCACAAAGGATGGTTACATCGTCAAGTTTGATATCATAATCAACAAGGGCTTGCTTCATCCATAGCGCTTGTTGACATGCTTTTCCCGCCGACACGTACTCGGATTCGGTTGTGAAAATTGCAAGTGCCATTTGCTTTTTCAAGAACCATGAGGTTAGACAACATCTGATAAAATTACATATACCACTCGTACTCTTTCTATCGACATAGTCACAGGGATGGTCCGAGTTCGCATAGATAATTGTTTCCATTCCCGTTCCCCTGAGATACCAAAACTCAAGATGAGTGGTACCCTTGATGTATCTAAAGATTCTCTTGACGGATTCAATATGCAATACATTTAGGTTGTCTTGAAATTGAGCACAGAAACAAACACTAAACATTATATCTGACCTACTTTCAGTGAGGCAAAGTAAGCTACCAATCATATCTCTATATTTAGTGCTATCAACATAATCATTAATTCCATCTTTGGTTAATTTTAGTTTCTGTTGACATTGGTGTGCGTGTTGCTTTAGATTCTTCTAAGCCAAATTTCTTACGCATTTATTTGATATACATAGATTGATCAAAGAAAATGCCATCTTCCATTTGCTTGATTTGAAAACCCAAGAAGAAGTTTAGTTCACCCATCATACTCATTTCAAATTCGTCATGCATGATTTTAGAGAAGTCATCACAAAGTTTTTGATGCGTAGACCCGAAGATAATGTCGTCAACATAAATTTGAAAATTATTATATGGGACTCCTTTTTCTTAGTGAACAATGTATTTTCTACTTGGCCCATTGAGTATTCATGTTCAATTAAAAATGACTTAAGTCGGTCATACCATTCCTCGGGTGCTTGCTTGAGACCATAGAGAGCCTTTTTGATTAGTAAACATGATTTGGCTTTTCAAAGTCTTCAAAACCGGGAGGTTGTGCAACATACACTTCCTCATTTATGAAACCATTTAGAAAGGCACTTTTGACATCCATTTTGATGACGTATAGTCCCTAGTCGGGCTGGATAACCCGACCCGCGGGTACTACCCGTATCCATTAAGTATGGATCACACATAGACAGCGCTACGGCCCATGAGGCCCAGTAAACCGTTGTCGCACATGGTTTTATCTCACCCGTATCCTAGCCACACTCAGACAGGATCAAACTTTATATAATCTAAATAAGATTATATTCGCTTTAAGTGAGGAGTTATACACTATCCTTGTTTATGCAATAAGGATCCGACTGTACTCGGTGTTTATCTCTTGCTTAGGCCGTAAGAATAGGGAAGCCCAACTAGGGTTCCCATGGGTATAAAGGGAACCTCAGAGGTTCCACAAAGGTATGATATTCACAATACTCTAACCCTCACATATACTCAAACCGATTACTTACTCTTACGCCGTAGTCTAATCATCGGACACGTGCCTACGGTAAGCCTAACGGTGTCTGTTATTAGTGTGAAGGGTCTTCAAACAAATTCACTTGGTGCAAGAGCTGGAATCCACAAGACCCCGAATTAAGCCTAATTCGGGTCATGCACGGTCCATCCAACTTTTGTATCAACAAGTTGGCACCTTCCGTGAGACCCTACATTAAATTCTAAGCATGACTAATAGCGGCATGAATGTTTCCTACCAAAAAGGAGGTAGCAAGAGGTCATCAACGGTTGACGCTCAAATCACATCCATTGAACTCACCCCTCGATCCACTAGTAGAGCTAATAGCATGGACGTTGCAAATCCACCTCCTCAGGGATTCGATTCACCATTCTTCACTCCAAAACCTACCGCGGTGGAGAAGAATCTGAATCAAGGGTCAACCTCCTCCTATCAAAGATAGACGAAAATTGCCCCTCATACCATCAAAAAACGAAGAAGTCGTTGTTACTGAAGCGCGAGCAATGGAAGAGTATGTCGCTAAAACTTTACATACTCTTCTCCCACTCATCACCGAACGTATGAAGTACCAACGAATCAAAGGTGTTGGAAATTTGTTTTACGTATTTAGGAAGATTCGGTCACTCCGACAATATATTAAGTAGTAGCTCGTAGTTTAGTTACTTTATATTATTTAACAAGGAAAGGCTCGGTCCATGTTTTGTATGGACGGACCAATATTGTAAGCCAAAGCCCATCTTATGGGCTTGGTATATAAACCCTCTCTTTGATGGAAAGGGTGTGGTTCACTTTATATTTACACATAGTAGAAGGTGTTTTCTTTCACTTTCTCACTCTAAAGCTGTGTGTGTTCTCACCATCTTTCTATCTCTTTCTGTCTCTAAACATAAGCAAGATTTATAATATCTTACAAATGGTATCAAGAGCCATGGGATGATTGTATTGTTTATGTGTTTGATTATATAGAGTTCGTGTGTTCTTGTTCTTTAAATCCCACGTCCAAAAAAATTTTGGGTGTTTTTTGTGGTTTGATCTTAACCAAAATCATCTACATATACGTGTTAGTGATTTGGGTTACTTGGATCGCTCAAAAGCGCGAAATTTTTGGGTGTTTGGATTCATTTTTGGCATCTAGATTCGAAAATATTAAACTACAATCCGTATTCCTTGTTCTTCGCACATTTCGGAATTTCTGGTATAATTTCGCAATCCTGAGTATTGCAGAGTTATTGATCTTTGGAAGATTGTGGAATCTTTCCATAAGTACATTGCGGAATCTTATACTCCTAGTGGATTACGGAATCTTGTATTTCAGCCTATTGCAGAATTGTGGATTTTCAGTTTTGCGGAATTGTTGGTTTCTTAGGATTGCGAATTTGAATTATCTGTTGGACTTTGCGAAATCGAATCATAGATCTTCATTGTGGAATTGATTGCTTCTCTAAGTATTGCGGATTTGAATCGATTCTAGTTATTGTGGATTCGAATCATCGCGGAATCCTCCAACGTTTTGCGGAATTGAATCAATTCGTGGTATTGCGGAATTAATTCCTTTTTGGATTGCGGAATTGAACACTTTCCTCTTATTGCGGAATTATTGTCTAAATTGAGAAATCATTGCATTTTTGTGGACTCTTCAAACATTGCAGAATTATTGGAATTTTTCAAGATTTTCGATAAACGTGATTTAGAAAATTTCGTATTCGTGATAAATTTTGCTGTAGAATTTTTGGTTTCTCAAGAAGACAATTTTAGGGGATTTTAACATAATTTATTGACTTCAACACACGACAACAAGCACATTTACTTTCTCTCATTGTCCGATCAACATTTGTAAATCTTAACTTATCGAAATGGAGCACACATCTCTTACGGATAAGTGCATCCTCTCGGGTACGGATAATCGTCCACCAATGTTGGAGAAGACTATGTACGAGGATTGGACTTCCCGAATGGAACTTTACATGTTGAACAAAGAGAATGGACATCTCATTTAGGCATCAGTGCTAAATGGACCATTAGATTATGGTACTGTGACGGAAGGTACAGTTACTCGTCCTCGCACAACGGGTGAATTGACCGGAGATATGAAGATTCAAGACAAATGTGATAAGTATCCTACAAATATCATTCTCCAAGCTCTTCCTCCAGATGTCTACAAACTCGTCAGCAAACATAAAGTTGCCAAAGAGTTATGGGATAGAATTCGTGTTTTAATGAAAGGCACCTCGTTAACTAAACAAGAACGAGAGTGTAAGCGTTATGATACATTTGATAAGTTTGCCTACGTTCCCGGGGAGACTCTCAATGATTACTATTTGAGATTTACTCTCTTGTTGAATGAGCTCAATATCTATGGCATGGCAATTCCTACGTTTCAATTAAACACCAAGTATTTGAACATCCTTCCTTCAGAATGGCGTAAGTACGTGACGGCTGTTAAATTGGCAAAGGACTTGCATAATACCAATGTAGATCAACTTCAAGCTTTTCTTCAACAACAAGAATTCCATGTGATCGAGGCTCGGTTATCTACACCACAAGTTCGTGATCCACTTGCCATGTATGCTTCTCAACAAATGACCCCCCAACAAAACATGGCTTACACTTATCAACAACAATCATACGTGCAGCAGCCACCACAACACATATATCAGCAACCACAACAACCATATTATCCACCACTGATGATGCCACAACAAGCATATCAACAGAGTGTTCTTCAACAGCCTTATCCACAGCTACCAGCACATCCGGCATCACCCTCACAAGCTAACACTTCTCCTATGGGCTATACTCCTCAGCAAATATATTTTCCAATTGAAGCACCACAAGCACAAGCCTTCTACTCTAATGAACTTCCACCAATTCAACCACTGGTATTTACTCCAAATGATACGCCTACTCATGTCTTAAACCATCTCACTGCCTACTTGTCAAAACTTGTTGCTACTAGAGGTTTTCCACCAACGAACAATCAGCTCCGCACCTCTTCAAATCCTCAACAACAAGCCGTTGTTCAAGATGGTCAAGTGACGGTGCAACCTATTCAGGGAAGGCAAAATTCATATGGACCTCCTACAAGGACCGTGAATGCTCAAGCTGTGAATTCTCAAGCTAATGAAAATGGAAGCACTGTTGGTACACAAAAGGTTGTGACTTGCTACAATTGTAGAGACAAGGTCATATGTCTAGGGAATGCACTCAGCCAAAAAGGAGAAGGGATGCAACGTGGTTTCGTGAGAATATGTATTTGGTAGATGCTCAGTCTAAGGGAAAGATTTTGGATTCTGAAGAGTTAGCATTTCTTGCAGACCCAGGGGTAGCAAACAATGAAGGCATTGCAGTCGTTTCCACTTCTAATGTAGCTTATCAAGCAGATGATCTTGATGCATATGATTCGGATCGCGATGACATTCACACAGCCCAAGCTACACTCGTTGCTAATCTCTCTCACTACGATTCTGATGTCGTCAGTGAGGTACCAACCACATCTAATAATGTTCATGATAATCCACATCATGTTTGTGACACCCCCAAATTGAGTCAAACACAGCGGAAATAACATATGGGTGTCACGTAGGTGGATCAACAGCAGACAGAATGTAGAGCAACAGATAAAAGATTATCCTTACATTTATTACATGATTGAAAGTGCAAATAGTATTACAGTAGTCTTTAACATTGTTTGAAAGTTTGAATTTATTCCCAATTTATAAAACCCCAGATGAGCTCTATAAATGCAACCTATCATGATGCTTGACTTCATGCACACCACTACCTGCTTCAGCTACCTGAGAAAACATGCTTAGAAAGTCAACATAAAGTTGGTGAATTCACAGGTTTAATTAAAATAAGTTGGACATTAAATATTCCCAGAAGTAGTAATGCACAAAGCATCAATACTTAAAAGTGAATACATTTCCATATTGCCCGAAACTGAAACTTGACAATTAAGTCCTTAACAGATAAGGACCCTTCGCCTTATCTTGATCAAGGCACCGATAACAAAAATAAGTGTTGACATGTGAAACATCTGTTGTCCCGGCCGAGGCACAATGAGCATGACTCACCCAGATGGGGACGGTCAATGACAAATAGATCTATTTATAACATTCAGGTAATTCAATAATTTTAACAGTTTCGGATGCATGGGTCATGCGGGTTCATCTACAATAGGAAATGTAATCAAAAGTTTCACAGTTCAATCCATGTCCATAAAATCAAATATGTTGCATGTTTTCTGCCCCATTAAAAGGTTTAAAAGTTTGTCAATATATAAAGTGGGGCCATGAACTCACCTCAGTAGTACAGCAATAAGTCGGTGAATAAATCTGATAGGGATGCTCACGATACAATCAACGACCTAAATAATTATAAGGTCTCAGTAAATGCATAACATAATGCATAAAACTTCCAGAATAAATCTGTACATGCTTAAATTGGTTTTAAGTATTCAATTACAATACGTGTAATTGTTCGTCGTAGTACAAGTTCTAATAGTATTTATTTTAGGTATAAAATAAATAATAAGGTTTAATTAATCAATTCATTTAATTAATATTTTTATTTTATAAGTTAACCATTTTCAATTTATATTTAATATATAAATAAGGTTTATAAATGTATAACATTTATTTAAAATCCATATTTACGTAAGATTTATATTTATTAAGTTATAGGTTTGGAAAAATAACAATTGTTACGTTTATTTAAGTTTTACGTTTAAATAACGGTTTGAAATATATAAGATTTTAAGGTTCGTAATACTTGTATAGAAATACGTTTTAGTCCTTTTAAAAAAATAAATACTCGCGATTAAATTACTTTTATACCCCTAGGGTTTCTAAATCTTTCAAGTATTTACAGTTTTGGTCCCTCCCTAGTTACACGTGTAACTAGGGTTTCTTAAAGTTTCATAAAGTGTCAATTTTGGTCCTTATAGTATGCGGCCTATTTTAGGGCTTATTAAAGTTTAGCCTTTTGGTAGTTTTAGTCCTTACAGTTCGGCTAATAATTAAGTTTATTATAAGTTACATTATTGCCCCCTAGTGCTTGTATAGGTTTCGGCAGTTGGCAAGTTTAGTCCCTAGGGTTACTTAGGGTTTTATTAAGTTTAGTATCTTGACACATTTGGTCCCTAATGTTCATATTAGGTCTCGGCTTGTGTCAAAAAAACAATCCCTAGGTTTTCTAAAGTTTACACAACTTACCCTAATATTTTATTAATCTCTTTTTAGTCCTTTTTAACCCTATAAAGTTTCGGATATGTTCAAACACACCCTTATACTCTCGGCAATATTTAAAAAGTGATCCAAAGTTTATGTTTTTGAAATATAAGTTTCTACACTTATTCATTTAGATCCCTTTTACTTTGAAATTTTATAAATCCAACCCAAAAGTTTATACTTGTTATATTAATCCACAATTTTAGTAGATCTATTATTTAAATCCAAAATAATTATAGATTTATATTTTCAACATGAAACTTTATATAATCATATTTTTGACACTAAAAGTTTAATAAAAACATTTATTTAATGAAAAAGATTATTTATCTAGGCAAAGTATTATAGTGAGCTTAAACTAATCATATGAGGCCTAATAGTGATCTTAACATTTTAAGGCACCTAAAAACATAAATCTAATGTTTCTAGTTATATCTAAACATTACAAGATTACCCAAAATAATAATATGAGCTTAATAGCTCACGTCCAAAATACATGCATGGTTAGGTTTTCATGATTTTTCAAGTTAAACAAGATCATGTTGATGTGTTCTTCAAGGTTGACAAGTTTTTACATCATGTTATGTGATATATAAAATTATGCCGTGAGTTTTACTTAGGTTTTTAGGGTTTCTATACTTGTTTAAAAGTTAACTTTACCAAGAATAACCATGTACACATTAATATATATAAAAGTAATGTATTAAAAAAGATAGGTTTTAACTTGGACTTACTTGTTTAGATAGGTTTAGGAATGATGTGAGAATGAGTAGAAACAAGTGACAAGCTTTCAACAATGGAGGTCTAGGAGATCATAAACATGTCGTGAGCTTCAAGTAGGATTCTAGGGTTCTTGTTCTTGCTTCAAGGATCAAGGTTTCTTGTAGGATGAGCTTAGGATTAACCTTTAGATAGTAGAAGACATAGTATAGGAGTAGTAGTAAATCTTGAAGGTTTGAAAATGGTGGAAAGTTGAGTTTAGCCGTGAGTTTGAGAGAGAAGAGTGAAGTGAGATTGGAAATATTTAGTGTTGTGTTGCGTGTGTTTGTCTCGGCCTCTATCAAAGAGAGAGAGAGAGATCAAAGTGTATCTTTGTACCATGTCCTTCATATCTAGTATGTATCTTGATGGGATACACTTGGATTTTGGTTGGTTGATTTCCACATGTGGCAAAAACTAGCAAGTCTCTTCATTTCCTTCTTTTGGTTCCATCCGTGGGTTTTGGGAAGTCAATGGGGAACAAAAATGACATGTATAGTGAAATGTATGGAGTGTGTAAGTGTATAAGCATGGAGGGTGTAAGTAAAGTAGGTTTATGTGTAAGTAAAGCATGGTTTATGCATGCATTAGTATAGGGTGTTAGTGGAGTGGTATGATTACACTAGGTTACTTGTAGCTAGTTAACCAAATGATGGTAGTGTATGCATGCATACATACACACGTTTTTATTTATGCATGGGGAGGGTTTTGGTAAATTTTGCCAAGTGTTGTATTGTAATAATAGTCCTTGTATATTATTATAGGTACTTGTTGTGTTGTAGGTATTTTTGTTGAAGCTTTTAGATAACTTAGTGAAAGTGTATTATTAAATATATTACTAGAATTAATTTACTTGAATAAAGTAACTAGGTGACAATGTAAAATAATATACATTGTTTTTAAAGTGTTTAGGTATTTATTCCTTTTAATTAATATATGTAAATATATACATATAAAATAATCCAAGTACTTAATAAATAAATTAAGTAAGGTTACAGTTTATCTCAAAATATGTACTGAGGTGATGAATTTCATTATTCAATGAAGTGGCCAGTCAGTTGCCAAAGTAGTCAATAAATGACAAAAGGTTCATATAAATATAAAATAAATATGAAAGGTAGTATGACAATAGGTATATGATAATTAATAAGTCATATAAAAGTGAAATTCTATAAATTCCAAATATAAATAGTACTACAGTTGACAAAGTCAATGAGGGTAAAATCAGAGGTTTTACAGCACCATCCTGTTATTTTAGCTTTGTCCTCAAAGCTTAAGATGAAGCTATTGGTCAGGTGAACAAGTGTGGATACTTGGTCTTGAACGAGTCTTCTCGTTCCCAAGTGAACTCAGGGCCTCTCCTAGAGTTCCAACGAACTTTGATCAGCGGGATGCGACTGCGTTTCAACTTCTTAACTATCCTCTCCATGATTTCCACTGGTTCTTCTACAAACTGGAGTTTGTCGTCAATTTGAACTCCTTCCAATGGCATAGCCAGTGGTTCTTCAGCATAGCACTTCTTCAGGTTAGAAACATGAAAGCGTGAACTGTTACAAAGCCCCCACTTGCAGTTGGCTTGTGGGGGTGTTTTGAGCAAGAGAAAGTAAATACGGACACACAAAAAATATGACTGAAACACTGGCAAGAAATCAAACGTCAAGCAGGTTCAAGCACTTAACGACTTCAAACCAAATCAAACTTATCACTGAATCATGCTATAACATATGTAGAACATACGATTTCGAATAAATCAGCAGGCAGAAAACACAAACTCGTCACAAAAGAGAACTGACTGAAACACTGGCAAGAAATCAAACGTCAAGCAGGTTCAAGCACTTAACTAATTATAACCCACATCAAAACTTACTTACTAAATCATGCAGAAACAATAAATCATTCAGAAACAGTAAGCATACAAAAACGATCAAATCCTAAGGCAATACTAACTACTCAGCAGGTAACTTATATAAACGACCAAATCAGATGCAAATTCAGGCTACTACCAGCTTATGCTACGCAAGTACTCCTAGACAGCATACTGATTGACTTCTCCACCTATCAAACACAAGCTAACATGCATACTCGACACCAATTCTAGCATATACCAATTAAGCCGATGACACCCAAGCAGATTTTCAGTTTACGCTAAACAGTTCAAACAACAACTCAGTTAAAAAAAACACGCCAATCTTAAACTGAGAGTAAACAAATGCAACAAGCTTCCATTTAATCCTAAGTGAGCATGTTTTAGCACCAATTTTAGACAGTTTAAACTAGTATAACAATCCTAAGTAAACTGTTTATACTACTTAGCTAAATTCAAACAACTTAATCAATCCAAAATTAATCCTCAACAAATCAGCAAACTTAATAAGCAAATACTCACAAGACTGATTAAACAATTAGCAAATTAAAATAAATAAAAAGAAAGGAAGAAATGGTGATACCTGCCCTTGTTTGCATCCAACAAGGGCCAGCTAAGCTCCCCTGACCTCAACCAACAACTAGGTGAGGCAGGGGTGTCTTGGACAATAAAAGGTTGAGGGGTGGTTCGTTGGGGTTCAACAGCTGAACCGAAGCACCCTGAATGATAAGAAAGCTGCTAAGAAACAAGAAAAGAAATTCAAGAATCAAGACCTAAGGTCTTGATTCAGTAAGTTCACAATATAACTGAATAAACTCTCTTTTTTTTATCTTTTCAAGAACACTCAATACTAAAGTTTAATTAAAGCTGATGATAACTTAAAACCAAAAATTTTGAAAACACTTTACTCACTTACTGATTAACTTAAACAAACAACTTCACAACTCGAATTAAAACAATCAACTTAAATCATAAAACATAAATTTAAAATGGAACTCGGATGTATATTAAAAACTTCAAACTTTCATTCATAAAAAAGGGGTTTTTACATAAAATCCGAGACAAGGGAAAAAATGGGATACCACAAGTTGGTCCTCATTTATAGACCCCCTCAGATCATTCTAGAATCGAAAATAAAAGAAAAACCCTAATTGATTAATTTCCAGAAATACCCTTGTTTGGAGATGCGAATATGCTGTTTTTTGATCCCATCTTTTGAATATCTTCTTGAAAACCATGTGCAAATCCCTTGGACGTTTGTGATAGACAGGCTGGATGCATAGGTCTTGAGCGTTCAATTTCGTTTGGAGGACACGAAATCTTTGAGAGTCGTTGATTCTTCTGGTCTGCCTTTGTCTTTTTGCCAATGGGTGGGGTTTTGGGGACCAGGGAGTGAGAGTGATGGGAGATTAAAAGTGGGTTTTGGTTTAATCCATGATCAATTACTAATCTGGAATAGATTAGGTCTTAATCTTGAATTTTTAATTTGGGGAAAAAAATTAGGGTTTATAAGGAAAAACGAGTGTGTTTTAATCTTTTGGCAATTGGGGTTAAATGTGTTTAAGGGGAAAAAGAACACGTTTAATATTAAACGTGTTATTTACTTAATGGGTCAACCGGGTTGGGTATTGGGTAAACGGGTAAATGGGTCGGGTTTGATGACGTGTCAGTGGGGGGTTGGCTGGTGGGGTTTGTTTGTCTCCCAAAAATGGCCCCCAAGGTTTTCCTTTTTATTCACTTTGTATTAAAACCGCCCAAATCACCTTTCCTTTGTAAATATCTTTGGGAAGTTGTCAGTTTTGGCACAATGTTTTATAAACTCTTTCCAAAGGGTTTTAAATGCACAAATTATATTCTTCAAGGGCCATTCTTGTAATGTCTTCAAACTTCAAGGACTTTGACTTGTTTGTTGACTTCTTGGAGGACCATTATTGACAATTTTAGATTTGTTGAGGGACTAATTTTGCCAATTCTTCAAAGTTAAGGGTCCTTTTTAATTTTGACAAACTTTAGGGACCAAACTTGTAATTATGAAGATACAAGGGTATAAAGTGTCAATTCTTCAAACTTGGAGGACCAATCTTCAATATTCTTCAAATCTTCTAGGGTTTTCTTTGGAAAATTCCTCACTAGGGCTTGGTTCATCGTGCGGCTTCGTTTCCCGTGTTCGTTTTTGCGTGATTCTTGTGATCTTTTGTCATTTTCTCAATATCCGTACCTAAAATACACAAGCAACAAACACAAGCATATATTTGGGTATTTTGATGATACTTAATGCATTTTAAGCCCTAATTGGACGATGAGACTATGTATAAAAGCAGTCTCATCAGTAGAGTGTACCCGACTCAGTTGCTGGGGCAACTCTAAACGATAAGCTACTTCCCCGATCCTGGCTATTACTTTGAAAGGGCCGACATAACGTGGATTAAGTTTTCCACGTTTGCCAAAACGTACAACACCCTTCAAAGGTGATACCTTGAGCATAACACGGTCACCTATTTCAAATTTCATAGGTTTGCGTTTCAGGTCCGCGTAGCTCTTTTGTCGATCGCGAGCAGCTTGAATTCTCTGTCTGATGAGGACGATCTTGTCAGTAGTCTCCTGGATTAGCTCTGGTCCAGTGAGCTGAAATTCACCTACTTCTGCCCAGCACACAGGCGAACGGCATTTGCAACCGTACAGTGCTTCAAAAGGGGCAGCCTTAATACTGGCATGATAACTGTTGTTGTAGGAGAATTCCACCAAAGGAATGTGGTCAACCCATCCATTCCCAAAATCAATCACACATGCTCGTAGCATGTCCTCTAGAGTCTGGATGGTTCGTTCACTTTGACCATCAGTTTGTGGATGATAAGCGGTGCTCATATCCAAATTGGTACCTAAGGCTCGTTGGAAAGCCCTCCAGAAGTTTGACGTGAACCTACCATCTCGATCACAGATTATCGACACTGGTATTCCATGTTTGGTCACAATCTCCTTCAGGTACGTCTTTGCTAGTTTGGCAAGGGAATCGTTCTCCCTAATTGGCAGGAAATGAGCGGACTTGGTGAGTCGATCGACGATTACCCAGATAGTATCGTAACCGTGAGATGACTTTAGGAGTTTGGTAACAAAGTCCATAGTGATGTTTTCCCACTTCCATTCCGGTATCTTGGGTTGTACAAGTAAACCCGATGGTCTCTGGTGTTCAGTTTTGACACGAGCACAGGTCAAACATTTCTGAACGTAGGTGGCAATGTTGGCTTTCATATTCGGCCACCAATATAACTTCTTCATATCCTGATACATCTTTTCAGATCCGGGATGTATAGAATATTTAGACTTATGAGATTCGTGCATGATCAAGTTCCTCAAATCTCCATAACAAGGTAACCAACTTCGTCCGTGAAGGCATAGGGTTCCGTCTGCTCTAGGTTCTAACTTTTCTTTGCTAAGATCAGTTCTGAGCATTCCCCCGACATCTTCCTTCACGAGGTTTTCAGGCAGTTGGGCTTGAGTCTGAGCTTCCAAAATCTGTTTGGGTAGATCCAAACTGATTGTCATCACCAACGCCCGAACTCTCATAGGAGGGTCCGTTTCCTTACGACTTAAAGCATCAGCAACCACGTTTGCTTTACCCGGGTGGTATTTGATCTCGCAGTCGTAGTCACTCAGTAACTCAATCCAACGGCGTTGTTTCATGTTCAACTCCTTCTGATCCAATATGTGCTACAAAATTTTGTGGTCAGTATGTACTGTGCACTTTGTTCCGTATAGGTAATGTCTCCAGATTTTGAGAGCAAAAACTACGGATCCAAGTTCTAGATCGTGAGTGGTGTAATTCTTCTCATGCTTCTTCAATTGTCTTGAAGCGTAGGCGATCACTTTCATCCTCTGCATCAATACGGCACCTAAGCCTTTGTGTGAGGCATCACAGTATACAACGAAATCATCGTTGCCTTCAGGAAAGGCCAGTATGGGTGCACTACATAACTTCTGCTTGATCAGTTGGAAAGCTGATTCTTCCTTCTCTCCCCACTCGAACTTTATTCCCTTCTGTGTGAGTTTGGTCATCGTTTTGGCTATCTTGGAAAAATCTTCAATGAATCTACGGTAGTATCCGGCAAGGCCTAGAAATTGGCGGATCTCCGTCGGTGATTTAGGAGATACCCAATCCTTGACAGATTCGACCTTTGCTGGATCCACGTGAATACGTCACAATCGATGACATGACCAAGGAATTGCACTCTAGGAATCCAAAATTCACATTTAGAGAACTTAGCATAGAGCTGCTCCTCCTTGAGTACCTTTAGTACTTTTGCAAGATGTTCTCCATGTTCCTGTTCGTTCTTGGAATAAATGAGTATGTCGTCGATGAAGACTATCACGAATTTATCCAGGTAGGCTCTGCACACACGGTTCATAAGGTCCATGAAAATAGCTGGTGCATTGGTCAACCCAAATGGCATAACCTGGAATTCGTAATGACCGTAACAGGTTCTAAAAGCTGTTTTGGGAATATCTTCCTCCCTGACTCGTAGCTGATGGTATCCAGATCTCAAGTCAATCTTGGAATACACAATTGACCCTTGCAGTTGGTCAAATAGGTCGTCAATGCGAGGAAGCGGATAACGATTCTTCACAGTTAACTTATTCAGCTCTCTGTAATCGATGCACATTCGAAAAGAACCATCTTTCTTCTTGACAAATAACACAGGAGCTCCCCATGGTGAGGAACTGGGTCGAATGAATCCTTTGTCAGATAGTTCTTGAAGTTGTTCGGCTAGTTCTTTCATTTCTGATGGTGCCAACCGGTATGGAGCTTTAGCTACAGGTGCTGCTCCGGGAACCAAATCAATTTGAAATTACACTTGTCGAGTCGGTGGTAAGCCTGGCAACTCATCAGGAAAGACTTCTGGAAAATCTCGGAAAATGGGTACGTCCTCGATTTGCTTCTTCTCGAGTTTGTCTTCTTCATCTGTTTGAGAAATATGGGCCAAGAAGATAGGACATCCTCTCAACAGATATTTCTGAGCTTTTGTACAAGAGATAACACTAAGTCTAGTGTCAGCGAGGTCGGTGTTGCCGTCACCTCGAACGATTAGAGTTTCGTTTCCCCACGGAATACGGACTAGCTTCTCGTCACAAACAATGACTGCGCGGTATCTCGCTAACCAGTCCATGCCGATAATAACATCAAAACTACCAAGGTTTACGGGGATAAGGTCAATGTTGAACGGATGTTTGGAAAGATTTAAGGTGCAACCTCTAATGATAGTGTCAGCATCTACAGTTTTACCGTCAGCTAATTCTACGGAGTAACGATGATCTAAGCTTGTAGGGATAACTTCTAGTACTTGACGAAATTTAGTGGATATAAAACTTCGGTCTGCTCAAGTATCAAATAAGACAGATGCATAACGATTGTTCAATAGAAACGTACCAGTAACGACATTTGAATCGGGGTTGGATTTTGCATTGCCGACCACGTACACTCTGGATGAAGCTCCTCCACTATTCTTGTTCTGGTTGGCCCGCTTAGGGCAACTTGGTCTCGTGTGTCCTGGTGCTCCACACTCGTAGCACACAACTCCCTTCTTGGGTCCATTGTTGTTTCCTCCAGTAGCGTTGTGGTTCCCCTGCTGTCCGTTCTCGTTCCCACGGGCATTGTATCCACCCCTGTTGTTGGAGTTCCCAGTGTTTTGAGTGGGTCGGGCCTGAGTGACAGCATTAACTCGACAGGTTTTAGCAAAGTGACCCACTTGTCCACATCTGTAGCAGGTCTGGCATGGGCTATCAAAAGTATGATGATAGTTGCACTTTGGGCACAAAGGTTTGGCGCCCACGTACGAGTTAGCTCCTGCAGAGGTAGCACTGTAAACTTTCCCAGCATTCTGCTTCTTAGGATGCTGCTGGCGCTGACTGCAAAAGTACTCATCTGCTTTTCGCTTGTTATCAGTCTGCCTCTCGGATATGGTACAAACTCTTTTGTTTATCAACTCAGTAGCGAACTCAATGGCACTCTCGACGGTAGTAGGTCGAGATGCGAGCACACTGTCGTGAATGGCGTCTGGGAGTCCACCCACATACTTCTCAATCTTATCATCCTCCTCTACAAACATTCTGGTGCACATTAGGGTCAACTCTTGGAACCTTTGGTTGTACGCAATGATGTCATTCTTCCTGCATTTGAGATCCCATAACTCGATCTCCAGCTTCTTCATTTCTCCCATTGGGCAGTATTTCTTAGTCATCCTCTCCTTCAACTCAGTCCAGTTGAGAGCATAGGCAGCATCGTGTCCAAGAGTAGCAACAACAGAGTTCCACCAAGTAAGAGAACTCTCAAGTAGGGTGCAGGCGGAAAACTTTACTTTGTTCTCTTCTGCATAATCGTTGATGCAAAAGACCGTTTCCAACCTTTCAAACCACTACATCAGTTCCACCACTCCTTTCTTGCCCTTTTAATAGGAAGGTTTACATTTCAAGAAGTCGGGGTAAGAGCAACCCCTGGTGGTCTAATTATTCCGGCGGTTGTTGGAATTTTGACTGTCGTCCACGTTCCTGCTGGCAGCCATCGCAGATGCGATGCCTTGGTCAATCATTTCCCTTAATTGGGCAGCAGTGACGTTTTGAGTAGTCTCGGCATTGTTGGGGTTCGTTCTAGTGACTACCATTTTTCTATAGTTATACACAAAAATGAAATCATTAGTTCAAGGTGTTAGCACAGTTTTATATAATTACACGAAAAGGAATTTCATGCATAGACTTTGCAACAAATTGGATAACCTGTTTAAAGTTCATAATATAATACAGTACAGGATATAACAAAAGCTAATGAGTACATGCCATAAGTCTGGAATACAGTACAAAATGCACAACCTAATCCAAGACAGAGCACATCCCGCCTGTCTGGGATGGTGGTACATGAAATCTAAAGTACATCATCTATGAATCCCTAATCTAAATAGTACAGTACAAGATACAACTGACTAAAGAAAAGTACAAATACAAGAGATCCTATATCATGATAGCCGGGATGCAACCCTAATAGCTTATCATGATGTACAAAAGATCTAGTACATCTAATCTACTGATGCCTAACTGACTCCTCGGATACGGCTGGCGCCACGGGCGGAGATGAGACAGCCGGTGCCTGCATGGCATCCTACATCGCGGTCATAGCAGTCCTAGTCTCCCTGAGCAGTCGGAGTGCCTCAAGGAACTGGTCTCTGAGAGTCTGCTGAACTCCCCGAAGATGAGCGGTCTCTGACGTCAACCCCTGATGACGGACATCCTGGAGGTCGAAGAATATGGCAAGAGTCTGCTCCATGGTCATGAGAGCGGTGTGAATCTCTGTCTGCTGACTCTACAGTAGGTAGATCTGCTCTCGTAGGAACTCATTCTCATCCAGCAACCACTGGAGAGAATGGTAGGTAGTCGACCACACCCCTCAGGCAGCGTGTGCCTCCGAACTCACAGTCCATGATAAAAGGTCCTGGCGCTGCTGTAGAACAGTGCGCTCAGTCTGTCCAGCCACTAGCAGAGCAAGAATGTTTGCTACGTCCTGGGCCTGGCGTGCGGCCAGAGCCGTGATCTGGGCCTGGACAGGGTCAGCATGTCTGGCCCAGGAACCCTCACCGATCTCATAAGTGGAATTGGGAGGTGCCTCGTACCTCCTCTTACGAGGTGGAAGAGACTCGGGTGCATGCTCCCGTAGTACAGTCACTAGTGGTACAGGTGGTGTAGCAGTAGGAGGCTGGACCTCTTCCCCAGCGGGGGAAACAGGTGGGGTAGAAATGAGTGCCTCAATGGATGCGGCGTCGACAGAAGCGTGACTATCGCCGGGGTCACTAGCAGATAACCATCCACATAAGACGGTCGTCGGAGATACAGCAGCAGGTGTGTCGGTAGGTGGAGTCATGATGGATCTGAAAGTAATATAGTTTTTAATTGATATAAGTATAAACTTACTCAAGTTAAAAGTTTTGGGAAATATAATTTAAAATTATATAATAGTGCCATTTAACACTCGCCATGCTAAAGGTTACCTTAATACTTATAAGATTAATCAACCGGATGTTAATAATCAATGCACAGGCAATCACACAATCGATGTATGCTCTACGGTCTATATGCTTAACTATTCTAGTCCCGAAAATCCCAAAAGATTTTTAAAGCAGTTATAGTTCAGATTATATAAAAATTTTATTTTTATATTTATTTTAAATTTTGTTCTGATTCTCTATAACTATGGCTCTGATACCATTTCTGTGACACCCCCAAAATTGAGTCAAACGCAGCGGAAATAATATTTGGGTGTCACGTAGGTGGATCAATAGCAGACAGAATGTAGAGCAACAGATAAAAGATTATCCTTACATTTATTACATGATTGAAAGTGCAAATAGTATTACAGTAGTCTTTAACATTGTTTGAAAGTTTGAATTTATTCCCAATTTATAAAACCCCAGATGAGCTCTATAAATGCAACCTATCATGATGCTTGACTTCATGCACACCACTACCTGCTTCAGTTACCTGAGAAAACATGCTTAGAAAGTCAACATAAAGTTGGTGAATTCACAGGTTTAATTAAAATAAGTTGGACATTAAATATTCCCAGAAGTAGTAATGCACAAAGCATCAATACTTAAAAGTAAATACATTTATATATTGCCCGAAACTGAAACTTGACAGTTAAGTCCTTAACAGATAAGGACCCTTCGCCTTATCTTGATCAAGGCACCCATAACAAAAATAAGTGCTGACATGTGAAACATCTGTTGTCCCGGCCGAGGCACAGTGAGCATGACTCACCCAGATGGGGACGGTCAATCCCAAATAGATCTATTTATAACATTCAGGTAATTCAATAATTCTAACAGTTTCGGATGCACGGGTCATGCGGGTTCATGTACAATAGGCAATGTAATCAAAAGTTTCACAGTTCAATCCATGTCCATAAAATCAAATATGTTGCATGTTTTCTTCCCCATTAAAAGGTTTAAAATTTTGTCAATATATAAAGTGGGGCCATGAACTCACCTAAGTAGTACAACAATAAGTCGGTGAATAAATCTGATAGGGATGCTCGCGATACAATCAACGACCTAAATAATTATAAGGTCTCAGTAAATGCATAACATAATGCATAAAAGTTCCAGAATAAATCTGTACATGCTTAAATTGGTTTTAAGTATTTAATTACAATACGTGTAATTGTTCGTTGTAGTACAAGTTCTAATAGTATTTATTTTAGGTATAAAATAAATAATAAGGTTTAATTAATCAATTCATTTAATTAATATTTTTATTTTATAAGTTAACAATTTTCAATTTATATTTAATATATAAATAAGGTTTATAAATGTATAACATTTATTTAAAATCCATATTTACGTAAGATTTATATTTATTAAGTTATAGGTTTGGAAAAATAACAATTGTTACGTTTATTTAAGTTTTACGTTTAAATAACGGTTTGAAATATATAAGATTTTAAGGTTCGTAATACTTGTATAGAAATACGTTTTAGTCCTTTTAAAAAAATAAATACTCGCGATTAAATTACTTTTATACCCCTAGGGTTTCTAAATCTTTCAAGTATTTACAGTTTTGGTCCCTCCCTAGTTACACGTGTAACTAGGGTTTCTTAAAGTTTCATAAAGTGTCAATTTTGGTCCTTATAGTATGCGGCCTATTTTAGGGCTTATTAAAGTTTCGCCTTTTGGCAGTTTTAGTCCTTATAGTTTCGGCTAATAATTAAGTTTATTATAAGTTACATTATTGCCCCCTAGGGCTTGTATAGGTTTCGGCAGTTGGTAAGTTTAGTCCCTAGGGTTACTTAGGGTTTTATTAAGTTTAGTATCTTGACACATTTGGTCCCTAATGTTCATATTAGGTCTCGGCTTGTGTCCAAAAACAATCCCTAGGTTTTCTAAAGTTTACACAACTTACCCTAATATTTTATTAATCTCATTTTAGTCCTTTTTAACCCTATAAAGTTTCGGATATGTTCAAAACACACCCTCATACTCTCGGCAATATTTAAAAAGTGATCCAAAGTTTATGTTTTTGAAATATAAGTTTCTACACTTATTCATTCAGATCCCTTTTACTTTGAAATTTTATAAATCCAACCCAAAAGTTTATACTTGTTATATTTAATCCACAATTTTAGTAGATCTATTATTTAAATCCAAAATAATTATAGATTTATATTTCAACATGAAACTTTATATAATCATATTTTTGACACTAAAAGTTTTATAAAAACATTTATTTAATGAAAAAGATTATTTATCTAGGCAAAGTATCATAGTGAGCATAAACTAATCTTATAAGGCCTAATAGTGATCTTAACATTTTAAGGCTCCTAAAAATATAAATCTAATGTTTCTAGTTATATCTAAACATTACAAGATTACCCAAAATAATAATATGAGCTTAATAGCTCACGTCCAAAATACATGCATGGTTAGGTTTTCATGATTTATCAAGTTAAACAAGATCATGTTGATGTGTTCTTCAAGGTTGACAAGTTTTTACATCATGTTATGTTATATATAAAATTAAGCCGTGAGTTTTACTTAGGTTTTTAGGGTTTCTATACTTGTTTAAAAAGTTAACTTTACCAAGAATAACCATGTACACATTAATATATATAAAGGTAATGTATTAGAATAGATAGGTTTTAACTTGGAATTAATTGTTTAGATAGGTTTAGGAATGATGTGAGAATGAGTAGAAACAAGTGACAAGCTTTCAACAATGGAGGTCTAGGAGATCATAAACATGCCGTGAGCTTCAAGTAGGATTCTAGGGTTCTTGTTCTTGCTTCAAGTATCAAGGTTTCTTGTAGGATGAGCTTAGGATTAACCTTTAGATAGTAGAAGACATAGTATAGGAGTAGTAATAAATCTTGAAGGTTTGAAAATGGTGGAAAGTTGAGTTTAGCCGTGAGTTTGAGAGAGAAGAGTGAAGTGAGATTGGAAATATTTTGTGTTGTGTTGTGTGTGTTTGTCTCGGCCTATATCAAAGAGAGAGAGAGATCAAAGTGTATCTTTGTACCATGTCCTTCATATCTAGAATGTATCTTGATGGGATACACTTGGATTTTGGTTGGTTGATTTCCACATGTGGCAAAAACTAGCAAGTCTCTTCATTTCCTTCTTTTGGTTCCATCCGTGGGTTTTGGGAAGTCAATGGGGAACAAAAATGACATGTATAGTGAAATGTATGGAGTGTGTAAGTGTATAAGCATGGAGGGTGTAAGTGAAGTAGGTTTATGTGTAAGTAAAGCATGGTTTATGCATGCATTAGTATAGGGTGTTAGTGGAGTGGTATGATTACACTAGGTTACTTGTAGCTAGTTAACCAAATGATGGTAGTGTATGCATGCATACATACACACGTTTTTATTTATGCATGGGGAGGGTTTTGGTAAATTTTGCCAAGTGTTGTATGATAATAATAGTCCTTGTATATTATTATAGGTATTTGTTGTGTTGTAGGTATTTTTGTTGAAGCTTTTAGATAACTTAGTGAAAGTGTATTATTAAATATATTACTAGAATTAATTTACTTGAATAAAGTAAATAGGTGACAATGTAAAATAATATACATTGTTTTTAAAGTGTTTAGGTATTTATTCCTTTTAATCAATATATGTAAATATATACATATAAAATAATCCAAGTACTTAATAAATAAATTAAGTAAGGTTACAGTTTATCTCAAAATATGTACTGAGGTGATGAATTTCATTATTCAATCAAGTGGCCAGTCAGTTGCCAAAGTAGTCAATAAATGACTAAAGGTTCATATAAATATAAAATAAATATGAAAGGTAGTATGACAATAGGTATATGATAATTAATAAGTCATATAAAAGTGAAATTATATAAATTCCAAATATAAATAGTACTACAGTTGACAAAGTCAATGAGGGTAAAATCAGAGGTTTTACAATGTTGAGCATGAAAATGACAACCTCGAACAACATTCGGGAACTAGTAACTCAAATGATGCGGTATCCAATCCAACACATTTGAGTGAACATCAACCAAATGCTACGATGGGTATGGAATCTTATGATCAACGTGATTTGATAATGGTGCCTAAACATATTATTAATAACATGAATGTGGCTGTTCGACAAACCATAGATATGAATGCCAACCTAACCGCTGAGCTTGCGCTGTATAAGGAAAAGGTCAAAACTTTTGAAATGGTCCCTCAAGTAGAGAAAATAACGTATTCTGAATTTGACCAATTTCGTTTTGAAAAGATTGAACACTTAAAAGAAATATAATCATTAAAAGCTAATCTTTCCGATGAATTAAAAGCAAAAGGTTTTGTTGTCAATGATTTTCAGAAACTTAAAATGGATTTCAAAACTCGCGAGTCTAAAAAGTTTGAATTGGAAATTAATGCTACCAAACTTCTTAAATTCAAAGAACAACAGCTTTTAAAACAATACGCTTCCACATAAAAGGTTCATCTTTTAACTAAATCGTTTAAAGAACTAGAACTTAAGAGTCTTCAAGATTTACCACCTAATCCCGGTTATGCAAAACAAGCTCAGGAATATATTCCTTGTCTTTATGATGTGACCCTAATTGGCAAATCAAAAGAAGCACCTTATGTTCGTAGTACTGAGGAGGACACAGTCACTTGCGGAAGAAACTCAATCAAAAATGCTTTCAAAATTCCATAAGCTTGATTATGATAAGCATAATAAAGATCAATTTTCTAAAAAGACCCGCATTCGCTTACAAAAGGAATTAGCTCAATTATCAGCTTTTGTGCCCCAAAAGTTTGTCAACAGAAAACCTTCCTAGTACGTCTCCTACACTTGTCAAAACGGATTTAACTAAGTTAGTTCCACCGGTAAATAAGGTGTCCGTTAGCTTAAATACGGTGCACCAACACTTAGCCGATTTCGACAAGGTCATTGTGGAACGTACGACGGCTTCGGCCATAACGGAAGGTGAATGGAATTTTAAGCACACTAGAGCTACGTTCCAAGACGAAATTGTTCCATTTGTAAACAATGTTAAAGCTTGTCTTAGTAATACTGATCAAGATTTGCTTTTGGAAATGGAAGAAGTTAGACGTGTTTTCAATGAAATGGATGATGCTTATAAAAACAGTTTACTTGAAATAGAACGAATTTCACGCCAAAATGATCAGCTTCTGAATCAAGTGATGTCTCATGATATAGTTTCCGTTTGTGTGAATAAAAGTGTTGATAATGATTCTATCGTACATAATGTTGAATCTGTGGATAATGTGGTAGATAGTACTTGTCACGAATCTGACGCTGAATTTTTAAAGCTTCAAGATTCATATTCTTCGCTTTCAAAACATTTTGATGAGATTCAAACACATTGTTTTTCGCTTGAATGCAAGAAACAATTTATTCAAGAAATCTTTGAAACTTCATTCGAAGGTGTTAGTATCGATGATGCAAATTTTCAAAAGAATTTTCAATTGAATTTACAATCAAAACAGCATCAGCCAAGTGACAAGGTTGCTAAATCATTGCTGATAGACATAGAGAAATATAAGGAGATTCATTGAGTGAACGTACTTGAGGCCGCTGAGAATTTTAAACTTGATCAAGATAATCGAGTTTCCAAGATTTTGTCCAAAGTTGATAACTTAAAACAGAAAAATACACGACTCTTCAATTCAGTAAAGCCTGCACGTGCTAATACCACTGCACAGAATCAATCACTGATTGAACAATTGAATCGAAAGTCGGTGGAAATATCTGATTTGAGGGAACAAATTTGTGATAAAATCTGGCTTTGACTGAGTTAAATGAAACACTTCGCACCCTAAAAGGTAAGAATGTTGTGGATAACGCAGCCACTGTCTTAGCACCATCCTCTAGTGCCATTAAAACCAACCTCATCGCCGTCACACCATTTAACAAGGGCCCTAGGACTAAACCATCTCAAATATTGGTCAATAAAGATAAGGCAAAATCAAAACCAGCTTCTAATATTCCCGTGTTGCCTTCTACAGGAGTAAGCACCACCACTAAGGCTCAAAGATCTAAGCTTAAATGTGACTACCCTGGTTTTGAGGTTCGTCACTTAGTTTTATTTTTGCTAGTTGCGTGTCTTTACGTGTTTATGTGCTTATTGGTGTGTATAGATTGTGGTTTGGATATCATTTCCGGTACGGGGTACCTTGTGAATGAAATGATGTGTGATGATTTCATGTTCATGAGTTCACATGGTAGTGACTATGAAGTGAGATGGTGTTATTTGGTGGTTCTAAGTATACGTATATGTATTAGAGAAAATCGTATTTTTACGATTTACGGTTTAGCATTTAGAGGTCGCGGATGAGGTAATTAGTAATATGAATATTTTTCGGGATGATTTTAAGTCATTTAGGACTTAGTTATAAAGTTTATTTCAAAATTTGAGATTTTTTTAAAAAGTGTATATTTTACGTCTTTTACGGTAAAACGCGTAAATTTGACTAGTTTTACGGTTTTGTGGTTTTGGAAGATTTAGGAGCTGAAATAAATTAAGGAAAATTAAAGTACTATTAATAACATAATATTAAATAATAAAAAAACGAATTTAGGGGTGTTTGGGTCGGTTTAGACGCACCAAAGAAGAAAGAAAGAAGGGAAAAGCCCAAAACAGGCCCAATGGACTTGTAATGGGATTAGGGGGCCTTTAGGACTTAACCAAACCCAACTCATAACCATAATAATCAGGTTTTTAACCTCCATAACATCTTCTAGCCGAAATTCATCAATGGTGGCCAATTAGGGTTCTTCAAAAATTAGGTTTTCTTCATCTTCTATTAATTCAAAGGTAAAACCTTCTTAACCCTTTTCATATTAAATGTTTTTAATGTTTCTATGATCATATGATGGATTAGATTAGGGTTTAATTAAAAACAGTATATTAATCATATTTTAATGATTAAATAAATTAGGGTTTGTAATTAGAGGGATTAGGGTTAATTAATGAGGTTGATTTTGTTAAACCCGTTTTTAAAAACTGGGCAGAATTTTAAGTCAATTGTTTTGATCATATCTGGAGTTCTAGGAACATTCAAGATGCGATCAAACTAGCCCTGAAAAGGAATTTGAAGTGGCTTTCCAATGAAAGAAACTAGAACTAAATTGGAGGTAGGGAAGTGGGTCAAAAACAGGTTACAACAGTCGGAGGTCAAAACAGTTTTGAATTCAGCCTGTTTTCTTTTTAAGTTTTGGGTTGTTTGGGGTACTTAGGGTTGCATTGGGATCTTCTCACGAACATGAGAGATAGTTTATATATTTTAGTGAGTATCTGCACTTGGGCTAAGATTGTGGTTTAGGGTAAGACCCTCTAATGGTAACAAACTTTTCATACGTTTAAAATCAGTAAATTCTGGATAGGTAGCACTATATACACATATATCGGGGCCTTAACAGTAGCTTTAAGGTTAGGGCAAGTGGGAGGTTTTAGCTAACATATGTAAAAGTATGAATATTCCTTTTATAGAAACCATGGGTATGTTTAAGTGGACTTTTAACTTAAAGTTTTGAGACCTAAAAACTAGGACTGTTTTGTGTAAAATATGAACGGGATAGTTATTAAACTTAACCAAGTTAAGGACTTGTTAAGGAAGGGTAATGGGGTGATTAGAGCTTATCTATGAGGTATTTATATGGGAATAGGCTAGATGTCCATCATAGGTTGATGAGCCATCTTAGTGATTGGTTTGTGTATTGATTGTGTGTTTTTGGTTTGTTAGCTTGTTGCTAGTGCGAGGACTTGTGAAGAAGCAATCAGGTGAGTTTCATAGTCCCATGTTTATTATTGATTTTGACTTCCATATGGGATGGAAGAGACACTGTGTTGAGTTATTTTCTAAATTGATGTTGTGAATGTTTTTGTGATTTGAGATAGACTTGTGTGTACATTGTGTGATTAACTGCTATGTGATTCTTGATTGTGTATGATTTGGATCGGGGGACACGTGCCATCTCAGTTATTGTGGTTTGACAAGGTAGGGGCCTTGGGATAGGTACATAGCGTGATCGTCTATGGGACCAATGGAAAATGACAAGGTAGTGGCCTTGGGATAGGTACATAGGTGTATGGGCGCCTATGGTACCATGGTTGTTGGTAAGGCGTGATGCCTTGGTAATTGTGGTTGTTGGTAAGGCGTGATGCCTTGAAATTGTGATGATTGATTTATCTTGAATGCTAGTTGTTAATGCATACTTGTAACACATTGTCCATCTGTTATTGTGTTGATGGTTGTTATTCACAGCTTGTAACTGATTTAGCGTTGGAGTCTAAACCTATGACTCTCACAAACTTTATGTTGACGTGTTTTAGTGTCTCTTTCAGGTGATGCTTTGGTTAGGCGTGAGAACTTAAGTGGCTAGGATTTGGAGAGCGTAGGAATGCATATAGAAGGATATCCCCGTTTCCTTCTTATTTTTTTTATTTGTTCATTTAATAAGTGATAATGTGGCACACATATGTTTGTTTTGATTATGTTACTTGTTTATCTTGGGTAAGAGGTAGGACTGTTACCTACTTACCTAGACTCCTGCATGTTGAGATATTGTCATGACATTTGTGTCGCCATTTATGACATTTTTATTTCATTTAGTTATCTCTATAGATACGCCATGTTGTGATGATATCCATACGTCGCGCCCCATATTCCGCCATGGTGGGGTGTGACAGAATGGTATCAGAGACAATGGTTATAGAGAATTAGGTTGCCTAGTCGCGTAGCCTAGTCTATAGCTTAAGGGTCCCTGCATATAGGCGTCATAGGAGTATGTGTGAATTTTATTATAATTGATGTGTTTGAATGTTATTTATTGTGATGTTTTGACTAGTATGAAGTGAACCATAGTAAGTTCATACTTAGCCACATGTTATTTTCTTTTTGGGTTGTGACTAGTGCGGGTTGAACCATAATCGTCCACACTAGTCATTGTCGTATTTTGCTTAAATTGTACATTATAGTACATAATTTGGTACATGGTAGTTCTATCTTTTGTTGGGTTATTTTATGTACCTGAGGTATAGTATTTTTCTTTTGATGTTTAAGTCATGTTCCCTAAGAATCGTGTGGTGGTTCGAGTTACTGGGAGTACATAGGTAGGAAGGATATTAAGTCGTTTCCACTCTTATGGGC
The DNA here is from genome assembly GCA_025667525.1 of Glebionis coronaria. Lineage (NCBI taxonomy): Eukaryota > Viridiplantae > Streptophyta > Magnoliopsida > Asterales > Asteraceae > Glebionis > Glebionis coronaria. The sequence goes on from CM046882.1 coordinate 399,267,360, forward strand.
GACATGACTTATAACTGATTATGTTTTCGTTTTGGATTTAGTCTAGGCTGTTTTAGCTAGACTATGGATTTCTGTATTCCAAGAGTTTTATTATGTTATTTTTATAGATGGATTTTTGGATCTTATTGGTTATGTGGTTATGAGCTTATGTGAGTAGATGGATTTATGTGTTATATGTTGTATTGATTCTTATAAGTGTCATCATAGGAGGGAGTGCATTGGGGAAAGGGTAATTGTATAAGTATGGTGGCCAACATAGTTATATAAGTACCACAACTTCAATGGGTTCCCAAGTATGGTTGCATGAAAGAGGGTTAGTACATGCTTGTGTATGATGAGATATAGAATTTGGGTATACGTATTATATATGAGTTTATGTAATGGCTACCTACGATATGGATATTGTTCTTTTTGTGTTATATGTTTTGGGTTATAGTTGTGTTATGTGATTTTGGGGTCACACGATATGGTTTGGTTTTGGAGGTGGGCTTTATGCCTTGTTGTGGCACAGTGAGATGGTGATTACTTGTATGGAAAAACGAGCGTATAAAGCGATTGATTGACTTATGTGTATGATAACGAGTATGTTTAGGGGATTCAATAGGTATACATATGCGGATGTATATATACTACTATGTGTTAAGTTATGGTATATGGTCGTTCACTAGTTATTATAACTTGAACGTACCTTGTGTCTGTTCGTTTTTTATGTTGCTGGAGTTTGGTGGAGTTTCAACGACGTTTTGAATCTTTTGAACTATGTCTTTTAGCGTATTCTTTGAGTTTCGTATTTCACGTGTACGTTTCAAAACGGTGTTCTTGGTTTTAAGTCTATTGAAATAACCTGGGATTTCTTTTGAGATAATGAAATCTTTTGTGTTGAGTCTTACATTTCTTTTGGTTGGTATATGGAAAAAGGGGACTTGAAAATCTAGTATAGGGTTAGATAGTTGGTCGTATTCGGTAAAATAAGGGTAAGGTGTTAGGGTCGTGTTTGAAACAAGATGTAACATAAGATTTCTTTTTAGTCAACACTTATTTATTTCAAATTCTAAAAGACTTCCTTTAAAATAAAGCAAAGTAAAATTTCTTTCTACTTACATAGTTTATATAATTGGGTTAAACCGATTCACGTCATTTATAATTATTAATTCAAGGTTAAATTGAGTTTATGAAGATTTCACATACAATTTTATCTTTCATTAATATAAAATTGTTTCGGTCATAACTTGCTCGTTTTTAGAGCTTTTTGAGTGATTCAAATATCAAAAATTATGTACTCGGAACGTACTTTTCAAATATTCAGAAAGTATAGTCATGGGAGGTCAGTGGACTGGTCGGAATTGTTGTACAAGTGTCGTTTTCAAGGTTGAGTTTTGAATAGTAGTTTATTTTTATTTGGGGTGCACGGGATACCTAGTCCTTGGGTTGAGTTTTGAGATCGCCTAGAAGGTTGTTTGTAGATGGTTTGAGTCACATAGATGTGGGGAGGTAAAAAAAATAATAATAATAAATAAGAGTATATTCTTTTGGAAAGGTCGGTCTTCTGCACGGTTTAAATAATATGTTGTGGGGCGTAATATGTTTTGGTTGCCATTGGGTGTTTCTTGGATTATTTTTCGTTGTCATGGGTCATTTTGAATTGATACATGTTCTGGGTTTGAGTTTTCTTTTGAGTCTCGTAGTTTTTGACTTGTTTTAATTGGTGCACGTGAAATGTCGTTAGTTATCCGTTGGTTTGATTCGTTGATCGTATCTGATGGATTCAGGATGTAGTTTTGGTTTCGTATTGTTCGGGAGCGTTGAGGTAGTCGTATGAAAGACTTGGTCGCGCCTACACGCTTAAGTAGGTGACCATGAGAGAACGGTCGGAATACCCTTAGTGGGGAGGAAAGAAGTTCGTAGACGAACTAGTGTGGTCATGAGGTCTCTTAGGAGTACTAAGGAGATGAATAGAGATTTGTGGGATATTAGCACAAGTAACGCGCCATAGAGAGTGTTGGAAGGGGAAGTAATACCTCAAAGTTATTTATGATTGTTCGTAGGGCATGTAAGTTTTCCAAAAATTTCCTGAAATTTAGTAGGTTTTCCTATTACTGTGAGGTAGAACCATAAATAGAGCAAGTAGGAGAAGTGAGAGGAGTTGTAGTTAGTGTCCTTCTAAGGCAAATCGTTGATGGAGTGATTTAAAAACAAGAGCTGTTAGAGATTCCAAGGAATGCCGGATAAAAGTTGAGTTGCTTAGTAGTAGATTGGATGTGGAAAGAGGTTGAGTGGTCTGATGAGAGGAAGTACTGGTCTTTTAAGATGCGTGTAGAATTTTGCAAGTAGAACGAGGTAGGAATTTATTCGTATTGCCGCTAAGAGAGGGTGCAAGGAGGACATAGTTGAAACTGCTAAGGATGTTGTATGAACGCTTTGGGTTTACGGTTATGTATTTGGCTTCACCAAAGCACTAGCGGTTTTCATGGTGTCAATGAACCAAGTATGCATGAACGTGTATAAACGAGTTGTCATCGGGAGCGTCGACGACATCTTGAACTACTCAAATCTTAGAAGGAGAGTGAGGCGAATTATGTGTTGGTTTTGGAGTGGAGTTATACGTGAGATTTTCGAGTGTGAGTTTTTAGTATTAAGTTTACCATGATGAGTAGTTAGAGATGATGGCGTATCATGGAACCAGCAAGGGGCGAAGTGAAGAAGGATGAGGAAGCATTTTGGAGGATGAAGAGGTGGATTGGATAATGAGCCGATCTTGGCATTATCAGAAGGACCGGATGAATTCGCGAAGCATGACGATACGTGGAGCAAGGATTTGGACGCGTACGAGGACGACAAAGAAAGGCGATCGCTTATACGTTGCAGGAACTGAAGATTTGGAAGAACTAGATGGACTTAGTTAGTGGGGCTGGATTGTTATATCTGCCTAGAATGCTAGAGGCATTTGGTGTACGAGACGTGGAGAATGATCTATACGGATCATGAACGTCTCCAACACATATTCAATCATCTTGATTGAACTTTTGGCAAAGGTGATGGGTGGAGTTAAGTGATGAAAGAAAATTGCAAGGCCAAGTACCATTTGGGAAAGGCAAGTATGGTTGATGAGACATGGAATAATAAGAATAAAGTGAAGCAGAGACGAACTGGAACAATATGGATGACGTATTAGGGTGGTTTAGATGAAGGGTGTAGGTTGCACGAGTTGAGTTGTCTAAAGCGGAGAACGCGTCATCTTGTAAGTTGCGTGGCTTGGATAATCATATGGAGAAAAGGGACGTAGACTATACTTCCTACATAGATAAGAGTAGCTTAGAAAGGGCAATGTAAGGACAAAGTTGGTGAAAGGGATACATAATGCGGCGGAGGAATAAGTACGACGAGAGTTGGGTGATAGACGATAGACTAACTAATTCATCTCATATTTCAAGAGGAATGAAAAGTCACGTAGTTGAGAAGTTGGAAGGATTGCGTACGAATGTGATGGAATAGAGGATTTTGCGTAAAAGTTAGCCTAATGTGTATGGAATGCCTTATGAAGGATTATGGCAAGGGAAGAAACGATGGGAAGCATCACATCGTGATGTATGGTAGGAGTTGAAGAAGAAGAAGGAAGTGTGTATAGAAGCGAAGCATGAATGAAATAGGTCGAGATAGGAACCGAAGGTAAAACTTTGGCAGAGCTTAATGAGTAGAATAAAGCACAAGCAGGCTAATACTGTCGTAGTGTGGAAAAGGAAATGGCACTGACCTATATTGATTGATTTAGAGGTAGTTAGGAAACTCGTTAGCGATGGCTGAGTTTTCATATAATGATAGTTATCATACTAGAAGTCGATAAATGCCATTTGAGGCACTATATGAAAGGATAGGGTGAGTTGCCCCTATTGTGGACTAGAATTGGTAAAAGAGGCTACTAATATGGTAATGACGGTTGTGGAAAGGATGAGAGCAACAAGGGATGCTAAGTAGAAAAGAAGGAAACCACTAGAGTTAGTGACAAAGTTATGTAGGGAGTTTCACCCATAGTAACGGGTGGTATGTTTTGGTAAAATGGAAGAGTTGATGTAGAGTTTTGTAGGTCCATTTATGATCTTTAGAAAGATCGGACCATTAGCTTATGAGCATAGAATTTCCTGGGGGAAATGAGTTGTATACATGATACATTTCATGTATTGAGATTGGTAAAGGTTATTTGAGAATGCATTTTGCATGTACGGTTATTCGGAACTTGTGTTAATGAGAGTTTTTGTTTTATCAAAGAGTCATCTAGGAGATTTATTGACTGTGAGGTCAAGAGTTTGGCAATGAGTTTAATTGTTTTTGGTTTGTATATGTGGTATTTTGAAACTTGAACTAAAGTTCACGTGGAAATGAGAGGAGTTCTTTTAGAACAAGTATCCTCGTGTGATTTGTTATCTGTGTGTTTGATCCTAAGGAGTAAATCTTGGGACGAGATTTCTATTAGGAGGGAGTGATGTGACAACCCTGGTTTTGAGGTTCGTCACTTAGTTTTATTTTGTGCTAGTTGCGTGTCTTTACGTGTTTATGTGCTTATTGGTGTGTGTATAGATTGTGGTTTGGATATCGTTTCCGGTACGGGGTACCTTGAAGTGAGATGGTGTTATTTGGTGGTTCTAAGTATACGTATATGTATTATAGAAAATCGTATTTTTACGATTTACGGTTTAGCATTTAGAGGTCGCGGATGAGGTAATTAGTCATATGAATATTTTTCGGGATGGTTTTAAGTCATTTAGGACTTAGTTATAAAGTTTATTTCAAAATTTGAGATTTTTTTTAAAAGTGTATATTTTACGTCTTTTACGGTAAAACGCGTAAATTTGACTAGTTTTACGGTTTTGTGGTTTTGGAAGCTTTAGGAGCTGAAATAAATTAAGGAAAATTAAAGTAATATTAATAACATAGTATTAAATAATAAAAAAACGAATTTAGGGGTGTTTGGGTCGGTTTAGACGCACCAAAGAAGAAAGAAAGAAGGGAAAAACCCAAAACAGGCCCAATGGACTTGTAATGGGATTAGGGGGCCTTTAGGACTTAAACAAACCCAACTCATACCCATAATAATCAGGTTTTTAACCTCCATAACATCTTCTAGCCGAAATTCATCAATGGTGGTCAATTAGGGTTCTTCAAAAATTAGGTTTTCTTCATCTTCTATTAATTCAAAGGTAAAACCTTCTTAACCCTTTTCATATTAAATGTTTTTAATGTTTCTATGATCATATGATGGATTAGATTAGGGTTTAATTAAAAAAAGTATATTAATCATATTTTAATGATTAAATAAATTAGGGCTTGTAATTAGAGGGATTAGGGTTAATTAATGAGGTTGATTTTGTTAAACCCGTTTTTAAAAACTGGGCAGAATTTTGAGTCAATTGTTTTGATCATATATGGAGTTCTAGGAATATTCAAGATGCGATCAAACTAGCCCTGAAAAGGTATTTGAAGTGGATTTCCAATGCAAGAAACTAGAACTAAATTGGAGGTAGGGAAGTGGGTCAAAAACAGGTTACAACAGTCGGAGGTCAAAATAGTTTTGAATTCAGCCTGTTTCTTTTTAAGTTTTGGATTGTTTGGGGTACTTAGGGTTGCATTGGGATCTTCTCACGAACATGAGAGATGGTTTATATATTTTAGTGAGTATCTGAACTTGGGCTAAGATTGTGGTTTAGGGTAAGACCCTCTAATGGTAACAAACTTTTCATACGTTTAAAATCAGTGAATTCTGGATAGGTAGCAATATATACACATATATCGGGGCCTTAACAATAGCTTGAAGGTTAGGGCAAGTGGGAGGTTTTAGCTAACATATGTAAAAGTATGAATATTCCTTTTACAAAAACCATGGGTATGTTTAAGTGGACTTTTGACTTAAAGTTTTGAGACCTAAAAACTGGGACTGTTTTGTGTAAAATATGAACGGGGTAGTTATTAAACTTAACCAAGTTAAGGACTTGTTAAGGAAGGGTAATGGGGTGATTAGAGCTTATCTATGAGGTATTTATATGGGAATAGGCTAGATGTCCATCATAGGTTGATGAGCCATCTTAGTGATTGGTTTGTGTATTGATTGCGTGTTTTTGGTTTGTTAGCTTGTTGCTAGTGCGAGGACTTGTGAAGAAGCAATCAGGTGAGTTTCATAGTCCCATGTTTATTATTGATTTTGACTTCTAGATGGGATGGAAGAGACACTGTGTTGAGTTATTTTCTAAATTGATGTTGTGAATGTTTTTGTGATTTGAGATGGACTTGTGTGTACATTGTGTGATTAACTGCTATGTGATTCTTGATTGTGTATGATTTGGATCGGGGGACACGTGCCGTCTCAGTTATTGTGGTTTGACAAGGTAGGGGCCTTGGGATAGGTACATAGCGTGATCGTCTATGGGACCAATGGAAAATGACAAGGTAGTGGCCTTGGGATAGGTACATAGGTGTATGGGCGCCTATGGTACCATGGTTGTTGATAAGGCGTGATGCCTTGGTAATTGTGGTTGTTGGTAAGGCGTGATGCCTTGGAATTGTGATGATTGATTTATCTTGAATGCTAGTTGTTAATGCATACTTGTAACACATTGTCCATATGTTATTGTGTTGATGGTTCTTATTCACAGCTTGTAACTGATTTAGCGTTGGAGTCTAAACCTATGACTCTCACCAACTTTATGTTGAGGTGTTTTAGTGTCTCTTTCAGGTGATGCTTTGGTTAGGCGTGAGAACTTAAGTGGCTAGGATTTGGAGAGCGTAGGAATGCATATAGAAGGATATCCCCGTTTCCTTCTTAGTTTTTTTTTATTTGTTCATTTAATAAGTGATATTGTGGCACACATATGTTTGTTTTGATTATGTTACTTGTTTGTCTTGGGTAAGAGGTAGGACTGTTACCTACTTACCTAGACTCCTGCATGTTGAGATATTGTCATGACATTTGTGTCGCCATTTATGACATTTCTTATTTCATTTAGTTATCTCTATAGATACGCCATGTTGTGATGATATCCATACGTCGCGCCCCATATTCCGCCATGGTGGGGTGTGACATTAAAAGAAACAAGAAGAATGATAGGATCTTGCCCCCATCTAATAGTTAAGTGAAGAAGAAATTAGAAGCCCATCCTAGGAATGTCATTTCTGTTTTGAATAAAAAGAATCATGTAGCTAAACCTAAAGGCTCTACGGTTGTGCAGCGTTCTAAGCCTACTGTGAATTCTAATTTGAAATGTTGGAATTGCAATGAATGTATGTTTTCTAGTCGTAATGATTCTTGCCTTATTCACCATGTGAGTGAGATGAATTCCCGTAAAAATGGTTTAGAATGGAAACCGACTGGGAAAGTGTTACCCAAGTTGGCTGGATGTGGTGTCCCACTAGTAGAACTTTCACTATAGTAGGAAATACGTGCCCTTTGACTAGGATCACTCCCACTACAGTGAAGAAAGCGTGCCCTTTAACTAGGAGTACCAAGGCTACCAAAACACAAGCGTGTCCTTTAACTAGGAACACCGACACTACTATAGGAACAAAGTGCCCTTTAAATAGGTCTACTCCCACTGTAGTGGCCGCTATTACTCCAAAACCTCAGAAAGTTGGAACCATAAAACCTGTTAGTGATCAAACTCACAGTAGAAAACGCAGGAAATCTAAGGGTCATACAAATTCTAGCAATTCTGATAATATTATGCCTGTATCTGCTAACACTCCGGAACCAATAGTTTCCAATGCATTGTCTACTGTTGTTGTTGAAAACAGGTGGTCCAAATTGTTCTCTGGTATTTGGACTCTGGTTGCTCTAAACATATGACCGGAGATCGCTCTCAGCTCAGAAATTTCGTCAGCAAGTTTCTTGGTACAGTTCGATTTGGAAATGATCATATTGCAAAGATAATGGGTTACGGTGAATATCATATTGGGAATGTTATAATTTCAAGAGTGTATTATGTGGAAGGTCTCGGTCACAACTTATTTACTGTGGGACAATTTTGTGATGCAAACCTAGAAGTTGCTTTTCGAGAGCATACCTGCTTCATTCGTCATTTGGAAGGGGTTAATTTATTTAAAGGTACTCGAGGGAATAATTTGTACACTTTGTCTCTACAAGATATGATGGCCGCTTCTCCCGTATGTCTTCTCTCCAAAGCATCGAAGACTAAGTCATGGTTATGGCATCGACGGTTATCTCATCTTAACTTTGATGTTATTAATCATTTGGCGAAAAACGAACTTGTTTGTGGTCTTCTTAAACTTACATTTCACAAGGATCATTTGTGTTCCGCGTTTACAATCGGGAAAAGTACTAAGAAATCATACAAACCCAAGACTGAAGACACCAACCAAGAGAAACTTTATTTGTTACATATGGATCTTTGTGGGCTAATGCGTGTTGAAAGTCTTGGTGGTAAAAAGTACATCCTCGTCATAGTGGATGATTACTCTCGGTTTACATGGGTGAAATTTCTTGCAACAAAAGACGAGGCACCTAAAGTCATTATTGATTTTCTCAAGATGATTCAAATGCGCCTCAACACTACTGTCCGACGCATTCGTACAGATTATGGAACCGAATTTGTGAATCAAACTTTGCATAAGTATTATGAAGAAGTTGGCATATCTCATGAAACATCCGTTGCTCACATTCCACAACAAAACAGTGTCGTTCAAAGGCGAAATCGCACACTTATGGAAGCAGCTCGAACGATGTTAATTTACGCAAAGGCTCCATTATTTCTATGGGCAGAAGTAGTAACTACAACGGTGTACACCCAAAACCGGTCACTAATTCGTAAAAGCCATGGTAAAACACCCTATGAGCTTCTCCATGGAAAAGTACCAAATTTATCATATCTTCATGTATTTGGTTCTCTTTGCTATCCAAATAATGATGGTGACAATTTGGGAAAACTTCAACCAAAGGCTGATATTAGTATTTTCATTGGTTATGCACCCGCAAAGAAAGCAAACCGAATCTACAACCGTAAATCTCGTAAGATCCTCAAAACTATGAATGTTGATTCTGATGAGCTGAAAGCAATGGCTTCTGAGCAAAGCAGCTCTGAACCCGCACTTCATGAAATGAGACCCAGTAACATTAGCTCTGGTCTTGTCCCAAACAACCCCACTTCATCATCATTTATACCACCTACTAGGAATGAATGTGATACGTTGTTTCAACCGTTCTTTGATGAATTATTACTCCTATAAGTATTGTTGCTCCAGAACCTGAAGTAATAGCTCCGGTTACCGAAATGGTAGCTCCAGCAACCGTTGCATAATCAGATACGTCTATACCTACAATTGGTCAAGATATACCTTCAACAAGTAATTCTCAACCAACACATGTAACAACTACCCATGTCATGCCTATTGATGATGAAGAGGATGATGATGATCACGATTTGGAATTCGCTCAAATGCGTGAACTTCCATTCTTTGGTGTACCAATTCCCGACCATAATCAAGCCGGGTCGTCCACCTCAGAGGAAACTCCTACTACGGTCTACTCCAATCCACGGATTCGTGAACAAGACAGCAAGTGGACAAAGGATCATCCTATAGATTCTATTATTGGTGACCCTAATCGTCCTGTATCCACACGAAGTCAGTTACAAGAAAGTGCAATGTTTTGTCATTCTGATGCTTTTCTCACTGAAGTTGAACCTAAGACATGGAAAGAAGCTTTTACCCAATCATGTTGGATAGAAGCTATGCAAGAAGAACTTAATGAATTTATACGTCTTGATGTATGGGAACTTGTCCCATTCCCAGATAAACTGCAGTTACTCACTTTGAAATGGGTTTACAAGGTGAAACTCGACGAGCTAGGTGGAATATTGAAGAACAAAGCTCGACTAGTAGCTCGTGGATACAAGCAATTATTGGGCATCGACTTTATGGAATCCTTTGCACCTGTTGCCCGTTTGGAAGCTATTAGACTATTCCTCGCTTATGCATCCCACATGAATATGATCGTCTATCAAATGGATGTGAAGACGGCATTTGTTAATGGTGAAATCAAGGAAGAGGTCTATGTTCAACAGCCGGATGGTTTTGTGAATTCTAAATATCCTAACCACGTGTACAAGCTTAAGAAGGCTCTCTATGGGTTGAAGCAAGCTCCACGGGCGTGGTATGATCTATTGTCACAATTCCTCATCACGCAAGGCTTTGCTAAAGGCAAGGTAGATCCCATGTTGTTCATTCAAAAACGAGATGAAGATATGATTATGGTACAAATATATGTTGATGATATTATATTTGCTGCCTCAACCCAAACTTTATCCGATGAGTTTCGGACACTCATGTCTTCCAAGTTTAAGATGTCAATGATGGGCAAGGTATCATTCTTCTTAGGACTTCAGATATCTCAGAGTCCCAGAGGCATCTTTATCAATCAATCCAAGTATTCCCTTGAATCTCTTAAGAAATATAAGATGGAATCTTGCGACCCCGTGGATACTCCAATGGTGGAACGAACTAAGCTTGATGCAGATCCACATGGAGTTGCCGTTGATCTGACACTTTATCGTGGAATGATCGGTACCCTTCTATATATCACAGCCATTCGACCTGATCTTCAGTTTTCTATATGTATGTGTGCTCAGTATCAAACTCGACCTACTGAGTTACACTTGGCTACTGTGAAACGGATCTTTCGATATCTTAAAGGAACCATTAATCGGGGACTTTGGTACTTGAAGGACTCTTCGATTGCACTAATGGCATATGCAGATGCGGATCACGCGGGTTGTCAAGATACAAGGCGTAGCACGAGTGGAATTTTGCAACTACTAGGAGATCGACTAATCAGTTGGGCATCGAAAAGGCAGAAAAGCTCTGCAATTTCAAGTACGAAAGCAGAATACATAGCTATGTCTGGTTGCTCTGCTCAAATTCTTTGGATGAGATCGCAATTAACCGACTATGGTCTAGGTTTCAACAAGATTTTGATGTACTGCGACAACAAAAGTGCAATTGCCTTATGCTGCAACAACGTTCAATTCTCCCAGTCGAAGCACATTGACATTCTCTACCACTTCATCAAGGAGCAAGTGGAAAATGAAGTGATCGATCTTTACTTTGTCCGATCTGAATATCAATTGGCGGATATTTTCACGAAGGCTTTAGATCGCGCTCGAATTGAATTTTTGGCCGACAAGCTAGGAATGAGAACCTTCTCGCCTGAGACTCTAAAGGAATTGGCAGATGACGTGAAATAATAGTGGTGGTAAACTATTCTCCATATTCTTGGTGATCATATGTAGATATTGTTTATATTTTTTATCCATAAAAGTAAAATACAAAAATATAAAACCATATAAAAACCATAAAAATTGAAAAATTTCATAAAAATCCAAAAATATTTTTACTTTATTTTTCAAAGGCATGTCTTTTGGTACGATAATATTTACGGCCTTAGAAATTTCGATTAATATTGACACAGCACCATAAATAGAGTTCGTACAAAAGTTGTAAATATTTCATAAAACATGCCTACATGGCTTGTAGTTATTTCAGACTGCAACCCGCTTTTCATATTAAAGTCAAGTATGTCTTACGAAAGCTTTGGCTCACAACGGGAATTAATTTTCTCGGGCATGGTTTACTTAATAACCATGTAAGGGATTGTGTTTACGTTATAACACAATCTAACACGGATAAATGCACGCATCAGTGCATTTATTTGTTACAACAAGAGAAATCTTGTTTTTATGAAGCTATCATCTCTATAACCATAGCAATCTACAATTGGTATCTACATACTCGACGATGCGACTACTCAAACGACGACTACAGCTCTTTCAATAGAACACGGGTCAGCAATTTAGGGGGATTAATTGTCCAGTATTCAAAATCTTTGATGCCGAAAGTGCCAAGTTCACTAATTGGTGTCAAGACAACAATACCAATCGTACATGTGGTGTCAAGAGATGACTTCAGACGTGACGAGGCGACCAACATTTGCTGACAAGAACCATTTGATCTTATCATATGATGTTCCCATCAATCAGGTCCAACCTTGTCAATTCTTTCTTATATGGTGAATATGTGATTATATTACAAATCGGTATCATATCTCTCACATTGGTATCATGAAGATAAATTGGATTTGCATCTTTCTTCCCAAAAACATTTAAAACTTCATTAAATCAATTGATATCAGAAATATCGGTTGGGTTAATATTTTTAATATGGGGGAGAAAATGTGATTTAATATGGGAAATTATCACAAATGGTTTGACTTAACGTGATAGCTCATCCCGACATGTGCGAAATCTTTTCGAATATCGTGGCATATGTTAAGGGGAGCAAAATGGATTTGTTATACTAAAATAGATTTCATGGTGATTTATACTTACCCACAACCCATTTATTTCACGACGATGAAGATTGTGGTGACATAAGGATGGTAGGTTAGGTTAAGTCCAATGATTCTTCCAAAACTGGAGGAATCTTCCCAAGGACTTTCCATAGCTAGAAATAGTAATCCTTAGGAAAGATGGGGAAAGATTATGAACATAGCTGAATGCCGACCAACTACTTAAGTTAGCACTGGAACAATCACAACAAGGTGCTAGTTATGACGTATTGGTAAGCATTGAAGGGGTTGAAGAATGAAAAAGAATTGTAATGATAAAGGGTGTAAGAAGAAGCCCTCCTTACAACTTTAGGCAGAAATCGGGTCAATACATATGCTATTGAGATTATTTTTAATGATGCTTGATATTGAAGATAAGACATCATGGACCCAGTGATGCAATGCACAACCCATCCCATCTAACTCAGATATCTCTCAAAAGATATTTTTTTAATCACACGGAGACAACGCATTATCTATCGATTTATTCACTCTGAGTAAATTGGTATTGAAATGGTGGCACTCCTCTCCAGCCTCCGATTACTAATAATCCAAAATGCATGATCGAGTCTAGAACCATTTGAGATCATCAAATATCTCAATAGGACACACTTCCATATTTCCTTGCTTCTTCACACAGTGTGAAAAGTAAGAAAGATATTAAGAGTCCTCAGGCAAAATCTTCATGATCTTGCCTGAACATCCGAGTAATACGTAAGTATTTACAATGAAGATGGAAATCCTTCTTGAGCGTATATCAAAAAGCTCATGGTAGGTGACTTGTGAGATTCTTTATGAATCAAACTTGTGATAACTGGAAAGCAACAGTTGTTTAATTCTTAATTGAATTTAAATACGTTCCATGCCTCTACACAATATCTTAATGATCTTGCCAGAACACTCAGAGTGACACTCTTAAGTGTTCACGTGATGAGTAGAAATCCTTCTAGTGTTAACCTTAAACAGCACTTGGTAGGTAACTTGCAAGATTCTATACGAATCAAGCTCGTGACAACTGGAAAGCAACGATGGTGCGATTCTTTAGTGAATCAAACTTGTTCCAGGAATCAGAATTGACGGCTTCAATCATGCAGATAATTTTATCTAAATGATTCACTCTTTACGTTCGCAGTCAGCTATGGACGGTCGAGTAAAGAGAACAAGTTTGCCCGCGAAATCTTGTCAAGGAGATTTTTAATTAAATCTACATGCCACAAGTACGATATTTAATATCGTCCAACAGTCTTCAGCGACCAGAGGTAAAATGCTATCGAACTAGAATGAAATGTTCAAAGCCATTTCGTCCGTGTCTACTTATGTTACTACATTTGAAGACGGTGGCGTCGCGGTGTCCAAGAAGAAGTCGTCCCCGCATGCTTATGCTTTATGCACTTAATACTTCATCTAATTCAAGAAAGCCTAAAAGACAAGTCTTCCACTGTATCAAACTCTGAAGCTTTCAAGAATTACAAAGGTATAAGTATATGGGACGTGAAGTCACGAAGAGGCGAAGATCACAAGTGAAGGACGCACAAGATCAAGGTAAGAGATTAATGCTAAAGATTGATATCAAAGATCACATAAGCATTGATTGTAGTGTTTTACTACTCTTTAGGAAAAGAGCGTAAATAGGGAAGGTATCGAGTGATGATTTAGGAAAATCAACACTAATGACCCTTATGGATTCCAAGTTCGTTTCCCAAGGAGGTATATGTGTGTGAAAAACTTGCCAAATGTTTGTGATTAATGATTGGTTTAGAAGGGGATTGGAAGAGAGAATGATGAAGACGTAAAAATAAAAAATAAACACAAAATCACTACTAGAAAGTTAAAACGTAGAAGCTTAAAAACCACAAAAACAAAAATAAATTCTAAAAATTACCAAAAATTCACCAAAAATCAAAAATAATAAACTAAGAGTTTACCAATGATCAAAACTTTTTCAAACCTTTTAAATAATTAAATATTCAATTTTTAAATGCTAATTAAAGCCCTAAAAATCAAATAAATTATCAAAAAGCCCAAATAAAGATTTTTCAATTGATAAACCTCTAAAATGACCTAAAAAGATTAAAAACTTAAAATAATTATAAAAATTAATCTATAAGTGATAAAATTATTCTAAAAGTTGCTAAATTCCTATTTTAATGTATTTAACATAAGAAAAATGTAAAAAGTTGGAAAAAGTGAAATTTTAAAAATAATAATAAAATAATATTAAAAATCCAAAAATTATAAAAAATTCTAAAAACTTACAAACTAGTTTATTTTAACCTAAATAATCAGAAAATCAAAGTGAAATTACCAAAATACCCCTAATGGGCCCTCAAATGGGCCAAATCCAAAAACAGTCAACCTAAATGGGCTTTTGGGCCCAAAAAGTCAAACTTGGCCCAATTGACTTGGAAAAGCCCTATCTGACTTAAAATTCAATTCTAAGAACAAAACTCTAAAGGCCCAAAAGCTGAAAATGTGCTTATCACAGCTTATTGAACACAAAGCTTATTCTTATTGGGCTTTTCAACCCATTAAGCCATAAGCTAATGCCATAAGCTCTAATTTGACACACAACCCTCTTTTAGGATGCTTAAGAGATCTGTCAAAAGAAATTTCCAATAAGCACACTCAATAAGCCAGAAAATAGAAAAGCAAAAATCCACAAAACGACAAAATAGTCGTTTTTAAGAAATAATGCACCTCAGGAGCTGATTCAACTTGCAAAAGCTTTCAAATGGACTCAATAAGCAATATCAATCAACAAAAATCCAATAAGCACAAGCAATAAGCCAGAATAAGCACAAATGAACTTATGTAAAAGTCAAAGGAGTTGGTTTTCTAGTCAAACCTAAAAGTCAACCACCCAAATGCTCCAGGATGAACAAATGGGTCAAAATATGAGCACCTATTACAAAAACAAAGTTGTTGCTGGTTAAAATAAGCTAATATAGCTTATTGATAAGCTGACACCAAAATTGCACTATCAGTGGTAACCAGCAGGGGAAAGGAGTTCCCACTGCTTTGACTATTTGACCAAGCTTTTATGAGAGTTCTGGTTTGATTCAATTGGAAACAAAGGCACCCTTGTGATCAGTGAACCACAAGGAGTCAATAGCAACAATAAAATCACAAAATGATCCACACAATAAGCCACAATAAGCCAAACAGTCCACAGATATGCTCCAGATATGCAAATAAGCAATTTAGCACTTAATAAGCAGATTTAAGCAAAATAAGCCAACCAAACTTAACCAGATGCAGACACAAGCTATATAAACTAACAATAAACACAAAGCACCAAGAATCAAACACTGAATCAAAGTAAAATGCAAGATCAAAGCCCAAAATGTTACTGATGAACAATGAACAATATGCAGAAACAGTTTGCTGATATACTTGACACTTGATCCAATTTCAAGCCTCAAATCCTTCTACCCTGGTGTGATTAACTATGATTTAGCACTTGTTACCCTTAACCTATGCTTAGATCTAGGTGTCCTCAAAATCCTAGCCAATTTTACCAAGTTATGAAGATTTTATAGCCAATCTATGAATCAATGAGTTCAAAGCCTCAAAACCTGCAAACAGATGAACATATACACCCAACAAACAGACACCAATACTTGCATACAACACACAAGCACTTAACAAGCCACAAATCCAACTTATGCAGTAATCCCAAACACTCCTTAATCAGTCACTTATCAAAGAAACTTGTGATTTCTTCTAATAACCTACTGATTTTAGTGATCAAAAACACTTACTAGGCAGCAACTAACACAATCAAACACAAAAATCACCAGCACAAACACAAATACTCAAAATCAAAGCACAAAATCCAAAACAGCCATAAACATGAAATTTTTAGGGGAATCTTAACAAGAGCTTATACCTGCCTTCCACAACATCCTAGGAAGGCCAGCAATGCTCCTTGGACCTTGTTCAACAACTAGAACAAGACCAAGGTTCTTCAAATAAGGAGATGCAAACAGCCTTGGTTGATGGTTCAAAGTAGAACCTCAAGGACTTGATATATTCAACACAAGCAGCAAACAAACTCAACCAAAGGCTTAGAATCCTTCTCAGACTTGGTGTCAACAAGCTTGAAAGAACTCAAGGCTTAAGGCTAAGGGTTAGTGCACAAAAATAAGCCAAAATCAGAAACAAGGACTTCAAGGCTTTTGAACCTTGAAAACCTTTCAAACCTAGACGTGCCTTAACCACAAGGTTAAGGAAGGTATAAACAATCAAATGGAACTCAGAATTAGGCTACTCAAACACCAAACTTTTAACAAAATCAAAAAGAGATTTCAAATTTCAGAAATTCAAATTTTATTAAGCTTAAAAAGGAATTACAAAGATTAATAGCCTAAAACTGGAACAAAGGGACTCTCACATGTTGAGGTCTCCTTTTATAGGCAAATTCCTGGCTAAACACTATTCACAAACCCTAGAAGTGAAATTCCCTAAATGCCCTAAGTCTTCTAGACGTTTTCTTGGTGTGAGCTGTCCAAAATGCATCCAAACCGTTTATAATAGCTTTGTGATGAAGCAAATGATGTGGGCTGTTGATCTTGACACGTGGCATACCTTGGTGAGGAAGTTGTCACATGATGGTGAAACGGTTTTGGTGGTGGGGCCATTTGGTGAGTGGGAGTGAGTGTTTTAAGGTTGGGATAAGATTATAGGCGTGTGAATCAAGTGTGGGTAAGGGTAATTTCATTTTACCCTTTGTTTTAAGTGGAGTAAAATCTGGGTTCTTGACTGCTACAGTAATACCTTTTGATCCGTTTTTGTAGGATTGGGGAAGTGTTTGGTGCATTTTGTGTTTAAATGTTTCAAATGCACAAGTTTAGCCCTCCTCTTTCCTTTCTTTTGTCACTTGGAGATAAAAGTCTGTCAGCGCCCAATTATACTTGTAACAACTTTCACCACTTGGCAATTTTGGCACATAACTTTTCAAAAGGGTTTTCAAGGGTTGTTTTTGCCATTTTTGGATATTTCAAGGACTGATTTTGAACATTCTTGATCTTCAAAGTTCTTCATTGTATCTTTGACTTCATGAGGGACCATTATTGGCAATTTTGATTTGTTGAGGGACTGATCTTGTCATTTCTTCAAAGTTGAGGGACCTTTTGTGTAATTTTGACAAACTTAAGGGACCAAACTTGTAATTATTAATATACAAGGGTTTTAAGTGTCATTTCTTCAATAATTGAGGATCAATCTTGTTTGTCTTCAAGTCTTCAAGGGTATTTGTTGAAAATTCCATGATTAGGGCCCGATTCTTTGTACGGCTCTCGTGTCCGTTTTTCCTTGTAACTTGTGATATTTTGTCTTTTTCGCGATATCCATACCTAAAATACACAAGTAAACAAACACAAGCATATATATGGTATTTTATGACATTTTTATGCATTTAAAGCCCGAAAAGAACGATGAGATCATGTATAAATGCCATCTCATCACTCCCCCATACTAAGCCATTGCCGTGCCCTTACGCAATGCTAGAATAAAGTATCTAAGCATCACCAAAGTTCAAATTTTATTAACCTTTATTTGAAGAGTGAAAGACTTGCAACATACTACGAAGATGTGTAAAGACATAATGTATGATTTTCATCACAAAAAGTGACTTTTAGGGTCAAAGAATAGAAACAAGTAAATGTCCCTTAGAGTAAACTTCGTCATCCTTGATTGTCATACATTCCATGCTAAGTGCAAAAACAAGATCATTGTTGGTACAAGTCACAATGCTAACACTACTCATACGTCCAAATTGTGTAATACTTTTTCTCCCCGCAATCCTAGTTATTATAAAAGGAAATGGGTTACTAGCATTTTTTATCTATTTGTCATGGATCACAAGTGATTCATATTGACTTATTTGAGTAGTTATTAGTCCGAAATCAAAGTAGCACGATTTGATCAATAGTTAGCCGAAGGACAAAATCTTTTAAAACGGTTTCTCGTGTATCTCCTTAAGTTCATATCTTGGCATAACTCGTTTCACGATTTGAGACCTTTCTCGGACCGATATTTGGCATGTACTTCATACTTCAAATCTTGGGAAGACGTTCTTGAAATTATGGTCTTCTCTTCATATATTTAGAATTTCTTCACTTGACGTTTTTGAGAGATTCTTCATATAGGACCATGACTTCATCATTTTTCTTCAATCTTTATTTTGGATTTTGATATACAACGTTCCGCCTCCTTTTCGGACTTGGATATATTTATCCTCATACCTTGTTAGGGTCTTTTTGGATAGAATTTCTCCATTCTTTAGGGGAGTAATAGCTTCTCGTCGTGTGTCTCGATCCTTCATATTGATTTAGGAATAATGATACTTCACATCATCTTTGGATCTTTAGCAAATATAGAGCTCCTCATGCCTTGTTAGGGCCTTTTTGGATGATCGCCAGTCTTCGCGTCCCGCTTCAATAAGTTATGCCTTGGCTATGAACTCTATTCAACCCCGAGCAACTTTTAAACGATCTTGCGCTAGAGGCTAAGTAACCTTTCAAATCGTACGACCTTACTTATTGCAATTATGATTTATTCCTAATGCATTGATCTTATGGGAAGAAAAAGCCACAATTAAAAACATATGAGTTTTTGAAAGAACACTTTCATGTTCTACGTTTAGCATGATCACTTGTCTAACTCTATCATTTCTCGTTCTTCACTATATAAAGACCTCTAATTAAAGAGACTCGTGAATACTTAGCCATGCAAGTCAAAATTAAGCCAAATTTGGATTAGCTTTCATTGAGACTATATCAAATCAAAGTTTTGGGTTTTCAAGCCACCTATAGGATCTTGCACTTTCTTGGACTTTTTCAAGTTTAGAGAATGCGTTTTATAGTTCCCTTGATAAGTGACTTTCTAGAATCAATTATAGGAACTTGCGAAAAGTTCTTGTTCTTAACCCGAATGAATTAAGACTTTCGCGTTTTAAAGCTCCCTATATAAAAGTCTAGCAAAACTTGAATTGAGCGGGTTAAGGAATGTAAATGGCTCCAAATGCCCATCAAGTCAAAAATTAACTCTTATTCTACCCATCGGAAAATATACATTCGTGTCTTAAAAATACTTATGAAAACTAAGAAAAATTTTAAAATTTGGCCATTTTTAGCCTTATTAGCAAAACAAAACATTGAAAGTTGGAAAGCGTGAGGGCGTAGCAAAGCAAGTACCTATTCACCCCCCCCCCCATACTAAAAGTAAACATTATCCTCAATGTTTTGAGTCTAAAGGTGGAGCACCCCCATACTAGAGACGAAGAGTCGAATGCTTAGGATCTAGCATGGAAAGGGTGATCAATAATATATCTAAAGCCGTTTATTAAGTATGCTAAAAGATAATTGTTAGAACAATAAAGGATATGTCATGGAATCGTGAAAAACTTCTTCAAACGAACGATGGAGGCTCACGTAAACGAACACGAGAGTCTTCAATCGTAGATGATGATGATCTAGATAACACAATCACAAACAATTACGAGACAACGAGTTGAAAGGGTACAAGTCCCCTTATTAGTGAATAGTGAGCATAAAAGATAAGCATGGGATCTCCCCCACGAGGCACCTCGTTTTTGATTACCGAGTCATGAGCTCGACTCGATCCCCTCAATGCTAATTATCATTGGGGAAGGTGTCTTGGTCGGGGGCAACCATTGAAGGAATTTCCCCACCAAAGTAGTGCTTAAGCCTATGTCCATTCACCTTGAAATTAGGACCATCATCTTGAGCTAGCTCAATGGTCCCATATGGAAACACTTGTGTAATGGTGAACGGACCCGACCAACGAGATTTCAATTTCCCGGAAAATATCTTAAGACGAGAGTTAAAAAGCAACACTTGATCACCAACGTTAAAAACCCGGTTTTTAATCTTTGAATCATGAAACTTTTTAGTCTTTTCTTTAAAAATTAATGAATTTTCATAAGCATTATCCCTTAATTCATCCACTTCATTCAATTGTATTTTCCGGTGATCTCCCGCGGTCTTCAAGTAAAAATTAGCATGCTTAAGGGCCCAATATGCCTTATGCTCCAACTCAATGGGCAAATGCCAATTCTTCCCATAGACTAACTTATAAGGAGTGCAACCGATAGGTGTCTTATAAGTGGTCCTAAAGGCCCATAAAGCGTCATCGAGTTTGTCGGACCATGAAGCACGGTTTTCTCCAATTGACCTCTCTAAAATTACCCCCTTAATACAATAAGGGGAATGTAAAAATACATCATTAAAAAACAATATAAAGTATGTGAGGGGAGAAACTCATGCCTTCTTATACACCGTTAGATTATATTCTTTCCCTGTTCATTGGTATGGCCTCTTCAATCACACCACATCTCAACCGTGTGTTCCTTAAAAAACCTGTTCAGTGGTATGGGTTTTTCAAAACCCCTTTTTCAATTGCATCTCATCCATTGATGAGTAGGGATCTCACCATTATATCTCACCATTATTATGCCTCCCAGCCACAAATAATTCCCACCCTCATCCGCCCCTCTTTCTCTCACTAAAAGGTAATTTTGTGTTCATCATTAGATTAAGTTTTTTGTTAATTATAAGTATCGAGTTTTTGTTTCAATTGGTTTATTTTGATATAACTCTTTGTTAATCTGAATTTTCTTTGTTTTTGTTGATATTGATATCCACCGAAATCTGCTGTCCGCCCCTCTTTCTCTCACTAAAAGGTAATTTTGTGTTCATCATTAGATTAAGTTTTTTGTTAATTATAAGTATCGAGCTTTTGTTTCAATTGGTTTATTTTGATATAAGTCTTTGTTAATCTGAATTTTCTTTGTTTTTGTTGATTTTTTTTGTTGATATTGATATCCACCGAAATCTGCTGCAACTTTCGGGGTACGTTTGAACAAGGCACCACTGTTTCTGGAATATCATAAAGTAAGAATTTTTTTTAATGGTTTTATTAATTTCAGTATATGTGAAACTTAACAACTAGATGAGCCAAATTATATGTTGTATTGTATCTTTGATAGCAATCATTTCATCAGTTTAGTCAAATTAACGTAAAGTTTATGTGGTTCAAAGTTCAAACCATAAACTGAAACTGCATTTTAGTATTAGGCCTCATTGACATTATAATGTTAAGTTGCATTGAGTCATAATCTGTATTAGGCCTAATTACTAAACTGTATTAGGACTCATTGACTTTATAAAGTCAATTTCAATTTTGTCTATCCAAACAGTAATATTAAGACACACTTTAATTGATACTCGAAGTTACAAGAGTGTTTGGGATACCGCAGTTACCGGACACTTTAAGTGATATTCCATTCGAGTCATAAACTGTATTTGCTAACAAAAACCCAAACATTGTTCCACTAATGTCTATTGCATTGCAGTCATAAAAATTTCAGTTTGGTTATGTAATAATTGATTTGTGACTGCCGAAACTGCCATAGCCAAACTCATGTTATACCAGGTAACTTGGAATGACAATATTAGTCATGTAGATTTGAAATGACAGTTTAGTCCAAACATGCATGAAATATAGTTTTAATTTAAAAAGCGATTGTATTTGAGTTGAGTCATTAACCTATGACACAAGAATCTTGCAGAGTGAATGTTGAAGCATTTGAAGATCTTCATGAAGACAATGCTGCTGGTCCGAGTCAAGTCACCAGACGAGCAACCAGGAAGTCTACGCAGTCACATAATGTGACATATGCATTCTTTGGAGGGGGTACTGCAAATAATGGGCACTTCTCTGACTGCTTGAACATGGCGGCTTAATAGAAATTACCTATCATCTTTGGGCCAGAGAACAATTTTTGGGCATTTGTATGGAGTATTGACCGTCCTCACGCGAAATTCAGATCCAGGTATCTCTGGAAGAAAGGTCCATATTCTGGGAAGCCCGGAGTCTATGTTGATGATATGGATGGTGTTCAAGTTATTGGCTATAGTTACTATGACACCAGGTTGGTAAATGTGTTGTTCTTACTTGCGTTGCACACAAGCTTTATACTGTATTTGAGCAAAAGGCGATAAAAAAATGAAGCTGTTATTTAAAATTCCCATTGTTTGGCACATTCAATACCTCTGTCTTAATCAAGTCTAGACAAACGATTTGACAAGACAAGACCTTTGCTTTATATTGAAACAAGTTTAGTGATAAAAGTATGGTAAAGTAGTGTATGCCTCACATTCAGTTCTCTTTGTTGCTATTGCTCTTTTGTGACATGAAACCGTGACTATATTGTGGCGTTAGTGAACCTACTGGAAGAAACTGTGGGCTCTTGGTTTGTGCTTTACTCTGACAAGCCTGAAAACCTCCAATTCTTAAGCCCTAAGTTTCTGATTACCGGTTAGTATTTCTAATTATTTCTTTAATGAAGCATTTTCAAACTTAGTATTGAAAGCAGGTTTCGGTTATTATGACTGATTATTTTGCTTACTGCCTTTTTTGTAGTGGGGTGTGGGGATTGCTTTTTATAGCACCGCTTGAGAGGTGAGACAGTGGCCTGATCGCATCACACCCCTAGGCGAAACAATTACAAAAGGCAGTGAGGCACATGACATGCTTCAAGGTCGCTTTAGGTGAGGCACACCTTGATTGAATATGCGTTCGGTTATTTATTCGCGTAATTTCCTTTTTAAATGATTATAACTTGGTGATATATGCAGGTAGGAGGCTGTTGAGTTGAATGAGACTGATGTTGAATTATGTTTGTGGATATAAGCCGAGGTATTTTTGAAGATCACTGTGGTGTGGCTAATGATCCACATGATATGTGCTCATGATACCATCCAATACTACATATAAGCTCTCATCAGGTTTTGATTTGTGCAATGGCATCGTCTATATCAAGGTTGCTGCATTGGAGTGGCATTGGTTGGAACGTCTACATAAAATTGCACTTTGGCCAAGGTTAGTACATGTAACTCTCAATTCTTAGTCTGTGAGTAGGCGTGAGCGAGCTCTATAAGTCTTAGTATGTGAGTAGGCGTCCCTCTAGGCTAGAGGTGGTGGGTCAGGTGAGTTGGGTACATGGTCAACACTCGCTTGAGTTGTCACGTTTTATTTGCAATGTGATACAAAACATTAGGGGCTGGTTGGGTCCAAGAAGGAAATCCTAGATTCTGTAAATACGGCTTGCGTCTTGACTTTCGAGAACAATTCAGTAAAGATTGATACATTTTCTAAGATGCACAATTTGTGTAAGGAATGAATTTATCTTTAGCTTCCTCTATGTGAAAAATTGAAATACTTATGGATTTTTATCTGCGTTTATATTTTAGCTACAAGATGCATGATGCTGGACTGATGCTGCAACATTGGCAGTAACTCATTTAAAAGCAACAGATTATCCCAGGTTTGCATTGCATATTTTGCGTATCATTTTTAATGCAAGAGAATTAAGCTTGATAAATACTGATTAGGTTATCTTTGAATTGAAGACTTTCTCATACATTATGGTTTTTCAGGGTATTAAACAGATGGCCCGAACATGTTTTTCGTACTGAACATAACATCTGGAGGTATCATCATATTTTTCTCTCATTCAGTTTAATCCAGTTCTCATATTTTTACATGTATAGTATAGTTTATCACTGACAGTTTACTTAAAGTTATGGCTTAAATTGAAATGGGTCAAACGGGTCAAATTCAGACACTGCATTGTTATTAATGCACAAACTCCTTCAAAACCCTTCATTATTACTATTATGCTGTAGTTTTTAACTCAATTATTTGCGATGCACAACTTTGGTTTTGTATGTAGCAGCGGGATCATTTCATGATGCACTGGTAGCACTACGTGAGGCACAACAACCCGATACTGCTGCAATTTTTGTGTGTATATCAGGCCACATTGATTCCTTATTACAATTAGTAAACCTGAAATGGAGCTACTTTTTACTGTTTTTTAGTCGTTACATACATCCGACCTTTTGGAGGCTAGGAGCTCTCAGCCCGGGCTCATGTTTGAAGACTTAACGAGCATAACTTTGAACCACGCATAACTTGGAAATGCGAGTCAAGACAACTATAGAAGATTAATGTTAGTTCTGTAGAAGCTAACATTAATGATGTCAGGCAAACGAGAAAAAAATTAACTGATAATTTGTTTATATGTAGGTTTTCAAGCATGCTTTATTCTATATAGTGATAATGTTGTTTGCATTCTGTATTCTATATAATTGTAGTTCACATCTCGCTTCGTATCAGTTCCCTTTAGTGGTTTCGCTGAATCTATGAATGGTTATTGTCATATAAAGATCAAATAATTTATTTTTTGATCGTGAAAAATGGAAAGGCTCCTACTAACTCCTGCCAAACCTTCCCTTTATAAACATCATCCCAAAATGCCCCGCTGCGGAGCGCGGGCATTAATCCTAGTCCTCTTCAAAGCTCGGTTCGAAACCTCGACTTGCCCACTTGTTTGCGGGTGATAAGCCGTAGAAAGACGATGAGTAACTCCATATTTCCTTAGAACCTTTTCGAATTGGTCATTACAAAAATGGGTTCCACGATCGCTTATAATAGCACGAGGGGTTCCGAACCGAGAGAATAGTTGCTTCAAAAACTTCACTACCACACGAGCATCATTAGTAGGCAAAGCCTTAGCTTCCACCCACTTAGAAAGGTAGTCCACCGCGACGAGGATATATTTGTTGCCATGAGACGATGGGAACGGCCCCATAAAGTCTATTCCCCATATGTCGAAAATCTCACACACTTGAATTATGTTTTGTGGCATTTCATCACGTTGAGACGATTTTCCTTGACGTTGGCACGAATCACACGTCTTTACAAGTGCGTGTGCATCACGATAGATAGAAGGCCAAAAGAAACCGGCATCGAACACTTTCTTAGCCGTGAGATTAGCACCGTGGTGACCACCCGTGGGTCCCTCGTGACAAGCTCTAAGGATATTAGAAGCTTCGGCACCAAACACACAACGTCGAACGAGTTGATCCGCACAAATCCAAAAGAGATAAGGGTCGTCCCAAAAATAGAACTTGACGTCATGAAAGAATTTTCGTTTTTGTTGTGTCGTCATACCCTTGATTATGAAATTGCCCGCATGGTAATTTGCATTGTCGGCAAACCATGGGGTTGTGTCTTTAGAATTCACTACACCGAGAGTCTCAAGAGGAAATGTCTCGGTAATTTCCTTGTTCTCGAAAACATCTTTGTGAGGATCTTCTAGACGAGAGAGATGATCGGCCGCAAGATTCTCGGCTCCTTTTTTGTCAAGCACGGTGACATCAAATTCTTGGAGGAGGAGCATCCAACGAAGCAATCTCGGCTTAGCATCTTTCTTAGCTAAGAGATACTTGATAGCCGAATGGTCGGTATACACGATGCTTTTAGTTAAGACGAGATACGGTCGGAATTTCTCAAAAGCATAGACCACGGCAAGGAATTCCTTTTCCGTTGTGATGTACTTTAATTGAGCCTCGGTCATCGTCTTACTAGCATAGTGGATAGGACGGAAATGCTTGTCGTAACATTGCCCTAAGACGGCCCCTATAGCATAATCACTTGCATCGCACATGATTTCAAAGGGTAATTCCCAATTAGGAGCAACAAGAATGGGAGCTTCGGTAAGTTTCCTTTTGAGAGTTTCGAAAGCCTTAACACATCCTCATTGAAGTTAAAAGGAGCATCCTTCTCGAGAAGGTGTGCCATAGGACGAGAAATCTTCGAAAAGTCCTTGATGAAACGACGATAAAAGCCCGCGTGGCCTAGGAAACTCCTAACTCCCTTAACGGTTTTGGGATGAGGTAACTTGGCGATGACGTCTACCTTAGCTTTATCGACCTCAATCCCCGCCTTTGACACCTTATGTCCTAAGACGATTCCTTGTTTACACATACAATGACATTTCTCCCAATTAAGCACAAGATTGGTTTCTTCACAACGTTTTAACATTTGTTTGAGATTAGATAAACATGACGTGAACGAATTACCAAACACCGAGAAGTCATCCATAAACACTTCCATCGACTTCTCGATCATATCGTGAAAAATTGCCATCATACACCGTTGAAACGTACCGGGTGCATTACAAAGTCCGAAAGGCATCCTACGATAAGCGAACATTCCATATGGACACGTAAACGTAGTCTTCTCTTGATCACGAGGGTCGATAGGGATTTGAAAGTAACCGGAAAAACCATCTAAAAAGCAATAGAATTCATTTCCCGCAAGTCGCTCCAACATTTGATCCATGAAGGGCAAAGGAAAGTGGTCTTTACGAGTGGCGTCATTTAACTTTCGGTAGTCAATACACACCCTCCAACCGGTCACAACACGAGTGGGAATTAACTCGTTGTTTTCATTAGGCACAACGGTCATTCCTCCCTTTTTAGGGACACAATGGATTGGGCTCACCCATGGGCTATCGGATATAGGATAAATCATTCCCGCTTCAAGGAGTTTAAGGACCTCCTTTTTAATGACATCGTGAATTTTGGGATTCACCCTTCTTTGACTTTGAATTGCGGGTTTGTAGTCCTCCTCCATTAAAATCTTGTGAGTACAAAATTTTCGGTCAATACCCTTAATGTCGGATATTTTCCACGCAATTGCCCCTTTGTGAGCCTTAAGAACTTTCAAGAGCTCGGTTTTTTCATTATTAGCAAGACCTTTTGCAATAATAACCGGCAACTTGTCATCACCTTCCAAGAATGCGTATTCAAGGTGAGAAGGAAGATCTTTCAATTCAAGGATAGGTGGTTCCTCGATTGAAGATTTTGGTTCAACACTCATAACTTCCATCGGCGAAAGAAATGGTGGAATAGAAGTATCATCACTAATCAACACCTCATCTTCATTGTCGATTTCATTTGAAGTGAAATCGCCTCCTTGGAATGGAGTGAGATTTGGTGTTGAATTAGCAAGAATCGGATCCAAAATAGTGGGATTGCCACTTGACGAGCTATCGGAAAAACCTAACACTTCTTGTGAAAACTCATCGCAAACCACATCAACGATGTCAATGTGATTGATGGTAGCGATTGCATAAACATGATAAGGTTTTGAGTTTTGAGTAGCGTTTATAACAAGTTCCTCTTCGTTGAATCTCAAAGTGATAGTTCTCGCATGAACATCGATAAGCGATCTCGAAGTATCTAAAAATGAACGACCTAAAATTAGAGGAACTTGAGGATCCGCGGGGATGTCAACTACTATAAAATCAACGGGATAGTAGAACTTCCCCACTTTCACGAAAACATCTTCGGCTACTCCACATGCCATAATCGTAGAATGATCGGCCATCTCGATGGACATGTTCGAAGGAATGAGAGCCGGAAGCGAAAGCGATTTCCAAATGGAAAATGGCATCAAATTAATGCTCGCACCAAGATCGGCCAAGGCGAGGCATTCTTTCATATCTTGTATATCACAAGGAATGAGAAACTTTCCGGGATCACCAACTTTTTCCGGTATGCGGTTAAGATAAACAGAAGAACAATTAGCAAGCTTTGAAAGCTTTTCCTTATCGCTCATCATACTTTTAAAAGTGGAAGCGAAACGAGGCATATATAACAACGCGTCGGCTAAACTCACATCAAAATGCACTTGTTGAAACATTTTTATAAAAAGCTCGATTTGTTGTTTGTTACGTTCTTGCATTTTCTCTTTGTTTCGTCTTGAAGGGTAGGGTAAAGGTGGTGTGGGTTGGTCATTAGGTAACGGCCTTGGAAACTCGGGTTCCAAAATTGGTATTGGTTCAACCGTAGGTGTGGTATGAGCGGTACTTCGTGGGATTGTAATGTGCTCCTTTTCAACCATCACCTCGGGTTCTTTCTCGATTTCCTTCTCCGTAGAAGTACTTGGACGAGAGATTGGTTCCTTGAAAGTTTTACCACTTCGTGTAGTAATAAACTTCATTTCTCCCTTCGGGTTTGCAATGGTATCACTAGGAAGACCACCCGAGGAAGAGGGTTTACACATGATTGCTTCAAACATCTTAGCCATTCGGTCCTCAAATTTTGATTGCCTAGCATCCGCTTTTAATAACTCTTGCTTAATCTCATGTTGTCCTAATTCCATCTTTTGTTGATTTTGTTGAAGACGTTGGACATTTCCTTCCATTTTGTTTGCATGAGTTTTAAGTTCATTAGCAAGTTCATTTTTTAGCTCGTTTTTCAACTCGGACCTTAAGCTAATCATCTCACGTTGCATGTTATCAAATTTAGCATCATTTGCTTTTGCATAATACAAAAATTCTCCTTGCAAATTTTTAGTGTGAGCATTTTGAAAACCTTGTGTAGTGTTTTGAAAATCATGGTTTTGGTTTTGATTAGAAATTTGTCCATTCCCACTTTGATAATTCCCCTTGTTGTAATTGCGTGTGTTGCCTTGGTAATTACCTTGGTTGTTGTTTCGATAATTGTTAACATTTTGGTTTGGTGGAGCTTGATTTGGACGGGAACCTTGACCGTTTTGGTTGTAAGTTCCCGTTGCTACATAAGCACTCGAAGTGTTACCATCCGCGGTAATGCACTCGGAAAGATCATGAGCCCCCCCCACAAGATAAACAACTCTTAGCAACCGCTTTAACCGAAGCGGAATTGGAAGCTTCTTGAGCCTTCCAATAGGACATAAGATTAGCAAATCTATCAAAAAACCGATTTTCCTCATTAGCTTCATCATGTAAGGCATTAATGCTACGAGACGATTGTGACGAAGATGACGAACCCATATTGGCAACACTCGGTGTGTTACGAGGGTTATAAACCTTAGATCTATTTTCAATGATTTGTAAAGCCTCATTTGTCGTCTTGCACAAAAAATTACCACCCGCGGCGGCATTCAAATAATCTCGTTCATGATCATTAAGCCCATTATAAAAAGTATCCACTTGATGCAATTCCGTAAAATCATGGTGTGGACATTCATGTAACATCTCTTTAAAGCGTTCCCATGCCATTGAAAAACTCTCATTATTTCTTTGCACAAATCATGAAATCTCATTTTTCAAGTGTGTTGTTTTAGATGGTGGAAAAAACTTGTTCACAAACTTAGAAACGAGATCGGCCCATGTCAAAATTGAATTTGGCGGTTCTTTCTCGAGCCAAATTTTTGCGGGTCCATCCAACGAGTATGGAAACAACATCATCTTAATGGCGTCATGTGGAACATCCTTAAACTTGCTAGTGGCGGTGAGACGGTTAAAATTCCTAATGTGGTAATGCGGGTTGTCTTTCTCGTGACCTCTAAACTTATTTGCTTGCAACATCGACATTAAACCCGTCTTAATTTCGAAATTCTCCGCAAGGATAGCGGGAATCACAATAGCCTCTCCAAAACCCTCGGTGGGTGCTTGTAGCAACTCCATCATAGTACGATTAGCCATGACGACTTCTTGTTCTACAATAGGTACAACAATTGGAGGTTCTTCAACAATCAACGTCTCTTGATTGGCTTGCTTTTGGAGTCGTTTACGAGCTCGTTTTGCTTGATTACGAGTGATCATAAACTTCACGAAGAATGGGAGGTGAGCAAAGAAGATTCTTTTTGGGTGTTTTGTGAATTTTCAATTTTTTTTTTGTGTTTTTGATGATATTTAATTTTTTTGAATTTTGGTGTATCTTCGTAGACAACAATCTACAAAATCTCTCCTCGAATCAAATTCTTGATTAAAGAAGCCTCAAAGGAATGAAAGCGATCACGTGGAGTGAACGCTTTCGAATGACTTTAGAACTTTGGTGAAAACCAAATTGTTCAAGGGGGTTTAATCACAAAGAAACCAAGCAAATATAGTATACGTAATAATACTTTGGGCGGCAAAACCCTCGATTAGCCTTCAATTTCAAAATACTCACAAGCAAGCGGGGAAACGAGGCGGCGCGAAGCACTTAAGAGCCTTTTTCCTTAGGGTATATTTTATAATACCCGCCTTATACCCACCTTATAGTTTGTATCTTTCAAAATCGAGCTTCACGAAAGTATTTATCTATTTTTGCCTTTTTCTTTTTGTTTGAGATTCGAATACAATAATTAGGAGATCAAATCCCAATTAAGGTTGTGTTTTCACACTTTTTGGAGATATTGTAAATTTATTGTGATACTTAATACAATATAGTAATAATATTTGTACAAGAAAAACCAAGAAAACCGATAATACGTATTAGTAGAGTTCTACTAATACAAATACTATTTAGTTAATATTAAAAATAACAATGCAAATTAATCACGACACACCTCCCCGGCAGCGGCGCCAAAAATGATTGTAGTGTTTTACTACTCTTTAGGAAAAGAGCGTAAATAGGGAAGGTATCGAGTGATGATTTAGGAAAATCAACACTAATGACCCTTATGGATTCCAAGTTCGTTTCCCAAGGAGGTATATGTGTGTGAAAAACTTGCCAAATGTTTGTGATTAATGATTGGTTTAGAAGGGGATTAGAAGAGAGAATGACGAAGACGTAAAAATAAAAAATAAAAACAAAATCACTACTAGAAAGTTAAAACGTAGAAGCTTAAAAACCACAAAAACAAAAATAAATTCTAAAAATTACCAAAAATTCACCAAAAATCAAAAATAATAAACTAAGAGTTTACCAATGATCAAAACTTTTTCAAATCTTTTAAATAATTAAATATTCAATTTTTAAATGCTAATTAAAGCCCTAAAAATCAAATAAATTATCAAAAAGCCCAAATAAAGATTTTTCAATTGATAAACCTCTAAAATGACCTAAAAAGATTAAAAACTATTTTTAGAAATTTTAAAACTAATAAAAAATATTTAAAATGATTTAAAAATTATTAAAACTTACAATAATTATAAAAATTAATCTATAAGTGATAAAATTATTCTAAAAGTTGCTAAATTCCTATTTTAATGTATTTAACATAAGAAAAATGTAAAAAGTTGGAAAAAGTGAATTTTTAAAAATAATAATAAAATAATAATAATATAATATTAAAAATCCAAAAATTATAAAAAATTCTAAAAACTTGTAAACTAGTTTATTTTAACCTAAATAATCAGAAAATCAAAGTGAAATTACCAAAATACCCCTAATGGGCCCTCAAATGGGCCAAATCCAAAAACAGTCAACCTAAATGGGCTTTTTGGCCCAAAAAGTCAAACTTGGCCCAATTGACTTGGAAAAGCCCTATCTGACTTAAAATTCAATTCTAAGAACAAAACTCTAAAGGCCCAAAAGCTGAAAATGTGCTTATCACAGCTTATTGAACACAAAGCTTATTCTTATTGGGCTTTTCAGCCCATTAAGCCATAAGCTAATGCCATAAGCTCTAATTTGACACACAACCCTCTTTTAGGATGCTTAAGAGATCTGTCAAAAGAAATTTCCAATAAGCACACTCAATAAGCCAGAAAATAGAAAAGCAAAAATCCACAAAACGACAAAATAGTCGTTTTTGAGAAATAATGCACCTCAGGAGCTGATTCAACTTGAAAAAGCTTTCAAATGGACTCAATAAGCAATATCAATCAACAAAAATCCAATAAGCACAAGCAATAAGCCAGAATAAGCACAAATGAACTTATGTAAAAGTCAAAGGAGTTGGTTTTCTAGTCAAACCTAAAAGTCAACCACCCAAATGCTCCAGGATGAACAAATGGGTCAAAATATGAGCACCTATTACAAAAACAAAGTTGTTGCTGGTTAAAATAAGCTAATATAGCTTATTGATAAGCTGACACCAAAATTGCACTATCAGTGGTAACCAGCAGGGGAAAGGAGTTCCCACTGCTTTGACTATTTGACCAAGCTTTTATGAGAGTTCTGGTTTGATTCAATTGGAAACAAAGGCACCCTTGTGATCAGTGAACCACAAGGAGTCAATAGCAACAATAAAATCACAAAATGATCCACACAATAAGCCACAATAAGCCAAACAGTCCACAGATATGCTCCAGATATGCAAATAAGCAATTTAGCACTTAATAAGCAGATTTAAGCAAAATAAGCCAACCAAACTTAACCAGATGCATACACAAGCTATATAAACTAACAATAAACACAAAGCAACAAGAATCAAACACTGAATCAAAGTAAAATGCAAGATCAAAGCACAAAATGTTACTGATGAACAATGAACAATATGCAGAAACAGTTTGCTGATATACTTGACACTTGATCCAATTTCAAGCCTCAAATCCTTCTACCCTGGTGTGATTAACTATGATTTAGCACTTGTTACCCTTAACCTATGCTTAGATCTAGGTGTCCTCAAAATCCTAGCCAATTTTACTAAGTTATGAAGATTTTATAGCCAATCTATGAATCAATGAGTTCAAAGCCTCAAAACCTGCAAACAGATGAACATATACACCCAACAAACAGACACCAATACTTGCATACAACACACAAGTACTTAACAAGCCACAAATCCAACTTATGCAGTAATCCCAAACACTCCTTAATCAGTCACTTATCAAAGAAACTTGTGATTTCTTCTAATAACCTACTGATTTTAGTGATCAAAAACACTTACTAGGCAGCAACTAACACAATCAAACACAAAAATCACCAGCACAAACACAAATACTCAAAATCAAAGCACAAAATCCAAAACAGCCATAAACATGAAATTTTTAGGGGAATCTTAACAAGAGCTAATACCTGCCTTCCACAACATCCTAGGAAGGCCAGCAATGCTCCTTGGACCTTGTTCAACAACTAGAACAAGACCAAGGTTCTTCAAATAAGGAGATGCAAACAGCCTTGGTTGATGGTTCAAAGTAGAACCTCAAGGACTTGATATCTTCAACACAAGCAGCAAACAAACTCAACCAAAGGCTTAGAATCCTTCTCAGACTTGGTGTCAACAAGCTTGAAAGAACTCAAGGCTTAAGGCTAAGGGTTAGTACACAAAACTAAGCCAAAATCAGAAACAAGGACTTCAAGGCTTTTGAACCTTGAAAACCTTTCAAACCTAGACGTGCCTTAACCACAAGGTTAAGGAAGGTCTAAACAATCAAATGGAACTCAGAATTAGGCTACTCAAACACCAAACTTTTAACAAAATCAAAAAGAGATTTCAAATTTCAGAAATTCAAATTTTATTAAGCTTAAAAAGGAATTACAAAGATTAATAGCCTAAAACTGGAACAAAGGGACTCTCACATGTTGAGGTCTCCTTTTATAGGCAAATGCCTGGCTAAACACTATTCACAAACCCTAGAAGTGAAATTCCCTAAATGCCCTAAGTCTTCTAGACGTTTTCTTGGTGTGAGCTGTCCAAAATGCATCCAAACCGTTTATAATAGCTTTGTGATGAAGCAAATGATGTGGGCTGTTGATCTTGACACGTGGCATACCTTGGTGAGGAAGTTGTCACATGATGGTGAAACGGTTTTGGTGGTGGGGCCATTTGGTGAGTGGGAGTGAGTGTTTTAAGGTTGGGATGAGATTATAGGCGTGTGAATCAAGTGTGGGTAAGGGTAATTTCATTTTACCCTTTGTTTTAAGTGGAGTAAAATCTGGGTTCTTGACTGCTACAGTAATACCTTTTGATCCGTTTTTGTAGGATTGGGGAAGTGTTTGGCGCATTTTGTGTTTAAATGTTTCAAATGCACAAGTTTAGCCCTCCTCTTTCCTTTCTTTTGTCACTTGGAGATAAAAGTCTGTCAGCGCCCAATTATACTTGTAACAACTTTCACCACTTGGCAATTTTGGCACATAACTTTTCAAAAGGGTTTTCAAGGGTTTTTTGTGCCATTTTGGGATATTTCAAGGACTGATTTTGAACATTCTTGATCTTCAAAGGTCTTCATTGTATCTTTGACTTCATGAGGGACCATTATTGGCAATTTTGATTTGTTGAGGGACTGATCTTGTCATTTCTTCAAAGTTGAGGGACCTTTTGTGTAATTTTGACAAACTTAAGGGACCAAACTTGTAATTATTAATATACAAGGGTTTTAAGTGTCATTTCTTCAATAATTGAGGATCAATCTTGTTTGTCTTCAAGTCTTCAAGGGTATTTGTTGAAAATTCCATGATTAGGGCCCGGTTCTTTGTACGGCTTCGTTTCTCGTGTCCGTTTTTCCTTGTAACTTGTGATCTTTTGTCTTTTTCACGATATCCATACCTAGAATACACAAGTAAACAAACACAAGCATATATATGGTATTTTATGACATTTTTATGCATTTAAAGCCCGAAAAGAACGATGAGATCATGTATAAATGCCATCTCATCAAGCATGTTCACCTGAAAAGAAAAAAAAAGAAAGACGAAGACTACGAGCTCAAGACAAGCATAGAATGCTAGGTTTATGTTATTATTGTAACTTGGGTAACGCCATTGTTTGGAGTGACCTCCCTTAGGTGGAGATTGTTCGAAATACGTTTTACGTATTTAGGAAGATTCGGTCACTCCGACAATATATTAAGTAGTAGCTCGTAGTTTAGTTACTTTACATTATTTAACAAGGAAAGGCCCGGTCCATGTTTTGTATGGACGGCCCAATATTGTAAGCCCAAGCCCATCTTTTGGGCTTGGTATATAAACCCTCTCCTTAGATGGAGAGGGTGTGGTTCACTTCATATTTACACATAGTAGAAGGTGTTTTCTTTCGCTTTCTCTCTCTAAAAGTGTGTATGTTCTCACCATCTTTCTATCTCTTTCTCTCTCTAAACATAACCAAGATATACAATATCTTACAAAAGGGGAAGGACAGTTAAGCCCAATGCGACGAGATGAATCGCAAGAACCCCCCTGGAGACTCTCATAGGGAAAACACCTAGGCAGGAGTCCCAAAGAAAGAAATGTACGAGGTGCAACAAAAGCGTCGCAAAAGGAGGAGGCGATCAAGCGAAGACTCGTCTAACTCTGATTCAGACGATCGTCATCCTAGACGTCGCAGATCAAGGCGCTCTTCTTCAGAAACCTCAGAAAGAGAGTTCGACCCTTATCGACCTTCTAGGGATGAGGACCGAGATTTTTCTCAACCGTGGACGAGGTAGAGCGAACGCTTTTACAAAGCTGTCCAGTATTACAGGGGTAGCAAAAAACGTCGCATGCCGTTAAACGTCAAAACATAAGATGGTACTACAGACCCAGATGATCATCTTAAAGTTTTCGAATCACAAGTGGGAATCGAGCAGTGGCCTGAACCCACATGGTTCAACATGTTCAATTCCACCCTTGTAGGAAATGCACGAAATTGGTTCGACAAACTTCCGCGGCGAACCATTAATGGGTTCGAAGAACTACGAAAGGCTTTCAAAAGAAACTACATACAACAAAAGAAGTGCGACAAGAGCGTTGTATCACTTGCAAGAGTCAAACAGGACCAGGGAGAATATCTGGAAGATTTTGTAGAACGCTTCAAGAATGAATGCATCCAGATCAAGGAATGTCCTGAATCCTAAAGATATCCTGATTTATGGCTCGGATAAACAAACCAGATATGATACGAAAGTTAAATGAAAAAACTCCAGAAACTTTTGATGGAGTAATATGACGGGTAAGATCCTTCATACATGGAGAAACAGCGGTTGCGGATAGCAGGAGAAGCACATCTAATTACAGATCTCAGAATCTACCTAGAAGGCAGTTTAATAGCCAAAATAATGGTCAGAATCTCGATTACCAAGGTAGTCAAAGGGGGGGGGGGGGCGATAACAACATCAAATTCACAACCCTAAAGTTGACTTCGAGAGAGATATTCATATCAGAAGGCGCAAACTTCCCAAAACCTCCGTCGATGACAACCTCGGTCGAAAGGCGTATAGGTAATAGACACTGTGAATACCACGACGAGAGGGGCACACCACGAATGAGTGCATCCAATTACAAAAACACATAGATATCCTAGTAAACTCTAGCAAACTAAACACCTTGTCAAAGAAAACACAGAGGAGGGGAAGCTGAAACCAAAGGACAAGCCCACGACCATTTACATGGTACAAACGTGGCAACGTAGAACGAAGCACAAAGTGAGCCAAAATTTTCTAGAAGGAAAGATATCTCATTCCCACCTCTCTCTACAAACAATCTCACAGAAGGGCCATTGACGATAGAAGTCAACATTGGGGATCACATCATCCGTTGAATGTATATCAACGGGGGTTCCTCAGCATAAATCTTGTATGAGCATTGCATCGCGCGATTAAGCTTAGATATTAAGAACCAGCTGATACCCGCCACTGCGCCACTGGTCGGCTTTAGTGGGGTGGCAGTCTGTCCTTTAGGCCAGCTAAGACTACTAGTAACGGTGGGAGATGACGAGCATTCAATTCCAGTTTCGATGAACTTCCTAGTAATCCGTTCACCATCGCAGTACAATGGCATCTTCGGAAGACCGGAATGTCTAGCAATGAGAGCCGTACCTTCAACGGCTCATGGCATGATGAAGTTCCCAGTATAAGGAGGAATCGTCACGATCTTCAACACAACCGCACCACTTTTAGAGTGAAATGAGATCGTGGAACCACCGAGAGTAACGGCGGAGTCGAAAGTATCATCACCACCAAACCTAAAAGTAGCCATTCACCCAGATTTCCCAGACAAGAAGTAATGATCATAGGAACGCTATCTGATAGGGGGAGGACGGATATGTGTAAACTCCTAGAAAATAATCTAGACATCTTCGTATGGGAACCAAAAGACATGACAGGGTACCACGTTCTATAGCGGAACATAGACTGTAAACCCAGAAGAATTCCCTCCTATAAGACAAAAGAAACGCGGACAAGCCCCCGAACGCAGTAAAACGATACTAGACTAAGTGAAAAGGCTGGTGGATGCAGGGATCATGCGAGAAGTATATTACCACGACTGGCTCTCCAATCCAGTTATAGTCAAAAAGCACGACGGTAGTTGGCGTATGTGTGTTGATTTCACAGACCTCAACAAAGCCTGTCCTCACGATTGCTAGCCACTCCTAGAGATAGACTGGAAAATTGAATCATTGTGTGGATAACCCTTTAAATGCTTTTTAGATGCATATAAATGATATCACCAGATACAAATGGCGGAACAAGATGAGGAAAAAATAGCATTCCAGACTAGTTAGGGAGTCTACTGCTACACGAAGATGCCTTTTGGACTCAAAAATGCTGGAGCTACCTATCAGCGATTAGTAGGCAAGGCATTCGACAACCAAATTGGATGAAATTTGGAGGTCTACATTGATTACTTAGTCATAAAAAGTCACACAGAGGGAGAACTCATCCGTGATATTGAAGAAACCTTTGTCACACTTAGGAAAATCAATATGAAGCTAATCCCAAGAAGTGCACTTTCGGCGCTACATAAGGCATGTTATTAGGATACATGATAGATCTAATGGCATCAAACCTTCCCTCAGAGAAAAGGGACGCGGTGATACAACTCTAGAGCCCAAGAAAATTGAACGAGGTGCAGTCTCTTAATGGGAAGCTGGCAGGGCTAAACAGATTCCTCTCTAAGTCCACTGAAAAGTCACTCCCTTTATTCAAAACACCCAAGAAGTGCATAAATAAGGGAGACTTCAATTGGACAAAAGAGGCAGAGTAATCTTTTGACCAGCTAAAGAAGCACTTAGCAGCACTCCCAGTGTTGATCACACCCAGACCAAAGGAGGAGTTGATCATATACTTATCGGCTACACATGGAGCAATCAACGCAGTACTAATGAAGGACAGGGAGAATGTGCAAACACCAGTCTACTTCATAAGCAGGGCTCTACAAAGCTCGGAGTTAAACTACTTCCCAATGGAAAATCTAGTACTACGCTCGTATCCGCGGCAAAAAGACTGTGATGGTACTTTCAGGTGCATCCCATAGCTGTAATCATAGATCAGTCGATAAAACAGATTACATCAAAACCGGACGTAGCAGGAAGACTACGGAAGTGGAGTGTTTTGCTTGGTGAACACAACATCACGTACAGACCATGTACCGCAGTCAAAGGGCAAATCCTGGCAGACTCCATTATAGAAAAGCCAGAGGAGGAGGAACCGACGTCCAAGAAAGAGGGGGGACTCCAAGACCCTTGGGTCTTGATCACTGACGGATCTTCTTGCGTCGACGGATCGAGCGTAGGTCTTATCCTAACTAACCCCGAAGGTATTTGGAATAAAGGCTTCAGAAAGTTTACAATATGGTCCAGTACCTGCAAAAAACCAAGTCATTGATTGAAGGCTTCAGAAAGTTTACAATACGACAAGTCCCGAGAGGGGAAATAAAAAAGCTGACGCCCTTAGTAAAATAGCATCCACCAAATTCGCCCACCAGTCAAAACAGGTCCCGGTGGAGATCCTAAAAGACAAATCCATAACGGAAGCAGAGATATCATCAGTCGTAGAAGAGGAGGGCCCTACATGGATGACCCCAATCATCGACTACTTATCCAACGAAACACTCCCGCATGACGAGATTGAAGCCAGACGAATCCGTAGACAGTCGTAGTAGTTCGAGGTCAGGAATAGAGTCATTTACAAGCGGTCGTTCTTACAACCATGGTTACGATGCGTAGGACCGCAACATGCGAACTAGGTCATCAGGAAAATTCACGAAGGGTCTTGTGGCATGCAGGCAGGTCCTAGGTCAGTGGTGGCGAGAGCGCCACGCAGTGGCTATTATCGGCCGACCATGCACGAAGACGCGTAAAAACTTATCTTAAAGTGCAATGATTGCCAAATCTACAGACCAGTACCACGTCAAACCCAACAAGAGCTAACACCCATCACATCTCCTTGGCCATTTTACAAGTGTAGAATATGTGGAAACCAATATTTCATGGATCGATTAAGCTTACAAGGATAATCAACGTTCATATGTAATAAACATAGCGGAATTAAAACATTGATTGAACAAGGTGTTTACTTCTCCAATGATTACTTGTATTAAACAATAACGATTAAAACAAATAACCCTAGGCGTGTTTACAATGAACATACATGCCTAGACACACGAACATTGTTGTAGGATTACATTGTGAATGATAGTTATGAATATCCTACACAGGGTGTGTGTTTATATACTACACATAACCCTTTTACAAAGGAAACTAAATAAGATATTCACTAAATAAAATATTCACTAAAGATAATTACTAAATCATTTATTCTCTTGCAATATATTTTCTACAAGTTTTTCCACCAGCTTTTAGAATCTTCTCTTGTCAGATTTGGTCCTTGTCTTTTAGTTTTGACACATCAACTCAATATTTAGACCCAACAATCTTCCCCTAGTTGATGATGTCAAAACACTTCCTTTGTATGTAGTACATGATCTCCAAGAAGCTTCCCCTTAAGTATAGCACATCTTCCCCTTTTTGACACATCAATAGGGGACCTGTGAAAGTATGCAATCTTGAAGACTCTCCATATGTAAGCTCTGTGTAATGACTTTGAATAAAAATAAATACAATAATCTTATGTAGAAGTAGAATAACCCAAATCTGTGTTCCATATCCTATACTAACCACGTGACTCCAAAACTCACGGCTATAATGAGTAGACTTTAAAACTCACGGCTATAATGAGTAGTCTCTTGACAAAAAGAATCCCCACGCTGACAAAGTGAGGCACATACAATAGCAAATATGAGCATAGAGCGTCTTAAGAAAAATCTCATACCTTTCCTACCTTTTTATCAAGTCCTTTGTCACAACTTAAAAGAACCTACAAGTTATCTTCAAACCAATGGCTGTTATCCACGATTTAAAGATATGATAGAACACAAACCCGCGAAAATCTACTTCGAACATCAACTTTATCATAAAATTTGATTAAGCTTACTAGGATAATCAACGTTCATATGTAACAAACATAGCAAAATTAGAACATTGATTTAACAAGGTGTTTACTTCTCCAACGGAATTAGAACATTCATATATTTCCCAACAATCTTCCCGTAGTTAGTAAGCTCTGATACCAATTGTGGAATCCTATAGATTCCGGATCTTTAGGCTGCTAGGCATAATCATTATTCTTATGATGTTAATCATAGCGGAATAGAACAATAATTATGAACAAGGTGTTATGAACACAAGATGAATTTTCTTCCCAACGTTACTTGCATTAACTAATTAAAACAAATAACCTCTAGGCATGTATACATTGAATCCCGTGCCAAAAACATACATTTTTTCTATAGGTTACATTGTGGATAATGAATGATGTAAAAACCTACGTCCTGGTTTGGTTCCTTTTATAACATAAGGATACCAAACTTACAAAGGATAACTATAAATAAAACAAGGAAATCTTTTATGTTTACAAAATGTCTGGTGAATTATTATCTCTTTAAGAATTCCTCCACCAGCTTGTAAAATCATACTTTGACAAATGTAGTCCTTGTCTTTTTGTTTTGACACATCAACTTATATATTTCGACCCAATAGAATCGATATTGCATGACCCTTCCCTATAGCAGCAGGAGGGATCGAGTTCCCAATAGTCGCGGTGGATTACTTCACTAGATGGATCAAAGGTAAAGCAGTCGCGACGATCACGGGCAATCAGGTAAAAAATTTTGTATAGGATAATATCGTATGCTGGTTTGGCCTGCCAGGAGAGATAGTCTCCGAAAATGGCAAACAGTTCGCAGAAAATCCGTTCAAAGATTGGTGCGCGAAGAACAATACTAAACAGTGGTTCGCATCAGTATCTCATCCGCAATCCAATGGACTCGTAGAACGAGCTAACAGGAGATGTTTACTATGTGTGAGATCCTATAATAGTTTAGAGAAAGTTATTATCTCAATATTTTTAATTAAACATGAACTTTGTGAGTATGATAACCGATGCCTGGAGTTTAGCCAAGTAAAAAAGAATTATCATTCCTAAATAGTTATGTCGAACCATGGGGATATTATCTAAATGTTACAAACATATTGAGTTAAAGCTGAAATTCATCAAGAACAAACAGTGGAACAACCTGCAATTGCCATTGAAGAACATGAACCAAAGAACAAAGATAACCAGGTTCAGACTTCAAAGCCTAGTACAAAAGGCATTGTCATTCCAGGTAAACAGCCACAAGAGAGTGAAGAAGAATGACCTCTTAGAATCAAAAAGAAACTACCCAAGATTGACCCTAAAGACAAAATCAAAAAGAAGCTTGAATCTGAATCAGAAGAAGAAGACAATGATTCAGATAGCATTGAAGAAGCTCTAAAGAAATTTCATCAAGTTGATCTTGATGAAGTAGTAGCTTGGAGGATGCAAGCTCAGATTCATGAAGAACAAAAGCAAGAAGCTCTTGCAGAAGAGCAAACAACTTTTGAAGCTAGGAAGTTACAGTTAGAATGTAATACAAGAGATTTTCTCGTAGTATGAAAGTTCGTTATTCCAGTCTTTTCGAATTGATTACTAGTTAAAAGTGCGACTCAGTCGTTCTTGGTAGAAGATAAAGTGGTCTGGTTATCTATTTTAAACTAAAAGCAAATATGAAAATGTCGTTGAGTAAAAATAAAAGATTTAAAAATTAAACTAAAAATTACGAGTTAAAAAATAAACGATTAAAAACTTAAAAACTTAAAAGTGAATTTAAAACTTAAAACTTTGTAAAAACAAGAACTTAAACCCGTCGGAATACCCTTGATCGGAATCCCATCGGAATGTGTCAAAACAAATTCTGTCGGAATAATGATTAAAGTGTCGGAATAATAGTAACCCAATTCTATCGGAATGTAATTCTATCGGAATGTAATGCATAAGCTGTCACAATGTATAAACTGTCGCAATGTTTAAGCCATCGCAATACTGATCGCAAAGTTCTATCTGAAT
This sequence comes from Glebionis coronaria, assembly GCA_025667525.1. Lineage (NCBI taxonomy): Eukaryota > Viridiplantae > Streptophyta > Magnoliopsida > Asterales > Asteraceae > Glebionis > Glebionis coronaria. The sequence continues at coordinate 399,309,434 of CM046882.1, forward strand.
GTGAAGTCTGTCGGAATATGGCTGTTGAAATTTTGGCAGCGTTTCGTCGCAATAAGCCTTATACCCGATCGCAATGTACGATGCCGGGAGCAATCGCAACCAACGATCAGAATAAGCGATCGGAATACTCTATCTGAATAATCGATCGCAAAGTAAAACCCTAAGGGTTATTGCGATCGCAATGAAACCATCGAAATGTTCAGTCGTAATATGAAAACCCTAAGCTTTACGATGGAGCACAAAGTATTCGGATGGATTAGAATAAGCTAGTAAACCAATAAGCACTTATAAAAAACTTACCAAAATGAATATTAAGGAAACACCAAACAAGCAAACTTTATAAGATGAACTTTAAAAAGACGAAACTTTTTATAAAACTTAAACGTTAATAAGCTAAATACAAAGTAAGCCAATAAGCATGGTAAGCTCAAAGCTTAATCCGTATAAAACTTAGATAGAAACCAAAAGATAAAATTTTTAATCAATCCAACATCAAGATTAAACAAAATCAAAGATGATTTCGGATCAAATATAAGTAAAAATCAAGAAAGGTAGAAAGAGATTGAAGATGAAAAACTTAACTTGAACTTGTAGATTAATGATTTCAAAATACAAGAGTGAATTAAAGCTTAAACATAAAAGAAAGGAAAGATGAAATTCTAGTGAGAGAAAGTTAAACACTTTCTTTCTCTAAAAATGAAAACTACAAAAGGAAAATGAACTAGCTAACACACTCCTAATGTGTGGTGGGGAGGTGCATGTGTTGCTTCCTTTTTCTTTTCTCCTCGTCTCGACTCGATTTAAATTCTTTGTCTTTCTCGACGTCGTCTCGGGATTTGTCGATATAAATTAAACTTCTCTTATAATTTTCTTCTTCTATTAGACTTGAGTTCTTCGACTTCATTAAACTTCCGTCTTTAGACTTTTTCTTCGATAAATCTTCAGAATAGGCCTTGGACTTCCGTTCTTTTTACACTCTTAATCTTTTGACTTCGTCTTTTCTCGTTTTCTTCAATAAAAGCCCGTGATAGCCCATGTTTTATTCCTTTTTCATATTTTTATCCTGAAACACAATAAAAACACAAACCACGCATAATTCCGACTTTTACGACATAAAATACACGTTTTGGTCTTGTTATTATTGGAAATAAGCGGTAAAAGGATAAGTGTTTTCACACTTACTAAATCCCCTACACTTTACCATTGCAATGCCCTTATGGAATGCATTAATTTCAAAGCACAGTTTACAATTTTCATCATAAATAACCCACCCTGGCCTTTATTAAAAAGATATAAATATATACAAAACAAGTAAAGAAATCAAAGACTTACATTGGGGTTTTGGCTGTCATGAATGTCTATCATCCTCAAGTTTCATGTTCCCCATACCAAGCTTAAAAATGAGATCATTGTTATTATAAGTTAGCAAACTAACACGAACTCATGTGGCCCAATTATTTACTTAGACTCCCTTATTCCTAGGTGTATCTCTTATATTTTAACTTTGTCTTGAATGATCACGAGGATACATTGTTTGACTTATTTCGATAGTTTATTTAGGCCGAAAATAAAGTGGGACGATTTAATCAATAGTTAGCTAAAGGACAAAATCTTTTAAAACTGCTTCTCGTGACCTCTTAAAGTTCATATCTTGGCATAACTCCTTCACGATTTGAGACCTTTCTCGGACCGATATTTGGCAGCGACTTCATACTTCGAATCTTGAGAGACGTTCTTGAAATTATGGTCTTCTCTTCATAACAGGAATTTCTTCACTTGAAGTTTTTGAGAGATTCTTCATATTTGGACCACGACTTCTTCATTTTTCTCCAATCTTTATTTTGGACTTTGATATACAACGATCCGCCTCCTTTTAGGACTTGGATCTATTTATCCTCATACCTTGTTAGGGCCTTTTTGGATAGACTTCTCCATGATCTTTAGGGGAGTATTTGCTTTTCGTCGTGTGTCTCGATCCTTCATATTGATTTTTGATAAATGATTCTTCACATCACTTGGGATCTTTAGCAACAAAATGTAGCCCTCATGCCTTGTTAGGGCCTTTTCGGACTCGCCAATCTTCGCTTCCCGCTTCAATAAGTTATGCCTTGGCTATGAACTCTAATCAATACCGAGCAACTTTTAAACGATCTTGTGCTAGAAGCTAAGTAACTTTTCAAATCGTACAACCTTATTTATTGCAAATATATGTATTAACATGCGATGGGAGAAGAATCTTATAATCAACTCACATAAATTCACGAAAGAATACCGAACTTATATTTGACTCTATCATCTCTTGTTCTCCACAATTTAAAATCTCAATGAATGATACTCGTGGATGCTTAGCCAATTAAATCAGAGTTTTGGGTTTTCAAGTCGTCTATAGGATCTTGCATCTTCTTAGACTTTTTGAAGTTTAGAATTTGCATTTTAAAGTTCCCTTGATAAACGACTTTCTAGGATCAGTTATAGGAACTTGTGAAAAGTTCTTGTTCTTAACCCGTGAGAGTTAAGACTTTCGCGTTTTAAAGTTCCCTATATAAAAGCCTAGCAAAACTTGACTTAAACACGTTAAGGATACTAGCTAGAGTAAACTTGGATAAGTAAACTCGGGTTGAGTCAAAAGATTCACAACGTTGAAAAATTTAAAACCACTTTATTAAAAAAATTATTTTAGCAAGGAAAGTAAATAACGATAACAAAGGAAAATACTACTATATAACTAGGCCAAAATAGATTAAAAATTTTGAAAAATGTCGAAAAATCAATTTTTCTGGTTAAAATGAGGACCAATTCATGGAAAAGCCCACTTACTTCGATAGAAGTCCCCTCTACACTTGATATAAACATTGTCCTCAATGTTTAAGCATGTGGGAGTCAACTCCCCTACACTTAGGACATTGTGCACGTTGTTTAAATCTTGCTAAGGAAGGACAACTATAGTGATTTCAATGTGAACATATAAGATATGAAATATTGAATCACGACAGTTTAGGATAGAACCGGGAAGACGGGTACACGTTATCACGGTCGTCAAATGTCATCAAAAGTGATCTTTGAAGCTTTAATCCCTGCACATCAAAAGAAACAAGACAACAAACACCTACGGGGCTCCCCCCTACACTTTTTATGAAAACGGTAAAGGATAGATCAACGGGTTGCCTCCCAAGAAGCGCTTGTTTTTGTTAACTGAGTCACGAGCCTGACTCGACCCAGAACTAATTCAAGGGAAACGTGGTGAGGGATGGAATCATCTCATGAGAGATGTCCTCACCAAAGTACAGCTTCACACGCTGGCCATTCATTTAAAATTCGGCCCATTTGGTTGAGAAAGCTCAATGGTGCCATAAGGGAAGACTTTGGCGACGGTGAATGGACCAGACCAACGGCTCTTCAGCTTGCCCGAGAAGATCTTCAACCGAGAGTTAAAGAGTAAAACTTGATCACCAACGTGAAACTCTCAGTTCTTAATCCTTTCATCATGGATGATCTTGGTTTTCTCCTTGTAGATTAATGAATTCTCATAAGCTTCATTCCTTAGTTCATTTAGCTCGTTGAGTTGAATCTTCCGAAGATCACCGGCTTTTGTTATATCAAAATTGGCCCACTTTAAGGCCCAATACGCCTTATGCTCTAATTCTATAGGTAGGTGGCATGCCTTCCCGTACACAAGACGATATAGAGTGCAACCAATAGGTGTCTTTTATGCGGTACGGAAAGCCCACAAAGCATCATCTAACTTATCGGCCCACGAGGCACGATGCTCTCCCACAGTTCGCTCTAAAATTTTCTTCAATCCACGGTTAGATATCTCGGCTTGACCGTTTGTTTGGGGATGATAAGCGGTGGAAAGACGGTGGTTGACACCGTACTTAGCCATGACTCGATCAAATTGATCATTGCAAAAATGAGTCCCGCAGTCACTGATGATAGCACGAGGAACATCGAATCGAGCAAAACATTGCTTCAAAAAGTTCACAACCACCCTCGCATCGTTCATAGGGAGAGCTTTTGCTTCAACCCATTCAGATACATAGTCAACGGCTACGAGGATGTACTTGTTCCCTTTGGATGATGGAAATGGCCCCATAAAATCAGAACCCCATACGTCAAAGATTTCACATTCTTGTATGAAATTTTGAGGCATCTCATCTTTATGTGTGATCTTGCCTTGGCGTTGGCAAGTGTGACAACCGTGGTTTTGAGGTTCGTCACTTGGTCTTATTTTAAGGTTAATTTATGTGTGACTATGTGATTTGCGTGTTTACATGTTATTTTGCGTGAACGAGGTTGGTGTGGATATCGTTTATGGGTATAAAGTACTCATAAGTAAATCTAGGAACGGTTATTTCATGTTCATGAGCTCACAAATTAGTGACTATGAAATGAAATGGTGTTAGTTTGGTGTTTTACGTATACGTATAAATATTATAGTAAATCATTTTTTTACGATTTGGGGTTTAGCATTTAGAGGTCTCGGGTAAGGTGTTTAGTCATGTGAGTATTTTTCGGGATGGTTTTAAGTCATTTAAGACTTAGTTATAAAGTTTATTTCAAAATTTAAGATTTTTTTTAAAACTGTATATTTTACGTTTTTTTCGGTATACGCGTAAAATTGACTAGTTTTACGGTTTTAAGGTTTCGGGGGCTTTAGGAGCTGAAATAAATTAAGGTAAATTAAGGTATTATTAATAACATAATAATAAGTAATAAAAAGAAAAAAAATATATATGTTAAAGTCGGTTTAGGCCGATTAAAAAGAATGAAAAAGGAAAAAAGGAATAAAGGGAACTGGGCTTTTGTAATGGGCCAAGGACTTCTTAGGAAATTATATAAAGACTTTTTATTAACTAAAAACATATCATAATCCCCTGGAGATCAAGCTTAAGTCGAAATCAACGGAGTCTATTTAGGGTTCTTCATTAATTTTTCTTCTTTCAAAAATTCTAAGGTAAAATCTTCAATACACTTTTTAATTAAATTGTTTTTAATTCTCTTACAATCAATACATGATGGATATAGGGTTAAGTTAATTATGAATTCTGTATTATAATGGTATAAACATGATTAGATTAATTAGAGATAATAATTATACATGGTGATGGTAAGTAATTAAGCTAATTGTGTTAAATTCGTTTTAAAAACTAGGCAAAACTTTATGTCACTTGTTTTGATCATATCTAGAGTTCTACAAACCCTTATTTTGTGATCCAAGCATCCCTGAATAGGTATTTGAAGTGGCTTTCAAATGCAAGAAACAAGAACTAAATTGGAGGTAGGGAGGTGGGTCAAATATAGGTTAAACAGTCGAAGGTCAAAACAGTTTTGAAATCAGTCGGGTTTAATTTAATGTTTTAAGGTGATTGGGGTACTTAGGAGTACACTTGAGCCCTCTAATGTGCATGGTAGTTGGTTTATATATTAAATAAGAGACCTGAAGGGTGGCTAAGCAAATGGGTTAGGGTAAGACCCCCTAATCATAACAAACTTTTTGTATGTTCAAAATCGATAATATGCGGATAGGCAGAAGTATATATATATATATATATATATATATATATATATATATATATATATATATATATATATATATATATATATATATATATATATATATATATATATATATATATATATATATATATATATATATATATATATATATATATATATATTTCAGGGCCTTAATAGTAGCTTTAAGGTTGGGGCAAAAGGGAGGAGTTAGCTGACATATGTAAGGGCAAAGGGTTTCCTTTACAGAGATCATGGGTATGGTTAGGTGGGCGTTTGGCTTATAGTTTGGAGACCTAAAAACCGGGACTGTTTTGGGTAAAATGTTAACGAGACGGGTTATGAAGTAAACTAAGTTAAGGGCTTTATAGAGGGGTGTAATGAGATGCTTAGAGCATATAAATGAGGTATATATATGGGAGAAGGTTAGATGTCCATCATGGGTTGATGAGCCATCTTAGTGTTTGGTTCATGTTTTGATTGTGTGCTTTTGTTTGTTAGCTTTTTGCTAGTGCGTGGATTTTTGGAGAAGCTCAATTAGGTGAGTTTCATAGTCCCATATCTTTTAATGATTTTCACTTCCAGATGGGATGGAAGAGACACTGTATGGTTTTGTAACTAATGTTGTGAATGTTTTTATGGTTTGTGATGGACTTGTGTGTGCACTTATGTGATTAACTGCTATGTGATTCTTGATTGTGTTTATGATTTGGATCGGGGGACACGTACCGTCTCAGTTATTGTGGTTTGACTTGGTACCAAGGGGATGTTGACAAGGCGGGGCCTTGGGGAGGTACATAGATGTGTGAGCATCTCTGGGACCAATGGATAATGACAAGGTGGGGCCTTGGGATTGGTACATAGGTGTATGGCCGCCTATGGTACCATGGTGTTTGGTAAGGCTGAGAGCCTTAGATTTGGTTTGGAATGATTGATCTTGAATGTTAGTTGTTAATGCATACTTGTAGCACATTGTCCATATGTTTAGTGGTTTATGGTTGTTCACAGCTTATTATAATCTATTTTCGGTTGGAGTCTAAACCTATGACTCTCGCCAACATTATGTTACGTGTTTTAGTGTCTCTTTCAGGTGATAAAGTGGTTAAGCGTGAGAACATATGTGGCTAGGATTGGAGTCGCGTAGGAATGCATTTAGAAGGAGATCCCCGTTCCTTCTTAGTTTATTTTTCTGTTTGTTTCAATAAGTGATACTATGAACCTATATGTTGATTTGTTTATGTTATTTGTTTGTCTTGGGTAAGAGGTAGGACTGTTACCTACTTACCTAGACTCCCGCATTGATGAGATATTGTCATGACATTTTTGTCACCTTTTATGACATTTCTAATTCATATAGTTCTCTCTATGGACACACTATTGTTGTGATGATATCCATGCGTCGCGTCCCATATTCCGCCATGGTGGGGTGTGACAGAATGGTATCAGAGCCAGGTTGGTTATAGAGAATTAGGTTGCCTAGTCTATAGCTTAAGGGTCCCTACATATAGGCGTCATAGGAGTATGTCTGCATTTTATATTAATTAAAGTCTTCTGGATGTTATTGGTTTTTACTTGCGATGTTTGTTAAGTTTTGACTAGTATGGGTTGAACCATAGTAGTTCATACTTAGCCACATGTTATTTTCTTTTCGGTGTGTGACTAGTGCTGGTTGAACCATAATCATCCATGCTAGTCATTGACGTATTTTGCTTAAATTGTACATTATAGTACATAATTTGGTACATGGTAGTTTCTATCTTTTGTTGGGTTATTTTATGTACCTGAGGTATAGTATTTTTCTTTTGATGTTTAAGTCATGTTCCCTAAGAATCATGTGGTGGTTCGAGTTATTAGGAGTAGGTGGATATGAAGGATTTTAAGTTGTTTCCACTCTTATGGGCGACATGACTTATAACTTATTATGTTTTCGTTTTGGATTTAGTCTATGATGCTTTAGCTAGACTATGGATTTATATATTTCAAGAGTTTGAATATGTTATTTTAATGGATGGAGTTTTGGACTTTTTTTGGTTATGTGGTTATGAGCTTATGTGAGTAGATGGATATATGTGTTATGTGTTGTATTAAATCTTATAAGTGTCATCATAGGAAGGAGTGCATTAGGGAAGGGTAATTGTATAAGTATGGTGGCCAACATAGTTATACAAGTACCACAACTTCAATGGATTACTAAGTATGATTGCATGAAAGAGGGTTAGTACATGCTGGTATAGTAGATGTTAGACGGATTTAAGTATATGTATCTCGATATGCCTATATATGTATGATCCCCTACAATTATCGATTGTATCCTTAGGAGGGTGGCTAGCTCGCTTTTTTTATATTAAACCTCCGTGTAGCGTATTCTTTGAGTTTCGTATTTCACGTGTACGTTTTAAAATGGTGTTCTTGGTTTTAAGTCTATTGAAATAACTTGGGATTTCTTTTGAGATAATGAAATCTTTTGTGTTGGGTCTTACATTTCTTTTGGTCGGTATATATTGAAAAAAGGGACTTGGAAATCTACTATAGAGTTAGATAGTTGGTTGTATTCGGTAAAATAAGGGTAAGGTGTTGGAGTCGTGTTTGAAACAAGATGTAACATAAGATTTTTTTTTAATCAACACTTATTTATTTCGAATTCTAAAAGACTTTCTTTAAAATAAAGCGAAATAAAATTTCTTTCTACTTAAATAGTTTATATAAGTGAGCTTAATCAATATCGTCATTTATAATTATTTATGCAAGACTAAACAAATTTCATGAAAATTTCACATACATTTATTTCTTTTCATTTAAAAAGGATTACGTTAATTACTAAAAGGATTCTTTAGTTTTTTTTAAAAAACAACCAGTATAAAATTGTTTGGTCATAACTTGTTCGTTTTTAAAGCTTTTTGGGTGATTCAAAAGCCTAAAATATGTACTCGGAATGTACTTTTCAAATATTTGGTATGTATAGTCATGGGGTGTCAGTAGCTTGACCGAAATTTTGGTACAAGTGACGGGTTCAAGGTTGAGTTTTGAATAGTAGTTTTTTATGATTTGGGATGCACGGGATACCTAGTCTTTGAGTTGAGTTTTGAGATCGTCTAGAAGGTTGTTTGTAGATTGTTTGAGTCACATAGATGTGATGAGGAAAGAAAAAAAAATATTCTTTTGGAAAAGTCGATCTTGTGCATGGTTTAAATAATATGTCGCGGGACATAAGATGTTTTGGTTGCCATTAAGTGTTTCTTGGATCATTTTTTGTTGTCATGAGTCATTTGAATTGGTACATGTTTGAGTTTTCCCTTTGAGTTTTCGTGGTTTTGGTCTGTTTTAACTCGTGCACATGAAATGTCGTTAGTTATCCGTGGGTTTGATTCGTTGATCGTATCTAGTGGATTCAGGATGTAGTTTTGGGTTCGTATTGATTGGGAGCATTGAGGTAGACATATGAAAGACTTGGTCGCGCCTACACGATTAAGTAGGTGGCCCTGAGAGAATGGTCGGAATGCCCTTAGTGGGGATGAAAGAGTTAAAAGTTTGTAGACGAACTAATGTGGTCATGAGGTCTCTTAGGAGTGCCAAGGGAGATGAATAGAGATTTATATAATGTATGGATATTGGCACAAGTAACGCGTCATAGAGAGTGTTGGAAGGGGATATAATACCTCAAAGGTATTTATGATTGTTCGTAAAGCATGTAAGTTTTCCGAAAATTTCCTGAGATTTAGTAAGTTTGCCTATTACTATGAGGTAGAACCATAAATAGAGCAAGTAGGAGAAGTGAGAGGAGTTGTAGTTAGTGCCTTTCCAAGGAAATTGTTGATGGAGTGATTTTAAGAGCAAGAGTTGTTAGAAATTGAAACGGATGCAAGGTAAAATTTAAGTTGCTTAGTAGTAGATTGGCTGTGAAAAGCGGTTGAGTGTCTGATAAGAGGAAGTATTGGTCTTTTAGAATACGTGTAGATTTTCGCGAGTAGAACGAGGTAGAAATTTATTCGTATTGCTTCTAAGAGAGGGTGCAAGGAGGAAGTAGTTGAAACTGCTAAGGATGTTGTATGAACGCTTTGGGTTTACGGTTATGATTTTGGCTTCGCCGAGGCGCTAGAAGTTTTCATGGAGTCAATGAACCGGGGGTGCATGACAATATATAAATGAGTTGTCATTGGGAGCATCGACGATATCTTGATCTACTCAAATCTAAGAAGGAGAGTGAGGCGAATTATGAGTTGGTTTTGGAGTTGTTAGGAAAGGGAATTATACGTGAGATTTTCAAGTGTGAGTTTTAGGATTAAGTTGGCCAGGACGAGTAGTCAGAGATGATGGCATATCGTGGAACCAGCAAGGGGCAAAGTGAAGAAGGGTGAGGAAGCGTTTTGTAGGCTGAAGAGGTGGATTGGATAATGAGCAGATCTTGGAATTATCGGAAGGACTAAATGAATTCGCGAAGCATGACGATACGTGGAGCAAGGATTTGGATGTATACGAGAACGACAAAGAAAGGCGGTTGTTTATACGTTGTGGGAACTAAAGATTTGGAAGAACTAGATAGACTTATTAGTGGAGCTGGATTGTTATATCTGCCTAGAATGCTAGAGGCATTTGGGGTACGAGACATAGAGAATGATCTATACAGATCATGAACGTCTCCAACACATATTTAATCATCTAGATTGAACATTTGGAAAAGGTGATGGGTGCAGTTAAGTGATGAAAGAAAATTGCAAGGCCAAGTACCATCTGGGAAAGGCAAGCATGGTTGATGAGACATGGAATAAGAAGAATGAAGTGAAGCTAAGACGAACTTGAACTATATGGATGACGTATTAGGGTGGTTTGGATGAAGGATGTAGGTTGCACGAGTTGAGTTGTCTAAAGCAGAGAACGCGTCAACATGTATGTTGCGTGGCTTGGACAATCATATGGAGAAAAGGGACGTAGACTATACTTCCTACATAGATAGGAGTAGCTTAGAAAGGGCGATGTAAGGACGAAGTTGGTGAAAGGGATACATAATAGGGTGGAGGAATAAGTACGACGAGAGTTGGGTGATAGTCGATAGACTGACTAATTCATCTCATATTTCAAGAGGAATGAGAAGTCATGTAGTTGAGAAGTTGGAATGATTGCGTACGGATGTGATGGAATAGAGGGATTTGCGTAAAAGTTAGCCTAATATATATGGAATGCCGTATGAAGGATTATGGCAAGGGAAGAAACGATGAGAAGCAAGCGTAGTATACCATTGACAGACTAATGTTTGGTATGAGCATACTATAGGGGTAATTGAGAAAGACGCCTAGAGCATTGGCGTGAGATTTAGAGATAGTTGGAGAACGCATTATATTAGGAAGAATTCTCCTACAAAGAGAGAGTCACTGGTGAGAGGGGCATATTCCCCATTGATGAGGATGTAAGGAATAAAGGAGGAAACACCTAAATTATAGGGTGAAGACAGGATATAAGATGGTATGGAAATTGAGATTGTGGAGAGACAAACGAAAAGTAGTATGGAGGAAGAATGATTCGAGGGAGCAAGAGGTTGTGAAGATAGTGAGGTGATATTGAAGAGAAACCGTTAGAGCAAGAGGTTAGTAGTCACGAACAATGGAATGTCCACCTAGAGAAAAGGTGTAACACATGTTAGTATGAAGGATGGTTAGTTACTTGGTGCCTAGCATGGGAAAGCAAGGATGAGGTGGTGGTTATGACATGTTTCTTGTGAATATTATGGGAAGCTTTTGGTTATGCAATCCTGCATATACTATTGGATGTGTTTAAGGTTGGAGAACTTCTGAATGATGGAAAATGCGTAGAGGATAGAAGCCGTTAGGTATGGTGATAGGAATTGTAGTAGAAACTGCTGGGGTTAATTCATAGGAGATGAGGTGGATCACCGTTACAGTGGGATGAAGTTAGAAGCGGCCAACGTATTAGACCGGAGGTGGATCGGAAAACTATGGAGGTGGTGGCAGTGACTAAGTAGAGGTTGAAAATAGCAAAGGACCGACAAGAGAGCTATGCGGACAAGAGGCGTAAGCCGTTGAGATTTGAGATAAAGTTATGCTAAAGGTTTCACCATAGAAAGGGGTGATGCGGTTTGGAAAGAAAAGGGAAGTTAGCACCTAGATTTGTGGGTCCATTTGAAATCCTTGAAAGGATTGGGCTAGTGGCGTATAGGTTGAGATTACCGGAGGAATTGAGTAGTGTGCATGACGTATTTCATGTATCAAACTTGAGGAAATGCTTAGCAAGAATTGACTTGCAAGTACCGTTATATGATATTAGTATGGATACGAGTCTTTGTTTTATCGAAGATCCGATAGAGATTTTGCGTCGTGAAGCTAGGACGTTGGATAAAAAGGGTAATATACCGTAGTTATGGGTAGATGGAATTTGGAACGTGGACTAGAGTTCACGTGGGAACGGGAAGGATTTATGAGGAGAAAGTATCCTCAGCTAATTGATAATGACGATCCTAAGGAGTAAATCTCGGGACGAGATTTCTATTAGGAGGGAGTGATGTGACAACCGTAGTTTTGAGGTTCGTCACTTGGTCTTATTTTAAGGTTAATTTATGTGTGACTATGTGATTTGCGTGTTTACATGTTATTTTGCGTGAACGAGGTTGGTGTGGATATCATTTATGGGTATAAAGTACTCATAAGTAAATCGAGGAATGGTTATTTCATGTTCATGAACTCACAAATTAGAGACTATAAAATGAAATGGTGTTATTTTGGTGTTTTACGTATACGTATAAGTATTATAGTAAATCATATTTTTTTTAAGATTTGGGGTTTAGCATTTAGAGGTCTCGGGTAAGGTGTTTAGTCATGTGAGTATTTTTCAGGATGGTTTTAAGTCATTTAGGACTTAGTTATAAAGTTTATTTCAAAATTTAAGATTTTTTTTAAAACTGTATATTTTACGTTTTTCGGTATACGCGTAAAATTGACTAGTTTTACGGTTTTAAGGTTTCGGAGGCTTTAGGAGCTGAAATAAATTAAGGTAAATTAAGGTATTATTAATAACATAACAATAAGTAATAAAAAGAAAAAAAATAAAAATATATATGTTAAAGTCGGTTTAGGCCGATTAAAAAGAAAGAAAAGGGAAAAAAAGAAAAAAAGAGAACCGGGCTTTTGTAATGGGCCAAGGACTTGTTAGGAAATTATATAAAGACTTTTTATTAACTAAAAACACATCATAATCCCCTGGAGATCAATCTTAACTCGAAATCAACGGAGTCTATTTAGGGTTCTTCATTAATTTTTCTTCTTTCAAAAATTCTAAGGTAAAATCTTCAATACACTTTTTAATTAAATTGTTTTTAATTCTCTTACAATCAATACATGATGGATCTAGGGTTAAGTTAATTATGAATTCTATATTATAATGGTATAAACATGATTAGATTAATTAGAGATAATAATTATACATGGTGATGGTAATTAATTAAGCTAATTGTGTTACATTCGTTTTTAAAAACTAGGCAAAATTTTATGGCACTTGTTTTAATCATCTCTAGAGTTCTACAAACCCTTATTTTGTGATCGAAGCATCCCTAAATAGGTTTTTGAAGTGGCTTTCAAATGCAAGAAACGAGAACTAAATTGGAGGTCGGGAGGTGGGTCAAATACAGGTTAAACAGTCGGAGGTCAAAACAGTTTTGAAATTAGTCGGGTTTAATTTAATGTTTTAAGGTGATTGGGGTACTTAGGAGTACACTTGAGCCCTCTAATGTGCATGGTAGTTGGTTTATATATTAAATAAGAGACCTAAAATGTGGCTAAGCAAATGGGTTAGGGTAAGACCACCAAATCATAACAAACGTTTTGTATGTTCAAAATCGGTAATATGCGGATAGGCAGAAGTATATATATATATATATATATATATATATATATATATATATATATATATATATATATATATATATATATATATATATATATATATATATATATATATATATATATATATATATATATATATATATATATATATATATATATATATATATATATATATATATATATATATATATATATATATATATATATATATATATATATATATATATATATATATATATATATATATATATATATATATCGGGGCCTTAACAGTAGCTTTAAGGTCGGGGCAAAAGCGAGGAGTTAGCTGACATATGTAGGGGCATAGAGTTTCCTTTATAGAGATCATGGGTATGGTTAGGTGGGCGTTTGGCTTATAGTTTGGAGACCTAAAAACCGGGATTGTTTTGGGTAAAATATTAACGAGACGGGTTATGAAGTAAACTAAGTTAAGGGCTTTATAGAGGGGTGTAATGAGATGCTTAGAGCATATAAATGAGGTATATATATGGGAGAAGGTTAGATGTCCATCATGGTTTGATGAGCCATCTTAGTGTTTGGTTCTTGTTTTGATTGTGTGCTTTTATTTGTTAGCTTTTTGCTAGTGCGCGGATTTTTGGAGAAGCTCAATCAGGTGAGTTTCATAGTCTCATATCTTTTAATGATTTTCACTTCCAGATTGGATGGAAGAGACAATGTATGGTTTTGTAACTAATGCTGTGAATGTTTTTATGGTTTGTGATGGACTTGTGTGTGCACTTATGTGATCAACTGCTATGTGATTCTTGATTGTGTTTATGATTTAGATCGGGGGACACGTACCGCCTCAGTTATTGTGGTTTGACTTGGTACCAAGGGGATGTTGACAAGGCGGGGCCTTGGGAAGGTACATAGATGTGTGAGCATCTATGGGACCAATGGATAATGACAAGGCGGGGCCTTGGGATTAGTACATAGGTGTATGGGCGCCTATGGTACCATGGTGTTTGGTAAGGCTGGGAGCCTTGGTTTTGGTTTGGAATGATTAATCTTGAATGTTAGTTGTTAATGCATACTTGTAGCACATTGTCCATATGTTTAGTGGTTTATGGTTGTTCACAGCTTATTATAATCTATTTTCGGTTAGAGTCTAAAACTATGACTCTTAGCAACATTATGTTGACGTGTTTTAGTGTCTCTTTCAGGTGATAAAGTGGTTAAGCGTGAGAACATATGTGGCTAGGATAGGAGTCGCGTAGGAATGCATTTAGAAGGAGATCCCCGTTCCTTCTTAGTTTATTTTTCTATTTGTTTCAATAAGTGATACTATGAACCTATATGTTAATTTGTTTGTGTTATTTGTTTGTCTTGGGTAAGAGGTAGGACTGTTACCTACTTACCTAGACTCCTGCATTGATGAGATATTGTCATGACATTTGTGTCACCTTTTATGACATTTCTAATTCATATAGTTCTCTCTATGGACACGCTATTGTTGTGATGATATCCATGTGTCGCGTCCCATATTCTGCCATGGTGGGGTGTGATAGCAAGCATCACAATTTTTAACCATCTCATGAGCGTCACGATAAATGGTGGGCCAATAGAATCCCGAGTCAAACACTTTCTTTGCGGTGTAGTTGGGACCAAAGTGACCACCGGTGGGTTCTTTATGGCAAGCTTCGAGAATCTCTAAAGCTGTAGGTCCATCAACACACCGATGAATAATCAGATCATCACATTGTTTGAAGAGATAAGGGTCATCCCAAAAGTAAGTCTTAACATCTTTAAAGAACTTCTTCTTTTGTTGGGATGTTAACCCTTCGATGAGAATACCACCCGCTAAGTAGTTTGCAATATCCGCACACCACGGGGTGTCATCAAGATTGGAATTGATAGACATTAAGGCCTCAAGGGGAAAAGAGTCGTTGATCTCTTGATTCGGTTGATCCCATTGATAAGGATCCTCAAGTCTACTTAGATGATCCGCGGATAGGTTTTCGGCTCCCTTCTTGTCACGAATTTCGATTTTAAATTCTTGAAGAAGCAAAACCCAACGAAGAAGTCTTGGCTTTGAATCTTGCTTAGTCAACAAGTACTTCAACGCGAAATGATCGGTGTACACGATTGTGGTGGAAAGAACAAGATAGGGGCAGAATTTCTCAAAAGCATACACTACAGCTAAAAGCTCTTTTTCGGTAGTGGTATAATGCAATTGAGCCCCCGTCATTGTCTTGCTAGCATAATGGATTGGTTGGAAGTGTTTGTTTACTCTTTGGCCCAAAACCGCTCCAATAGCAAAGTCGCTAGCATCACACATCAATTCAAAAGGTAACTCCCAATTAGGGGTAACCAAGACCGGTGCCTTAGTTAGTTTATCCTTAAGAAGATTGAAAGATTCGAGACACTCTTTAGAAAAGATAAAGGGAGTATCTTTTTTCCAAGAGGTGGGTCATCGGGCGAGCGATCTTAGAAAAATATTGAATGAATCGACGATAGAAGCCCGCATGACCAAGGAAACTTCTCACACCCTTCACGGTTGAAGGTGGAGGTAATTTTGCAATCACATCAACTTTAGCACGGTCGACTTCAAGACCGGCTTTGGAGATTTTATGTCCAAGAACAATGCCTTCTTTTACCATGAAATGGCATTTTTCCCAATTAAGAACGAGACGAGTGTCTTCACACCGTTTGAGCATATGTTCTAAATTCGCAAGACAAGTAGAGAAAGAATCACCATAGACCGAGAAATCATCCATGAAGACTTCCATAGTTTCTTCAACCATGTCATGGAAGATAGCCATCATACAACTTTGGAAAGTCCCAGGAGCATTGCATAAGCCGAAAGGCATTCTTTTGTAAGCAAATGTTTCATAAGGATAAGTGAATGTGGTATTCTCTTGGTCTTTAGGATCGATGGGAATTTGAAAATACCCGGAGAAACCATCTAAGAAGCAATAATAGTCATTACCCTCTAGACGTTCGAGCATTTGGTCCATAAAAGGAAGGGGAAAATGATCCTTGCGGGTGGCATCATTGAGCTTACGGTAGTCTATGCAAACTCGCCAACCCGTGACAAGTCGAGTAGGAATCAACTCGTTGTTTTCATTGGGAACAACGGTTATTCCGCCTTTCTTAGGCACATAATGGACGGGACTAACCCATGGCGAATCCGAAATAGGGTAAATCATTCTAGCATATAGAAGATTGATAACCTCTTTCTTGATGACGTCATGAATTTTTGGATTAACCCTTCTTTGGCTTTGGATTGCGGGTTTAAAGTCATCCTCCATGAGAATTTTATGAGTACAAAAGTTCGGATCAATTCCGCGTATATCGGAAATTTTCAAAGCAATTGCTTTCTTATGATTCTTTAGCACATCGATAAGTCGAGATTTTTCTTCTTCTTTCAAGTCCTTTGCGATGATGACGGGTAACTTCTTATTGTCTTCAAGGAAAACATATTCAAGATGAGACGGTAAATCCTTAAGCTCTAAATCCAGAGGATTTTCGATGGAAGGCGTAGTCAAATTCGGATCATCGATAGAGATTTGCTTAGGAGACTGTGGAGAAATATGGTCCTCATTGAGAAGTTGCTCAATGGTACGAATGTCTTCATCCCAATTGGAGGGAGAATCGTCATATTGTAAGTCCACATCTCCTAAAGTTGCTTCAAATTCTTTCAAAAGGAAATCACTTTCTCCAAATGGAGTTAGTGATGGAGAAACAAAGGCAACGGTCTCAACAATGGGTAGAGAAGAAGAACCACTTTTACAAGCGTCTTTGAAATGTTCTTCACAAGCCTCATCAAGAACGTCAATGAAATTAATGCTCTCGTTTTCAGAAGGTTGCTTAGAAAGTTTACCCATGTTGAAGATGATTTTATCGTCACCAACTCTCATGATTAATTCGCTTGCGGCTACATTAATGAGAGTGCGAACGGTCCTCAAGAATGGACATCCAACGATTAATGGAACACGGGATCCATCTCGTAGTCAACGACAACAAAATCCGCCGGAAAGGTGAATTTGTCAACACCGACGAAGACATCTTCGGCTATCCCCACCGGATAAGCAACCGTACGGTTAGCTAATTCCAATGTCATTCGTGTAGGGACTAGCTCGGGTAGAGATAATTGTTTCCAAACACTTAATGGCATTAAGTTTATATCATCACCTAGATCGGCTAGGGCCATACAATTCTCAACCCCAGGGAAGTTGCAAGGAATGAGAAAACGACCCGGATCACCAAGTTTGGTGGGTAATTTCCTTAAGAGCACTGCGGAGCAATTCTCATTAAGTTGGGTCTGAGCGATATCAAGAAGTTTCTCCTTATCACTGAGAAGATCTTTAAACATTTTAGCATATTTCGGCGTGTGAGCGAGAGCCTCGGCAAAGGAGATGTTGAAATTCAGTTGTTTAAACATTTTAAGAAAGTTAGAAACCTGAATATCATCCTTTTTTTTCAACTTCTCTTTCCGCAACCTTGAGGGATAAGGTATATTGGGTTGAGATGAAGGGTTATTACCGCAGGTTTGTGGAAAACTTCTCACGTTTGGCGTTACCATTGACCCAACTTATGTGAAAAGGTGAGAAGTTTATATGGACCGAGGAGAGAGAAAAGAGTTTTGAAGAACTCAAGCATCGATTGATCTCAGCACCGATACTTACTCTTCCATCCGTTACAGGTGGTTATCAGATTTACAGTGACGCTTCAGCAAAGGGCTTAGGTTGTGTTCTTATGCAGCATGGGAAAGTCATTGCATATGCTTCGCGTTAACTGAAGCCGTATGAGAAAAATTATCCTACTCATGATCTAGAGCTCGCAGCAGTCGTTTTCGCCCTTAAAATCTGGAGGCATTATTTATACGGTAAGTCATGTGATATCTTCACCGATCACAAAAGTCTCAAGTACATATTTACCCAACGGGAGCTGAACATGAG
Organism: Glebionis coronaria; assembly: GCA_025667525.1. Lineage (NCBI taxonomy): Eukaryota > Viridiplantae > Streptophyta > Magnoliopsida > Asterales > Asteraceae > Glebionis > Glebionis coronaria. The sequence continues at coordinate 399,327,717 of CM046882.1, forward strand.
ACAGCGGTGATGGTTAGAACTGCTGAAAGACTATGACACTAATATTCAGTATCACCCAGGTAAAGCAAATGTAGTAGCAGATGCCCTTAGCAGAAAGTCAGGTATGATAAATGGCATCAAAGTTCAGGAAGAAATTATTCGGGACTTAGAGCGGTATGATATTGAGCTCTTAGTACGCGGACAGAGGGGATACTGGGCTAGTCTGAGGGTGGAACCGGATTTACTCTCTAGGATTAAAGCCGCACAAAAGGATGATGGTGAAATCTGGGCAATTGTCCAGAACATTGACCAGCAGACCGAATTTCGCATCGATGACGATGGTATCGTATGGCAGGGTACCAAACTCTGCGTTCCAGAAGACCCTGCTCACAGAGAAGCCTTAATGAATGAGGCTCGCAGCTCTCCGTTCTCTATCCATCCAGGTTCCACTAAAATGTACCACGATCTTAAGCAGCATTTCTGGTGGAGTGGCATGAAAAAGGATGTCGCAACTTTTGTGTCTAAATGCTTAACCTGCCAGCAGGTTAAGATAGAGCATCAGCGTACCAGTGGTCTCCTTCAGCCGTTAGACATTCCAATGTGGAAATGGGACAAGATGTCTATGGATTTTGTCACTAGACTACCACAAACTCAGCGGAGACATGATGCAATCTGGGTTGTTGTCGATCGTTTGACCAAGTCGGCACATTTCATTCCTATCCGTAAAGATTTCGCAGTCAGTAAATTAGCAGAACTATTCACCAAGGAAATTGTACGGTTACATGGTACACCTTCAGAAATTATATCAGATAGGGACCCACGATTCACTTCTCATTTCTGGAAAGGTTTGCATAAAGCTTGGGGAACTAGGCTCAAGCTCAACACAACTTTCCATCCACAGACAGACGGTCAGTAAGAGCGTACCATCCAGACCTTGGAGGACATGCTATGCGCCTGTGCATTAGAATGGACAGGACACTAGGATGACTATATTTGCTTGGTCGAGTTTGCCTACAACAACAATTGGCATGCTAGTATCAAGCGTGCTCCATTCGAGATGTTATACGGCAGGAAATGTCGTGCTCCTATTTGTTGGGATCAAGTAGGAGAACGGTTGATTGAAGGATCAGAATTAATAGAACTGACCAATGAAAAGGTCGTCATTGCTAGGGAAAAACTGCAAGAAGCGCGTACTCGCCAGAAGAGTTACGCCGACAAGCATCGCAGAGATCTATCCTTTCAGATTGGGGATCATGTGTTCCTCAAAGTATCACCCGCACGCGGCGTCAGACGTTTTGGCCTCAAGGGCAAGCTCAGCCCTCGTTACATCGGACCGTTCGAAATCCTTGAACGTATTGGTGAAGTGTCATACCGATTGGCGTTACCACCTCAGCTTTCACACGTCCACAACGTGTTTCATGTATCATTACTTAGAGGGTACAACTATCATGAGCTTCACAAAGTGAATTATCCACTCGATCAGATTCGGAAGGATCTATCTTATATAGAGGAACCCGAAGTAGTTTTAGATCGCCAGGATCGAGTTATGAGAAGGAAGACCATTCCTTTCGTCAAAATCCTGTGGAGGAACCATACCGAGCGGGAGGCCACTTGGGAAATAGAGGAGTCTATACGGACTTCTTATCCTCACTTTCAGTTTTGATTCGGGTATGTCTTTTCAGCTTTTATATCTTCCAGCTTATTAGCATTTTCGGCTTTTACTTCAGTCAGCTTAAATACCTTATAATTCTGGGATGAATTCTTTTTAGAGGGGAAGAATTGTAAAACCCAGTACGGCCGTATCCTTAATTCGGGGACGAATTATTCTTTTTAGAGGGGAAGAATTGTAAAACCCGTATTTAAATCGGGAGATGTAAATATGCGGTTTGATTAATTAAACTATTTACGTAGAAACTATTGACGAAAACAAACACGAAAAATTATATATACAAGTATATAAAAAAAAAGGAGTAAGAAGTAAAAAGGCCAAAGGGGCCGGTTTGTTTTTAAAAAAAGGAAAGAAAAATTTTGGGCCAAGCCCATTTTAAGAAAAATAAAAACACGGGACTTAAACCCTCTCCCATAATCAGACGACATAACACAAAAAAAAAATTAGGGTTACCCTTTCTTGTTTGGCCGCCGAGAAGAAAAAAAAAGGGGGGTGTCGAGTTCTGTGTTCGTCAAACCAGGTAAGCATATCACATAAAATCATGATTAGGGTTTCGGTTTGGGTAACGTTATGGGAACCGAGACATGGGCATGTCTTGGTGGTGCTTGTTTTCGGACCACCTACAGCCTCAGACCAACAGTGGGTATGTACCAATCAGAGGTGTCGGGTTGTTTTTGGTAAAGGAAACCGAGACCACGGCAGGTCTCGGTGTATTATGTTGTGGACGGCCGAGAGACAACAGCCCAAGTCGGGTTTGTTTGTGTTGTGTTCATGGAACCGAGGCTCCACAACCTCGGTGGTCTCTCCTCTGCCCAGCCGTGACCCACATAGGGGCGGCTTAGGGTGGTGTTTCAGTCATCGCAGCCAACAAAACCCCATCGGGGGGTAAATTAATTTAGGGGGCGTTTGGCTATGTTGAAAACGGTGGGAACTCGACTAAAACGGTGGGAACATAATATAGAATAGTGGGTATTCATTAAACAGGAAATTGAATTAATTAAATCCAGATTAGCGACAGATTAGGAAAGGAAGCTTTATGGGAGAAAGGAGAAAAAGTATGTATTTATCTGTCCATTCCTTAATTAATTAAATCCAGATTAGCGACAGATTAGCGACGCTAAATTCTGTCGCAGTTTAATAAGTGACAGTTTTATTTTTATAGTCTTTAAGGACAGCTTTTAGCGACAGTTTTAGTGACGCAGTTTTCTGTCGCAGATTTATATAGGCAGATTTAATCATAATATGTTGATTTGTTTAGTGCGACCGAGATGGGGTATCTCGGTAGGCTCGGGACATTATTATAATAAATAATACGAATATTTTTATATTATACCTTTTTGAACTAATTGTTTTATAAACGTTTAAAATATATTTTAAATGTATTAAATTAAAATAGAGCTTTAATATTTTAAAAGGGTATAATTTTATTAAATGAATTAAATTATTTTGAGAACTTTCTAATTTTAGAAACTTTCTATTTTAGCGGGATACTTAATATAGTATTACTATAGCGTCAGAAATACGTTTGTACCGTAACTAATAGTAGAACGATAATACATTAAAATGAATTATTATAAGATCAGATTTATCAGTTAATATACGTACGGAATTTCAGAAATAAAATAAATAAATGAGAGGCCAATAAGAACATGGAATTAAATAAGCGAATATCGGTTTACTTATTCACGTCCCTTATTCATGTAGCTCGAGTGAAACCAGAGTAGACTTTCTGTCAGTTGATCTCGCTCGGTTACTGGACACGAGGTACGGATTTCCGTCCTTTCAGTAAGGACTTCCTTTCTATGCATGATTAGGATTCCCCGTCTGCAGCCAAATGTTTTTCCCCAGTATATGTTTAAGCTATCAGTAATCATGTTAAAAACGAAATAAGTTGCCTGAGCATTATATACAAGCATGACCAGTTTATGTACTAGTTACGGAGGTACCGTAACCACGGCACTAGAGGCACCGGTGTCGTGACTCACATGCAGGAGAGTGATATCCTGCATCGTCCCACTCATGTTCAGGTTGGCCATTTTTATATGTATGTTTAGTGGGGCGTGTGGATGCATCCTAGGCTTATCAGTTTACAAGTTATCAGGGTGAATGTGGTGTGTGCTCTACATCCTTCACATTGGAGCTGATCCCTCCACCCAGCACAGTATTTAGAGGTCACCCCTCTATAGCATGATGAGGTCACCCCTCCAGTTATTCATGCACGGTTGTTACAGCACGTGACCTATATAAGCTCTGGAAATTAAAATACAGTAAATGCATGTTACATATCAGTCTTATAGCTTCATTGTTGTCTGCTATTCCATTACTTTCAGTACATTCTTATCATGCTTTATCCATTCACTGAGCGTTATGCTCAGCCGTAGTTTCCTTTCATGTTTCCAAACGGCAGGTACACAGGGACGATCTTAGGACTTCTAAGAGAGTACGTGCATTTGGATGGGAGCTACCCAGACTCCTTTATTTTTATGCACACATTATATTACTTTGGTTGTTTGGACACTGCTTCGTCCTTTTCTTTCAGTACTTCAATCTTTATATTTTGAGGTTATGTTTTGGACTACCGATGTTTGATTCTGGTATTTCCGTATGGTCAGTTAATGTTTAATACATTGCCTTGCATGTTTTGATGACACGCCATAAATACACGTAACGGTCCATTTATCCAAGTGGGGTGTTACAAGAACTGTTGAACCTATTATCACTGATACACCAAAAGGCAGCACTCCATATAAGATGACAACATATGTCAGAAAGAATAAAGAGACTAAGGAGATGCCTAAGGTAACAAAGCAACAAGTTCTGAGAAGTGTACATACTTTCCAAGAAGGAGATAAAGAAAAAGAACAAGTACCTGAGGAAGGTACATCACAAATAGGGTAAGAAAAAATACCTAAAGAAGAGGATGGAACCTCTAGAGGTATGAAAAGAAAACAATCAACTTGAAAGAAATCTCTAGCAAGGAAAAAGGTGAAGTTTACAAAATATGATGATAGCAACAGTGATGAAGAACAAAATAAAAACCTAAAGATAGTTGAATTTGAAGTTTAGTTGAATTTGAAGTTTAGTTGAATTTGAAGTTTAGTATGTGCTTTTCAACGAACTTTTCGTTTTGGTGAACTGACCATAGGCGTTCACCCTTGCCCGTTTAACTTTTTGTATAGATGAACTGACCATAGGCGTTCATCCTTACTGATGTTAGATTTATGTTTCAGTAAATTGTCATTTGTGAACTGACCCTAGGCGTTCACCAGTATTCATGTCATATTTTGTTGGCTATGCCTTCATGAATTACACTATGCATATTCTGATTTATTACTCCAGGTTCTGACAGTTTTACCAACTTATCCTCTGTTATTTCAGATGCCACCCAGACGCGAAATCGAGAATGATCCTAACGCAGCTGCCATTGCTGCTGCTGTTCAGGCTGCTATACAAGCCATGTTACCCCAAATTCGTGATGAGATCCGAGCTGAATATCAAAATGGACCTCAGCAGAATAACAACCCTCCTGTCCCACCACCGGCCACTTTACCCGCTTGGCTAGATTTGTTTAACAAACAGAAACCCCGACTTTTTGAGCAGACTGTAGCTCCAACTGACGCGGAAGACTGGATCTACCATGTAGAGAAAATTTTTGGAGCTATTGGTTGTGGTGATGCTTTCAAGGTTAGGCTTGCAGTTTACAAGTTGGAGGGTCCTGCTCTGCATTGGTGGAGGTCTCAGGAACTGTCCAATGGGGGAGATGCTTGGGAGCTTACATTGACCTGGGCACGCTTCAAGACGATGTTCTATGACCAGTTTTTCCCGCATGCGGAGCAAGCTAAACTAAAGAGGGACTTCCACATCATTCGTCAGAATCATGGCGAGAACAGTATAGAGTTCATGCACCGATACCTCAGGATGGTTGGATTCTTAGGGGATGTTGCGGGTACCGCAGAGGAACAAGCAAAGCAATTTCGCTGGGCTCTTCACTCTAGGACTGCAGATAGGCTGGTGAGTGTGATATGAGCAAAAACTCATATCAATTTATCAACAAATCACCCTCAAACACAAGAAAAATACCTAAACTTTGTGCTATAAAGCGGAATTATGTGGTATGTTTTGTGTTTTTGCTCAAATAGGTAAGAAGGATACATTTTCAAGCAAACAAAGGAAAATCAAGCTTAATTTGATGAAAAAGACAAAGAAGGATCAAAAGTGACAAGACTTTAAAGTGCAAGGACCTATCTTGACAATCTGCCAAAGATGAAGGACCAAAAGTGTAAATATGAAAAAGTCAAGATCAAAGTCAAATCTGGTCAACTCTCAAGTCAACCAAGTCAAAGGAGCTTTTTGATCAAGTTTGCAAGTAGAAGGACTTAAATTGCCAAAAGAATGAAGACTATAGCTCAAAATTACATTCTGCCAAGTTAAAGGACTAATTCTGCCATTTTTGGAAAGTAAAACTAAGCTTGATCCGTGTGATACACCTTCAACCAATGGGAGTGCAATAAACAAGTGACAAGGATCACCAAGTCAGCTCATTTATTACCCACTAGCGCCGCCAGCATTAATTGAGCAAATCCCAACAGTGCTGCGCACTAACTTCCTTTTCCACCAATAGCAATGCAACATGCAATAATCAGATTATCCAACTTGGATAATGATCCGTGTGCCTAGCCCTTAACCAATGACAATATGACACGTGTCATCTTCTTCAACGCATATTACCAGGATCGAGTTTGAGCTAGAGGCAATTTCAGGAGATGGTATAAACATCAAAAGTGATCGTTTTCAAGAGATGAATTCAATGATCACAATCAATTACACTCAAGATCAACAACAAAGAAATCCCCAAATGTGTTCATAACCTGCAAAATTCAATTGAGCTAAATTGTCCACGTGGAAGTTTCTGATTGGATCTAACACGTCACCAACCCCAACCACTTCACATCTGCAGTCTATAAATACCCTAGATTAGCTCATTTCTTGTGTAGTAGAAAAGTGTGAAATCACACACACTTTTAGTTTTTCTCTCATCCTTCTTAGTTTTATCTTAACAACTCAAGAGTCTGACAAACTCTTGAGTCTGTTATAGTTAGTTGTAACAAACTTACCAGTTCTGTAACTACCTTCTCAATTCAATCAATAAACATTTCAATTTTCCCTCCAAATACTCAATTACTTTTCTACTGTTCATACTTGCACTTTGTTACCTTGAGATGCTGTTAGTTTGTTATGATCACCACTTGATCATAGTGAGCTAATTGTGAAGATTGTAGCTGTTGTACCTGTTTTGTTTATCCAATTCCAAGTTCTAGCAGATTTTGAAGAATTCAGTTCATTAATAGAGATTTGGTGTTAGAAAGCTGTTGATTGGTAGTTGATTGATGTGTTCTAGTGCTAAGGTGGTGGTTAGCACTAGGTTAGAGAGCTCAGCGCTCCTCTACTCCCCAAAGGAGGCTTAAGCATAAGTTTTCACTTTCTGAGTTACTAGTTCCACTTAACTGTTGAATGCATGCTTCATTCCTAGTTAATTTTGATTGATTGCATGATAAAATGTGTTCTAGCTTGTTATTGAACTGATTTCAGTGATTTGTAGCTTAAGTGTAGCTTAATCTTGCTTATAGCCTTAGTACTTGTCCTGTTTTTCAACATTCATTAGTAACTTTAGCCTTATAAGTCATTTAGAGTTCTTGTTGGTTAGATTGCTTGTAACCAGTTCAAATACACTTCATATCAGCTATAGAACTTAGTTTGTTATAGCTCTTTACTCAGACTAATCATTTGATCAAAAATCCTTCATAAAAGTTTCAAAAAATATCAGAAAAGTGGTGTTTGGTATTAGCTTAAAAGTAGTTTACAAGTGTTAGCAATTGGCAAACTTTGGTTCATTTCTAGTTAACTAGTCATAACAAATATTTTTCAGTCATTAACTAGTCAAAATTTTGGTCAAAAAGGCAATTGGTCATTAAAAAGGTTTGGGTCAGTTTTTCACAAGTAAACTTTCAGAAAGTTTTGATTTTCAAATGCTTAGCATTTCTTTAATCCTTGATGAAAACCTTTGAAACCAAGTCTCATTTTTCAGTCAACATATGAACTTTGAATGTGTAAAAGGAATTTGTACAGTATCCAATATTGAGTAAGGAATAAGCAAAAGAATAAGCACTAGAGCAAATTCAATTCCCTGTAGTAAAATGCAAACTGATTTCTCATATCTCATTTTCTACTTCATAAAATAGCTGATTTTCTTTCACATTTCCATTCCAATAGTGTTCCTGGATAAATTTTGAGATTTTGAGCTTTTTGAAAATTCTTGTCAACGAAAGTCAACATAAGCACAATTTTGGCTTATTTTCAGATTTAGGACTTATTACTTGATGATTTTCCTTGAGACTTGATTTCCTGTCTTTCTTTTGAGCTGTTTAACAAGAATTTTCATTAAAATCAAGTAGTGCAAGTCTGGCTTAACTGGTAGCTTATTTTGAGCTTATTGGATTTAGCTTATCAGAGTTATAGTCACTTTTAGCTTAATTCCTTGGATAGGTCTAACTAATTTTCAATTTTAAGTCGTTTGCAACTGGTTTGATCAAATTTGGTTGAGAAATAAGCTCAAACGAGCTTATTGAAGTTGAGGACCCGTTTTTGTTGAAATACTTTTAAAATTTGCATTTTGGTCCTTATAGTATTAAATTGTTTTTAAACTTAGCTAATCTTTCTACTTTTTAGGGTTTTCAAATAATTAGTCCTTGAATTTTCAGATTTGTTCAAAAGTAGTTAGTTAGTTTCAAGTTAGTTGAAATCTGGTTGATTTGTTTGGATAATTTTCATTTTCAGTCCATATAGATTACTGTTTTTACACATTTAGTCCTTAGACTTTTTAGCTTAACAGTTTTAGCATTTATATTTCATAGAATTTACATTTCCAGTCCTTATAGTTTTTAGAATTTACATTTGGCATTTTATTTGAATATAAACTTCGTATGTGCATCTTGTTTTACATACAAGTAGACGGTATTTTTCATTTTAGCAAGCCTTGTTTGAATTAGCAATAGAATATCCAAAAAAACTTTACCAACCAAAAACAATTAAAAACCCGATCTTGTTAGGACTTTCAATTTGTTAAGAACTGAGAAAAACGAACTTCAACTATACACATTTCAAATGGCGCCGCTGCCGGTTCTTTGACTTTACGAGAGACTATCGGTTGACGGCTTTCATTGGCTTTTGGGATCACATAGTGAACGTTATTTTTACGTATCATAAATCAAAAACAAATAAAAAATCAAAAATATAAAAATATATAAAAACTAAAAAATTAACAAAACAATTCTTTTCCTAAAGAATTGACCAAACAAATTAAAAAATCCAAAAAGCAATCTTTTTCCTAAGAGATTGCAACCAAAAATATATATTATTGGATTCTCTCGGTTTTTATGTACATATATTATTTTCTCTTAAAAACTCATAAATACAAATATATTTTCCATATATTATTATAAGTAAATACGTATACGTATAAGAACAACTAATTTACATATTCTCCATAAGTATTGCCAAGGCAATACACCGTGTTGAGGGGCGTTCCGGTCCTTGACACGTGTATCGATCAAACAAAATAAAGCAAGAATAGATAAATACTTCCAATAAGCAACAATTCGAAGAATACAAACAATTAAGTGAATAGAAAGGCGATGTGCTATAAAATGCCATCTAAGGGTCAATAGGTACTTAAGTGCTTCGCGCCACCTAACCCCCCGTTCACTTGGGAGTATTCTAAGAAGGAAGGCTTCATTGGGGGTCTTGCACCCAAGTATTACATACGTATATTATTATTTTCTTGTGGATATTTCATATTGAAACTCGAAGAGGATAATCCTTTTCTCTTCAAAGTCACACGAGAGCTTCTCTCTCATTCCTCGTAATGAGTTGCATGCTCACTCGCGGGCGTGCACAAATACCAATTGGTGTACAACCCCTTCCTCCGAAAAGGAAGAAAAAGAGAAAGAGTAAGAACACCACCGTCCATCAAGCCGATCACGAGAATCGTGCTTTGATTCATCCACAACAAGAAGCCATGGCTGTTGATAATCGTTCTTTAATGGAACGTTTGCAATCCAATGTTCACGGATATGCCGATGCTATCAAGATTCCCGACATTCCCGCAAATTCATTTGAGCTAAAAACGGCTATGATTACCTTGGTTTCAAACACACCTTTCTATGGTCACAAGAATGATAATCCTCATGATCACCTTAAGAGATTCCTTGCTCTTTGCAATACCATTAAGTACAATGGAGTTCCACATGATGCTATTAAGTTGATATTGGTGCAATTTTCACTAGAGGGACCCGCTAAGCATTGGTTAGGCACACAACCACCCGATAGTATCACCACATGGGATGGTTTCACCACTAAGTTTTTGAACAAGTTCTTTCCCCCATCTAAGACCACGGCTTTAAGGAACTTAATTATAGGCTTTCAACAAAAACCTAGTCAATCCTTTAGTGATGCTTGGGAGGAGTTTAGAGAGTTATTGAGGAGATGCCCTAACCATGGATTGGATGAAGTTCACCAAATCAATACTTTCTACGATGGCCTTAAACCTCATCACCAAGATTCACTCAATGCTTCCGCGGGAGGGAATATTCTTCTTAAATCCATTCAAGAGGCTTTGGACATCATTGAGACCAAAGCAATGGTTCAAACAAACACTCAATTTGAAGAAAGGGTTCATGTTATCCAAAACAATTCTCAAACATCTTGTGATAACCAATTCCTCAAGTGTCACCAAGAGATCATTCAAAAGATAGATAGGGATCATGAGATGAGACTTAAGGCACAACAAGAAATGATTCAAGCTATTAAGAGCCTTTCATTGAACAATTCTTCAAATGATGTGAATGCCATTACTCTTTCTTGTGTAACTTGTGGAGGTCCCTATTCCTATGAACAATGTGATAAGGTGCAAGGTTATCAAGGGGAATGTTATGCTTACCAAGAGGAACATCGTGAACACTTCAATCCAAATATCAATCCTAATAAACTTTCTTACAAGTCCCAAAATTACCTTACTCCATCGGGATTCCCACCCCAACCACCCACCCAACTTCAACAAAATCCTCCTTAAGTGTTACAAAGGAATCAAGGTACAAGACCACATTACCAAGGAAATAACTATAAGGCACCCAACAATTTTCAACATCAAGGAAATAACTTTTATCCACCACATCAAGGATTTAATTAACCACTTCCACCTTTCCCAAATCAAGGATATTCTCAAATACCAAATCAAGCTTACCCTCAACTTCAAAATAAAGGATATGGGATACAAGAGACTCATGAGTATGTTGAAAAGAGAATTCGTGAAAGTGAAAAGAGAATGAATGACCAAATAAAACTTGCAATGGATGCACAAACCAATAGGATTTTAATGGCATTCAATCAAAGACCACAAGGGGCTTTACCTTCTAACACACAAAAAAATCCAAGGGCAAATGTCAATGCTATTACAACAAGAAGTGGAAAGACAACAAAGGATCCTTCACCTCCTAAACCTCCTATTGTTCCACCCACTTTTGTTCCTACTTGTGATAAGCCTTCTACCTCTACTTCACCACCTCAAAATGCTCCCATTCAATCAAACACACCTTCTCAACCTATTCCTACTTCTCCTCTACCTTCCACACCTCCCAATGAAGAAGCTAACAAAGACAAATCTTCCACTACAACACCTACTCCACCTACACCAAAACCAACTCTTCCATATCCTTCAAGGTTGAAAAAGGACAAGTTAAAGAACAAGGATGACATCCAAGTCTCAAATTTCTTAAGGATGTTCAAGCAACTCAACATCAACATATCCTTTGCGGAAGCTCTTGCTTATATGCCAAAGTTTGCTAAGATGTTCAAGGATTTACTCTCAAACAAGGAAAAATTGGTTGATTTGCCCAACACATCCCTTAATGAAAATTGTTCCGCCGTGCTACTTAAAACCTTACCAACAAAACTTGGAGATCTGGGGCGCTTCTTGATACCTTGTAATTTTCCCGGTGTAGAAAATTGCATGGCTTTGGCGGATCTAGGGGCAAGCATTAACCTCATGCCTTTATCGGTTTGGAAAAAACTCTCTCTTCCCGAGCTCACTCCCACTAGGATGACCCTTGAATTAGCCAACCGAACCATAGCTTACCCCGTAGGTATAGCGGAGGATGTGTTTGTAGGTGTGGATAAGTTTACATTTTCGGCCGACTTTGTAGTGGTGGATTATGACATGGATCCTAGAGTTCCTTTGATTGTTGGTAGACCGTTTTTGGGTCGTACTTTGATAGATGTGGCGGAAGGAGAACTAATTATGAGAGTAGAGGATGATAAAGTGGTGTTTAAGTTAGGGAAAGTTTGTGATAGGAAAGAGGTTAAGGAGTCTAGACCGTGTGAGACTATTAACATAATTGATGTGTTAGATGAGGTGTGTGATGAACACTTTCATGATGCTTGCAAGAGTACTAGTGATGAGATGCCCCATGTTGAAACCGTGGCCTCAATTGCTCCCTCTTTAACACCTTTTGGAGAGAGTGATTTCCTCTTGGAGGAATTTGAGTCAAACTTTCTTGGTGATGATGATTCTCCCATTAATTGGGAAGAAGATATTCTTACTATCTAAAAGTTGCTCAATGAGGACCCTATTCCTTCTCCTACTCCACAAGAAGTTACTCATGAGGATCCTTCCATAGTAAAACCTTCCATAGAGAGTCCACCTCCAATTGAACTTAAGGACCTTCCATCCCACCTAGAGTATGCTTTCTTAGAGGGAAAAGACCAATTACCCGTGATCATTGCTAAAGAGTTGAAAGAGGATGAGAAGGAGCAACTTATTGAAGTCCTTAAGAAACACAAGAAAGCTTTAGCATGGAAAATATCCGACATAAGGGGAATTGATCCACATTTTTGTACACACAAAATCCTTATGGAGGATGACTACAAATCTGCCATTCAAAGTCAACGAAGAGTTAACCCAAAAATCCATGAGGTCATTAAGAAGGAGGTGATTAAACTCCTTGATGCGGGTATGATTTACCCCATTTCCGACTCTCCATGGGTTAGCCCGGTACATTGTGTTCCAAAGAAGGGTGGAATCACCGTAGTGCCTAATGAGAACAATGAGCTTATTCCTACGAGACTTCTTACCGGTTGGAGAGTTTGTATTGACTATAGAAAGCTCAATGAGGCTACTAGGAAAGACCATTTCCCATTACCTTTTATGGATCAAATGCTTAAACGCTTAGCGGGAAATGAGTACTATTGCTTTCTTGATGGCTTTTCAGGTTATTTCCAAATACCCATTGACCCTAAGGATCAAGAAAAGACCACATTCACTTGTCCCTACGGTACATTTGCTTACAAGAGGATGCCTTTTGGCTTATGTAATGCACCGAGGATGTTTCAAAGGTGCATGATGGCAATTTTCCATGACATGATAGAGCAAACTATGGAGGTTTTTATGGATGATTTTTCCGTCTTTGGAAATTCATTTACCTCATGTCTCACCAATCTAGAGAGAATGCTTAAGCGTTGTGAGGAAACATGTTTAGTGCTTAATTGGGAGAAATGTCACTTTATGGTGAAAGAGGGAATTGTTTTAGGACACAAAATATCCAACAAGGGATTAGAAGTGGATCGAGCTAAAATTGATGTGATTGCTAAGCTTCCCCCACCCACTTCAGTTAAAGGTGTGAGGAGTTTCTTAGGTCATGCGGGATTTTATAGGCGCTTTATACAAGATTTTTCTAAGATAGCTAGACCGATGACTCACCTCTTAGAAAAAGAGGCTCCTTTCATTTCTAACCAAGATTGTTTGGATTCTTTTGAGACTCTTAAGGAGAAATTGACAAAGGCTCCCGTTTTGGTTTCTCCAAATTGGGAATTACCTTTTGAGCTTATGTGTGATGCTAGTGATTATGCGGTGAGGGCCATCTTAGGACAAAGAGTGAATAAGCATTTTCAACCTATACACTATGCGAGTAAAACCATGACCGGTGCACAACTTCATTACACTATCACGGAAAAAGAGTTGCTTGCTATAGTCTATGCTTTTGAGAAATTTAGACCATACCTTGTGCTATCCAAAACCATAGTGTATACGGATCATTCCGCTCTCAAGTATCTCATGACAAAACAAGATGCTAAGCCTAGGATTTTGAGATGGGTTTTGTTGCTTCAAGAGTTTAAGATAGAAATTCGTGATAAAAAAGGGGCCGAGAATTTAGCGGCGGATCACTTGAGTAGACTTGAGCATCCTTTTCAAGGAGATTTTCCACATCAAGAAATCAATGAATCCTTTCCATTAGAGGAGCTCATGTCTATCTCTTCCCAAGAGGATGCCACTCCTTGGTTTGCGGATATAGCAAACTATCTTGTGGGAAATGTGCTTATTGAGGGTCTTACTTACCAACAAAAGAAGAAATTTCTTAAGGAAGTTAAGTACTACTTTTGGGATGATCCTTATCTTTTTAGGCAATGTGCGGACCAAATCATTAGACGGTGTGTAGATGGGCCCGAGGCATTTAAGATCTTAGAAGCATGTCATAAAGGACCTACGGGTAGACATTTTGGGCCTAACTATACCGCCAAGAAAGTCTTTGGTTCGGGTTACTATTGGCCTTCCATTTACAAAGATGCCCATGAGATGGTGAAATTTTGTGATGTGTGTCAAAGACAAGGAAAAATTACGCAACGTGATGAGATGCCACAAAATTTTATTCAAGAGTGTGAGAATTTTGATGTATGGGGCATAGACTTCATGGGACCTTTTCCATTTTCTAAGGGAAACAAGTATATACTTGTGGCGGTGGATTATGTGTCCAAATGGGTGGAGGCTAAAGCCTTACCTACCAATGATGCTAGAGTTGTTGTGAAGTTCTTAAAGCAATTGTTTGCTAGATTTGGTGTACCTCGGGCCATCATAAGTGATCGTTGTACGCACTTTTGTAATGATCAATTCACGAGAGTTATGAAGAAATATGGAGTTAATCATAGACTTTCCACCGCGTATCACCCTCAAACCAATGGTCAAACCGAGGTCACAAATCGTGGTTTAAAGAGAATTTTAGTATTAACGGTGGGAGAGCATCGAGCTTCTTGGTCGGATAGCTTGATGATGCTTTGTGGGCTTTTAGGACGGCTTTTAAGACACCAATTGGTTGTACTCCTTATAGGCTTGTCTATGGTAAAGCGTGCCACCTCCCATTCGAGTTGGAACATAAGGCATCTTGGGCTCTCAAGTGGGCTAACTTTGATTTAAACCAAGCCGGTTCACATAGGAAAGATCATTGAGGACAATGTTTAGCTTAAGTGTAGGGGGGGTCTTCTATCGAACTGACCTTACCTAGAACTCGAAGTGACCTTACCTAGAACTTGTCATTGTCTTTCATGATAACTCGGAAAAGTAATATTCAAACATTTTTCAAATTTTTGATCTACTTTGGCCACCAAAAATATGCATTCATATTTTTCATTAATCATTTGCATAACACATTTGCATTGTATATATTTCTTCTTTTATTTTTCATCAAAAATATATAAAAAGGAAAAAATATAATAAAGGATATGGTTTAATGATAGGTGTGTAAACACCCATCCTTTTACCACTTAATTCGGGCTAAAACGAGACCAAAACACGTATTTAATATCATTTGTTTGGAATTATGCGTGGTTTTTGTGTTTATTGTGTTTTCAGAGCTAACCGGATGAATATTAAAGAAAACATGGGATTGCACGGGTTTTATCAAGGAAAAAGACTCAAGACGAAGTCTATTGTCCAAGAGGTGCAAAAGATTTGAAGTCAATGGGCCTATTTGAAGATTTATCGAAGAAAAGGACCAAAGATGGAAGATTTACATATGTCGAAGAAACTCAAATCTATTTAACGAAGAAATTAAAAGACGAGTTGAATTCAATCGACAACAAATCCCGAATCAGAATCGAAAACGTCAACTTTTCTAAAAAGACGAGAAGACAAGAAGAAAGGGAGAAAGCCCACTCACCAACCAACCACTAGGACTATAAATAGACTTTTCCTTCACACAATTAGGGAGTTAGCTTTCATTTTCTTTTTCCCAGTTTCTTAGGATCGGTTCATCACAAACACCATTAGGGTGTTTGGTGATTTTCATCTTTTTCTTTCAATCTTGTAACTCTTAATCATTACTCTTGTTACTTTTACATTAATCTTTCAATTCCATCTTTTCATTCATCTTGTTCTTCATCATCTTCTATTGCAAGTTCTTAAGTTTTTTTATTTGATTCAAGTTTGATCTTAAAAAGTTTTTGATTTAGTGTTTTTATTGGTGGGATTTATTTCTTATGGTATTTAAATGATTATTGGTTGATTTGGTAAAACCTTTTTGAGTATTTGAGTTGATTTGGATTCAAATTCGTGGCCCCTGTTTTCCTGCTACTGTTTCTGTTCTTCGCTTCCCAGTACTTTCCGAACAGAGCCTTTTATTCCGAATAGACTATTTCCCATTTCCCTTATTCGGAATTCTGGATATTCCGAATAGGGCTTTTAATTTTCTCTTACTCGGAATATCTCATATATTCCGAACAGCCATATTTTTCCGAATTGGACAGATTTTCCGCATAAGGGTGTTTTTCCGAATAGCATCATTTTTCCGCATAAGCCAATTTTCCGAATAAGCTTATTTTTCCGCATAGGCTTGAGATTTTCCGAATAGCATTCTCATTCTGCATAGGTGCTTACTTTCCGCATAAACCAGTTTTTCCGAATAGAGCAGATTTTCCGCATAAGGTTATTTTTCCGAATAGCCCTGTTTTCCGCATAAGATCTTATTTTCCGAATTGAGCATGATATTCCGAATAGTGCCTTTCTTTCCGCATAGAGGTTATTTTCCGAATAGTGCCCAACTTTCCGAATAGAAGGATGTTTTCCGCATAGGGTAACTTTTCAGTTGCTGTTTTGTTTAAATTCAAGTATTTCTTTTTAATTGTTGATTGTTTTAAGATTATATCATTATCATTTTAGTCATTTCTCTGTTTAGTAGATTAGAAAACTAAATCCACTTTTTGTCATAAAGAACAATCCTTCCACTTTAAACCGCGATCAATTCGAGAGGATATCGAGAGAAATTAGAACCCATAACAAAAAGCTTGTATTAAATGGCGCCGCTGCCGGCTCTTCTCGTTAAGATCAAAAGTTTTTTGTGAGAACTTGGATTTTGGGATCCGTTCCCCGTGAACGTTACTTTTTCACAAAAATTTTCAAAAATCCTAAACAATATAAAATTTTCAAAAATACAAAAAAAATTAAAAAACATAAAAACCAAAAATATTTTTGCTTTGTTTTTCTTTGTTCGTTCTTTTGCAGGTGTATGCGCACTCGATCCACGTCATATCAAGAGCCCGAGCCTCTCGATCACTTAGACATGGCCGGTGTACCACCTCAAAACAATAATAACAACAACAACCCACCTTTCAACAACATGAACAATAACAACAACAATGAGCCCCTTTTGAATAATCGCCCGATGATTGAACTGCTGCAAGCTCATGTAGATGGCAACACGGACCCAATTGTCATACCTCTAATTGCCGCCAACAATTTCGAGCTAAAATCAGGCTTTATCCAGTTGGTCTCCGCTCAACCATTCTTGGGACGTACCATTGATGATCCACACGACCACATCAAGAGATTCTTACAACTCACCAACACGGTTAAATTCAATGGCGTTTCACAAGAGGTTATAAGGTTACAACTTTTTCCCTTTTCTTTAGAGGGACAAGCCCGGCATTGGCTTGCTAAGGAACCGCCACAGAGTATTCTCTCGTGGACGGATTTGGAAACAAAGTTTATCAATTATTTTTTTCCACCCTCTCGTACTACCGCATTGCGGAATGAAATCATAAATTTTGAACAAAAGTACGATGAGTCGTTCAGTGAATCTTGGGATCGTTTTAAAGATCTTTTAAGAAAATGCCCACAACATAGTTTTACCAAAGTACATCAAATCAATACTTTTTACAATGGTTTAAGCATGAGTGACCAAGATTCACTGAACAGTGCCTCGGGGGGTAATCTATTGGCTAAGATTTCCAATGCTGCTTGGGATATCATTGAGAATAAATCTCGTGTGCAAACCAAGAGTGTTCGGACCAATGTCGCTAGTGCTAGCACTAGTGACAGCGACAAGCGATTAGACAAAATCACTACGCTTCTTGAATCACTTGTCACCCACACCGTCAGCAACAACAACAGCAACAACGCCAAAAACGCTCAAGTGAACGCTGTCAGCCAACCTTGTGAGATATGCGGTGGTCCTCACTCTTACACAACTTGTACCGCCACCTAAGACTACCCTGCTGAGAATGTGAATGCGGCATATGGCACCTATCAACAACCTGCTTATCAAGCTAGACCTCAAGGTGACCGTAACTTGCTTAGCTACCGCAGCAACAACTATCTTTCACCACCTGGTTTCCCTCCTACCAACCCAACCCAACAACAAAACCTTAACCGCCCTCCTCAACAACAACAACAACCTCGACAACCATACATCCCACCTCACAAGCAGCAACAACCACCTCAACGAAACAACCAAGTTTACCAACAACCTGCTTATCAACCACCCGCATACAATGCTCCTCCCAACCAACCTACCGCTCTTCACCAAGAAGTAGAAACTTATATGAGGACTAACGATGCGATAGTGGGAAATCTTCAGAGAGAGGTGCTCAACCTGAAAGCAGACTTGGTTAAGCAAGGAAACGATTTGAGAGCCGACATGAGAAATACGTTGGATAGCCAAACTAATGATCTGAGGAACATGATGGCTAGTTTCTTCCAAGGTAATCAACCCTCTCCTTCGGGTACTCTTCCGAGTAATACCGTTGCGAACCCAAGAGGGGAGATGAAAGCAATCACCACTCGAAGTGGTAAAGGTACCAAGGAACCCGAGCTTCCTATACCTCCACCGGTGATTGTGACTAAGGAGAACGAGTCACCTGCTCCTATTCCTCCTCCTTCTCCTTACCCAATTTCTCCACCTCTTCCTTCCACCCCTCCCCCACCCGTGGTTGTGAGTGATCCTATTCCCCTAAAGCCTTCCTCTTCTTCCAATATACCTTATCCTTCAAGGTTGAGGAAAGAGAAGCTCAAAGCAAGGACGATATTCAGGTTTCGAATTTCCTTAAAATGTTCAAACAACTGAATTTCAATATCTCTTTCGCTGAGGCTCTCGCTCACATGCCCAAGTATGCAAAAATGTTTAAAGACCTTCTGAGCGAAAAGGAAAAACTCCTCGATATTGCCAACACCCAACTTAATGAGAATTGCTCTGCAGTACTCTTAAGGAAATTGCCAACCAAGCTTGGTGATCCGGGTCGTTTTCTTATCCCTTGCAATTTCCCGGGAGTAGAGAATTGCATGGCCCTAGCCGATCTAGGTGCCAGTATTAATCTCATGCCTCTAAGTGTTTGGAAGCAATTATCTCTCCCAGAGCTTGTCCCCACCAAAATGACTTTGGAATTGGCCAACCGTACGGTTGCTTATCCAGTGGGGATAGCCGAAGACGTCATTGTAGGAGTCGACAAATTCACCTTCCCTGCTGATTTTGTTGTCGTCGACTACGAGATGGACCCCCGTGTGCCACTCATTGTTGGTCGTCCATTCTTGAGGACCGGTCGCACTCTCATTGATGTTGAAGCCGGTGAGCTTATCATGAGAGTGGGTGACGATAAAGTAGTCTTCAACATGGGAAAGCTTTCTAAACAGCCTTATTCTTACGAGAGTGTTAATTGTATTGACGTTCTTGATGAGGCTTGTGAAGAAAATTTCAAAGATGCTTGTAAAAATATTCCTACCTCTCTTCCCAATGTTGAGACCGTTTCCTCTATCGACTCATCACTATCTCTATTTGGAGAAAGTGATTTCCTTTGGAAAGATTTGGAAGCCACCTTGGGAGATGTGTTAGACAATGACGATTCTACTGCCAATTGGGATGAAGATCTCAGTTTCATTGCAAACCTCCTCAAAGAAGACAATCCTTCCCCTCCATCTCCCACTGTTATTGCTATCGATACTCCGACTTCGAATACGCCTCCCGTCGAAAATCCTCCGGATTTGGAACTTAAGGAGTTTCCGCCCCATCTTGAGTATGTATTCCTCGAAGAAGAGAAGAAGTCGCCAGTCATCATTGCTAAGGATTTGAAGGATGAAGAGAAAGCCCGACTTGTCGCTGTGTTGAAAGATCATAAGAAGGCTATTGCTTGGAAGATTTCGGATATTCGTGGAATTGATCCTCACTTCTGCACACACAAAATTCTCATGGAGGACGACTTTAAGCCCACAATTCAAAGCCAACGAAGGGTGAATCCAAAAATCCATGAAGTCATCAAAACAGAGGTTATCAAACTTCTTGATGCGGGTATGATTTACCCTATTTCGGATTCACCATGGGTTAGTCCAATCCATTGTGTGCCCAAGAAGGGCGAAATAACCGTTGTTCCCAATGAACACAACGAGTTGATTCCCACTCGTCTCGTTACTGGGTGGAGAGTTTGTATAGACTACCGCAAACTCAATGATGCCACGAGAAAGGATCATTTCCCTCTACCTTTTATGGACCAAATGCTTGAACGTTTAGCGGGTAATGAATATTACTGCTTTCTTGATGGTTTCTCGGGTTATTTCCAAATACCCATCGACCCCCAAGATCAAGAGAAGACTACATTCACTTATCCCTATGGCACTTTTGCTTACAAAAGGATGCCTTTTGGCTTATGTAATGCGCCCGGGACTTTCCAAAGGTGTATGTTAGCTATCTTCCATGACATGGTTGAACAAACCATGGAAGTCTTCATGGATGATTTCTCGGTTTTCGGGGATTCCTTCTCTTCTTGCCTTGCCAATTTAGAACGTATGCTAAAGCGGTGCGAAGACACTCGACTAGTTCTGAATTGGGAAAAATGCCATTTTATGGTAAAAGAAGGCATCGTGCTGGGACATAAAATTTCCAAAGCTGGTCTTGAAGTAGACCGTGCTAAAGTCGATGTTATCGCTAAGTTGCCTCCACCTTCAACTGTGAAGGGTGTGAGAAGTTTCCTGGGTCATGCGGGCTTCTACCGTCGATTCATCAAAGATTTCTCTCAAATCGCTCGCCCGATGACCCACCTCTTGGAAAAAGATACTCCTTTTATCTTTTCCAAAGAGTGTCTTGAAGCCTTTGACTCACTTAAGGATAAGCTTACTAAGGCACCCGTCTTGGTTACCCCTAATTGGGAGCTACCCTTTGAGTTGATGTGCGATGTTAGTGATTTTGCTATTGGAGCGGTTCTTGGACAAAGAGTGAACAAACACTTCCAACCGATCCATTACGCTAGCAAGACAATGACGGGGGCACAATTGCATTATACGACAACCGAAAAAGAGCTTTTAGTTGTTGTCTATGCTTTTGAAAAATTCCGCCCCTATCTTGTCCTTTCCACCACCATCGTTTACACCGATCATTCCGCGCTGAAGTACTTGTTGACAAAGCAAGATTCCAAACCAAGACTTCTTCGCTGGGTTTTGCTGCTCCAGGAATTTAAAATCGAAATTCGCGATAAAAAAGGAGCTGAAAACCTAGCCGCGGACCATCTCAGCAGACTTGAGGATCCTTACCAAGGGGATCATCCGAACAAAGAAATCAATGATTCTTTTCCCTTGGAGACCTTAATGTCTATAAACTCGAAGCCGAATGAAACCCCGTAGTTTGTGGACTTTGCAAACTACTTGGCGGGTGGAATTCTCAAGGAAGGGTTGACGTCTCAACAAAAGAAGAAGTTCTTCACCGACATTAAGACTTACTTTTGGGACGACCCTTACCTATTCAAACAATGTGCCGACTTGATTATTCGCCGATGTGTTGACGGACCGGCAGCGTCTGAAATTCTTGATGCTTGCCACAAAGGACCCACCGGTGGTCACTTTGGTCCCAACTACACCGCTAAAAAAGTGTTTGATTCGGGATTTTATTGGCCCTCCATATATCGTGACGCTCACGATATGGTTAAACGATGTGATGTTTGCCAAAAGCAAGGCAAAATCACACATAAAGACGAGATGCCTCAGAATTTCATTCAAGAGTGTGAAATCTTTTATGTTTGGGGTATCGACTTTATGGGGCCATTCCCTTCCTCTAAAGGAAACAAATACATCCTTGTAGCCGTTGACTACGTTTCAAAGTGGGTTGAAGCCAAAGCTTTACCCACTAATGACGCAAGGATGGTTTGTAACTTTTTGAAAGCTCTTTTCGCTAGATTCGGTGTGCCTCGTGCCATTATTAGTGATCGTGGGACTCATTTTTGCAATGACCAATTCGCAAGAGTCATGGCTAAGTACGGTGTAAATCATCGTCTTTCCACAGCCTACCACCCACAAACTAATGGCCAGGCTGAAATATCCAACCGAGGACTGAAGCGAATTCTTGAAAGAACCGTGGGAGAGCATCGTGCCTCATGGGCTGATAAACTTGATGATGCTTTGTGGGCTTTCCGTACTGCTTACAAGACTCCGATTGGTTGCACACCATATCGTCTCGTGTACGGGAAAGCGTGCCACCTCCCCATTGAGTTGGAGCACAAGGCTTATTGGGCCTTGAAGTGGGCTAATTTTGATATCAACAAAGCCGGTGACCTACGCAAGATCCAACTCAATGAGCTGAATGAACTCCGTAATGAGGCTTATGAAAATTCTTTAATCTGTAAGGAAAGGACTAAGCTCATTCACGACTCTAAGATTAAGAACCGAGAGTTCCATGTTGGAGACAAAGTCTTACTTTTTAACTCTCGGTTGAAAATCTTCTGGGGCAAGCTCAAATCTCGTTGGTCCGGCCCATTCACCATTGCCCAAATTTTTCCATACGGTACTCTCGAGCTCGCTCAACCTAATGGACCGAATTTTAAGGTGAATGGCCAACGAGTGAAGTTGTACTTTGGTGAGGACACCTCTCATGAGGTGATTCCATCCCTCACCACGTTCCCCATGAACTAATTTTGGGTCGAGTCAGGCTCGTGACTCGGTTATCAAAAACAAGCGCTCCTCGGGAGGCAGCCCGAGTATCTATCCCTTTAACCCCCTAAGTGTAGGGGAGGACCTATTTTGGTCGTTTGTGTTTGTGTGGTGATGTGATTACAAGGATAACTGCAATCTTGGAATCTTTGAAAGAACCGTGCTCCCGTGTTATCTGAAATCCGGTTCTATCTCTCAACTATCGTGATTCAATTTACTTCATATTCATATTTGAAATTGATCACGTTAGTCGTCTCTTCCTTAACTTGAGTTAACCAACGTGCACAATGTCATAAGTGTAGGGGAGACCTTTCCCACATGCTTAAACATTAAGGACAATGTTTATCTTAAGTGTAGGGGGGACTTCTATCGAAGTTTTAAGTGGACTTTTCCATGAAAATTCCTTCATTTAACCGGAAAATCATATTTTTCAACATTTTTCAAATTTTTTATTAACTTTGGCCATTTAGTTGTAATTTTTAAATTTTTATCGTTGCTTTCATATGTATATATCCCGCAATAAAGTCAAAAATATTAATAAGTGATGTAGCTAGTTTAGAAATCTTTGACATATTAGGCCCGTTGCGATTATTTTGACTCAACCCGAATAGACTTATCCAAGTTTATTCTAGCTAGTATCCTTAACCATATAGACCTTTGGTTTATTAGGATAAGTGTCCACGAGTCTCATTACTTGAGATTTTAAAATTGTGGAGGACGAGAAATGATAGAGTCAATTATAAGTCGGTATTCTTGCGCAAGCTCACTTGGTGTAATTATTTGCCTATTCTCCCATCACTTGCTAATAATTTATCTGCAATAAGTAAGGTCGTACGATTTGAAAAGTTACTTAGCTTCTAGCCCAAGATCGTTTAAAAGTTGCTCGGTAATGATAAGAGTTCATAGCCAAGGCATAACTTATGAAGCGGGGCGCGAAGATTGGCGAGTCCGAAAAGGCCCTAACAAGGCATGAGGATTCCATTTTATTGCTGAAGATCCAAAGTGATGTGAAAAGCATTATTCCTAAAGTCAATATGAAGGATCAAGACTCACGACGAAAAGCAATCAACTCCCATAAAGATCATGGAGAAGTCTATCCGAAAAGACCCTAACAAGGTATGAGGATAAATAGATCCAAGTCCGAAAAGGAGGCGGATCGTTGTATCTCAAAATCCCAATTAGAGATTGAAGAAATAATCATGAAGTCGTGGTCAACAAAGTTGGAGTACCCCTCAAAAGTCTCCAAGTGAAGAAACTCTATTATGATGAGAAGACCATTATCTCAAGAACGTCTCTCGAAGATATGAAGTATGAAGTACATGCCAAATATCGGCCCGAGAAAGGTCTCAAATCGTGAACCAAGTTATGCCAAGATATGAACTTTTTGATATCCCGAGAAGCAGTTTTAAGAGATTTTGTCCTTTAGCTAACTATTGATCAAATCGTCCTACTTTGCTTTCAGCTTAAATAAACTATCGAAATAAGTACAAAAATGCATCTTCATGATCATTCTAAGACAAAAATAAAATATAAGAGATACACCTAGGAATAAGGGAGTTTAAGCATTTAATTAAGCCATGTGTGTAAGTGTTTGATTTACTAACTTATAATAACAATGATCTCGTTTTTAAGCTTAGTTTGGGGAACGTGAAACTTGAGGGTGATAAATCTTCGCAACACCAAAGCCCTAATGTAAGTCCTTGATTTCTTTGCAAGTTATTTCATCCTTTTGTTTTAAGTTCTCTTAGTATTTTAATTTTTATTTAGTAGTATTTGAATAAGGCCAAGGTTGATTGATTATGAGAAAAATGTAAATTTGCTTTATCACTAAGCATTGCATGAGGGCATGGCAATGGTTAAGTGTAGGGGATTTGATAGGTGTGTAAACACCCATCCTTTTACCACTTAATTCGGGCTAAAACGAGACCAAAACACGTATTTAATATCATTTGTTTGGAATTATGCGTGGTTTTTGTGTCTATTGTGTTTTCAGAGCTAACCGGATGAATATTAAAGAAAACATGGGATTGCACGGGTTTTATCAAGGAAAAAGACTCAAGACGAAGTCTATTGTCCAAGAGGTGCAAAAGATTTGAAGTCAATGGGCCTATTTGAAGATTTATCGAAGAAAAGGACCAAAGATGGAAGATTTACATATGTCGAAGAAACTCAAATCTATTTAACGAAGAAATTAAAAGACGAGTTGAATTCAATCGACAACAAATCCCGAATCAGAATCGAAAACGTCAACTTTTCTGAAAAGACGAGAAGACAAGAAGAAAGGGAGAAAGCCCACTCACTAACCAACCACTAGGACTATAAATAGACTTTTCCTTCACACAATTAGGGAGTTAGCTTTCATTTTCTTTTTCCCAGTTTCTTAGGATCGGTTCATCACAAACACCATTAGGGTGTTTGGTGATTTTCATCTTTTTCTTTCAATCTTGTAACTCTTAATCATTACTCTTGTTACTTTTACATTAATCTTTCAATTCCATCTTTTCATTCATCTTGTTCTTCATCATCTTCTATTGCAAGTTCTTAAGTTTTTTTATTTGATTCAAGTTTGATCTTAAAAAGTTTTTGATTTAGTGTTTTTATTGGTGGGATTTATTTCTTATGGTATTTAAATGATTATTGGTTGATTTGGTAAAACCTTTTTGAGTATTTGAGTTGATTTGGATTCAAATTCGTGGCCCCTGTTTTCCTGCTACTGTTTCTGTTCTTCGCTTCCCAGTACTTTCCGAACAGAACCTTTTATTCCGAATAGACTATTTCCCATTTCCCTTATTCGGAATTCTGGATATTCCGAATAGGGCTTTTAATTTTCTCTTACTCGGAATATCTCATATATTCCGAACAGCCATATTTTTCCGAATTGGACAGATTTTCCGCATAAGGGTGTTTTTCCGAATAGCATCATTTTTCCGCATAAGCCAATTTTCCGAATAAGCTTATTTTTCCGCATAGGCTTGAGATTTTCCGAATAGCATTCTCATTCCGCATAGGTGCTTACTTTCCGCATAAACCAGTTTTTCCGAATAGAGCAGATTTTCCGCATAAGGTTATTTTTCCGAATAGCCCTGTTTTCCGCATAAGATCTTATTTTCCGAATTGAGCATGATATTCCGAATAGTGCCTTTCTTTCCGCATAGAGGTTATTTTCCGAATAGTGCCCAACTTTCCGAATAGAAGGATGTTTTCCGCATAGGGTAACTTTTCAGTTGCTGTTTTGTTTAAATTCAAGTATTTCTTTTTAATTGTTGATTGTTTTAAGATTATATCATTATCATTTTAGTCATTTCTCTGTTTAGTAGATTAGAAAACTAAATCCACTTTTTGTCACCAAGAACAATCCTTCCACTTTAAACCGCGATCAATTCGAGAGGATATCGAGAGAAATTAGAACCCATAACAAAAAGCTTGTATTATTTAACAAATTTAGATTTCTTTGACATATTAGGCCCGCCATGGATATTTTGACTCAACCCGAGTTTGCTTATCTTAGCATTCTCTAGCTAGTATCCTTAACCATGTAGTCCTTCATTGGTCTATTAGGCTAAGCATCCACCAATCTCATTATTTGAGATTTTAAATTTGTGGAGAATGGGAAATGATAGAGTTGAAGCAAGTATAAAAGGGCTAAATAAACTTCATGATAATTACTTGTGGCTAAACCCTTCTCTTCTTTACCTCTATTTTCTTCGCATGTATATATGCTAATAAATAATCAAGAACGGTTTTAATTGATTTGTAATCTCTTATGCATTTTTGTCTAATCATTCATGGTTGATATAAGAACGTCTTAAGATTCTAAGTTAGAACGTTTTATGTATACTAGACTTATGTCATGCTTAATACTTAGCGGGTGTTTTTCCTTTTATTCTTTTCTATTTTCTTTGTGAGGAATAAAGAAAAATAAGAGCGCCTTACAAAAAAATAAGTGGCTAGAAAAAAAGAAAAAGAAAAGAAAAAGAAGAAAAAGAAAATATATATATATATATATATATATATATATATATATATATATATATATATATATATATATATATATATATATATATATATATACAAGACTCCCAAGAGGGGCAGTGTGGTGTTAATTATAGTGACTATTGAGTTCCAATATTACCTTGACGGGTTGCGAGGATTCAATAGATTGCTCCAATCCAATATTACCTTGACGGGTTGCGGGGTTGAAGATCCAAGATCTCAAAAAGGCGGCGGATGTAAATTATTGCGTGAGTTTTATTTTCTTTCCTTAGCGAGTATGTAGCTACTTATGAAAGCATGACATGAGGATTTTACACATAAAGCGAATGACTTATTACTCTTGAAACGGACTTATATTAATTGTGAGCGATTTTTCAAGTAATGGATGAGAGGATTACTTAGGACTAAAACCGTGCTTCCTTATTTTTGGATTTTACATTTCTTATACTTCACACTTGAAATAATGACAAATTTGCCCACAAGCAATTTGCTCAAATAATAACCGGTTCCACATTTAATTGTCATGAATAAGTTGATGCACTTTTAACTTGTGAATACAATGATCCCATTTTTAAGCTTGGTATGGGGAAAGTAAAACTTGAGTATGATAAGTGTCCATGGTACCCAAGCCCTAATCAAAGTCATTGAATTCTTTATGAATTATTTCCATCAAAACCATTTCAAGAAATACCAAAAAGATATAGATAGAATTGTATTTTGTTCATTGCATTGTTAAAAATCAAAATCATGCATCATTTAGTTTAGAGTAGTGTAGATGCATTCCATAAAGGCCAAGGTGGATTAATTATGAGGAGAATGTAAATTTGTGCTTTAATACATAGCATTGCATGAGGACATGACAATGTTCAAGTGTATGGGATTTGATATGAGCAAAAACTCATATCAATTTATCAACAAATCATCCTAAAACACAAGAAAAATACCTAAACTTTGTGCTATAAAGCGGAATTATGTGGTATGTTTTGTGTTTGTGCTCAAATAGGTAAGAAGGATACATTTTCAAGCAAACAAAGGAAAATCAAGCTTAATTTGATGAAAAAGACAAAGAAGGATCAAAAGTGACAAGACTTTGAAGTGCAAGGACCTATCTTGACAATCTGCCAAAGATGAAGGACCAAAAGTGTAAATATGACAAAGTCAAGATCAAAGTCAAATCTGGTCAACTCTCAAGTCAACCAAGTCAAAGGAGCTTTTTGATCAAGTTTGCAAGTGGAAGGACTTAAATTGCCAAAAGAATGAAGAATATAGCTCAAAATTACATTCTGCCAAGTTAAAGGACTAATTCTGCCATTTTTGGAAAGTAAAACTGAGCTTGATCCGTGTGATACACCTTCAACCAATGGGAGTGCAATAAACAAGTGACAAGGATCACCAAGTCAGCTCATTTATTACCCACTAGCGCCGCCAGCATTAATTGAGCAAATCCCAACAGTGTTGCGCACTAACTTCCTTTTCCACCAATAGCAATGCAACATGCAATAATAAGATTATCCAACTTGGATAATGATCCATGTGCCTAGCCCTTAACCAATGACAATATGACACGTGTCATCTTCTTCAACGCATATTACTAGGATCGAGTTTGAGCTAGAGGCAATTTCAGGAGATGGTATAAACATCAAAAGTGATCATTTTCAAGAGACGAATTCAATTATCACAATCAATTACACTCAAGATCAAAAACAAATAAATCCCCAAATGCGTTCATAACCTGCCAAAATCAATTGAGCTGAATTGTCCACGTGGAAGTTTCTGATTGGATCTAACACGTCACCAACCCCAACCACTTCACATCTGTAGTCTATAAATACCCTAGATTAACTCATTTCTTATGTAGTAGAAAAGTGTGAAATCACACACACTTTTAGTTTTTCTCTCATCCTTCTTAGTTTTAGCTTAACAACTCAAGAGTCTGACAAACTCTTGAGTCTGTTATAGTTAGTTGTAACAAACTTACCAGTTCTGTAACTACCTTCTCAATTCAATCAGTAAACATTTCAATTTTCCCTCCAAATACTCCATTACTTTTCTACTGTTCATACTTGCACTTTGTTACCTTGAGATGCTGTTAGTTTGTTATGATCACCACTTGATCATAGTGAGCTAATTGTGAAGATTGTAGCTGTTGTACATGTTTTGTTCATCCAATTCGAAGTTCTAGCAGATTTTGAAGAAATCAGTTCATTAATGGAGATTTGGTGTTAGAAAGTTGTTGATTGGTAGTTGATTGATGTGTTCTAGTGCTAAGGTGGTGATTAGCACTAGATTAGAGAGCTCAGCGCTCCTCTACTCCCCAAAGGAGGCTTAAGCATAAGGTTTCACTTTCTGAGTTACTAGTTCCACTTAACTGTTGAATGCATGCTTCATTCCTAGTTATTTTTTATTGATTGCATGATAAAATGTGTTCTAGCTTGTTATTGAACTGATTTCAGTGATTTGTAGCTTAAGTGTAGCTTAATCTTGCTTATAGCCTTAGTACTTGTCCTGTTTTTCAACATTCATCAGTAACTTTAGCCTTATAAGTCATTTAGAGTTCTTGTTGGTTAGATTTCTTGTAACCAGTTCAAATACACTTCATATCAGCTATAGAACTTAGTTTGTTATAGCTCTTTACTCAGTCTAATCATTTGATCAAAAATCCTTCATAAAAGTTTCAAAATATATCAGAAAAGTAGTGTTTGGTATTAGCTTAAAAGTAGTTTACAAGTGTTTGCAATTGGAAAACTTTGGTTCATTTCTAGTTAACTAGTCATAACAAATAGTTTTCAGTCATTAACTAGTCAAAATTTTGGTCAAAAAGGCAATTGGTCATTAAAAGGTTTGGGTCAGTTTTTCACAAGTAAACTATCAGATAGTTTTGATTTTCAAATGCTTAGCATTTCTTTAATCCTTGATGAAAACCTTTGAAACCAAGTCTCATTTTCAGTCAACATATGAACTTTGAATGTGTAAAAGGAATTTGTATAGTATCCAATATTGAGTAAGGAATAAGCAAAAGAATAAGCACTAGAGCAAATTCAATTCCCTGTAGTAAAATGCAAACTGATTTCTCATATCTCATTTTCTACTTCATAAAGTAGCTGATTTTCTTTCACATTTCCATTCCAATAGTGTTCCTAGATAAATTTTGAGATTTTGAGCTTTTTGAAAATTCTGGTCAACGAAAGTCAACATAAGCACAATTTTGGCTTATTTTCAGATTTAGGACTTATTACTTGATGATTTTCCTTGAGACTTGATTTCCCGTCTTTCTTTTGAGCTGTTTAACAAGAATTTTCATTAAAATCAAGTAGTGCAAGTCTGGCTTAACTGGTAGCTTATTTTGAGCTTATTGGATTTAGCTTATCAGAGTTATAGTCACTTTTAGCTTAATTCCTTGGATAGGTCTAACTAATTTTCAATTTTAAGTCGTTTGCAACTGGTTTGATCAAATTTGGTTGAGAAATAAGCTCAAACGAGCTTATTGAAGTTGAGAACCCGTTTTTGTTGAAATACTTTTAAAATTTGCATTTTAGTCCTTATAGTATTAAACTGTTTTTAAACTTAGCTAATCTTTCTACTTTTTAGGGTTTTCAAATAATTAGTCCTTGAATTTTCAGATTTGTTCAAAAGTAGTTAGTTAGTTTCAAGTTAGTTGAAATCTGGTTGATTTGTTTGGATAATTTTCATTTTTAGTCCATATAGATTACTGTTTTTACACATTTAGTCCTTAGACTTTTTAGCTTAACATTTTTATCATTTATATTTCATAGAATTTACATTTCCAGTCCTTATAGTTTGTAGAATTTACATTTGGCATTTTATTTGAATATAAACTTGGTATGTGCATCTTGTTTTACATATAAGTAGACGGTATTTTTCATTTTAGCAAGGCTTGTTTGAATTAGCAATAGAATATCCAAAAAAACTTTACCAACCAAAAACAATTAAAAACCCGATCTTGTTAGGACTTTCAATTTGTTAAGAACTGAGAAAAATGAACTTCAACTATACACATTTCAGAGTTTCACATTCACTAATGTGTCACAAGTAGCTAATGCAGCACGTGATATTGAGATGCTTTTCGAGAGGGATGAGCTCGA
Organism: Glebionis coronaria; assembly: GCA_025667525.1. NCBI lineage: Eukaryota > Viridiplantae > Streptophyta > Magnoliopsida > Asterales > Asteraceae > Glebionis > Glebionis coronaria. The sequence continues at coordinate 399,358,519 of CM046882.1, forward strand.
GAATGTAGAGCGTCCGAAGAAGAGGTACATCCCATCCACCAGACTTAAACAATTTAACTCCCATTATTACTTGTCAACTTATATGTTATGTCTTATCCAATTATAATCTTATAGACACAGAGGAGGAGACCGATCCCAATCGGCTACTCCACATCAGAACTACAGGAACCACGGTCAGTCATATGACCGTAATCGATTAGATAAGAGGAGCGGTGGTGATAATTACCACGGCAGCTCAAACTCATCTGGCAGCTACAGGTGATTCTTTAAGCACCGGAAATACTAAACTATCGTGTAAAACAGATCTTAAATTTTTATAAATTCCAACAGAGATGCTGGACAGGGGCGTGACCAAAACAACAGAGGTCAGCAGTTTGCCCGACCGGCAAATTCTGGTAATTTTAAATTTCAGTCAATCAGCCTTATTTCAGTTAAGTTATCAGGATCGTGACACGTGTTTATCATCGTAAATCAGGTTCTCAGCAAACCACAGCTATTTCTACCGGGTATTCTTATCCCACTTGCATCACATGTGGGAAGAAACACACGGGACTTTGTCGTCGTGGTACGGGTAGTTGTTACAAGTGTGGTCAGCCGGGTCATTTGAAGAGGGATTGCAAGAGCGGGGATGCTGCCGGTACCCCAGGCCAGATTCCTCAGATTTTACCTCCACCACCACCAATACCACCAACCACTGGTCGTGTCTACACTACTACCCGTGAGCAAGCAAATAAGACCAGAGGTACCATTACTGGCATTTTGTTTATACACGGACAGTCTGCCTGCGTGCTTTTCGATATAGGCGCCACACACTCAGTTATATCTACTTCATATGCTGTTAGAATAAAGATGACCCCTACGCCACTAGACAGTGTACTTAGTATATCTACCCCTATGCGAGACTCTGTACTCATTACTCAGGTGTATAAGGATCTCCCTCTTGAGTTTGATGATAAAATCCGTCCAGTCAGTGCCCTTCCTTTAGATATGTGTGTGAATTCGATATTATTCTGGGTATGGATTGGTTGTCGGTTCATCGTGCCACCATAGATTGTCATGCTCACCGGGTCATCTTTGGTGATGTCCATACACCAGAGTATATTCACCGGGGCTTCCTACCAGGAAGACATGTTCAGATCATTTCAGCTTTACAGGCTCGTACCTTACTATACCATGGTTGTGAGGGTTTCCTAGCTACAGTTCATGACACGACTTCGGAGGCACCTTCAATTCATGATCAGCCAGTGGTGTCAAATTTTCCAGATGTCTTTCCAGAGGAACTCCCAGGCTTACCTCCCATGCGAGCGGTAGAATTTGGTATCGATCTCATTCCAGGTGCAGAACCAGTATCTAAAGCTCCTTACCGTATGGCTCCTATAGAGCTTAAGGAACTGAAAGATCAACTTCAGGAACTTCTAGAAAGGGGTTTCATTCGTCCAAGCGTGTCACCTTGGGGCGCGCCAATTTTGTTTGTCAAGAAGAAGGATGGTAGTATGCGACTGTGTATTGACTGCCGTGAGTTGAATAAGCTCACTATTCGTAACCGTTACCCACTTCCTCGTATTGACGATTTATTCGATCAGCTTCAGGGTGCCAAGCACTTCTCAAAAATCGATCTACGATCAGGCTACCGTCAGCTGCGTGTAAAAGAGCAGGATATATCCAAAACTGCTTTTCGCACGAGGTACGGTCATTACGAGTTTGTTGTTATGCCATTCAGTCTCACGAATGCGCCTGCAGTATCTATGGACTTGATGAACAGAGTCTTCCACGAATTTTAAGACAAGTTTGTGATCGTATTCATCGATGATATCCTTATTTTCTCCAAGTCCAAAGAGGAACATGAGAATCATCTCCGTATAGTTTTGCAGATTCTCAAACGAGAAAAGCTATATGCTAAATTTTTGAAGTACGAGTTTTGGTTGAATACAGTGGCGTTTCTAGGTCATATCGTTTCTACGGAAGGAATCACTATGGATCCTGCGAAGGTAGAGGCTATCACCAAATGGCCAAGACCCACATCTGTCACAGAGATACGTAGTTTTCTTGGGTTGGCGGGTTATTACCGCAGGTTTGTGGAAAACTTCTCACGTTTGGCGTTACCATCGACCCAACTTATGCGAAAAGGTGAGAAGTTTATATGGACCGAGGAGAGAGAAAATAGTTTTGAAGAACTCAAGCATCGATTGATCTCAGCATCGATTGATCTCAGCACCGATACTTACTCTTCCATCCGGTACAGGTGGTTATCAGATTTACAGTGACGCTTCAGGAAAGGGCTTAGGTTGTGTTCTTATGCAGCATGGTAAATTCATTGCATATGCTTCGCGTCAACTGAAGTTGTATGAGAAAAATTATCCTACTCATGATCTAGAGCTCGCAGTAGTCATTTTCGCCCTTAAAATCTGGAGGCATTATTTATACGGTGAGTCGTGTGATATCTTCACTGATCACAAAAGTCTCAAGTACATATTTACCCAACGGGAGCTGAACATGAGACAGCGGCAATGGTTAGAACTGCTGAAAGACTATGACACTAATATTCAGTATCACCCAGGTAAAGCAAATGTAGTAGCAGATGCCCTTAGCAGAAAGTCAGGTATGATAAATGGCATCAAAGTTCAGGAAGAAATTATTCGGGACTTAGAGCGGTATGATATTGAGCTCTTAGTACGCGGACAGAGGGGATACTGGGCTAGTCTGAGGGTCGAACCGGATTTACTCTCTAGGATTAAAGCCGCACAAAAGGATGATGGTGAAATCTGGGCAATTGTCTAGAACATTGACCAGCAAACCGAATTTCGCATCGATGACGATGGTATCGTATGGCAGGGTACCAAACTCTGCGTTCCAGAAGACCCTGCTCTCAGAGAAGCCTTAATGACTGAGGCTCACAGCTCTCTGTTCTCTATCCATCCAGGTTCCACTAAAATGTACCACGATCTTAAGCAGCATTTCTGGTGGAGTGGCATGAAACAGGATGTCGCAACTTTTGTGTCTAAATGCTTAACCTGCCAGCAGGTTAAGATAGAGCATCAGCGTACCGGTGGTCTCCTTCAGCCGTTAGACATTCCAATGTGGAAATGGGACAAGATCTCTATGGATTTTGTCACTGGACTACCACAAACTCAGCGGAGACATGATGCAATCTGGGTTGTTGTCGATCGTTTGACCAAGTCGGCACATTTCATTCCTATCCGTAAAGATTTCGCAGTCAGTAAATTAGCAGAACTATTCACCAAGGAAATTATACGGTTACATGGTACACCTTCAGAAATTATATCAGATAGGGACCCACGATTCACTTCTCATTTCTGGAAAGGTTTGCATAAAGCTTGGGGAACTAGGCTCAAGCTCAGCACAGCTTTCCATCCGCAGACAGACGGTCAGTCAGAGCGTACCATCCAGACCTTGGAGGACATGCTACGCGCCTGTGCATTAGAATGGACAGGACACTGGGATGACTATATTTGCTTGGTCGAGTTTGCCTACAACAACAGTTGGCATGCTAGTATCAAGCATGCTCCATTCGAGATGTTATACGGCAGGAAATGTCGTGCTCCTATTTGTTGGGATCAAGTAGGAGAACGGTTGATTGAAGGACCAGAATTAATAGAACTGACCAATGAAAAGGTCGTCATTGCTAGGGCAAAACTGCAAGAAGCGCGTACTCGCCAGAAGAGTTACACCGACAAGCATCGCAGAGATCTATCCTTTCAGACTGGGGATCGTGTGTTCCTCAAAGTATCACCCGCACGCGGCGTCAGACGTTTTGGCCTCAAGGGAAAGCTCAGCCCTCGTAACATCGGACCGTTCGAAATCCTTGAACGTATTGGTGAAGTGTCATATCGATTGGCGTTACCACCTCAGCTTTCACACGTCCACAACGTGTTTCATGTATCATTACTCAAAGGGTACAACTATCATGAGCTTCACAAAGTGAATTATCCACTCGATCAGATTCGGGAGGATCTATCTTATATAGAGGAACCCGAAGCAGTTTTAGATCGCCAGGATCGAGTTATGAGAAGGAAGACCATTCCTTTCGTCAAAATCCTGTGGAGGAACCATACCGAGCGGGAGGCCACTTGGGAAACAGAGGAGTCTATACGGACTTCTTATCCTCAGTTTCAATTTTGATTCGGGTATGTCTTTTCAGCTTTTATATCTTCCAGCTTATTAGCATTTTCGTCTTTTACTTCAGTCAGCTTAAATACCTTATAATTCGAGGACGAATTCTTTTTAGAGGGGAAGAATTGTAAAACCCAGTACGGCCGTATCCTTAATTCGGGGACGAATTATTCTTTTTAGAGGGGAAGAATTGTAAACCCGTATTTAAATCGGGAAATGTAAATACGCGGTTTGATTAATTAAACTATTTACGTAGAAACTATTGACGAAAACAAACGCGAGAAATTATATATACAAGTATATAAAAAAAAGGAGTAAGAAGTAAAAGGGCCAAAGGGGCCGGTTTGTTTTAAAAAAAAGGAAAGAAAAATTTTGGGCCAAGCCCATTTTAAGAAAAATAAAAACACGGGACTTAAAACCTCTCCCATAATCAGACGACATAACACAAAAAAAATTAGGATTACCCTTTCTTGTTTGGCCGGCGAGAAGAAAAAAAAAGGGGGGTGTCGAGTTTTGTGTTCTTCAAACCAGGTAAGCATATCACATAAAATCATGATTAGGGTTTCGGTTTGGGTAACGTTATGGGAACCGAGACATGGGCATGACTCGGTGGTGCTTGTTTTCAGACCACCTACAGCCTCAGACCAACAGTGGGTATGTACCAATCAGGGGTGTCGGGTTGTTTTTGGTAAAGGAAACCGAGACCACGGCAGGTCTTGGTGTATTATGTTGTGGCCGGCCGAGAGACAACAACCCAAGTCGGGTCTGTTTGTGTTGTGTTCATGGAACCGAGGCTCCACAGCCTCGGTGGTCTCTCCTCTGCCCAGCCGTGACCCACACAGGGGTGGCTTAGGGTGGTGTTTCAGTCATCGCAGCCAATAAAACCCCATCGGGGGGTAAATTAATTTAGGGGGGCGTTTGGCTATGTTGAAAACGGTGGGAACTCGACTAAAACGGTGGGAACATAATATAGAACAGTGGGTATTCATTAAACATGAAATTAAATTAATTAAATCCAGATTAGCGACAGATTAGCGAAGCTAAATTCTGTCGCAGTTTAATAAGTGACAGTTTTATTTTTATAGTCTTTAAGGACAGCTTTTAGCGACAGTTTTAGTGACGCAGTTTTCTGTCGCAGATTTATATAGGCAGATTTAATCATAATATGTTGATTTGTTTAGTGCGACCGAGATAGGGTATCTCGGTAGGCTCGGGACATTATTATAATAAATAATACGAATATTTTTATATTATACCTTTTTGAACTAATTGTTTTATAAACGTTTAAAATATATTTTAAATGTATTAAATTAAAATAGAGCTTTAATATTTTAAAAGGGTAAAATTTTATTAAATGAATTAAATTATTTTGGGAACTTTCTAATTTTAGAAACTTTCTATTTTAGCGGGATACTTAATATAGTATTACTATAGCGTCAGAAATACGTTTGTACCGTAACTAATAGTAGAACGATAATACATTCAACTGAATTATTATAAGATCAGATTTATCAGTTAATATACGTACGAAATTTCAGAAATAAAATAAATAAATGAGAGGCCAATAAGAACATGGAATTAAATAAGCGAATATCGGTTTACTTATTCACGTCCCTTATTCATGTAGCTCGAGTGAAACCAGAGTAGACTTTCTGTCAGTTGATCTCGCTCGGTTACTGGACACGAGGTACGGATTTCTGTCCTTTCAGTAAGGACTTCCTTTCTATGCATTATTAGGATTCCCCGTCTGTAGCCAAATGTTTTTCCCTAGTATATGTTTAAGCTATCAGTAATCATGTTAAAAACGAAATAAGTTGCCTGAGCATTATATACAAGCACGACCAGTTTATGTACTAGTTACGGAGGTACCGTAACCACGGCACTAGAGGCACCGGTGTCGTGACTCACATGCAGGAGAGTGATATCCTGCATCGTCCCACTCATGTTCATGTTGGCCATTTTTATATGTATGTTTAGTGGGGCGTATGGATGCATCCTAGACTTATCAGTTTACAAGTTATCAGGGTGAATGTGGTGTGTGCTCTACATCCTTCACATTGGAGCTGATCCCTCCACCCAGCATAGTATTTAGAGGTCACCCCTCTACAGCATGATCAGGTCACCCCTCCAGTTATTCATGCACGGTTGTTACAACACGTGACCTATATAAGCTCTGGCAATTAAAATATAGTAAATGCATGTTTTCAGAATTAATAGTTATATTTCAGTTTCAGTATATATGAACCAGGTTACTCAGATTTTATGCAGAGTTTTACCACATGTTACATATCAGTCTTATAGCTTCATTGTTGTCTTCTATTCCATTACTTTCAGTACATTCTTATCATGCTTTATCCGTTCACTGAGCGTTATGCTCAGCCGTAGTTTCCTTTCATGTTTCCAAACGGCAGGTACACAGGGATGATCTTAGGACTTCTAAGAGAGTACGTGCAGATGGGAGCTATCTAGACTCCTTTATTTTTATGCACACATTATATTACTTTGGTTGTTTGGACACTGTTTCGTCCTTTTCTTTCAGTACTTAAATCTTTATATTTTGAGCTTATGTTTTGGACTACCGATGTTTGATTCCGGTATTTTCGTATGGTCAGTTAATGTTTAATACATTGCCTTGCATGCTTTGATGACACGCCATAAATACACGTAACGGTCTATTTATCCAAGTGGGGTGTTACAAGAACTGTTGAACCTATTATCGCTAATAAACCAAAAGGCAGCACTCTATATAAGATGACAACATACATCAGAAAGAATAAAGAGACTAAGGAGATGCCTAAGGTAACAAAGCAACAAGTTCTGAGAAGTGTACATACTTCCCAAGAAGGAGATAAAGAAAAATAACAAGTACCTGAGGAAGGTACATCACAAATAGGGTAAGAGAAAATACCTAAAGAAGAGGATGGAACCTCTAGAGGTATGAAAAGAAAACAATCAACTTGAAAGAAATCTCTAGCAAGGAAAAAGGTGAAGTTTACAAAATATGATGATAGCAACAGTGATGAAGAACAAAATAAAAACCTAAAGATAGTTGAATTTGAAGTTTAGTATGTAGATACAGAGGTTTTGGGTAAGAAAGCTTATATTGTCAATTGGGAATGCAGAATTAACAATGAAGTAGAATCCCATGCTATTTACAGAGCTGATGGATCACATAGGTTTTTTTAGTGGTTGGAAGATGTGTTTCATATCTTTGATAGACTAGACTTACAAGAGTTATATGATCTTATCAGAAAACTTAGTGAAGGAAATCCTGGACAATCAGAAATGATTTTGCTTGCTGAACTTAAGGTAACATATGAGACACCAGATAAGTATAAAGAAGATTTCTAGAAAGGACAAGAAGGTTAATGAAGTGACTTTTACTCTTTTACAAGAAAGAAGATATCCTTTTGAGAGAAGAGTTACTAGAAAGGATGTTGGATCTTCAACTAAAAGTTTCAGAAGAGTCAACTAGATCTTTGAAGTTAATAAAATTGATCAGACAGCAGATCAAGGATTTGGAAAGAGAAGAAGACGCTGAGAAAGAACTTTAAGTGTTTGGCTTTCAGCCACACTTCATAAATGGTAATCAGTTTACCATGTCTTATACACATAAGAACTGGCTACTCCATAGGAAAACAGTTTATGGTAAATACTTCTCAAATTCGTTGATAGATGGTAGTTTGCTAAAAACTACATGGTCATTAGCTCACCATGCATAATTGCAAAGAGTTGGCTAGTCTAAGAGAAAACGACTCTAGGTAAAGACATCTCAAACCTGTTAAATGGTTAACAGTTTACCGAAAATGTAGGGTAATTAGTACACCTTATTCTAGATGAATAAAGTATTGGCTATTCCATAGCAAACGGCTAACTGCTAAAGAACTATAAAATCCGTTGATGGCTGGTGGTTTGCCTAAAATCATGAAACCAATACAAATCTGTTTGTTGTTAATTGTTTTATTTCAGGTGAGTAGATTCAAGGAGGTATGGACTTCAGGGAAGTTTTGTCATCATCAAATAGATACAAGTGATAATGCAGCAAAGACAAGAGAACCTTCAAGTCTATATATCAAGAGCTCTTTATTCTTATACAAATTGTGAAGTCAAGATTGTTGTAGAAAGTAAAGAAAGAATGTTTTTGATTCATTACATAGAAGATCATACTTTGAAAACAAGATGGAGTTCATAAAGAAGTGAAGTTGATCTACAAGAAGTGTTTGAATGCATTTTGTTGGTACAAAGATCAAGACTGCAAGTCCTACCCAGATACTTATAGTGAAGTTTGAAGACATGTATTTGTATACATTCAACATACAGAGAAACAAGAAGATAACCAATTATCATTCATGTTTAGGGGAGGATTGTAGGGAATTATTTGTATAAGTACCAAGTACCATTAGTGTTAGTACCAAGTACCGTTAGTATTAGCAAGTACTATTACTGTATGCGCGGTACATGTAAAGTACCGTTAGGATTAAAGTGTAAGTACTGCTAGTATAGATAATGACTGTTATATCTTTAATAAAAGTGTGTTCTAGTTATAATGGGAGTATATCGTGTGTGATATACGTATCCCAATATAATATTCTAGGAGTTCCTTGTACTATAAATGGAACATAGGTACGATGAGTTGTATGTACCTCAACACGAGTTTTACGATTAATAAGAATCGAATAGTTAGTAGAATTTTATGTTCTTCTTTGCTTATATAAGTTAGATTCCGCATAACTTATTTAGGTTGAGTAAGAGTCTCTTACGTGCTCTAGTTTGTTTGCAGGCTATTGTACAATCTTTAACAGAATCTCAATCTATTTAAAAGGATCAACAATGATGTTGCAACGCAAGGTGCATAAGCAGAAAGGCTTATTATAAAGCCATAACATGAGATCAATCATTCAACCATAGTCTGTCATAGCAAGGTTTTATGTATCATGATATTATCATTGCATTACTTTCTATTGTACACAATGCCCAAAGTACACATAATCTATTATTTGTTATCTATTTTTATTTAAACCTAGTAACCTTGACCAACGCGTGACCCCAACAATGCACGCAAAAGTACATGTTTCCCAAATGGCCACATAGAGGGTACGCGAATATACTATCAATCGGCATTAGGATTAGAGGCATAGATAAATGTGTATTATGGGTTTAAATAAAGATAAAGAATATAACCAAAGCAATTTTGTTTCTAGAAACGTTTGCACACATCTAGATATATACGTCTATCTTGACGTTAATAAAGTTTACCTTGCTAAGCTTAGCATGTTGTTTCTTTTTATTATAAAACCGGTTTAATATGATGGTTGAAAAGATGACTCGACCAAATCAATTTAAACCTGAGTTTTAAATCATTAGTTGTAAGTTTCCTAACTTTGCTAAGCAAAAAATCAATTTAGAAATTAAGGCATTCATTTTGTTTTCGTATATGGACATTTTGATAAGATTAAAGCATTCTTATAACATTTAATCTTTTATTTAGTAAAGCAAAATGATTAGTGGAGGCTTTTTTATCAAGAAACTATCATGATACCCGCGCAATACGACGGCGAGTACTCGTATACGATTTTTGAAGAGAACAAATGTTACTCTCTTACCCATTAAGTTTGTATTCATACTAATGTTAAACTTGTAAAAAATTGAACTAAAATAAACCCACTAAAAATAAAAAAATCTAAAAGTTAATAAAAATAAATCAAAATGAGTACCGAGTTAAATAGCACAAGTTTAAAAAATATAGTGAAATTAGAATATAAAAATAATAAATAATAAAAAAATTTCTAAATTAAAACTAAAAATGTTATATTTAAATAGGTTGTTACAAAAGTTTGTTACAAAAGTTTGTTACAAAATCTTGTTATAAAAGGTCATGGTATATGATTCTGAGAATGAGGATTTGCTAATATATGATCTGATGGTCTAACATGGTGGTAGATGGTGGTGGTAGCCATTGTTGAAGCTTAGAGAGAGAGAGTGGTTGTGTGTGTAAAGAGAAAGAAAGGAAAATGTAATAGAAAATGAAAAAGAAACACAATCAACACCCTCCTTGGAAGCCTAGGAGGGGTATATATAGTCACACACGCTACTTAAACTATACAACATACCTAGTCTAGTCTAAGCGTGTGTGACTATGATAACTAATGGGAATTCTTAAATGTCGTCACATAAAGTGAATTTCCAACAATCTTCCCCCATGGGACGACATGTAGAATTCCTTACAATATTCTTCCTAACAAGTACATAATGATTAAGAACAAGAGCTTTCATGAAGCGTCCAATGCTGATGAAGTCTTATGAGGCATTCGTATTCAAAACCACTCATCTTTAAGGTAACTTGTAGAAGAAATACTGTAACGGCACGAGCTAAGTAACCCATACACTTCTGGTTAAGGAGAAGCTTCTGAATTAACTTCCCCCTAATTCATGCCACATAAACTTGATGTAGAAGCTTTTAAATAGCTTCCCCCTAAACCGACAATCCTCGTAAGCAACTTCAAAGCTTTCAATAAAGCTTAGAATGATTAAGCGCACAGCGGAATCTAACAAGCAAATCCCATCATATAACATGATAACGTTGCTAAGAGGGATTGAAAGTAATGGGTACACCAAGTAGATCAACAACTTTTCATCTCACGCTTCAATAATTCTTCTGAATTTTTCTTCCCCCTGAGAGTTCAAGTTATGCATACCAGAAAGAATCAAGACATTTCTTCCCCCACATAGTTGAAGAAAGTAAATCAATCCCAATTATGAAGCTCAAATACTGAAGTGGACACTTTATCCCATTCATGAAGTTGGCATCGTAACACCAGAGTCAATTAAGTCCCGGAAATGCACATATCTTCTTCCGGAGATGCACCAGAGTCAATTAAGTCCCGGGAATGCATATAGGATAATGATGATGAATATTTTCAACAACCAAACAATTAAACATCGAATCAGTAGTGTACCGTTTAGAGATTGATAACGCCACGAGTTAAAACACTGATTTTCTCTGCGGCTATGACAAATGTTATCCGGAATGTCTTCAAATTAAAATAAGGTATGAAGTTCATCACGTGTACTCGTTGTGCGTTCAATGTGTCTTCTTCTTCCCCCTTGATGGTTTCGAAAATCGGAACCATCAATAAATCGTACGCACATGTACCTGAAATCTCGTGAGAATAATAAATAAGCAGAATTATATATTTTGTGAGAATCAGCTGCTGATCGAAAATCTCTACTCATAAACTCTCCATGGCCACCTTTACCAACCCACGTGAAAGCAATTTGAAGTGACCACTGATAGAATGAACCAGATACATCAAACATGAAGCTGAATAAAAATCCTTTGATCTTGTGACTTAAGCTTGCACTATTGTTGAATGAAGAACGGTGGAGAAATCTCTAAGTACTCAATGCATCACTGAAGAAGTCTATAAGCACAACACCTCTTGAAATTATCCACGTCGACTAAGCGCGTGACACTGAGTACAACAATGTAACCCCTTTAAGTGATAGTTATCCGAGTCATCAACCATCCACCCCGAACCCGGAAACTAGATAACCAAGTCGTCATTCTAAGATTAAGCACGAGCAAGTTATCTTTGAAGATAAAATAAATACACGCCTTCGAAAAATCCGTCTTCAACGTCACGTAATTAATACCCGATCAAACAAATCCGTAGCCACCAAAAAATCGCCAAATTTTTCTTTGGTCACGTCAAAATAACTTTCATCACAATGTCTCGTCACTTTGTCACGTCACTTGTTGTCTCGTCCCGATGATGACCGAAGTATAACATAATATACACAAAATTTATACAAAAATACAAATTTTGTGTTAAAACATTGTGTGTATACCCGGCCCATTTGAGAGTCCATGGCCCAAAAACACTCGGCCCAAATTGCAATGTTTAGAACCCGGTCCATCAGCCTTGGGATATTACTCACACACCCCTAATCTGTCTTAACCCTAAACACTCATAATCTTGCGCCCCCTTTTCTCTCCCATCTGAAACCATCCTTACTTAGTTAACATCGCCCCACCTCAAACCTCATCTAAACATCAATCCCATCTAATCATCCACATCTTAAACAAATCCTTTATCCCATATCCATACCAAAGATAATCTAGTACCCATCAAACCGAAATCAACATCAATCGCAGTCCCATCGAACCAAAGAAGACATGAAACGAATTTTTTCTTCAAGATCCGTGAAGGGATTTCGGGTAGGTTTGTTTACTTGATTGCATGTGTTTTTAAATCGAAATAAAGATTGAATATAACACACTTGTTAGTATTCATTCTTTAAATTTGAAAATTAACGAGGGTTATTCCTTATACACGATCTGTGATGATGGATTTAGTTTTGTGAGTGAATAGTTAGATCTTTGTGATTTTGACGATTCTAAGTCACGAAAACTGAATAGTCTGAGATTGTATGTTATGATTTTTAAGTTTTCTGTTTGAGTCCGAGTCTTAGATGAGATGGGGGTTAGGAGACGAATGGTTTAGGTTTGTTATGGTGTTGATGGAGAGTTAAAAGGTGGGAGTGTCAAATCAGGCTCAGTGAGTTAACTGAGTCAATTCGGTAATTACCGAGTTGACTCGGTTGAGATGGTTTCGGTCAAGTGGTTTCGGTCAATTGTTAAGTTAAAAACTACATGGTCATGTATTTTTAAACTGCATCGTAGTCAAAAAGTATAGCCATCGCAGTCAAACATTTAGCCCCATCGCAGTCTAAAAAAAATTATAGCCATCGCAGTCTAACAACAAAATGGCCATCGCAGTCTAAAACTTTAGACCCATCACAGTCAAAAGAAACTATGTCCATCGCAGTCTAGTACCCCCATCGTAACAAGATGCTACCCATCGCAGCGAGACATCGCAGGCGAGACATCGTAGGCGAGTCATCGCAGGCGAGTCATCGCAGGCGAGTCATCGCAGTCAACCCATCGCACTCAATGCGATGTTGCCATCGTAAAGATGACCAACAGAGAAACTTATCCAACGGTACTTTTTCCTGATTTTCAGGATCTGTGTTTTTCTGGGTAAAACTTATCTTCATCTTAAAAAAATGCAAACAAAAGAACCCATAACCAGGACAGATCTGAAAATGTGACTATTGGACCAGAGGGATGTGAATACCAGCAGATATGACCGTGATTTGTTACTAGTAGGGGACCACTAAAACCAGATATGACAAAATATAAAACCAGGGACTTAAAAAGATGACAACTTTTGACCATGAGAAAACTCACTTTGATTATAGATATGAATACCAGATATGAGACAAGATGAGACAAAGTTTCTGTTTAGACATATTGTGACAAAAGAATCAAGAATATTACAAAAACATATCAGACGTGATAAAAAGTTAACAAGACGGACCAAAAATTTATAGAACGAGACCCTAAAAAAATTTTAGACCACCAAATCAAAAACATGAACACGATCCAAGGATGGAACCGAGGCTCTGATGCCAATTGAGGATTTGCTAATATATGATCCGGTGGTCTAACATGATGGTAGATGATGGTGGTAGCCATTGTTGAAGCTTAGAGAGAGAGAGTGGTTGTGTGTGTAAAGAGAAAGAAAGGAAAATGTAATAGAAAATGAAAAAGAAACACAATCAACACCCCTCCTTGGAAGCCTAGGAGGGGTATATATAGTCACACACGCTACTTAAACTATACAACGTACCTAGTCTAGTCTAAGCGTGTGTGACTATGATAACTAATGGGAATTCTTAAATGTCGTCACATAAAGTGAATTTCCAACAGAGAAAGGCAACAATAACATTTATTTAGTATGCAAATAAGTCTAAAAATTCAGCCTTGCTGTTTTAAGAAAGTCCCAAATGCTTTATAAAATAGTTATAACTAATCTCTTAATTTATTTATTTTTGTTTTTTAATTTTTTAATAAGAACCCTAAAAATTTCTTTATTTGGTAAAAGTTTTTAAAAAAATTGTGAATAAATTTGATGGAGAAAAAAATACATAAAATTATAAGTGTCAAATTTGTGAAAATAAAAACTTAAATAAAAAAGAGGTAATTAATATAAGTTTAGTGGTTAGATTTTCAACAAATTAGATTGTGTTAAGTGTAAATTATAATTTTTCATATTATTTTAATAACTTTATAAAATAAACATATACTCATACATTTTATACCTTTAGATTTTTTACCATACAAAATAAACATATAACAAAAAAAATTATATAAAAACAAATGCATAATTATTAGTCGTAATAATATCACAATTACAAAATATTCATCACGCAAAACTTTCATACATTCGTATATTAAAACAGATAATAAAATAAATTTGATTTATTTATAAACTTGTGTGTGCGTGCACGAGACTTTTAACTACTAACGATAAGAAAAAATTTCAACATCTTCCGCATCCAAAGAGGAAAAGAATACAATTGTTAAAAGACCCATAAGGCATTCTTCTTTTTTGTAAAAAAGATAGGAGAATACTATGCCTCCAATCCCAAGACCACATATTTTAATAAAATGATAAAAAGATTCTTTACTTGTGTGTCGTAAAATAAAAAAAAGATACTCAAAATGATTAAGAGAACTAGACACTAGTGATGAAAAAGATATCACAAAAGAACGGGGGAAGGGGGAGGGTTGTTGTAACATCGTTTTTGTTATCCAAATGTATTGTTGATTTAGAGTTCTTAGTTGATGGATGAACGTGAGATTTGGCCCCTAGTATTCGAAGAAAAAGATGTTTTCAAAATAATATTTCTTTATAATATTATATAATTTATAATATAATAATATAAAAATATAACATATTATAATATAATATAATATAATATAATATAATATAATATAATAAATCTCTAATGTTCTTAAAAATATTATAGTAATAAAGGTTAATTAATAAAAAATATTATTATTCTCATTTATTGTTCTCATTTATTGTTCATGAAACGTCAAATATTATTAAATAAGTTTCATTTAATTAAGTTTATTAAAGAGTTACAAACATTGCTATACTATATAAGAACATTTGCTTAAGTATATACATAAAATCTTCAAGCATAGTTGTAATTGTAAACTTTAACAAATAAAAGTGTAAGCTTTTTAAACTCGGAGAATATCAATGGCAAAAACAACAATCTTTTCATTATGCTTCCTTAGTTTTCTCCTTTTGTGCTCTACGTATGTCGAAGTAAGTTGTTCGCGACTCTTATACTTTTGTCATTATTTTGTTATAGATTTCTTTTTAAAACGGACTATTTTTTTTCTCATACCGATTGTATAGGGAAATACATGGTGTGTTGCTCAAGTAGGTACCCCTAAAGATCGGTTGGTTCAATTTATCAACGATGTATGTTTGCATCTCGCATGTGAACCGATCATGCCAGGGGGGTCATGTTTTGAACCAGATAATTATTATAATCATGGATCATATGCTATTAATCTTAATTACAGGGCTACTGGTCAATGTGATACTAGCTTCGCAACCATAGCCGTCACAGATCCTTGTAAGTTACTTTCCCATCTTTATTGAATCAATAAAAAGTATTTTATTCAATTAAGATTATAGCCAACGTAAAGTATGATAAACCTTAATATCATGTTAACTTATCACATTAACTATATCTCTTGGTGAAGCTTTCCTTCGATGCCATTATCCATGAAAGGACGAACCTTATGTTGGAGTATTGAAAACGAAGATACCAAAATAAATCCTTTTGAAGTGTACTTTGAAAATTATATATGAAAGAGACACATCTTTTAGATAAAATAAACTTTATTCTCGACTTTATAGTCTTTTAACGAAGTGCGCATTTGCTTCAACTATGTTATGTTAACTAATAGTCGATCTCGATGTGCCACAAACAAGAAATTGAGGGTGACTATATTTTATTTATAAAAAAACACTACACATTAGGCTTTATAAAGATATAAAAACGTATTATTTGGAACCAAAGTTCACGAACTACATGCAAACGCAATATCACCGGATCATAGTGTGTAACAACTTCAAAACTCACAATGCAGCGAAATACCACTTTATAATGTTGTTTCATAATCACATACACTTTCACATAGAAAACAAATAAAAAGAAGCGTTTGAAACTTTTAATCCATTCAATAATTTAGAATCAGAGTTTACAAACATAAACATGTCACAACAATTGTATAAACTTTACAAAAATTAACTCAAATGTCATTGAATGTTAATCGATTGTTTTGCCTTCAAAATATCTTGTGTGAGTCCATGTCTAGCTTACTCCTCCTATGTACCCGAGAAATATATGTTAAAACGTCATCACAACAGTTGAGTGAATTCATAGGTTGTTAATTAAAAAGAAAGATTTTAAACACAAGAATCCCATCCACTGGCGATAATTAACACATCCAAAATATGTAATCTTCACTAGTATGCTATGCTCATGACACGGATGCGTTAACAACACAATTTGTCCTATTCAAGTATCTTGCCTGATACTCCTACCTCTTCGTACAACACAACCGGCTGGGCACCTTACTCACAAGTGTGACGTGTCCGGGTGAGGGACGTCATTCACAATGGATCCATTCGTCTGTACCAATGCTTACCCATTACAAGTAGTTAACGGTTCATGATTTTGCAAGGACTTTTTGATTGGAAATACACAACTTATCATTCCTAATAGTGGGTCATTACCCATAAAATCAACGCTTGTGTTTATTTTTTTAAAGGGTAACTGCGTATATCATTCCAAAGACATATAATTACGTATATATTCAAGCTAAACTCATAATTACGTATATATCTTTCTCATTTATCAAATTTGTCATATATATCCAAATTATTACTTTATGCATTTTTAATCTCGATAATCTTTTATATAATAAAGTATTAGATCATTTCAGAAATATCATGAAAAGTGGTGGTTGAAGAAAAAATTTTGACCAGTCAAAATGCTTGATTTTGACACAGGCAAAATCATACGATCTGATTGGCTAATAAAAAATCAAAATTGAATCCAGTTTTGTCAAAATTAAAAAAATTCATGCATAATAAAAAATAATTAAAATTTATATGTGTCAATGATGTGATTGAAAAAACTTTAGAAAAGAAGAAATAAATAGTTATACTTTAATGACTTATTTTTATATAACTTTTATGGACTTAAGTGTAATTTATAAATTTCATATTTTTAAGTAACTTAAAAAAAATTCCCTCTTGAACTTTATACACCTATATATTTTAAACATACAACATATATATTTTTCTAATAATAAAACATACATGTTATTTAAAAAGCACAACATACATATACGCACATAATTATAAATATCAAATGTAAAGCACGATTTATATTAAAAATAGTCAGGATTTTATATAATAGAACAACACGTATTTTTAATGGCGTTATGTGCTAACAACCACAAATAACGTCTAAAGTGAAATACAAAAAATATCAGGTAAACAATGACATTCATGCAACAAAAAATTATACAAAATATCAGTATAACACATCATGAAAAAATTATGTGAAATCCGTGTGTGCATGGATATTATAACTATCCAATATTAAAAAGTTAATATAACTTTTAAAAAAATATTAAAAATACAAAATCATGAATTTAAGAACTGTAACAATATTTAACTTAAAACTATTTTCCGTTATAAAATCCATCCAAATTACATGCGTGCGTGCAAGGGTTGATGTTTTTTTATACTAATAATCTAGATATAACAATTACGAATAAATATACTAAGTGTAAGAAGAGTTTAATATTCGAACTGTAATAACTGAATTGAGTTTTGTATTACTTTACATAAAACTTTAAATATATATATAATCTACTTAAAATCATAATAGCAAAAATTATTACTTAAATCATCATTTAGGTCTAAGTTTTGTGCATGCAAAAGTATTAAAACTAGTTGTTGAATTTATGGACCTAACTTGCAACCTTTTTCTCACTAGAGGGGTTACTTTTGTAACTCCTCAACCACTAACTCTTTTTGCTGTTTGTCTTATATTACATGTACCATAAGTGTCAACCCTACAAAGTTGCTGGACTATTTAAGCTATTTTTTTCTCATTATAGGTCATATCATCTTATAGCTTAGTCGTTTTCTCTCTCTCTCTCTCTCTCTCTCTCTCTCTCTCTCTCTCTCTCTCTCTCTCTCTCTCTCTCTCTCTCTCTTCCGTCTACTCTTTCTCTAACTAAAACAAAGATGTAATCGTTTGATTCTTGATTTCTTTAGTTCTTAGGTTGTATTGATCTTCTATTTCCAGATTGCATTCATTTGGAGACAATCTTTTCTTTTGTATGTTGATAGCTCACAGTTGGGGACTATCTTGTTTGGATCTTAAGTTAATAAAAGCACGTGGGGTGGTTGGTTGAGTGCAATATGGTTGTGGTGTTATTTATTTTTACATGGTATCAGAGCTCCTCGTTGGATCACTGGTTTAATCTTTTTTGAAAGAAAATTATTTTTGGAGGTTTTAAAGTTTTTGTTCTATCTCTTTTAATTATTACAGGATCTTTTATATTTTTGAAAGAAAATTATTTTTTGGGGGTTTCAAAGTTTTTTTGGTTTATCTCTTTTAATTATTAAAGGATCTTTGTTTATAAGGGTTTTGTTAATGGGTAATCATTGATTTTGGATAATCTAATTTTTAAAAAAAAAAACCCTAATTTTTCCTAATTTGGGGGTTTTGTTCTCCTAGTGTTTTCTGGTGTTTCTGATATTTCAGGTATTCGATTGAAGGTTAGATTGGTGATTTTTTGCTATATTACTTGATTTTTTTGTTAGGGTTACCTCTAGACTCGAATCTTGAGTAACTCTTGTGCTCTCTTCCGCTGGTTTTGTAACACCTCTCGCACTCTTATTTATCTGTTTTTTATTTATCTGTTTGTTCTCCATCTTGTACTTGCTCTTGACCTACCACTATAAGTGGTCTGGAATCCTGAGAACTAAGTGGTACAAGATCTAGAACTAGAGTTCTTGATTGAACATTTAAGCTCTTTATTTTTATTATTTGTTTTCCTTATTTCTTGTGTTGATTTATTGTTTTGTCTGTGGTTATAGCTCGTGATGTTACTCATGGTAGTGGTGGTAGTAATGTGATTAATGACCTTGATGCTAGTAACCCTCTTCATTTGTAAACTAATGATAGTAACAGTGGTTCTTTGATTAGCTTTAAACTGTCTGGTTGTGAGAATAACAAGGTTTGGGCTAATGCCATGAAAATTGCTCTTCATGCTAGAAATAAAATGAGTTTTGTTGATGGTACTTGTTTGAGAGTCACTTATGAATCTAGTGAACCTCTTACTAGTCAGTGGGATAGATGTAATGCTGTTATGTTATATTGGCTTCTTAATAGTATAATTGAGGACCTTTATCTTAGTCTTGTTTATGCTGATAATGCTGCAGAGGTGTGGAATGAACTAAAAGAGACTTATGATAAGTTATATGGTTCTATTTTGTTCAATTTGGTGCAAAAATTTAAGAATTTTAAACAAAATGGTTTGTCTGTCTGTCTTTGAGTACTATCATAAACTTAATTCTTTGTGGAGGGAATTTGATACGTTGACTAAGCTGACTCCTTGTACTTGTTTGGCTAAATCTGAGTTAGGTAAACATAATCAGTTGATGAAACTTATGCAATTCTTAATGGGCTTAGATGAAATTTATCAACCAATTAGAAGTACTTTGCTTACTCAAACTGATTTGCCTGATGTTAAAGATGATTTTGTGATTTTTTTTCGTGAGGAGTCTCATAGAGGTTTGGGTACTGTGTCTGTGGTCCCTAAACTACATGTCAATTCCTTTGTTGCCAAGACTGTTGAGAAATTTTAATAACTCTAGTTATGGTAATTCTACCAATAACTCTAGTTATGGGAATAACACTAACAGGAACAATAACAGTTCTGGTAGCAATGCCTCTTATGGTGGAAGTAATTCTTATAACAAGTTTAAGTATAATTCCTTGAAGTGTGAAAACTGTGATATGAAAGGTCATACCATAGATAGGTGTTTTGAGCTGATTGGATATCCCAATAGCTACAAAAGGAACTTTAAAAATAAAAATGTTTCTAACAACAAAGAAAACAACAAGACTTTTTCTAGTAACAATGTTGATATTCAAAAACTAGTGCTGCTAGTGATTTTACTCCTTTCTCTAATGATCAAATTTCTAAACTTATGAGTCTTATTGCTGAATAGAGTTATTCTAGTTGTTCTGGTAGTTCTGGTGTTCAATATAACATGACAGGTATTAATTACACTTTTTTAATGCCAATGTATTCTTTAACAATCACTTTTATAAGTGTTTTAATGCTAATCTCAAAGTTGGGGACCATGTTATCCATTTTTGTTGGATTATTGATTATATGCCAAATCAACACATTACTTATACAACTGAAAACATGATTGATGTGACTGAAATTTCTGATTTAAACATTAATGTTGGGCACCCTAATGGGATTGTTGCTAAATTAAAAGTGTTGGCAATTTCAAGATAACCAGTAATGTTGTATTATTTGATGTCTTGGCTATACCAGAATACACTGTTAGTCTTTTGTCTGTTAATATAATGATTAAGGACAGTAAGTTACAAGTAGGGTTTAATGAATATGACAGTGTAATTTAAGATTTGAACGAAAAGAACACTCTGGGGACTTGTAGAGAATGTGGTGGTTTGTATTTGTTTGATACTGAGTGTAACGCTCCTAATCTTAAGAGCAATTGCTCTATTATGTGTTGTCATGTCTCTAAGAGCTTAGGGTGCAGTCCACACCAAAATTCTGGTGTAATGGAAAAAGTGACTGCTACGTCAGTAATCCACTCCATAACACTAGAACTCTATAACACCAGAAATCAGGTGGTATGGTTAACACCAAATTTCTGGTGTTATAGAGGTCCCACTATAAAAAATTTTTAACAAATTATTTTATAAAATTTAAATTTTCATTAATAAAAAACATTACAAATAAATAAAAACATTACGAATAAATAAAGACATTAAAAAATCCGGAAAAAAACTTGCAAACTAAAAAAAATTACAAGACGAAATATTTTTTACGGGTTTCTTCCTTCAATTTTTTGACTTCGTCGATGTCCTTTTGAGCCCATCCCATAGTGTCCACTCCAAGAATCTTCAAAGCCTCGTTTCTTTTTGTAGCTTAAGAAATACAAGTCTTTCGCTCATCTCACGATCCAATTTTTCTTGCTTTTTTCCCGATCCGCTTGCATTTGTTGTTGAATCATCTCGGCAAATTGATCTTTTTGTGAGCCGGATGTGGCGGTTGAGCTTGTTGAACGTTGAGCTTTATCCTTTCGGGGAGCACCGGAAAGTCGGGGAATTTCGTCATCACCAAACATATCGGGCTCAATGGCTCGGCCTCGGTTCCTTTGTGGATGAGTGGACTCGGGATTTTTCCATTTATATTTGTTCCTCAAAAAAAGCCACGAACTTTTATGAGCAAAATCTCGGTTTTTGTTACCTTGTTTGTATAAAATTTCTACCTGAGTCATCAAAATTTCTTCATTTTCACCACTAAGCAACTTTGTTGAGTCGTATAGGGAACTAAACTTTTGGGGATTTTTTTTTGAAAAAAACGGATACTTTTGACCCCCAACGGTCAAAAAATTTTGACTTTTTTTGAAAAAACCAAATACTAGACGGTATGTTTAAAAGAAAAAATTTGGCTATAACGCGAGCCAGGGTAGGGTCTCACGCCATAGGCTCGCGTTATACTATCATTTTGGGCTGGTGGGTACGGCACTAGGGTCTATAATGCGACATGGGGTATGGTGTTTGGCGCCGTCGTCCTTGCGTTATACCCATGGCTCAAGCTATGGGTCACTATACCCTGGGCTCTAAGAGTGTTTGGCATAACAGACTTGGTCACCCATCTGACCAAGTTCTAAATGTCTTAAAATCCTCTTTGAAAATTGCTAAACCTGACATGACCCTTGTGATGTTTGCCATTTTTTTAAACAGACCAGAGAGCCTTTCCCTTTGAGTGATCACATTTCCATAGGTCTAGGTGATCTCATCCACTTACAGTTGTGGGGTCCATATAAGGTCACTACAAGGAAAGGCTTCAGATATTTCCTGACCATTATAGATGACTACAGTAGAGCTGTGTGGATTTACTTACTCAAAACTAAAAATGAAGTGTACAACAATGTGTTTGAGTTTGTTAATCTTATCTTAAATAAGTGTCTTAAAAGAATTAAAGTCATAAGGTCTGATAATGGGACTGAGTTTCTTAATCAAACAATGAATGTGTTTTTTAAAGAAAAGGGAATTATACATCAAACCACATGTGCTTATACTCCTCAGCAAAATGAGACTGTTGAGAGAAAGCATAGGCACTTACTAAATGTGGCTAGGATATTATTATTTCAGGGAGGTATACCTCTTTGTTTTTGGTCTGATTGTATGCTTACTTGTTGGGTCAGTATTTACTGACCTTGAAGCAACTCTAAGATTTGAATATAAAATCTCCCTAAGTGTTTCATGCTCAGCAGTAAGGCCAGTCTGCTGATGGATGACAAGAGGAACAAAGTTCCTACTAATGACTTTAAAGTTGAAGAAAGTTCAGCACTCCCCTTCCAGTGAACTTAGAAGACTAAGAGGTCTTCGCTTCAAATACTAGGCGGTCTAGTTGCTGAAGAACAAGGACTGGAGAAGGGCTTTCAGTTCAGTTTGGCTTGACAATACCAAACTGAATGATGTCGATTTCCTCTAGGATACTGAAGACTCTTCAGTATTCTGATGGTTTGCATTAGGGTGGAAAAGATTACTTTAAGTCAAAGTAGGTTGTTTGTACACTTAGATATAAGTACAAACCTTTATCTTTTCTAGAATAGTTTATTATGTACTTTGTACTGTTTATCCAGCATGGGCATCAACCACCCACTGGATAAACTCATGCATTGGTACATGCAAAATGCAAAGCCTAATTTACACTGCCAATATAAAGGAGTGTACATTGTGAGAGAAAGGTAACCAAGACAAGAGCTTAAACTTTGGAAAACCTTTCTCTCTCGATACCAACTAAACCATATAGCCAAAGATGCATATGAACGTTTAGATTGGAGCTAGACTTTAACTTTGGTTAGACGTTTAAGTAGAGGAGATCAAACCCCATTGTCATTCAACTACTTTGATTCCGCAAACAAAGTGGGTTATAGATTCTTTATTTGATTCTAATAAAAGTCTATACGTTGAAAAGTATATTGGTATTGTTGTTTTTATCTTTCATAGTTCTTATCTGATGTTAAAACAACACACTTGAGACGAAGTAATAGTTATTACTTAAGATAATAAGTAATATCGAATTACAAGGGACCAACAAGTGGTATCAGAGCAGTTTGATTAGTTAAACTCTTTATTAAACTGCTCATTTAAAAGTTTTCAAATCAAGATCCAAAATGGCTCAAGTTAACCACAAACCCTAGAATATAGGGGTGTCCAACTCAATGCTGCTCTTGTATAGAGGTAGCCAACTTTACAAATTGGAAGAAGACTTATCCACATGGTTGGAACTGAACCTCAATTCCTTGGAATCATTGAAAATGGTCCTTTTGTTCCCATGGTTGGGGACAATAAAAAACTTGAAGTACAATGGACTGCTGATGAGAGAAAAGCTGCTAACCTTGATCAGCGTCTCAAAAGTCTCATCATGTCTGTACTCCCATATGACCAAATGAATTCTGTTGTAAATTGTAAAACAGCCAAAGCAACATGGGAGGACCTTATTCTTTACCATGAGGGACCCTCTAATGTAAAAGAAACCAGAATCATGGATTTAAAGCTTCAATACAACACCTTCAAGCACAAAGAAGGGGAAACCCTCACACAGACATTTCACCAGATACAAAGCACTGATGAATGAACTTGTGAATGATGGTGTTGAGCTTTTAGAACTTGAAATCAACACAGTTTTTGTTAATGCATTGCCAAAGAAGTGGCTCAGTTTCTGCCAAAGCTTGAGGAATCCTAATCACATTAAATATTATGATCTAGCCTCTCTTTTTGGGAAACTAAAATATGAAGAAAACCTAGTTGATAGGATTTATGAAGGCTCAAGCAAGAGTAAGGCATTAACCATTG
Source organism: Glebionis coronaria (assembly GCA_025667525.1). Taxonomy (NCBI): domain Eukaryota; kingdom Viridiplantae; phylum Streptophyta; class Magnoliopsida; order Asterales; family Asteraceae; genus Glebionis; species Glebionis coronaria. The sequence goes on from CM046882.1 coordinate 399,382,741, forward strand.
CTACACCCTTGTCCATAGCCTTCTTCAGTGAAGCTGTCATTCAAGACTACCAAGATAGTCCTGATGATGAGGAAGATACTAGATCTAGTGAGGAATATCTGAATGACCTCAAAGAGGAATTTCATGAAAGAGCACTTCTGGCCAAGTCTAGAAGGTTCTTTAAGAAAGGAGGCAAGTTCTCCAGCTCCACAAAAGCTTCAGCTGACACTGAATGCTACAAATGTGAGAAGACTGGTCACTATGCTAGGGATTTTTATTAAAAAACATCTCTCCCTTCATATTCCTCACCAGCTCAATCACCAACTGGGCAATCATCATTTCAACCAAAACAAATTGCTTCTACTCCATTTCAGCAAAGCAGGGTTGAACTCAGACCAACAAAAGACTTTGAGGTAAAATATAGAGGAATCAAAGCTAGATTGGCCTTAATGAGTACTTAAAGCTCCTCATCCAAGACTCCAAAGCAAGACAAGAACAAAGGACTTGTTGTTGAAGCCTATGAATAGGATGAAGAAGATATTTCTTCAGATGATGATGAAATGGTTAATGTAAAAGTATTGATGGAAATTGCTGATGATGAAGGGGCCAACTCATATGTTGTCACCAGAGAAAGTGCCAGAAATGAAGAATGGGTCAATGTCACAATCAAAAAGGTACAAACTCTTCTTGAATTAGAAGATAAAGATGACATTAAATTTGTCTTTGATTACTTGTGCATTGATCTAAATGTTGGGAATAAAATGTAGCCAGTTCACTTGAGCGCTGACAAGAGGAAAACAAGCGTTGATAGGAAGAAAACAAACGCTGACAGATCAAGCGTTGACAAGAAGAAGTCAAGCGTTGATAGGTTGAAGACAAGCACTAATGGAAAGATTTAGTCTACGCGTATATTGTTTCTAGTTTGTTTCTAGTAAGGATAAGTTCAACATTGTATTTTCTATAATTATCTTTACCTAGAACAGTTGATACGTAGACTCTTGTACAAGGCTTCTTATGTCTATAAAAGAAGAACTTTAGGTTATTGTTCAATATAAGTTTTCATACGTTAAACACTTTCATTGTAAGCAAGTTTGTTATTATCAATCAAGTGAAAGTTTGTTTACATCTTTGTGTGTTCTTGTTTAAGTGTTAATTCTGCATAACACTTAGATTACTTTATACATATACAAAGGTTTCTCTACGTGTATAACTTGATCTAATCTCGTATACACAAAGCTAAATCGATCTAAGTTTGGGATCAATAAGTGGTATCAGAGCTTGTTGAGAAACTTTTGATTTTAAAGAACGTAAGAACCCTAAAATCACCAAAACCCTAATTTTCACAAAACCCTAAAAACATCATGTCCAATCCAGAAGTAAACCCCTCCTCCTCAAACCCTAGCATCAAGATTCCCATGCTTGATGCAAACAACTTTGAGCTATGGAAGTTCAACTTTGAGCAATATCTGGGAATCTATGACTACACTCTCTGGGAGATTATTGAATATGGAAACACATTCAATAAAGCTGAAAAGATTGCTAATGCCATTGCTGTAAGAACTGCTGTTGCTGGATGTCCAGAAGCAGATAAGAAAGAAAAACATGGTGATGGTAGAGCTGTGTCTGCTGAAGACATAGCAAAGAGAAGGGTTGATATGAAAACCCTAAACATTCTGAAACTCTCTTTGGGACAAGAGAACCAGCATAAATACAGAGGTTATGATTCTGCAAAAGACCTTTGGGCAGCTCTTGAAGTTGCATATGGTGGCAATGATGATACTAAGGAAGCGAAGAAGAAGCAACTCATGCATGAGTATGCTGTTTTCAAGGCTCAACCTAATGAGAAGCTTAGCAGTGTGAGAAGCAGACTGCTTGACATTACAAGCAAGATGTCCTTCATGGGGACACAAGTTGGTGATGTTGACATTATTGCCACTTTTCTTAAAAGCCTTGGTGATGCATGGAAGATTGAGGCAAGATCTATTCTTGCCAATAACACTCACAAAAGTTCTACTTTTGATGATATCTACAACAAACTGAGGCTGTTGGAGGATGAAACTCTTTTGGAGCATGGAAGTAAGTCTACTAATAGCAACATGGCCTTCTTCTCACATAGTGAAGGCCAATTTGATTAGAAGGATTCTTACATGCACCCAGTTACTGGGTCAACATGTGTCAAAGCTGGAACATATCCTGTCAACGCCTCACATTCAGACGCTGACACATACAAAAGTGATTCTCCAAGAGTTAAGCCTGCTGGTTTGGATCTGGATACTGTGTGTGCATACATTTCTTCTTTGCCCAATGGTTCAGTGATTACATATGAGGACCTTGAGAAAATAAGTAATGAGCACTTGGAGGAGATGGATATTAAGTGGAACATGGCTCTTGCTAGTATAAGAGCAAACAGGTGGAATAGAAGGTTTAAGAAGAAGATTACCTTTAATGCAAAGGACACTGCTGGATTTGACAAATCCAAGGTTGAGTGCTACAATTATCATCGTATGGGGCACTTCATGAGGGAATGCAGATCTCCAAGAAGATTTGATGCTGGCAAACCCTCAAGCCAAATTGTTAAGGCTCAGGATCCTAAGGCCATGGTTGCAGTGCAAGAAATTGATGGTACTGGATAGGATTGGAGCTATTTGGCTAAGGATGGGGAAGAGGATAAAGCTTTGGTTGTTGAGATAGAAGAAGAAGAGCATGTTCAATATGCTCTCATGGCACACTCCTCCTCTTCATCAGATAATGAGGTATACGATGATGCTTTTTGTAGTAAGGGTTGTAGGTTAAATACTGAAAAACTTAACAAAGAGGTTTTAAGATTGTTAAGTGATGTGAGTACTGAGAGATGCAAGTTGTCTAACTACCAAATTGCTCTCACTCAAACTGAAAAGACAGTTGAGGAGTACAAGAAAATAGAATTTGATCTAAAAGATAAAAATTAATATCTTAAAACATGATTTAAATGCTAGTAATGATATTAGAAACATCATGGAAAGGGTCAATGTTGATATACAGGCTAAGTTAGATGAGGATATCAAGAAAAAGGATAATGTTGACCTTAAAATTCAAAGATTTGATAAGGCCTCACAAACCCTAGGAGAATGTGTTAATAAACAAAGGGATCCTAAGGACATGACTGGGATTGGGATGAAAGACTATACTATGGTTCCACCACCAGGTGGGGACTTCTATGGTGTCCAAAGAAAGGACTTATCTTGGACTGATTTACCAGAACTCCAAGAGGAGGAATTTATTCCTCCACCAAGAGTCATTACCCCAGTTGAAGAGTATAGACAAAAGTTGACTGACTTGAATGAATGGAAGAAAGCCAACCCTGCCTTGTTTGTTAAGGGTGGCTTGTTATGTGAAAGTCCAAATGAGTCAACCCCTATTAAGGTAACAAACCCAATTACTGGTAAGACTGTTGACCTTGGCTCAAACACTGTTAGAAAACCTAGCATCAAGTATGCAGAAATGTATAGGAATACTAGGTCACCTAAAAGCCAAGTTAGTAATGATGGAACATGCTTCTTCTCTTCTAGACCTAGGGTTGTGTCTAGAAAAGCCTGTTACACTTGTGGTAGCTTTTCACATTTAGCATATAAGTGTGTCAACGCTTCCAAGGTCAACCGGTTAAAAAGTCAAACGTTGTCAGACCCAAAACTTGTGTGGAGCAAAGTCCACAAGTTGTTAGACCAGCCCCATTCTTCACTAGAGGGTCTAACACTCATGGACAAAGACCATTTCAGAAGACCAACACTTGGTCTAATAGGCAATGGGTTTCTGTAGCAAACCCTAGGTTCAACACTGACAAGGGTAATTTCAGCATTGACAAGACCAAATCCAACGATGACAGAAACGTTGTCAAACCTAAATATTTGCAACCACATGGTAAGGGGTCTAAAGCTTCTTCAAGCTTGACATGGAGACCTAAGCAAGATCAAAACCCTAATTCTAATGGACTTTCTATGACCTGCAACAGATTTAATTATATTTCAAAGGTCATTACAAAACCTATTGGGGTTAAACTGGGTATTTCATCCAAAGAGGGATGAACAAGGGGTTGTTATGAGAACTAAGTCTGTTCTTGTTGAACAACCAGATGAATCCAAGTCTGTTAAGGCTTTGGTTCCCAAAGAAAACTAATTTGTTTTCTTTATGTGCAGGCCATTCAAAAACAGGTCAATGATTATGGATATTGGGACAGTGGATGCTCTAGGCACATGACTGGGAAGGAAGATTATCTTACTAACTTCACTCCCATTAAGGATGGTGATAAGGTTTACTTTGGAGGCGGATATGGAACTATCACAGGCAAAGGAACTCTTCTCACCAAGAACTTGCGTTTTGAAAACGTGTTTCTGGTAAAGGAACTTGATTACAATCTTTTTAGTGTATCACAAGTTTGTGATAACAAAAATAAAGTTCTGTTTACTGATACTGAATGCTTGGTGTTAAGAAAGGATTATAAAATCCTAGATGAGAAATATATTGACTATAGAACACCTAGACATAAAGACATTTATAATATGAATCTTAATGGGATTAGGATGAATACTAATATGTCATGTTTTTATGCTAAAGCTTCAGTAGATGAGAGTAATCTATGGCAGAGAAGACTAGGGCACATTAACTTTAAGAATATAAACAGGCTTGTGAGACTTGGCTTGGTTGATGGTTTGCCTGAAAAGGCTTTCCACAATGACCACTGTTGTTTTTCATGTCTTAAAGTCAAGCAGCACAAGGTCTCATTTAAGTCTAAACAGGTGCACTATAGTTCTAAACCACTTCACTTGCTGCATATGGACCTATTTGGTCCAACTAATATAGAGAGTTTGAATGGTAAATCATACTGCTTTGTCATCACAGATGACTTTTCTAGGTTTACTTGGACTTTCTTTTTAGCTATGAAAAGTGATACTGCTGACACTTTAATTGACTTTATTACTCAAATTGAGAAAAAGACTGGTAATGAAGTTAAAATGCTGAGGAGTGATAATGGTGGTTAGTTTAGAAATAAATTGTTAGATGATTTTTGTGCCAAGAAAGGGATTACTAGGCAGTTTAGTGTTGCCAGAACCCCACAGCAAAATGGGGTTGCTGAGAGAAAGAATAGAACCCTAATTGAGGCAGCCAGAACTATGTTGGTTGATGCTCACTTTCCCATAGCTTTTTGGACTGAGGCTGTGAATATAGCATGCTATGTTCAGAATAGAGCATTGTTCAACAAGATACAGAACAAAACACCTTATGAGTTACTTTGGGGAAGGAAACCTAATATTGGTTTTCTTAAACCTTTTGGTTGTCATGTAGTTGTACTTGATACTAGTGATGCCTTAGGTAAATTTAGTGCAAAAGGTGAGGAAGGCTATTTCATGGGTTATTCAGTGCAGAGCAAGGGATATAGGCTTTACCTCAAGAAGGAAAAACGTATACTTGAAAGAGTACATGCTAGGTTTTTAGAGAGTAAACCTAGTGATCCTGATAGTGGTCCAAATTGGTTGTTTGACTTGGAACCTCTATCTAGAACTTTAAATTATATGCCTGTTACTAATCCAGACATTGTGAAGGTAACTTCAAATGTTGTGGAAGAACAAGTTGTTGATTGATGACGTATAGTCCCCAGCCGGGTCATGGACCCAGCCCAAGGGTACTACCCGTATCCAGCCCATCACATATGGGTGGGATAATGTCAGTCAGGCTTATGGGCTTGAATGAACAGTAACCGCACACACGTGTGCGGCCCACGGCCCGGTACGCCTGACACGGCTGACATAGGGTCAGACAGAATAATATTTTGTCTAGGTATATCTTAATCCTAATATGAAGAGATATTCACTACCAGAATTAGAAGATAACAATCATTCTAATTCTGGTGCTTATCTCTTCCTTGGGGCCGAAGGATCAGTGGAAGCCCATTGGGGTTTCACTGCCTATAAAAGGAACCCCCAAGGGTTCCACAAAGGGATCACAATTCACTCTAAACTCACATATAACCCTAAATCGATTACTTACTCTCACGCCGGAGTCTAATCGTGGGAAACCTTCCCACGGTAAGCTTAACGCGTGTTGTTTAGTGTGCAGGATCCCAACCAGACGATTCACTTGGTGCAGGAGCCGGTACCCAGCCAACCCGAATTAAGCCTAATTCGGGTCTAGCAAGGATCAACCAACTTTTGCATCAACAAGTTGGCGCCATCCGTGGGACCAGCAACACTAAGCTAGAACAAAATCTCACCTCAAATCTCCAATGACGAAGGGACACCCGCCAACTAACCCCAGGAATGTGAATCCTGGGAACCGGAAGTCCCAAGGGGAAGGGATTCTCATCCCCAACCAGTCACCTAACCGCCTCGCAGGCGGGCTGGGTAACCGTAGCGGTTTTCAACCCGCGGGGGTGACGAGCACGATCTCGGTGACACCCCCGCCCACTTCAACCTTGGACAACCCTGATCCAGGGAGTGCGCCAGACCCTCCTAACAAGGAACCACGCAGACCTTCGACGGAGGAAGAAGTGGAAGCCCTACCACTCAGTGAGGAGGATCTTACTCGAGTTCTCACTCAGAATTTTGAAAGGATCATCCCAGGGATCGCATCAAGATTGAGTCTGGGGTGGAACCTCCAAGCCCGACTCAACTTTGGCGATAGTGGACCATCCACCCCTTCCCAAAACCGGAGAAAAAGGAGGACTCGGCCTCAGGAACAGGGAACCTTTGAGGAAAACCCTCAACCCCGGAATGTGTTTGAACGTATAGGGGATCGCATTATGCAGGAATTAACGCAGTCTCAAGATGGAGAAAGGTCGGATGGCTCACCCGAGCGGCTAGATCGAGAGCTGACCAGAACCACACGCCGCCCAAGTGTGTGGGATAGAATGAACACGGGAAGGAAGGCTCCTGGTTCGTCTCAGAAAAGTGGTCCATATTCAAAAGGCGGGGCACCACCTCCGTCCCCAGATCCGTCTGGGGAGGACTCAGATGACCATCCGCCCAAGCGCCGCCGACCTAGGCATACGCCTCCACCACCAAACAATGAGGAATATTATGGTGGCCCCTACTATCGGGATGCGGAAGCAGAGGACCTCTCGCGTCCATGGTGTGAACCATGGGATGACCCTAGGCTCACACGGCCATGGGCCGATCCCAGGGAAGATCCGTTTACTCTCCGCATACGGAACTATTCTGAGGACACCAAACGTCGCATGCCGGCATGCAGTTATGCCCAGAAATAAGAAGCCAATTAGTACCGGCCACGTCGCCGCTCACTGGCTTTAGTGGAGACACTATCTGGCCGATAGGGCAGTTGCGTTTGCTTGTCACCATTAGGAATGAGGAACATTCCACTACAACGTGGATGAACTTCATGGTGATACGTTCACACTCTCCTTATAATGGAATCATAGGTAGACCAGGCATTTTGGCTATCCGGGCAGTACCCTCTACGGCACACGGAATGATTAAATTCCCCGTTGATGGGGGAATCGTTACTATTTACAACACAGTCGTGCCAACATCCGAGTGTCACACTGTGACAACACCGGCACCACCTGTCCCACCCAAGGATGGAGCACCACCACCCAATTGGAAGGTGGCCATTCACCCTGACTATCCGAAACAGGAGGTATCCATAGGAGGGGCGCTCTCAGATAACAGCAAAAGGGCCATGTGCTCTCTTTTAAGTGCAAACCTGGACATATTCGCATGGGAACCAAAACATATGACGGGTGTGCCACGTGCGATAGCAGAGCATAAGCTCCAGATCCGCCAAGGGTACCAACCCATCAAGCAAAAGAAGCGCGGCCAGGCGCCCGAGCGAAGTCAAGTTATACTGGAGGAAGTGCGGAAGCTGGTGGACGCAGGCATCATGCGCGAGGTATACTACCACGAGTGGTTATCCAATCCGGTCATGGTCAAGAAACATGACGGAAGTTGGCGCATGTGCGTGGATTTCACGGACCTGAACAAGGCCTGCCCACAGGACTGTTACCCGCTACCAGAAATCGACTGGAAAGTAGAATCCTTGTGTGGATATCCTTTCAAATGCTTCTTGGATGCATATAAAGGGTATCACCAAATCCAGATGGCGGAGGAGGATGAAGAAAAAACGGCGTTCCACACAAGCCAGGGCGTATATTGCTATACGAAAATGCCGTTTGGATTAAAGAACGCCGGCGCTACGTATCAGCGGTTGGTGGATAAAGCTTTCGAATCACAAATAGGACGCAACTTGGAAGTATATGTTGATGACTTGGTGATAAAAAGCCACACTGAGGAGGCACTCCTCCGGGATGTCCAGGAGACATTCGACACGCTGAGAAGGATTAACATGAAGTTAAATCCAAAGAAATGTACGTTTGGTGCAACAGAAGGAATGTTCCTGGGATATTTGATTGACCCAAACGGCATCAAACCTTGTCCAGAGAAGACGGACGCAGTGATACGGCTACCGTCCCCGCAGACACGGAAGGAGGTGCAGTCCCTGAATGGGAAGTTAGCCGGGCTGAATAGATTTCTATCTAAATCCGCAGAGAAGTCATTACCCCTATTTAAGACACTCAAGAAGTGTATTAGAAAGGGAGACTTCCGTTGGACGAAGGAAGCTGAGGAAGCCTTTGGCCAACTCAAGCAGCATCTCGCATCTCTCCCCATGTTGGTAGCTCCCCGTCAAAAGGAGGAACTTGTTATGTATCTCTCAGCTACTCATGGCGCAATAAGCGCGATACTGATGACGGATAGAGACACAATACAGACCCCGGTCTACTTTATAAGTAGAACATTACAAGGGGCGGAGCTGAATTATTCCCCCATGGAAAAATTGGTGCTAGCACTAGTATTTGCTACAAAGCGGCTGCGCCGGTACTTTCAGGCGCACCCGATTGTCGTGATCACGAATCAGCCAATTAAGCAGGTTATATCTAGACCAGACGTGGCAGGGAGACTAGAGAAGTGGAGCATCCTATTGGGAGGGCATAATATATCTTACAGACCAAGGACGGCTGTTAAAGGCTAGATCTTGGCAGATTTCCTGATCGAGAAGCCGGATGAGGAAGAACCAATCGTTAGGCAAGAGGAGGTCCCAGCGGAACCTTGGGTGCTATTCACGGACGGATCCTCATGCACAGACGGGTCCGGGGCAGGCCTCATCCTCACAAATCCAGAAGGAATGGAATTCACGTACGCCCTCCGTTTCGAATTCACGGCCACCAATAACGAAGCGGAATATGAAGCATTAATTGCGGGTTTAAAAATCGCCGCTAGAATGGGAGTCCGCAACCTTGAGGCCTACGTGGACTCACGGCTTGTCGCGAACCATATTCTAGGTGGGACGTGGCTAAGGAGGACAACATGGTCAGGTATTTGGAAAAAGTCAAGTCGTTAATCGCGACTTTCAGTAAGTTTTCCATCAAGCAGGTGCCAAGGGGCGAGAACAAGAAAGCGGACGCTCTCAGTAAGATCGCATCCACGAGCTTCGCCCACTTGTCTAAACAGGTTTTGGTGGAAATACTCAAGGAAAAATCTATCACGGAAGGGGAAGTGACCGCTATAGTTGAAGAGGAGGGACCTACGTGGATGACCCCAATCATCAACTATTTGGCTAATGAAACCCTTCCAGACGAGGAAAAAGCAGCCAGGCGCGTTAAAAGGAAGTCACAACATTTCGAACTCCGGGAAGGCATCCTTTACAAACGCTCTTTCTTGCAGCCGTGGCTGCGGTGTGTTGGACCGCGCCAGGCGGCTTACGTTATCAGTGACATACACGAAGGGTTGTGCGGCATGCATGCAGGCCCACGATCCGTGGTAGCCCGAGCCTTACGAACAGGATACTATTGGCCCACTATGCACAGAGACGCGCGCGATATGATTCGCAGGTGCAATGATTGCCAAGTACATAGGCCAGTACCGCGGCACCCGCAGCAGGAGCTTACACCTATCACGTCCCCGTGGCCATTTTACAAGTGGGGAATTGACATTGCAGGACCATTTCCTGTAGCTGCGGGAGGGGTTAAATTCTTGATTGTTGCAATGGATTACTTCACACGATGGATAGAAGCCAAGGCAGTAAAATCTATCACGGGTAAGCAGGTCAAGAAGTTTGTGTGGGAACACATCGTATGCCGTTTCGGTCTACCAGGAGAAATTATATCGGACAATGGGAAACAGTTCACGGATAACCCATTCAAAGACTGGTGTGCATCATTGAACATCAAGCGGCGCTTCGCGTCTGTTAAGCATCCACAAACAAACGGCCTTGTCGAACGAGCAAATAGGAGCTTGGGGAATGGAATCAAGGCGCGGCTGGATGAACGACAGGGCAAATGGGTCGATGAGTTGTCGCACGTGCTATGGGCACATAGAACCATGATAAAAACAGCCAACGGAGATACTCCGTTTGCATTGGCTTACGGCACTGAAGCCGTTATACCAGCAGAAATAGGGATGCCTACCATCCGCACGGCGGAGGTTAATGCCGTCACAAACGATGAACAACTGCGAATCAACCTGGATCTGTTGGAAGAAAAAAGGGAAATAGCAGCCATCAATGAGGCTAAGTCCAAGTCTAAGATGAAGGCTTATTACGACGCCAAGGTCAAGGGTGTTTCTTTTCGACCGGGAGACTACGTCTATCGTGCTAACGAAGCAAGTCGAGTGGAAAATACAGGAAAACTGGGCCCTAAATGGGAAGGACCGTATGAAGTCACTGAAACCTTGGGACGAGGCGCGTACAAGTTACGCGATATGGATGGCCGCAACCTAGAGCGCACATGGAACATCTCCAATCTAAAAAGGTGTTATCTTTGAAAGCTACGGCTCCCGCATGGATACTTCGCTATAGGCGGTCTTAATAAAGAACCATGCGGGTTATTTGTTTTATTTGTTTTTCTTATGTTTGTTTAAGTTTCCTTTATGGATTTTTTAGGACTTGTCGTCATTATTCAAACAAAAATGTAAACGTTCTAATAAAATGCCGTGGTGCCTAGCTAGCTCCACGGCCTGTTTCGTGCAAATCATTTTCCTCTTTGTTAGATTCTTTGTTAGCCGTATGAATTTTACTTGTGTTATAATATGCCATGTTTCTTTCGTATGCATTCTCTCAAAATACCGTACATGTACCATACGCCTCCAGGTGGGGTAAGAGGATTAAGTGAACCTACTAATCCAACTTGCCGCGTAAGAGGGATGCAACCCCAGCCGCACGGATCATGTATCCTTACTAGACACCTTACTCACAAGACGTTGGGGTAAGTTTTCATATGCTATAGCTATACGGTGCTCCGCATAGTAAAGACGCACGTCGCATGTCTAGTAAATTATAGACTTGTATGTATTTTCTTTGTGAGTAAGACGTGATATGTCATGCAGTATTGAGTTACAATATTTCGAACACAAGTAAAAATACACAGGTTTCCAAACACATCAAAATTGCCGTGGATACTCACGGGCTTTTATACAAAACATAAATATTGTTAGCCGTGTACATGCACGGACGAATCGAAACAATACATATTCATAGATCACAAAACAAGTGTTTGGTCATGAAAAAGGAGCATCCTAAATAGAGGGCAGAAACCTACCCATTTCTGCTTGTTCCTCGACCAGACGCGGCAGCCATTCATCACTTTCTCCCTGCTTCTGGGCTTGAGCCGCGGTTCTTTCCAACACCACACCTAGGGGTTCCTCGTCAAGCACGACCCTGGTTACGTCCTCATATATAGGAAGGGTTAGAGGAAAGGAAGCATTGGAAGGCGTGCTAGGACTAAGCTTTTCCATAATTTCAGTGTTTGGGGCATCTTTGGTGGCCTCTAGCTCATCCAGGAATGGGTAATGTAGATCTTGCATCGCGGCCATGGAGGCAGTCATCTTGCTGGCAGCTTCGGGCTTAAAGAAGGTATGACGGGCGATGTCCCCACCTTTCGTGATCAGTTCAGCAGCCTCAACCATTCCTTCGTGTCGTCCGTGGTCAATACCATCAGATACAAGGTTGGCAAACTGTTGTACAAAGGATGGGGCCTCTAGCACCTTCATAACAGCCAGGCGTGCTCCATGCCCAACCATCCACCTACGGCCTGCAATGGCTGTTAGCAGTTGGGGGCATAGTACGTTGTCACGCTCAGCGGTCAGGGCATCAATCACCAATTCTTTTTGGGCAACTGCCTCTTTCAGCTCTTGGATGACGGCCCTCTCCTCAGCAAGGTCTGTCTGCATTTTTTCAATGTTTTGGAAGGCCAAGTGCGCGTCCTCTAGCTTCTGGTTCAGAACATCTACTTGGCTGGAGTAAGAATGGGCAGAAGCTTCGGCCGTGGTTACCTATAGTGAAAAACGTGTTAGTACATTCATTTTTTAGTATATATGGGTGGTGCGGCACGGATATGTACCTTGGTGTTTGCAGCATCTAGTTGAGACTCAAGGTGGGCTACTTGCTGATCGTATTCACTCGCGCGGGCTGACTGTGTTTTGATGGTTGCCTCGGCATTCACTAGTTTGGACTGGAGGTCAGCAATCAGGGCTTCATTATCTTCAATCATTTTCTCTCTCCGTCCAACTTTCCTCTTGAGAGAGTCAACATGCCCAAGCGCAGCTTCAAACCTAACCCTCATTGAGGTTCCCATCGCCATTTGATGTACCAGCGTCCCATTATACTCATCCGCCAAATCCACATGACTGAGCGAGTTTACCTCTTGCACCAAGCTTGGTGGTATGCAGTTATTGAGGTACTCCCGGCACTCGTCAGCACTCCTCAATCACGACGCCGTGGTAATAGTCCATATAGGGTTGAAAGGTTGGGGAGCGCCGGATGTAGGGAAGTCTTGGGAAGCCAGGGGTGAACCATCTTCAAAAACAGGGCCGGACTTTGTGGGGGCCGCGGGGTTTTCTTCGACAGCTTTACCTTTCTCCTTATCCACTTGGGTGTCAGAAGGAGGCGCGGCACCAGCCTGGTTGTCCCTGCGACATGAGTGTTACGAAATATCTTAAGTATGTTTTTTTTTTTTTTTTAAAAAGGGAAGCGGAAATTCTTGCATATTGAGATGGTTTCTTACATATTGCTTCTTGCTCCTTCGGAGGCGGTTGGGGCAATTTGTGTGACGGGATCGACATGAGCGGCCCGGTTAGCCTCGGAACCCTGGGTGGCACTCCCAACAGATTGATACATGGGGTGGTCCTCTCGAAGCCTTTTGGCGGGAGCATTGTGTTCACCAATCTCCACCGAGGCAGTCCCTCTCGCACGGTTTCCCCTCTTCCGGGTGCGCCTGGTGAGGGGCTGCATTGTTAGTTCAGCAACCTCCTCTTCGGCTTCCTCCTCTTCGTCCAAGTTGACATGTTGTTGCACTTCATCATCATCATCGCCCATCAGTCGGCGAATGCTGGAGTCGGTTTGTTCAATATTGTCTCCCTGTTGTTCTCTATGTGGTGAGGAGGGCCCGGCCCCTCCTTGGTTCATCTGGTTGTTACCATCGCCGTGGTCTCCATGTTCCTCGTCAGAATGGGGATCAGGCACGGCTTCCAAGGCAACCGTCACTGTTCGGGTGTGCTCGAGGAGGGGTTGTTCATTTTCACGAAGAGGACGGAGACCTTCCGGCACAAGCCTTGGATCGCCCTGGCGCAACAGTCCAAAAAAGTTCATTTCTGTCCAGCAGAAAACAATAGATGTTAGTTATTATGCAAACACATGTATACATTCTTATTGACGTACGGATGATTAGCCTACCTTCGCCCTGCCTTCTCCAAAAAACGGGATACCTATTGGAGGGACCAAAGTAATTGCGGCTAATTCCTAGCAAGCATAGGAATGATTCGGGTAGGTTTCTGTGGAATCCAGTCCTATTTAGATCTAACTCTTGAGAGTGACGGGGATTGTATGTACTGGTGTGCGGCTTGGGGTCGTGCGGGAATCTGGTCTTAATGACGTAATCACCCGGCCATACCACTGCGTCAATGAAAAAGTAATGATCATACCAATTTTTCAGTGAATCCATTGGTTTGTTGTGTGATTGTGGGCTGTTGGAGGCTCGTTTTTTGAAAGATACCCAACCGTTCACTAAGTTGGGGGTATAAAACAACCTAAATAACTCTACGGTTGGGGGGATTCTCCTAGCACGGCAAAGAATCTCGAATTGGCTAATCTTACAGGCACCTATGCAGTGGAGCTGGCTAATGTGTACATTATAATATCCTAGCAGATCTACGAGAAAGTGTGTGAAAGGAATGCGGTAATTAGCCGCGTCAAACAGGCGAGTATAGAGGCCTATCTTACCCGCTGGAGCCTCAGTTATGAGGTCTCCGGCGCCAGGAAGTGAGGGGTGTAGGTTGGAAGGGATGAAGTAATTTGTACAAAAATGGTTTAACTGGTCTTGGGTCATGACATTTAGCACGGATCCGATGGTAGGGCTGTTTCTATGAGCCATTACTAAAAAAGAGTGTAAGGACGTGGTATTCTAACCTGCGTGTGAAGGGATCCGTGCGTACTTGGTTCAAGCTAAGAGAAAAGCTTTAATGGCAGAAATGGAGGTTATGAACTGTGTGTTTCACACAGCCGTAGGGGTGGCTTATTTATAGGGTTGCCTTGAGGGTCACAGCCTGTTGGATGTGTGACACGTGTCGGCCACTAGTCTTAATCGTGTGGTTAGGGGGCAAGTGGCAAGTGAAACGTCAGATGGGACCCACGGGTCATATCTGACCCACACGTTTGCACTGCTCAATGTTCTGACTGTCTGCACTTTTGTCAGTCAAACAAGTCAGATGAACAGTTGTTCATGTCGGGTTATGCGGCTCTTACGTAAGACTTGACATTTAATGATATATTTAATTTGTCTCGGCTACTATGTATGGATAAGATAACTTCTTAAGCCAGGTTGCCACAAGCGGCCAACCTAAAATTCTTGAACAAAATAGTCCTTTGCTATGATTTCCTTGGTACGTCCGGGAGCATCTTTGTAGTCTAGAGGTTCCACCTACGGTTGTAACAACTAGACTGGGGGGACATGATGACGTATAGTCCCCAGCCGGGTCATGGACCCGGCCCAAGGGTACTACCCGTATCCAGCCCATCACATATGGGTGGGATAATGTCAGTCAGGCTTATGGGCTTGAATGAACAGTAACCGCACACACGTGTGCGGCCCACGGCCCGGTACGCCTGACACGGCTGACATAGGGTCAGACAGAATAATATTCTATCTAGGTATATCTTAATCCTAATATGAAGAGATATTCACTACCAGAATTAGAAGATAACAATCATTCTAATTCTGGTGCTTATCTCTTCCTTGGGGCCGAAGGATCAGTGGAAGCCCATTGGGGTTTCACTGCCTATAAAAGGAACCCCCAAGGGTTCCACAAAGGGATCACAATTCACTCTAAACTCACATATAACCCTAAATCGATTACTTACTCTCACGCCGGAGTCTAATCGTGGGAAACCTTCCCACGGTAAGCTTAACGCGTGTTGTTTAGTGTGCAGGATCCCAACCAGACGATTCACTTGGTGCAGGAGCCGGTACCCAGCCAACCCGAATTAAGCCTAATTCGGGTCTAGCAAGGATCAACCAACTTTTGCATCAACATTGATGTTTCAGGTACACAGGTTAATGAAGAGGTTGGATCACCAGCAGAAAAGACATCCCCCATACAAGAGTATGTCACTATCCCTATATGGACAGATGCTTTTGCTGCTGCTGCTGCTGGAAAGGATAATGGTGGTCCCCATGTACCACCAGTTAACAACATGCATGGTCCTTCAGGCGCTGACAAAGGCAAATCTGGCGCTGACAGGACAAATTCAGGTGTTGATGGCTCAAACGTTGACAACAACATTTCAGGCGTTGATAACCCAAACGCTGACAACCAAGGTTCAGGCGTTGACGACACTTTTGAGCATCTTTTCTCTTCTAATTTTGAACAAGGTGAACCTTCCAATTTACATGAAGAGGTTCATCCTACTATTGATGAAAGAGAGTCTGAAGAAGATATTGGCAACATGGATAATGAGATTGAAGACAACAGACTTTTTGAAGGAGGAGTTCTCACTTCTACTATGAAGAATCATCCCCCATCACAAATTATTGGGGATGTTATGACTCCTGTTCAGACTAGAAGATCTCATCAGAATCTTGGTGGATTCATTGCCAATATACACAAGAAGGTTGATACCCCTTTTGTTCAAGCATGTTTGTATGCCTATTTTTTGTCACAACAGGAACTCAAGAAGATCTTTGATGCTCTCAAAGAACCAAGTTGGGTGGAAGCAATGCAGGATGAGCTTCACCAATTTGCAATTCAGGATGTTTGGGAGCTGGTTGATTGTCCCAGATATGTCAGACCTATAGGGACAAGATGGGTTCTAAGAAACAAGAGAGATGAAAGAGGCATTGTGGTCAGAAACAAGGCACGTTTAGTGGCTCAGGGATATACACAAGAGGAAGGGATAGACTATGAGGAGGTCTTTGCACCAGTTGCAAGGATTGAAGCTATAAGAATATTTCTAGCCTATGCTTCCTGCATGGGCTTCACTGTCTATCAAATGGATGTGAAGAGTGCCTTCCTCTATGGAACAATTGTTGAGGAGGTATATGTGATGCAGCCTCCTGGTTTTGAGGATCCAGAGAATCCAGACAAGGTGTATAGAGTCAAGAAGGCTATGTATGGACTTCATCAAGCCCCAAGAGCATGGTATGGCACATTATCCACTTATTTGGTGGACAATGGATTCAAAAGGGGCACCATAGACCAGACATTGTTTACCAAGAAGGCTGGTAAGGATGTTCTACTTGTTCAGGTCTATGTTGATGATATTATCTTTGGATCCACAAATCCAAAGATGAGTGAAGACTTTTCCAAGCTCATGACAGACAAATTCAAGATGAGTGCAATGGGGGAGATGAACTTCTTTCTAGGGTTACAAGTTCAGCAGAAAGAAGATGGTATCTTCATCTCTCAGGATAAGTATGTAGCAGAGATCTTGAAGAAGTTTAGCTTTTCTCCACATGAAAAGAGGGCTACTACTCCTATTGATAGAGAACACCCTTGGGGAAAGGTTGGAGATGGAAAAGATGTGGATGGCAGGCACTATAGATCAATGATTGGTTCATTGATGTATCTCACAGCCTCCAGACCTGACATCATGTTTGCTGTGTGTGCTTGTGTACGCCATCAAGTGACTCCCAAAGAATGTCACCTTTATGTTGTCAAGAGATTCTTTAGGTACCTAAGATGTTATCCCAATCTTGGCTTGTGGTACCC
This sequence comes from Glebionis coronaria, assembly GCA_025667525.1. NCBI lineage: Eukaryota > Viridiplantae > Streptophyta > Magnoliopsida > Asterales > Asteraceae > Glebionis > Glebionis coronaria. The sequence goes on from CM046882.1 coordinate 399,399,960, forward strand.
TAAAGATTCACCATTGGAGCTTATTGCATGTTCAGATAGTGACTATGGAGGTGATAAGTTTGATAGAAAATCCACAACTGGTGGATGTCAGTTTCTTGGGAGTAGGTTAATATCTTGGCAATGCAAGAAACAAACAGTGGTGGCCAATTCTACAACTGAAGCATAGTATGTAGCAACAGCTGCTTGTTGTGGACAAGTCTTATGGATTCAGAACCAGCTGTTGGATTATGGGTATAATTTTATGCATACCAAGATATTTGTTGACAATAACAGCACTTTATGCATTATTAAGAATCCTGTACATCATTCTAAAACTAAACACATAGAAATAAGACAACATTTTATAAGGGATTGTTTTGAAAAGGGTTTAATACAACCAGATAGGGTTGACAAAGAAGAAAATGTGTCTGATTTACTAACCAAACCTTTTGATGCTGGAAGGTTTCAATACTTGGTAACAAGTATTGGAATGATCAATCTCAAATAATATGTTTTTTGGGGTCTTTTTGTAAAAGTATGTACAGGATAATGCATTGTTATTGGTCTTTTTGAGAATTTAGATTTTCCACTATATTTTTCTAACACTAACAAAGGTTACTTTAACATTGATAAGTGTTATTGTGACATTGTCAGCAATATATTTGTCTAACGCTGACAAAGGTTTTCTTAACCCTGACAAGTGTTATCGGGACGTTGTCAGCAACAATGTTAGTTTTGTGGTTTTTAATCTAAATGTGCAGGTGGTGTTAGCATTATACCATTGGATACAGAGTTGCTTATAGATCCTTGGAGACTCATATGAGCATGTTTTTATTTATGGATGATGGTTGAAATTTTCTATTTCTATCTTGACATAAAAAAAAATTAGGTTCATGCATATTTTTGGCAACATATGTATCACAGTTTAAGGGGAGGTTTTAGGAACCTTTAGGACTTTTGGGTATCCTTATGATACTCTTATCACAATTCTAGATTGTGTCCACAGGTGAGTATGAGTTAGTTTTACTAAATCATGAGGCACTGTAGCATGCAAAGTTGATATACTATGCATGCTGCCAAGACATTTTTGGCCTAGAATTGGTTGTGGTCTGTTGGGAGACTTGGGAATGATTTTATCATGGGTTTTACCTGGGAGTAACAAGGAATTTTATAAAATAACTTAGTTGTTAAGAGTTTTGGTTAGCAAGGGACACTAGAGGACTGTTATGTCTATCTTGCATAACCAAGTGTGCATAACTGGACAGTGTTTGCCGCCCTATAATAATTATCAACTTATAGGTTATCTTCACTAGGATAAATTACTTTGTTAAGGTCCTTTTTCATTTTTAATATTTTTATTTTTGGACGCCGACAAGTATTTTTCCAAGCGTTGTTGACGTTGACAAGAATATATCCGTTGGGCGTTGATGGGTTATTTTTTACCGTTGACACTCAATGGGACCTACCCAGTTGTTACTTTTTGACGAATTTTTGGGCCGTAATTTTGGGAGCAGATAACTTTCAATTATTGCATGAGATAACTTATTTTCTTTTCAATATTTTCATGATTGTATTTTGAAAATAGTTGCCTCATTTTTTACCAATCACATGCATATTTCTCTCTTATATATTTGGCTCCTATTTTTAAACAGGATACCTATCATTCTTGTCTAACAAAATTTCTCCTATACTTCATCTTTATCAATTATTCAAACAGCTTTCAACAATGGCACCAAAATTTAAACAAAGTGATTTGGTATTGGGATTCAGGAGTCAACACAACATGATAGCATATTTGGACGCTGATGATACTCTGTTTCCCTAATACACACAGATGGTGGCGTATTTGAATGCATCCCCAATTAGGTATGCTCTTTCTCATGCTCCTCTCATCTCTGTCACACATATTAAGCATTTTTGGAACAATGTTAGTTCCTCAACAGTTAATAGAGTGACTACATTATCATCTATTGTTCATGGGCGTACATGGGTGGTTACTGAAGCCTTGGTTCGCCAGGCTTTGCATCTTGATGATGCAGATGGTATAACCACCCTCCCATTCATGAAATAGAACAAGGACTAAGGGCTTTGGGTTATCCTTTCCCTAATGAGGGAACTTTAAACAAATATCATAAACAGGAGTTTCCCCCAGCCTAGAAGAACCTAATACATGTCCTCTTACAATGTTTGAGTCCCAAGTGTACTGCACACAATGAGATTAATAGATCCATTGCTAGTGCTATTGTGTGCATTGCTACTGGGCAAAAGTTTAATTATTCAAAAATGATTTTTGAGGGCATGTGTAAAAACAAAGGGAATAAGATGACATTAGCTTATCCAGATTTTTACAAATGGTTTTTGATGTGCAAAACTATTGCACAAGGGATCATGATGATTTTTATGAGATCCCTGGGCAAAAGAAAGCTATTTTTACAAAGATGAACTCACCTCCTCACCGTGACTTACCCCTCACCCCAGCTATGATTGTTGTTATTGAAGCAGCACAACCCCAACCAGACCTACAACCCCAACTTGACCCAATACCAGAACCTTTACCTTCACCACAACACATGCAAATTGACCAAGAACCCTTTGACGTTGACACATTAAATGTTGGCGTTGATACACCTAATCCAAACGTTGACACCAATCTTTCACAGACCCAAACACCCCTTAACCAACCCACATCCACCCAATCCACATCATCTTCTACCCCACCACAATATAGGTTGCAAAAGTGCCAAAGGACTACTAGAGTGTTCTCCTCTAGTGGTCCTAGCCATGTAGCAGAGAGAACCACCACCACAAGTGTGGTTGGTGCTATGGATGAGGCTGGGACTATTGGTTATGGCTTAGATGCTGGCCAAGACAGTCCTAACATCTTTAAGACCTCATCCATGCCCCATGAATCTAACTTGGGAGGTCAAATACCCATTTTAGAGGAGGGCAGATTGGAACCAATGACATTAATGGAATTGAAGGCTATCTGCATTAGCTTGCAACGGCAAAATGCAGACTTGGTACATATTGTCAGTACGCAAGGCCTTGAACTCAAGCAATTGAGGGAGAGGATTGTTATTTTGGAAAATGCTAGTACAAGGCGTGGGATGGAGGAATCTTCCAAAGGGGAGGATGAACAGATAAATGTGAGTGATAAGGGCTCACATGATGGTGAATCAATGGGTGTTGCTGAGGCCCTAACTAGTTTGAAGAAACAACCAGGTTTTGTTAGATCTCTGGTAGCTTCTGCAAATTTAGACTTGTCTTTTACAGCTATGTTGGAGCAAATTACAAGAGGCGCTGAGATAGGTAATTTGGGCGTTGACAAGCAAGATTTGAACGCTGACACACCAAGCGCTGACATGAGAAAATTGGGCGCTGACAAAGCAAATTTGAGCGTTGACAGGCCTACAGATGAGGTTGATGTATTCCAGTCATCATCCATCATCAAAGAAGTTTCTTCACATGTATTACCATCTTCCTTACCCATCATTGATCCATTAGATAAGGGTAAAGGAAAAATGGTAGAAGTAGAAGTTCCAAAGGATGCAGCGCAGGTTGAGTTTGATAGAAGGTTGGCTGCACAAATTGTGGAACAAGAAAGAAAGAAGGCTGGTGAATCACCTTTTGTTGTCACTTCAGAAGAACAAGAAGGAAGTGATGAAGCTAGTTCAGACTCAAGTGTAATGATAATAGAACAACCAGAAAGACTTGAGTATGGTGATGAGTTGGCAAGAGAGAAGTTGAATGAGTTGAAATTGCAAGTAGATTTTGACATGCCAGAAGTTGTTCAGATGTACCATGCTTGGGAAGATAGGTGCATGGAGAATCCAGATTTGACTATTTCAGACCAGATATGGGGTTTGGAGATTCTTCTAAGAGTACAAAAGGACTGCAAGGTAATTCTGAAACACAGAGCTAGCAATATTCTCTTAATGTTGAAAAGGGATAGAAGGGAGTTGTACTACATGCTACTCAGATGCCATGGAACAGGATGGACCTACAAGAAATTGATTGGATTGTCATTTGAAGGGTTGGAGTTCAAAGCCTATCCCATTTGGGCAAGAGTGCAGGAAGAAAACACTCTAAGACTTCTTTTTGATGAAAGGAAAGAAGAACTTACAGAAGAGATGGAACTTAAGAAGGCAATGATTGTTCCCAGACCTTTGAAGAAGGGAGTTTCTCTTGAGTTTCCTACAGATATGGATAGATTGGTGCCTAGTGAAGCTGTTATAAGAAGGAGCATCAAGCTCTCACCATTGGAAGCTTCAGATATGGTACATGTGTTACCTCTTGATTCTAGAAACCCTATTTTAAGCTATGAAGAAGATGAATGTGGGTTTTGGAAGATTGGCAGGTATGGGAAAGAGGTTCACATATATCTTTGTTTGCAAGTTTTGATAGAGAAGACTTGGTAGACCTTTGGAGCTTGTTAGAGGCCAAGTATGAGACTGAAGCTCCTACTTCAGTCAATGCAATAAAACTGTGGTCAACATTCAAGAGAATGTGTGGACCAAGAGATGAAGATCCTGCTGTTTGGAAGGATCTTGAAGATGACCTCAGTGGTCTTCAATGGCGTTTGTATTCAGCTGCTGGTGTATATTATTTTAGCTCTACAAAGTTTGCTGAGTATCTACTTGTAGATGGTCAGTATTCCATGTCTAAAGAAGTCTTGGAGAAGATGAAGACAACACAGCTGGAGATTGATTATTCAAGTGACGTGGCCAAAGATTTGATCAGACATATTTATTACCAATATGATAAGTGTTGTAAGATTCCTCCTAGTTCTTAATTTTTATTCAGAAACTTCATTACTAGAGTAGATATCAAGTTTAGGGGAGGATTGTTAGGAATAAAATGTAGCCAGTTCACTTGAGCGCTGACAAGAGGAAAACAAGCGTTGATAGGATGAAAACAAACGCTGACAGATCAAGCGTTGACAAGAAGAAGTCAAGCGTTGATAGGTTGAAGACAAGCACTGATGGAAAGATTTAGTCTACGCGTATATTGTTTCTAGTTTGTTTCTAGTAAGGATAAGTTCAACATTGTATTTTCTATAATTATCTTTACCTAGAATAGTTGATACGTAGACTCTTGTACAAGGCTTCTTATGTCTATAAAAGAAGACCTTTAGGTTATTGTTCAATATAAGTTTTCATACGTTAAACACTTTCATTGTAAGCAAGTTTGTTATTATCAATCAAGTGAAAGTTTGTTTACATCTTTGTGTGTTCTTGTTTAAGTTTTAATTCCGCATAACACTTAGATTACTTTATACATATACAAAGGTTTCTCTACGTGTATAACTTGATCTAATCTCGTATACACAAAGCTAAATCGATCTAAGTTTGGGATCAATACTAAAATTTGTTGAAGAGCAAAGAAACAATTTGCTTGAAAATTTTCACAAACTTGTTCTACAACTTAAAGATTCTGAAAGTAAGCAAATAGAGCTAAAAGAAGCTAAACTTGATACTTACTTTTCAACAATTGAACAAAGAAATTTTGGAGGAAAATAACTCTCTTAGAGTGGAACTAAAAGAAGCAAAATACATTGTTAAATCTTGGCTTAGAAACTCTGATAGGGTAAATCAATGCATAAGTGAACAAAACCTGCTCAAAAGAAGAAAATTCTTGGTGCTGAAGGATCCTCCAGCACCAAATCTATTGTCTTTGTCAAAGCCTCAAATGAGGATGGTAGCTCGATCCCTGACATTGAAAGGTCAGCTGAAGAGAATTTACCCAATCATGACACCGGACTAATCGTTCTTCCTGAGTTACAAGCATGTGTTGACACTTCAGCACCAGTTGAATCCTCAGTTACTGAGGATGACTCAGATGATGATATAGAGAATGAAGTAAGTACCCCACTTCCTCCTTTGGAGAAGCTGGCTGGTGCTGAACCCTCTACTGGACCCAAAACTATCCAGTCTATCATTAAGTCATACACCACACACAAAGGTAGTTTTCCAAACATGTCAAAATTGACACTTCAAAGAACTCTTCAGCTCCTGCTGAAGGTTCACATATGGGAACTACCTCTTCAGTTTCATCAAATAAACTGAAGAATGCTAAATCTGAGGAAGATAAGAGAATGTATCTTTTCATGCAAGAGATCAATGATCTTAAAATACAACTCAGGCATCAGCAAACACCAACACGATTCAGAGATGAACCTTCAAACTCTCCTCATTTAAAGTACAAGACACAATTCAAAAGAGCTTGTGAGTTATGTGGTCAAAACAACCATCTCACTCAAACTTGCTTAAGAGTGATTTATTGTACTAAATGTGAAAGGACTGATCATCGCACTTGTGAACACACTTAGTATATGCTGGCCAAAACAAGTGCTGATGCTCACAAATCTGAAGCATCTCATTCCAGGCGAAATATGCCTTTCCCACCATGCATTCATTGTGGTATGGGCAATCATCACTCAGATGACTGCCACTATTACTCTGTTTGTAATATTTGCGGAAGTTATGATCATGACACTCATGGACATAATCGAATCATCTCACTCAGAAGAGGTATTAAACCAAGAAACCCTAACTTTATTACCAAATGTTGTGAGACCTGTGGAAGCGATGTCCACACTACATCTGATCACAACCATATAGAGTGGTTCAGAAGAGGTGAAGCCCTTCAGGCTTGTGGAAACCTTGGTTTCCGGATCTTTAAGCTACTAGGAATGATCATTGTTCATATGATTAAAATAATCAAAGCGGAATTAGAACAACAACCATTAACAAGGTGTTTAGGGCACAAGACATGAATTAAAACAAATGGATTGCTCATTATATTAATAACGAATAACCACTAGGTGTGTATACATTGAATCCCACACCTAGTCGACACACGCTTTTAGGTTTACATTGTGAATATGAGGTATGAATAAACCTAATACCCTTGGTTCCTTTTATAGTGTAAGGATTAGGGTTTTACAAGAGATAATAATGAATAAACAAGTAAATCTTCTATTTAGATAAACATATACAGAATATATCCTGCATATATATCCAAATAGAAGCTTCTAAAGGATTCTTGTCTACGTTTCTATCAATGCTTACGTTGTACATGACAATGCTTGGATTGTACATGACAATGCTTAAGCCATCAACGCTTACTTGCTCTTGTCAACGCTTGATTTGCTCTTGACAACGCTTAGACAAATGTCTTCATGTTTTCTTCGTTTTTGAGTTTCTGCCACATCAACTTTTTGACCCAACAATCTTCCCCTAGTTGATGTCGGCAAAACTCTGTGTGTATCTCTTGTAAGTTGTACATCATCTTCAAATTGCTTCCCCTCAATTGTAGCATGTATGTCTTCCCCTTTTGTCACATCAACAGGGAAGTAAACAATATATGCAATCTTGAAGATTCTCCAAAAATGTAGCTCTATGTAATGATCTTGAAGAAAAATAAATTAATTAATCTTGATGTAGAAGTAGAATAACCCAAACCCATGTTCCATGTCTTGTACTATCCACGTGATAAAGAACTTATAGAGAAGATATAAGTAGACCTCGATCCCATTGTCAAAATCCTCATCCTTTGTGAGACACTGAGCACGATAATGTAACTCCTTCAAGTGATAGCAAACTTACCTTGCTAGATATGACAAGTCTTCATCACCAAACATTTAAAGCACGAACAAGTTATCTTTAAAGTCAGTGTATGGATCCACGACTTTAAGATATGATAGAACACAAACTTGCGAAAATCTACTTCGATCATCAAACTTACCATAAGAATTCTTCCCTTTAAGCCAACACCTCTTCATGACGAATTTTAATGGAATAACATCTTCATACCATATGTAAAAGCACAAATTGAATAACTCTCTCGCAAGGCTATCCCGATTACATAGTTTAAAACATCCATCAAATTCCCACGAATAGTAGCTAACTCGCATTAAGATCATTAATCCCTTTTAAAAATATCCGAGCCATAAATATCAACTTGATATTCTATATAAAAACAGAGATTCCATGTACCTTCGTGTGTAAATTCCTCCTTTTTGTGTGCTAAAAACGTATCAATTTTCCAACAGCAACTATTCCTTTTGTTTTCCAATATCCTTCACTATCCAAGATATCAACGCTGTGTGTTGTCCAATATCAGACAACACTTGTCAGCGTTTGAAAATGTATATATCGGACAAGTGTCAGCGCTTCCCAACAGCGCTTAACTTATTCCTGTCAGCGCCAACTTTGTACCTGTCAGCGTCTGGCCATCAGCGTCTCATCCATGCCTTGTCAGCGTCAAACCAACATCTATCAGCGTCTAAATAACACATGTCAGCGGGTAATAGATCTAGGGTTTTATAAACCCTAAATCATGATTTTATGTGAAAACCATAAACTGCAGTGAACTTTTACATCGAATATCTTCTTCATGAGAGCTCAGATCGAAGATCTCTTCGGTGAGATCCTAGACACAAGTGTCAAGAACCTACTGATCGAATTTCACGATGATCCAATGGTTAACGAAGGAGAAATCGCATTTTTACTATTACTGTTCACAGAAAACAACATATGACCCCTGCTGACTTTGACGCTTAATAACTTTTTCTTGGGGATAGATCTCGACAATCCCTTCAGTGGATATCTAGATATATGTGTGTAGAACATACACAAAAACATTTCGTGGCGATCCAACGGTTCAATAAAATGTTATGGCCTTCTGAATACTGTTGCGCACACAAAACCGCCCAGAAAAACCTAGACGGAATTTTCTTTTCTTCACCATACACGAACACCTTGTTGGTCCTAGCATCACGAGCCACGAGGCTCTGTAACAAGGTGTTTAGGCACAAAGAACATGAATTAAAACAAATGGATTGCTCATTATATTAATAACGAACAATCACTAGGTGTGTATACATTGAATCCCACACCTAGTCGACACACATTTTTAGGTTTACATTATGAATATGAGTTATTAATAAACCTAATACCCTTGGTTCCTTTTATAGTGTAAGGATTAGGGTTTTACAAGAGATAATAATGAATAAACAAGTAAATCTTCTATTTAGATAAACATATACAGAATATATCCTGCATATATATCTAAATAGAAGCTTCTAAAGGCTTCTTGTCTACGTTTCTATCAATGCTTACATTGTACATGACAATGCTTGGATTGTACATGACAATGCTTAAGCCATCAACGCTTAGTTTTCTCTTGTCAACGCTTGATTTGCTCTTGACAACGCTTAGACAAATGTCTTCATGGTTTCTTCGTTTTTGAGTTTCTGCCACATCAACTTTTTGACCCAACAAGGCTAAGAAAGCAAAAGTTGTTCAGACCTCCTCTTCTTCTGAGCAATCACACATACCCTTTACAAGAGGACCCTTCAGATCTAGAACACCTTCTAGATCTAAAACCCCCACCCAACAAAGGTGGGTTTCAAAACAAAATTGACCATTTCCTTAACTTGTGCAGTGTGATACCAGGAAGCCTATTTGGTACCTAGATAGTGGCTGCTCAAGGCATATGACTGGCACCAAAGGTTATATGCACAATTATAAGGAGGAACAAGTTCCTAAAGGTACACCTGGGTATATTTTCTAACAAAGAAAAGCCATGCACCAGATGCCATTATGTCTTTCATCAAAAGAGTTAAAAATCAAAATGACACTCATGTCAAACAACTCCGAACTGACAATGGCACTGAATTCAGAATTCACTCTCTAATCAATTTCTGTGATGACAAAGGAATTTCCCAAAATTTCTCATATCCTTACACACCTGAACAAAATGGTGTGGCTAAAAGAAGGAATAGAACTTTGATTGAAGCAGCAAGAACAATGCTTGCTGGATCTGCTCTCTCTAAGCATTGTTGGACTGATGCTGTAGCCACTGCTTGCTACACTCAAAATAGATCCATTATTGTGAAGAGACACATGAAGAATCCCTATGAAGTCTTCAGGGGGAGAATTCCAAACATCTCATTCTTACATGTGTTTGGGTGTCCAGTATTCATTCACAATCACAAGGATCACCTTGGAAAGTTTGATGAAAAATCTGATGATGGTTATTTTCTTGGATACTCCCTAGTATCTAAAGCATACAGAGTATTCAACACAAGAAGACAATGTATTGAAGAAACTTATCACATCACATTCAATGAAAGTTCTGAAGCTCTTACTTTTACAAATCCATCAAATGATGAACTTCATATACATGAATCTCACAATTATCCATCTGATGAATTTCATCACTATCAGCCTTCTCAAAAATATTAAACAAGCAACTCAGTCCCTCATATTGATCCATTTGAAGATATGACAAGTCCTACAAAAGGAAATCCTTCAGTATCACATACTGATGGCTGTCAATCAAATAATGATCAATCTCATAATGATCAAAATGATCAGCAAGGAAACACAAATGACCAAAATGGTCAGTCTCAAAACAATTAGCATGCTGACACACATGATCAGAATGATCAATCATATGCAGTTGTTGAAGAACAATCTGAGCCCCTTTCTCAAAGCTCTCCTATCATCTCTAGAGAATTGGGTCTTGGATATGTTGCTTCTGACCAAGAAGGAAGCCCTCCAATGATTAAACCTTTGTCCACTGAATATCCTTCAGTAGACACTAGAGACATCCCAAGTCCAAATCCATGTCATTGACTTCCAAGTTTTAGCTCTAACCATGATACCAGTACCTATTCTCCAGCTCCACAAAAATCTTGGACTCAAAATAGTCAAATACAGCTGGTGAACATAATAGGTAATCTTGGTGAAGGTAGAGTCACTAGATCTATGGCAAAGAAACTGAGTGCTGCTTCATCTAGAGAATGCCTCTATGAAAATTTTCTCTCAAAAATTGAACCTACCAAGGTTTCTAAAGCACTCACACATCCTGGATGGGTGGATGCCATGCAAGAGGAACTCAATCAATTTGAAAAAAATAAAGTCTGGAAATTGGTTCCTCTTCCATATGGTAAATCAACCACTTGCAACAAATGTGTTTACAAGCTCAAAAGAGATGAAACCAACGCAGTGACCAAAAATAAAGCTAGGTTGGTGGCCCAAGGATTCAATCAAGAACCTGGTGTTGATTTTGATCAAACATTTGCTCCAGTTGCACGTATGGAAGCCATACGAATCTTCCTTGCATATGCTACCTACATGAACTTCATCATCTACCAAATGGATGTCAAAAGTGCATTCCTAAATGGTGACCTAAAATAAGAAGTTTATGTTACTCAGCCTCATGGCTTTGAGAGTAGTAAATACCCAAATCATGTCTACAAGCTTTACAAAGCTTTGTATGGACTGAAGCAATCTCCAAGAGCATGGTATGAAACTCACTCAACATTTCTCATTGAACATAAATTTGTCAGAGGAAAAATAGATAGTACCTTGTTTATCTATAAATCTAAAACTGACACCATTCTGGTACAAATTTATGTGGATGATATAATCTTTGGTTCTACAAGCTTGAAACTTTGCAAACAATTTGCCAAGCTTATGACCAGCAAGTTTGAGATGAGTATGATGGGAGAACTCACATACTTCCTTGGTCTTCAGATTAAACAATCTGACTAAGGCATCTCCATCAATCAAGAAAAATATGTCAAGGATTTGCTGAAGAAGTATGATATCAATTGTGCTTCAGTGAAGACTCCAGTGGTACCCCCTAACAACTTAGGACCTGATCTCACTGGACAATCAGTCAATGAGACTCAGTATAGAGGTATGATTCGATCACTCATGTATTTAACTGCAAGCAGACCTGACATTCAGTTCTCTACATGCCTTTGTGCAAGATACCAAGCAGATCTAAAGGAATCACACCTTACTGCTGTAAAGAGAATTTTCAGATACCTAAAAGGTACACCAAGACTAGGTCTTTGGTACCCCAAATCCTCAGGTTTTGATCTAAAGGGGTATTCAGATTCTGACTAGGCTGGATGCAATTTGGACAGAAAAAGCACTTCTGGTGCCTGCCAATTGCTTGGTGGCAAACTTGTATGTTGGAGTGCTAAAAAGCAACAAACTGTTGCCATGTCTTCAGCAGAAGCTGAATATGTTGCAGCTGCTGGATGTTGTGCCAATGTTCTTTGGATGAAAAGCCAACTGGCTGATTATTACATAGAATATGAAAAGGTACCAATCTTTTGTGATAACACTAGTGCTTTTGCAATATCCAATAATCCAGTCCTCCACTCAAGAACAAAACACATTGATATAAGATATCACTTTATCAGAGATCACATTGTGAAAGGGACATTGAATTACATTTCATCCCCACTCAATACCAATTGGATGATATCTTCACCAAACCATTGGATGAACCAACTTTCAAAAGATTGATAATGGAGCTTGGTATGCTGAACATTGATGATACAAAACCTGAACCTTCAGCATTCACTAAAGAAGCTTGAAGGTTTAGCATTTCTTAAAAGATTTTGATTAATGTTAAGTAGCATTGTCTGAGTAAAGGAGTGTGCAATGTCATGTGTCTATTTCACTCTATGTGATTGTGTATATGATTTTTTGTCGCCTTATCTAATTCACTGAAGCTGAACAAGTAATCACCAGTCATCAAAAGGTTCCTTCAGCAATGCTGAACAAATTTTAATACAGCTGAGTTGCTAGGCCTGAGTAGAGGAGCGTGCAATGTCATATGTCTTGTTCACTTATGTGAATGTGTATATAGGGTTTTGTCGCCTCATCTGACGCACTGAAGCTCACAAGTATTGCCATCAGCTTTAGCATATCTGAGCAACATCTTTTAAAACAAATCAATCATATGACTCAATGGAGTAAATGGCATTAAATTTCTTGAGAATAAATACAAAACATTCTTTCAAAAGGTGTAAATTGTTTATTTAGGAAATATCAAGCGTCCTTATCACAGTCAACAACTTTCTGACACGATGAGGCGTTTCACTGTTCAAAGCAACAGAAAATCATCACCTTTTTCAGAACATTAATGAGAGAGTTTGTCCCATTTGTTCAAAAGAAACCCTAAAAGTTTAATTCTCTTTTCAAATGTTTTACAAAATTTGACAACTCAGTTTAAAAAGTGTTTACATATATCTTTTGAAGATTGATGATTCATATCATTTGCAAAAAAAACTTTAAAAAACACACACACACACAACTCTCTCTCTCTCTTCAAAAGAAAGCACACACAACAAACATCAATGGCTGCTGAATCTTCTTCACAACCATAAGAGACAAAGATCACCCTCAATCCTTCCATCCATGTAAACTATCCCATCGAGGACATATTCTTTAAACCCAACAACATCACCTTGATCAAACCAGAAACCCTAACATCTGAACCAGGAAAACAAGTACTAAACTTCTTATCCAAATGTGTGATTCGCGATGCCTTGTTCAAGGATCCAGGGGTTATGTTTGAAAATGTGTTAAAAGAATTTTGGTTCACAGCACAAGGGTCAACAAACAAGAAATCTATTGAGTTTGTGTCTACAACCTTGGGTATTCATGGGGAAATAAATTTAAAGATGTTTAGAAGGGTTTTAGGGTTAAAATATTTGGAGGATTCTAGCAAATATGAGGTTGTTCCCAATGATCTCTCTATTGTCAAAACGTTTTTTAGAGAAATTGGATACACTGAAGAGATTGGTGATAAATGGGGGTTGAAGAGAAGTTGTTTACCACCTAAGTGGAAACTTTTGATGTCCATCTTAATTGAGTGTCTGGGTGGAAAAACTGGTGGGCTTGATCAAATCAACCAAAAGGATGCCCTTATTTGTATTGTTTGGAAAAGGGCATAAAAGCTGATTTTGGAAAACTAATCTTTGAAGATCTCCATGGAAAAATGGAGAAGAAAACTAGGGAGAAGAATGTGGTCTACACCAGATTTTTATCCCTCATTTTTGTTGACCAATTTGGTGAAGAGTACTCTAAAAATGAAGGAGTTAAACTTGTTTTCTCAATCTTTGATACCAATCTTTGGAACATTCTAGTCAGCACAATTGAACCTCCTTTCACACAGCCCATGCTGGACATTTGCTCAGCAAATGCTCCAGTAGTGTTCAAAGCTCCAAAAGACACTCCTCCAACTAGAGAAGGGGATCTAACAGGCACAAAGTCTGGAGCTTCTTCTGGACCACGTCAAAATAGCACATCAGTGAATACTCTTATGTGTAGACGTGGGTCTAAGAAAAGGAGGCACCCCACAGAATCTTCATCAAAGAAGCATTCTGATGATCCCAAAGGCCAAGCCTTGAAGAAACAAAAGTCTTCGGCCAAGGACCAGAACCCAAGCCAGCCGCCACCATCAGTCTCTGCTGAAGGTGGCATGCATCAAGAGGCCATGAAGGCAACCCATCTCTCAACTTCTTCAGGAGAGAAGGGTGAATATAGAGCGCACCCTCAGCTCGATAGAGTGGAGTCAGCATCGGTAAACAATTTAAATCTGAATGCATCTCAAATTTCATTACCAATCTCTATCATTTGTCACTCTGACTCTGCATCAGGGAATGATGTGTCAGCAAATCCAACAGCTGATGCTGACCCTGGCCTATCTGTTTCTAATGATGTAGTTCCCCCACAACAGGGTTCTATTGAAGGAACCAAAAACATTATCATTGATCTTAACTCGTCAGGGACTCTTTCTTAGGATCCATCAGGTAAAACCAACCCTGGTGGTGAAGGACTTGAAACTGACCAGCACGCTGAAGGTGGCGCTCAACAGACAATGAAGGAAGTGCCTCTCTCTACTGGCGCCAAGGGGGGACACTTGCCTACATTTATTTTCAGCATGTCTGCTGATGACTTGGAAAAGGAGTTGGGACTAAGTGAAAGAGCTCCAGTTAACCTGGATGATAGTGAATCTGAAGATGACCTTGCTGATCAAACTCCCAAGCCTCCATCCCCCAGAACCATTAAGGTAAATGAATTGACAAATCAGGTGTTGGTTCTAAAATCACAGGTGACCAAGCTCAAGGAGGAAAAGGCTCTTGCTGATGCTGAACTTGTTACTCTTAAAGCAAGGCCAGTTCTTCCCACTGCTAAACAGATCAGAGATACAGTTCTTACTGCAATGAAGCTATTGGTGAAGGATGTGGCCACTACCACTTCTATCAAGCAAGAGATCATCTCTCTCATGGATTCCATAAATACTGCATCCTTTGATCTCCCTGTTGAATTCAAGCCAATTCCTACTCAGCTTAATGAGCTATGTGATTCAGTATCCAAGATCAAGGATAGGGTGGGCTTGCTAGAACAACAAAAATTGAACTTATCTGATGAAGTTCAGCAGAAACTAAATGTTCTTGCTAATGTTCCAGCAATTTTGGCCAAGGTATCATCCACCTTAGACTCTCTATGTGCATGCCTACCTGTTGGGGGTTCATCAGAAGTTGTAGGGCAATCTTCTGCTGAGGGGGAGAAAGTAACTATTCATTAGCTCTTCAAGAAACCTGCACAGAAGAAGGCCCAAAAACAACCTTTTGTTTATGTATCTCCGTTCAGTGAAGACAGTCCAGCTAAGACTAAGGGGGAGTCTTCAGCAAAGGGCACTCATATTGATGGCCTTACCACCAGCACTGAATCATCTGAAAATGGGTCACCTCTCATCAAACCCAAAAGAAAATGTGAGTTCACTTTAGATGAAAGAATTATCAAGTCTGGGCTGGTCACTCAAGAAGATCTTGATAAAATTCACAAGCTTCAAAATGAAGAAAAGCTCAGAGATCTGAAGATGAGCTTATATGAAAGAATTGGAAAACCTGAAGTTGAAGGCCTCTTCAAGAAAAAGATGTTATACGAAAAATTCTGTATAGCAAGGTTGAATAGAAGATGTCTCTCAGAAATCACAAATGTTGACATGATGACTTACAAGGGAGATATTAACCTAAAGTTCTATAGGGTTGATGGGGTTGATGAGATCATAGATGACTTCCAAGGGAAGGAGCTCTCCTATATTGAATGGCTAGAGATGGGCAGAATCATTGAAAAGAAAACATCCAGGAGATGGGTAGAAGTTCGCACAAGAATTGAACACTTTGTGAGAAATCATGAAAGGCTTGGTCAGCATCTGAACATCAGCAACCAAATCTCACTAGAGGATCAAGATCCAATTCTTGAACTGAACAAGAGAGCCAATCTGGTTCAACCTGGTGTGGGTGACATCTTTGTCACCACCAAGAAATACAAAGATCTTGTTCAGTTTGAAAATCATCTCCCTGGACCTGTGTTAGAAGAACCAGAATTGGGAATGATTATGTTCAACCATCATGAAAGACAAGACTTTGTGGGTATTAGTGATCTTGATGATCTAAACAATGAACTTCTTAGAAACATTCAGAAGATCTTCTTTGCTCACCATGGTGGTCCAGGACTCACTAAAGCTGCAAAAACTTTCAGCATATGCTTACTATCAATACTGGACATCAGAAACTCTGATCCATCAGTTCAGACCCCTGTCATTGGAGAACTTAGGCCAAAGGAAAACTGAATAATCATTTGTATTAATTTTGTTGTAATTTGTAATGTTATTGAATAAATGATTATCTGATGTTTATAAGTTATTAATTGTTCAGTGCAAGTAAGAAGAAGTTGTTATGCTCACTTACTACTGACATTAGACTTAGGCCATTTGTATATCCAAATAGGGGGAGATTGTTGGGTCAGTATTTACTGACCCTAAATCAACTCTAGGATTTGAATATAAAATCCCCCTAAGTGTTTCATGCTCAGCAGTAAGGCCAGTCTACTGATGGATGACCAGAGGAACAAAGTTCCTACTGATGACTTTAAAGCTGAAGAAAGTTCAGCACTCCCCTTCCAGTGAACTTAGAAGACTAAGAGGCCTTCGCTTCAAATACTAGGTGGTATAGTTGCTGAAGAACAAGGACCGAAGAAGGGCTTTCAGTTCAGTTTGGCTTGACAATACCAAACTGAATGATGTCGATCTCCTCTTGGATACTAAAGACTCTTCAGCATTCTGATGGTTTGCATTAGGCGGGAAAAGATTACTTTAAGTCAAAGTAGGTTGCTTGTATACTTAGATATAAGTACAATCTATATCTTTTCTAGAATAGTTTATTATGTACTTTGTACTGTTTATCCAGCATGGGCATCAACCACCCACTAGATAAACTCATACATTGGTACATGCAAAATGCAAATCCTAATTTACACTGCCTATGTAAAGGAGTGTACATTCTGAGAGAAAGGTAACCAAGACAAGAGTTTAAACTCTGGAAAACCTTTCTCTCTCGATACCAACTAAACCATATAGCCAAAGATGCATATGAACGTTTAGATTGGAGCTTAGACTTTAACGTTGGTTAGACGTGTAAGTAGAGGAGATAAAACCCCATTGTCATTCAACCACTTTGTTATTCCACAAACAAAGTGGGTTATAGATTCTTTATTTGATTCTAATAAAAGTCTATACGTTGAAAAGTATATTGGTATTGTTGTTTTAATCTTTCATAGTTCTTATCTAATGTTAAAACAACACACTTGAGTCGAAGTAATAGTTATTACTTAAGATAATAAGTAATATCGAATTATAAGGGACCAACATTACTGCTGCTTACTTGATTAACAGGCTCCCATCTTCTGTTCTTGCTGGCAAATCACCTTTTTGTATGCTTTATAATAAAGAACCTTCCCTTTCCCACTTAAGGTCATTTTAGTGTCTTTGTTTTTCAACTATTTTTGAAATAATGATAAAATGTTTTCCAAGTTTAAAAAATGTGTTTTGGTAGGTTATTCTTCTTCCAAAAAAGCTTATAAGCTATTAAGTTTTAATAATAGAAGTTATATTTTCTCTAGGTTATTTTTCTCAAGTTTTATGAAACTATTTTTCCTTATAAAATGAAAATTATTCATCAATCTCTTCCTGTTTTTTGATAAAAGTAATCTCAATAATCAAAAAAAAAATAATTTTTGTGAGTCTGACACTCCAAATGACCTAAGTCCCTATGATGATGGAAAGAGATCACCTGATGAAGCAGGGGAGGTAAATATGGAACATTCAGTTGATACTGCAGTGGAGCAGCCTTCTGAATGTACCCATACTGCTTCATCAATGGGTGAAACTTCCAGTTCTAAGGGTAACATTTTCCCTCAAAACCAGGTTTCTTTTTTTGATGCCAGTCATGGAACAGAGGATGAGGGCACTAAACCTTCTGTTAGGAGATCAAGTAGAATCACTACATTGCCAACCAAGCTCAATTAGTATGTTCTTGATAACAAAGTTAAATATGGATTGAACAAATTTACTAATCACACTAAGTTATCTGCTAATAATGCTTGTTTCATTTCTAACTTGAACAAGACTTATGAACCTAGTTGATTTAGTGAAGCTGTTAATGATATAAACTGGGTTCAGGCCATAAACAATGGAATGGAAGCCTTATATCTCAATCGTACTTGGACTCTCACTAATCTGCCTCCTCATAGAAAAGCTATATCTAGTAAATGGGTATATAAAATCAAATATAAATCTGATGGTGAGATTGAGAGTTACAAGGCTAGGCTTGTTGCTAAGGGGTGTGGTCAGTAGGAGGGAATTGACTATGATTAAATTTTTAGCCCTACTGTTAGAATGGGTATTGTTAGATGTCTTATTAACTTGGCTGTTCAGAATGGTTGGAGTTTGTTTCAGTTAGATGTTAAAAATGCTTTTTTGTTTGGTGAACTTGATGAAGATGTTTACATGATACCACCTCCAGGTTTTTTTGGCAAAAATGAGAAAAGAGTTTGTAAGCTAGCTAAATCTCTTTATGGCTTGAAACAAGCCCCTAGGTAGTGGAACAAAAAACTTGTTGAAGTTCTGTGTGAAGCAGGTATTAGTCAGAGTCAAAATGACTACTCCTTGTTTGTTAAAAGTAAGGATAATGTTTTTGTTGCTCTGCTTGTGTATGTTGATGATATTATGTTAAGTGGTAACAATTTGTGTGAGATCTCTAAGGTCAAAGCCTTAATTAACAATAGGTTAAATCAAAGACCTTGGTAAATTAAAATATTTTCTTGGTATTGAAATTTTGAGTATTCAAAATGGTCTAAGTATAAATCAAAGAAAGTATTGCATTGAGTTGTTGCATGAATATCGGCTTCTTGCTTGCAAACCTGTTACAAGCATTCATTTGTAAAACAAGAAATAGGGAAAATGGTTACGTACGATAACCATAGTCCGAAACTATTATTATTGTTATTTAGTTCATGAACCGAAGCTTAACATCAATGTAAGTTCCTCTAGGGAGTATTCAGCCCAAATACAAAAGTAATAAATCAAATGCAATGCAACAATGGTTAAACAACCGCAACATGGGACGGGGATAGTCAATCCCGATGGATCCACCCACAACATTCGTGCTTAGCAACACAAGTAAAGTAACGGTTCATGATAAAGAGAGGAAACTTAAGTGCTATAGACTAAAAGCAATAATATCAATGAAAACTGTCGAAAAGCATGCAAGTTCTGGATAGCATACAAGTTCTGGATAGCATACAAGTTCTTGATAGCATACAGTTTTTAAATGGATGTGTTCCAGCATGTAAAATCTCACAACGCGTTTAGAAACAATATACAAGTAGTGAAAAGGGGCTATGAACTCACCTTAGCCACAAGGTAAGTAAATCACTGAACTCGGATGCTGAGTAGAAACAGTAGTGGTAAGACGATCGTCGACGAAATGGATGCCCGGTAAACACGAAAGCCGCAACCTACCAAATAAGGCACGCACTTTATTAATAATTGACTCAAGTATAAACCATACTTAATAACATAAGACTCAACATTACAAAACCATGATAAACCCGAAAGAACAACAATGCAAGTGGTACAACAATACTCTTCTATATGTTCACTTTATTAAACTACTTTATCGATAAAATTCTGTCGGCACATACCAAATGTACAAGCTCATTTCCCTTACTTATACAACTCGGATTTTTATGAAACTTGTTGAAAAACTCAATCATAACCTGAATAAAAATCACTTTAAATTTAATCCAAAGATTTACATTTTAGAACCACCTGATCAACACATTTCTAAACTTAAAAAACCGGACAGATTTGAATACTTGACTCGTGAAACTATTTTGACCATCATAACCTTTACCATTTGTAAACTTGACACCTAAGTTTGAAAAAAGACTCAAGATCCCAGGTTTAGAGCCTAAGAAAAGCCCTTGAACCCTTTTGAAACTCATTTTATAGTCCCCGAGATTTGACCAAGCGACAACAATTTCGTGTTGTGTCGATACTCGCCTCCTGGTACACGAATATTCAAACTAGTGTAACTTCTTCCTCGTTTTGAGTTAGAAGGCCTACTTTATACCAAAACGAGCGTCTCGACAACCACTATAACTATATCCTATCATCTCAACCTATATTCAAAATTGAACCCACGAAAAACAGCCCTAAACCTGCTGGTCAAAAATACACTTTAGAAAATCACATTAGATCATCATATTGACCCATTTTAACAAATCCCTCACACCTAATATTGACCAAACATCATTCTAAACAATCTTTATCAACCTATATCACTTTCATGTTACTTATAACAAAAATCAAAATCAAAAATTCAAACTTTTCATTATCAAAACAACATAATCATGGTAAGATCATCACATGCATGATCTAAGAACACTTCCACCAACCCTAGTTTATATTAAAAATTAAAACTCAATGCATGTGGGTAAAATTTGTACCAAAACATTCACCTTTTGATTTGTAACATGGGACTTTGTTTAGTTTTTATTGATTCAAGCTTGAAAATCAAATCAAGGGGTGTTTAGGGGTGTTGTAGCTCACGTCTAAGAAAGAAAAAGAGGGAGGGAGAGAAAACTTTATTAGTGTGTGTTTTTGAATGAGAGAAATGAGAAGAAAGTGGGTAGATTTTATATATATAGTGGGGTGGAGGGTAATTTTTGCCAATTATGTAATCTTTTGGACTAAAATGCAATTAAATAGTTTAAAGGGTAGAAAATGACTATTAGTAAATTTTGAAAATATTTACGGGATTCGGGTTTCATAAAATATTTTTCAGAAGTTAAAACGCATCATAAATATGATAATAGAGTCTCCCGACACGACTTAACACGTCATTAAAAGAAGACATCAAAACGTCAAACATTAAAACAATCGACAATGAAATGCAAATATCGGACATACGTCGGTATCGCGATCAATAGTAGTTCTCGTTATTCATTGATTTTGAGTAAACTTTTTTTTTAAAATGCACGCGGATGCTTTTCAATTAAAAACTTTGATTTAAATAAATATGGAAAATAAAATAAAAAAATTAAAATTCTGAATAAAGTATTATCAATGATCAGAAAAATATAATTCTACCTTATATAATAGAGGGGAATCACGTTTCCATAGAAACAGTGATCCCCTCACATCTTTATTAAACAAATATAAACTCTTCCCCTCACAATTGTCTTCTCCCCTCACAGATTTTTCACACACTAACACCTACAACTTCCGTTTGTTGACCCCGTTGATCATTAATTGGTGCCCGTTACTCATTAATTGGTAGTGTTGCCCTTTCGTTAGTTGCCCCTTTGGTATGCTAATTAATTGTGGCTACAGGAGTTGCCCCTTTGGTGATTAATTGAGGCTACAGGAGATGACACTTAATTGGCCTTGGGGTATATATACCCTCACACCAATTACCCTCACACCAATTTCTATATAAAAAATATTCTGTGATGTTTTGGGTACTCTATTATATAAGGTAGAGTATGATCTAAGCTCTTCGTTGCCGCCATCTATGGTGGGCGGCGTTGCTGATTGGACGGTCACGTTGGCTAGCATAAGTCGGTTGCTTGATTTGTCAGTTCTCTTGATTGGGATTGCTGGAAACCCTAAATTTTTGGGGGTTGGTTCTTAAAATGCATTCTTTACTTACAGGTTGTAAGTTTTCTGTTTCCATTTAACTTTCCGCTACCATTACTAAATCTTTTTTAGGCTTATTAAGCTTTAAAAAAATCTCTATGTTCTCCTAATTGATTTAGTGATTTTGAGTTTTTGATTAATGGGTTTCTGCTTCTTGATTAATGGGTTTGCATTATTTGTGGGTTGTCTACAGTTTTCTCTTGGTTATTGATTTGTTGCTGCCTTGGCTCGATGTTAGAGATGATCTATAATAATGGAGTTATGATTTTTTGGGGTTTTGTTTTGATCTTAGAGATGAGGTATAATAATGGGTTGATTTTCAATCTTAGAGATGGGATCAGGGAAGTGGGTTTTTAGTGCCCATCTTGGTTCTCGCGATGCTGGTAAATCTTAATACCCTGATGTTTGTTCTTTTGCTTTGCTATATTGATTCAATGGAACATTAGTTCGTTGCCACTATTAATGGCAGGCGATGATGGTGAAATGGCGCACCTAGGTTGCGCACCAACTAAGAAATAAAATTATAAAGGTATTAAAGGCGAGTGCCTTCTGCTTCGGCACTAAGCCTTGCCTCCTTTATTATCCTTGCTTTCTGATACTTTTGAGGACCTAGAAATGACATTGGTGATATCGATTGTATGTCATGCTCCCAGCTCATGATTTTGTTGTTGGAATGTGCACTTATTTAGGCTGTGATGACCTTGAACGGCCTGGGTTAAACTTGAGATTGCACGTATCTTGGCGGGGCAACCTCTCGGGGTTGCAGCCATGGCGTGTGTATCCGGTTTTCCCTCTAAGGTGCCATATCTGAGCCTACCATGGTTTTCCCTTAGTGGGTTTACTTTGGCTATTGAGTGTAATTTTGTTCCATGTTCACCGTCCTCTTTAGATTTTGGTTTCTGGCTGATGATTCATACAGCCTGTTTGGTCAATGGTTAGATTACGTTCGGTGTATTACTAATAAATAGGAGAAATATAGTTGATGAGCAAGAGTAGACCATTCTATTAAGATACATATACAAAACTATAGTGATATCATTGGGAAGAAGTTTTGTTATTGAGATTCACGTGGGAAGTAAATTGGACTCACTTCATTGTCGTGTGCACAGCAAAGTCCACTATTAAAGGTAATAGACTTCTGTTATCGAGTGATAGGTATATATCACGTAATGTAGATGCAGATTTCTTTATAATTGATTGTATGGATTGAAATGTGTATGTGATAATTTGATCCCTATCGAGAATGGCTGTTAGATTAGGTCTCTTTTAGATAACACGCCTCTATGATCACATTTTTATGCCATTTATGAATCGTGTGGTTTATGGGCATTTACACTCTGCCTGATGTTGTTACTTGGCCCATGAGAGGTTTTTTTAAAGTATTGCAAAAGAAAGGGTCTGCCTGGTAGATTAGGTCTCTTTTAGACAAACGCATTGTATGATCACATTTTAGATGCCATTTGTGAATCATGTGGTTTATGGACATTTAGACCTTGCTTCACACTCTTTTTGTCTTCCCGGGTTACTTCCCTTTTTTTCGCCTGCTGTTGTTCATAGTAATTATGGCTGGGTCGTCTTCCCGGTTGGAAAATTGTATCATTTGTCGGTTACGTTCTGATGTCCATCCCGTGCCTGTATGTTCTGACTGCTTTCCAATGAATCGAGCTACGGGTGGTTGGAACCCTAAGATAAGAGGTTTGTAGTATGGCTTATCCAAACGGCTAATTCTACTATGTATAATATAGGGGAATCACGTTTCCATAGATTGTCAGTTGTGGTAGTGGCTACAGGAAACGGTTAATGCTCTCCTCTCATAAACAAATGGTCCCTTCTCTCATTGCTTCTCTCATATATCTAGGGATTGATTGATCTACTCTCGATATGATCTGTGGTTGATCTAAAAAAAATTATTAATGGTTGATTTGTGTTTGATATGGGTCTGTGTTTGATCTGGTTTTGCTGGAAACCATAATTTTTAATAGGGTTCGTTGCCACCAACTTCTTTGTTGCCTCCGTTTGTGGTAGGCGCTGTTGATGGTCGGTAGGCGGCGTCCCTGAGGCTAGATGTGTGTTTCCTTCTACGGGTGATTTTATTCGTTCACTTAGGGTGACGAGGCGCAAAATGTTTGTCGTTGTGGTTCTGATCATGATTACAATTACGGTGGCTGTGGCGAATACCACCACCATTAGATCCGGTCTTAAGCGTATAACTCTTTGGGATCATCTAGACTTGTAGAGTTATTTTTGGTTGGGGCTCAGCTTCAAGAACCAACAGGTACAGTGGTCTAAAATTAAAGTGTTTTACTTTCTTTTAAGGGCTTCTGCGGCTTTTTACGTTTATCTAGGGATTATAGTTGATATGTATAGGCTATTGAACTATGAGAGTTCCAATGCAAAGTATGCTAATCTGTTTTGGCTATTTGTATCTGTAATTAGGATATGATAGTCTTATTTGGGCGTCCATGACGCCTACTGTTATGAGCTTATGTATGATTGATGTGGGTTACTGGTTGAAGCTGCATTGGGTCTTTATGCTTCATATTGTCATAGTTGACCATTTTTTTCTTTTGTGAATGGGTCTAAAAAGGCAACTATAATCAAACAGAATTCATTTGGTGATTGTCATGTTAATCAAACAGATCATATACAGTCTATATTTTAGATGGGTACGAGGGCTCGAATACAATGCTAGATGAGGTTTTTAGAAGTCGGCATAGGTCATCTGACTTGATAATAAGGGAACAAGGTGAAGTACTAATATAGAATGCTAGATGAGGTTTTTATACGGATCTTGGCAGGGCAACCTGTTGACGTTGCAGCCATGCCGTGTGTATCCTCCTCTTCCTATGTGTTTTCGTATCTGAGCCTACCGTCTTCGTTCTCTTGATCATGTGTCATTTGATCAGCAGTAGCTGAGTCGTTGTTCTTCAATATGTGGTAAATAATGATATAAACTTTTCCAATTTTTATTAATAAAATATGCTTGGATACCCTGTTCATTTATCAATCTTAAATTTAGTATTAACTTTTTTAGGTTTGTAGATATTAGAAGTGGCGGAATTCAGTGGGCTGAGATCAAGTGGGATTGTGACATACGCTAAGTATGTTAACGACTTATTGGTGCCCTGTTTTCATTAATTGGGTGTTTGTACTTTGCCCTTTGGGATTATTACACGGACCTTCGTGGGCCAACCTGTTGAGGTTCTGTGTTGCCCTGTCTAAGCCTAACCTCTTGGTTGTCTTGAAAGTATGTGATTTGATCAGAGTGGACAGTTTTGTTAGAGACGTGGTTGTATGACTCTTTGTGTGGCAAATTAGTAACTTTGTCGCTATGCTTATTAATTACAAGGGTTGTGATGAGTTTGAACGGGCCGGGATGAGGGTGAGATTATACGGATCTTGGTGGGTCAACCTGTTGACGTTGCAGCCATGCCGTGTGTATCCTCCTCTTCCTATGTGTTGCCCTATCTGAGCTTACCGTCTTCAATCCTTCTCCCCTCACAGTTTTCACATGCACTAGCGCCTACAAGTTTCCCTTTGATTTTTCCCGTTGCATTAATTGTGCCCTGTTTTCATTAATTGGGATCATTGATTTGCCCTTTTGCCCTTTGGTGAGCTAATTAATTGCTTAGTTACCCTTTGGGGGTTAATTATCACTTTGATTAATTGCTGAGTTGCCCTTTGGGGATTAATATGCCCCCTACATTAATTGGCGTTGTCCGGTTGTGATATGAGCTTAAACTCATATCCTTTTATCAACAAATAACCCTAAAACATGAAGCAAAATACCAATTTATCTTGCAAAAACAGTATTATGTGGTATGTTTGTGTTTGTGTACACTTGTGTAGGTAAAAGGATGCATTTTCAAGCAAACAAGGAAAAATCAAGCTCAAATGGATGAAAAAGACAAAGAAGGATCAAAAGTGACAAGACTTTGAAGTACAAGGACCTATCTTGACAAAATGCCAAAGTTGAAGGGCTAAAGTGCAAATAATGTAAAAAGTCAAGATCAAAGTCAAAATTGGTCAACTATCAAGTCAACAAAGTCAAAGGACCAATTCTGCTCAAAGATGAAGTTTGGAGGACTAAAAGTGCCAAAGTAATGAAGTACAAGCCTTAAAATGCAAACTGCTAAAGTCCAAGGGCTGAAACTGCCAAAGTTGGAAAGTTCTACTAGTTAAATCCATGTGAAACAAATTCCAGCCAATGAGAAGCTAGTATTGAGTGCACACGGATTGCCAAATGGGTGCATTTATTACCCACTATCAGCCGCCACATTAATTAACCAAATCTTAATAGTTCAATCCGTGTGACTTCTTTTCATCCAATCAGAAGGTGCCACGTATCATCTTCAAGAAACCAAAACATTTCCAGGATCGTTTTTGAGCTACAATCAATTTCATGAAAAGATGTAAACACCAAAAGTGCTTATTTTGGAGAGACGAACACAATGGTAACAACCAATCAGCATGAAATCCACTCTAGAAGAAAGCCCCAATTGGTGTTCATACTTTGAAGAGCAGTTTTGCAGAATCATGCCACGTGGAGACTTGGGATTGGTCTCAACACGTCATCATCCCCAACAAACTTCCTCTTCATGTCTATAAATAGCATACTAGTCCTCATTTGTAAGTAGTAGTTAAATTTTGTAAAAACACACACTTCTCAATTTCCTTTCAACTTTCTTCCTTTTTAGCTTAACTACTCAAGAGTCTGACAAACTCTTGATTTAGTTAGTTAGTTAGCTTCATTCCAACAACTTTGTAACAACTTTCATTGAATAAAATTTGAATTCTACTTTTTCCCGCCAAATCTCATACTCATCTTACTGTTCATTCCTTGCTCATTCTTGATCATTGAGTTGCTGAATTGAGTTTGTTATGATCATTAAATGATCATAACTGAATTTGAAGAAGTTTGGTAGTTGTTTGAGTGATTGCAGTTCAGACATTAGCCTTTTTGAAGATTTCAAGCCATTTTGATCATTTCTGTTGATTAGTAGCTGTTGTTGATAGTTGATTAATAATCTAGTGATAAGGTGGTGGTTATCACTAGTGTAAGAGAGTTCAGCACTCCTCTTCTTCCCAATGGATTACTACAAAAGGTTTTAAAGTTCTGATTTTGGTTCACCTGAATTTGTCAAATGCATGCTACATTTCCTAGTGTAATCTTGTTGTTTGCCTGATAAAAGTTGTTAGTTTAGCTGGTTGTTGGTTTGTTTACTTGATTGTAGCTTAACTCTTGTTTATCTGCTTTTGATTTTGGATTGTATCTAGTCATAGCTTATTTTCAGTCATTTTCAATACTTGTATCTTAATTGAGCAATTGTTGTTCTTAGTGCTTACTTGTAGTCTTAAATCATATCATTTGGAGTCTCAAGTTTAGTTAGCTAAAAGGTTTCATTCAGTTTAAATCAGCACTTAAAAAGTCTTTGGAAATTTTCTCAAATCTCAGCAAAAGGAGTGTTTGGTACTAGTTGATTAAGAGTTTTCAAGTGTTGGATTTTGGAAAGTAGATGTTCATTACTAATTTGTAGGTCATATTAAAGCATTTTGAGTAAACTTCAAGTCAAATAACTGGTCAAAAAGGCAAATGGCAATAAAAAGTGTGGGTTAAGTTTCATTCAGATTTGCTTTCAAAAAGTTCTCAATTTCTTTTGGCTGGCATTTGATTGATTGTAGATGAAATTGCACCAAACTTGTTCTCAATTGTAGTTAACATCATAAAGTTTTAGATTCCAAGAGCTTTTTACACAGTTTTCATTCAGCAATTAGAAATAAGCAAAATCATGAAAGGCTGAGATAAGCCATGTTTCTGTAACTTGAAACTGCATTTTTAGATCTCTTGATTCTCTTCATAAACCAAGCCATTTTATTGCACAAATCCACTTAGTATATGATGTTACATGATTTCTGAAAGTTTCAGCTTTTTGTCAAAAAAGTTTGGTCAACGCCTGGTCAACGATAAGCATATTTTAGCTTAATTCAGATTTCTAGCTTATTTCTTGATGAAATTCGTTCTAGTTTGATTTCCCATTCATCATTTGAGTTGCTTAATCAGTTTTGGCAAGAAAATCAAGTTGTGCTCGTCTGGTTTGTTCTATAGCTTATTTTGGGCTTATCTTGAAGTGCTTATTTGCTTATTTTGAATTTTCAATCAAAATCCTTCTAGAGGTCTAGCTTATTTTGAAAAAGAAGTGTTTTGAAACTGGTTTGAACCAATTTCGTCCATTAATAAGCTCAAATGAGCTTATTTTCCTTTCAAACCCGTTTTTGCTTAACAAGTTTCTGAAATTGCAATTTGGTCCTTGATGTTTTAAGCAGTTTCTAATCTTGGCTAATCTTCATTGTTTTTAGGGTTTTCACACATAAGTCCTTATAGTTTTGAGTTTGTTTAAAATCTGTTAGCAAGTTTGGTAATTAGTTACATTTTGGTTAGTTTGTTACAAGTTTCACATTTTTGATCCTTTTAGTTTGCTAATTTGCACTTTCAGTCCCTAGACTTGTTAGAATTTTCATTTCAAGCATTTATATTTCCTAGAATTTACATTTTCAGTCCTTGTAGTTTTAAAATTTACATTTTCAATATTATTTGAATAAAAATTTGGTAATTGCAAAATGTTTTACATATAAGTAGATAATATTTTTTAATTTTTACAAGGCTTTGTTGAATTAGCAAATAGAATATCCAAAAACAAGATTAACAACCAAAAACAGTTAAAAACCCGATATTGGTTGGACTTTCAATTAGCAAGAACTGAGAAAAACGAACTACATTATACACAATTTCAAATGGCGCCGCTGCCGGTTCTTTGACTTTACGAGAGACTATCGATTGACGGTTTTCATTGGCTTTTGGGATCCGTTCACCTTGTGAACGTTATTTTTACGTATCATAAATCAAAAACAAATAAAAAATCAAAAATATAAAAATATATAAAAACTAAAAAAAAATTAACAAAACAATTCTTTTCCTAAAGAATTGACAAAAAAAAAAAATCCAAAAAGCAATCTTTTTCCTAAGAGATTGCACCTAAAAATATATATTATTGGATTCTCTCGGTTTTTATGTACATATAGTATTTTCTCTTAAAAAACTCATAAATACAAAAATATTTTCCATATATTATTATAAGTAAATACGTATACGTATAAGAACAACCAATTTACATATTCTCCATAAGTATTGTCGAGGCAATACACCGTGTTGAGGGGCGTTCCGGTCCTTGACACGTGTATCGATCAAACAAAATAAAGCAAGAATAGATAAATACTCTCAATAAGCAACAATTCGAAGAATACGAACATTTAAGTGAATAGAAAGGCGATGTGCTATAAAATGCCATCTAAGGGTCAATAGGTACTTAAGTGCTTCGCGCCACCTAACCCCCCGTTCACTTGTAAGTATTCTAAGAAGGAAGGCTTCATTGAGGGTCTTGCACCCAAGTAGTACATAAGTATATTGTTATTTTCTTGTGGATATTTAATATTGAAACTCGAAGAGGATAATCCATTTCTCTTCAAAGTCACACGAGAGCTTCTCTCTCATTCCTCGTATTGAGTTGCATGCTCACTCGCGGGCGTGCACAAATACCGATTGGTGTACAACCTCTTCCTCCGAAAAGGAAGAAAAAGAGAAAGAGTAAGACTACCACCGTCCATCAAGCCGATCACGAGAATCGTGCTTTGACTCCTCCACCACAAGAAGCCATGGCTATTGATAATCGCTCTTTGTTGGAACGTATGCAAACCAATATTCATGGATATGCTAGTGCTATTAAGATTCCCGACTTTCCCGCAAACACATTTGAGCTACATACATCTATGATCACTATGGTTTCACAATCACCTTTCTTTGGTAACAAGAATGAGGATCCTCATGCTCACCTTAAGAGATTCCTTTCTCTTTGCAATACCATTAAGCATAATGGAGTTCCACATGAGGTCATTAGGATGATGTTAGTGTCATTTTCCCTAGAGGGACTCGCTAAGCATTGGTTAGACACCCAACCACCCGATAGTATCACCACATGGGATGGTTTCACCACTAAGTTTTTGAACAAGTTCTTTCCTCCACATAAGACTATGGCTTTGAGGACTTTAATTATAGGCTTTCAACAAAAACCTAGTCAATCCTTTAGTGATGCTTGGGAAGAGTATAGTGACTTATTGAGGCGATGCCCTAATCATGGATTGGATCATGTTCACCAAATCAATATCTTCTATAATGGCCTTAAATCTCACCACCAAGATTCACTCAATGCTTCCGCGGGAGGGAATATTCTTCTTAAAACCTACCAAGAGGCTTTGGACATCATTGAGACTAAAGCAATGGTTCAAACAAACAATCAATTTGAAGAAAGGGTTCATGTTATCCAAAACAATTCTCAAACCCCTTGTGACAACCAACTCCTCAAATTTCAACAAGAGATCCTTCAACAAGTCAAACAAGGACAACAAGAAATGACTCAAGAGATAGTTCAAGCCCTTAAGACCGTTTCATTGAACAATTTTTCAAATAATGTGAATGCCATTACTCTTTCTTGTGTCACTTGTGGAGGTCCCCATTCTTATGAACAATGTGATAAGGTGCAAGTTTATCAAGGGGAATGCTATGCTTACCAAGAGGAACATCGTGAACACTTCAAGCCTAATATCAATCCAAATAACCTTTCTTACAAATCCCAAAATTACCTTACTCCACCCGGATTCCCACCCCAACCACCCACCCAAATTCAACAAAATCCACCTCAAATTTTACCAAGGAATCAAGGGCAAAGACCACCTTACCAAGGAAATAACTACAAGGCACCCAATCAATTTCAACCTCAAGCAAATACCTTTTATCCACCAAATCAAGGATTTAATGCCCAACCTTTACCTTTCCAACCTCAAGGTTTTCAAGGTTATGTGCCACAAGATTATAACACAATGGATCTCTTGCAAAAAATGAATCAAGAGAATGAAAGGAAGTTCCAAGCTATGGAGAAGAAAATGAATGACCAAATCAATAGGGTTTTAGTGGCATTAAATCAAAGACCACAAGGGGCTTTACCTTCCAACACACAAACAAATCCTAGGGCCAATGTCAATGCCATTACAACAAGGAGTGGAACAACAACAAAGGATCCTTCACCTCCTAAACCTACTATTGTTCAACCCACTTGTGCTCCTACTTATGACAAGCCTTCTACTTCTACTTCACCTCCTCAAAATGCTCCTATTCACTCAAACACACCTTCTCAACCTCCTCATACTTCTCCTTTACCTTCCACACTTCCCAATGAAGAAGCTAACAAAGACAAATCTTCCACTACAACACCTATTCCACCTACACCAAAACCTACTCTTCCATATCCTTCAAGGTTGAAAAAGGACAAGTTAAAGAACAAGGATGACATCCAAGTCTCCAATTTCTTAAGGATGTTCAAGCAACTCAACATCAATATCTCCTTTGCGGAAGCTCTTGCTTATATGCCAAAGTTTGCTAAGATGTTCAAGGATTTGCTCTCAAACAAAGAAAAATTGGTTGATTTGCCCAACACATCCCTTAATGAAAATTGTTCCGCGGTGTTACTTAAAACCTTACCAACAAAACTTGGAGATCCGGGGCGCTTCTTGATACCTTGTAATTTTCCCGGTGTTGAAAATTGCATGGCTTTGGCGGATCTAGGGGCGAGCATAAACCTCATGCCTTTATCGGTTTGGAAACAACTATCTCTTCCCGAGCTCACTCCCACTAGGATGACTCTTGAACTAGCCAACCGAACCATAGCTCACCCCGTAGGTATAGCGGAAGATGTGTTTGTAGGTGTGGATAAGTTTAACTTTCCGGCCGACTTTGTAGTGGTTGATTATGACATGGATCCTAGAGTGCCTTTGATTGTTGGTAGACCGTTTTTAAGAACGGGTCGTACCTTGATAGATGTGGCGGAAGGAGAATTAATTATGAGAGTAGAAGATGAGAGAGTGGTGTTTAAGTTAGGGAAAGTTTGTGATAGGAAAGAGGTTAAGGAGTCTAGGCCTTGTGAGACTATTAACATTGTTGATGTGCTAGATGAAGTGTGTAATGTACACTTTCATGATGCTTGTAAGAGTACTAGTGATGAGATGCCCCATGTTGAAACCGTGGCCTCAATTGCTCCCTCTTTAACACCTTTTGGAGAGAGTGATTTCCTCTTGGAGGAATTTGAGTCAAACTTTCTTGGTGATGATGATTCTCCCATCAATTGGGAAGAAGATATTCTTACGATCCAAAAGTTGCTCAATGAGGACCCTATTCCTTCTCCTATTCCACAAGAGATTACCATTGAGGAACCTTCCATAGTAAAACCTTCCATAGAGAGTCCACCTCCCATTGAACTTAAGGACCTTCCATCCCACTTAGAGTATGCTTTCTTAGAGGGCAAAGACCAATTACCGGTAATCATTGCTAAAGAGTTGAAAGAGGATGAGAAGGAGAAACTTATTGAAGTTCTTAAGAAACACAAGAAAGCCTTAGCATGGAAAATATCCGACATAAGGGGAATTGATCTACATTTTTGTACACACAAAATCCTTATGGAGGATGACTATAAACCCGCTATTCAAAACCAAAGGAGAGTTAACCCAAAAATCCATGAGGTTATTAAGAAGGAAGTGATTAAACTCTTAGATGCGGGTATGATTTACCCCATTTCCGACTCTCCATGGGTTAGCCCGGTTCATTGTGTTTCAAAGAAGGGTGGAATCACCGTGGTGCCTAATGAGAACAATGAGCTTATTCCCACGAGACTTGTGACCGGTTGGAGAGTTTGCATTGATTATAGAAAACTCAATGAGGCAACTAGGAAAGACCATTTCCCGCTTCCTTTTATGGATCAAATGCTTGAACGCTTAGCGGGAAATGAGTACTATTGTTTTCTTGATGGCTTTTCGGGTTATTTTCAAATACCCATTGACCCTAAGGATCAAGAAAAGACCACATTCACTTGTCCATACGGTACATTTGCTTACAAGAGGATGCCTTTTGGCTTATGTAATGCACCGGGGACGTTTCAAAGGTGCATGATGGCGATTTTCCATGACATGATAGAGCAAACCATGGAAGTTTTTATGGCTGACTTTTCCGTCTTTGGAAATTCATTTAGCTCATGTCTCACCAACCTTGAAAGGATGCTTAAGCGTTGTGAGGAAACACGTTTAGTGCTTAATTGGGAGAAATGTCACTTTATGGTGAAAGAGGGGATTGTTTTAGGACACAAGATATCCAACAAGGGATTAGAAGTTGATCGAGCTAAAATTGATGTGATTGCTAAGCTTCCCCCACCCACCTCGGTTAAAGGTGTGAGGAGTTTCTTAGGTCATGCGGGATTTTATAGACGCTTTATACAAGATTTTTCTAAGATAGCTAGACCGATGACTCACCTCTTGGAGAAAGAGGCTCCTTTCATTTTTAACCAAGATTGTTTAGACTCTTTTGAGACTCTTAAGGAAAAATTAACTAAGGCTCCCGTTTTGGTTTCTCCAAATTGGGAATTACCTTTTGAGCTTATGTGTGACGCTAGTGATTATGCGGTGGGGGCCGTCTTAGGACAACGAGTTAATAAGCATTTTCAACCTATACACTATGCGAGTAAAACCATGACCGGTGCACAACTTCATTACACTACCACGGAAAAAGAGTTGCTTGCTATAGTATATGCTTTTGAGAAGTTTAGACCATATCTTGTGCTTTCCAAAACCATAGTGTATACGGACTATTCCGCTCTCAAGTATCTTATGACAAAACAAGATGCTAAGCCTAGGCTTTTGAGATGGGTTTTGTTGCTTCAAGAGTTTAAGATAGAGATTCGTGATAAGAAAGGGGCCGAGAATTTAGCGGCGGATCACTTGAGTAGACTTGAGCATCCTTTTCAAGGATATTTACCACACCAAGAAATCAATGAATCCTTTCCATTAGAGGAGCTCATGTATATCTCTTCCCAAGAGGATGCCACTCCTTGGTTTGCGGATATCGCAAACTATCTTGTGGGCAATGTGCTTATTGAGGGTCTTACTTATCAACAAAAGAAGAAGTTTCTTAAGGAAGTTAAGTATTACTTTTGGGATGATCCATATCTTTTTAGGCAATGTGCGGACCAAATCATTAGACGGTGTGTAGATGGGCCCGAGGCATTTAAGATCTTAGAGGCGTGTCATAAAGGACCTACGGGTGGACATTTTGGGCCTAACTACACCGCCAAGAAAGTCTTTGATTCGGGTTACTATTGGCCTTCCATTTACAAAGATGCCCATGAAATGGTGAAATTTTGTGATGTTTGTCAAAGACAAGGAAAAATTACACAACGTGATGAGATGCCACAAAATCTTATCCAAGAGTGTGAGATATTTGATGTATGGGGCATTGATTTCATGGGACCTTTTCCATCCTCTAAGGGAAACAAGTATATACTTGTGGCGGTGGATTATGTGTCCAAATGGGTGGAGGCTAAAGCCTTACCTACCAATGATGCTAGAGTTGTTGTAAAGTTTTTGACACAATTGTTTGCTAGATTTGGTGTACCTCGGGCCATCATAAGTGATCGTGGTACGCACTTTTGTAATGATCAATTCACGAGAGTTATGAAGAAATATGGAGTGAATCATAGACTTTATACCGCGTATCACCCTCAAACAAATGGTCAAACCGAGGTCACAAATCGTGGTTTAAAGAGAATTTTAGAGAGAACGGTGGGAGAGCATCGAGCTTCTTGGTCGGATAAGCTTGATGATGCTTTGTGGGCGTTTAGGACGGCTTTTAAAACACCAATTGGTTGTACGCCTTATAGGCTTGTTTATGGAAAAGCGTGCCACCTCCCATTCGAGCTAGAACATAAGGCATCTTGGGCTCTCAAGTGGGCTAACTTTGATTTAAACCAAGCCGGTTCCCATAGGAAAGATCAACTCAATGAGATGGATGAATTGAGAGCCAATGCCTATGAAAATTCTTTGCTTTACAAGGAAAAGACTAAGAAATTGCATGATGCTAAGATCAAGAATCGTGAGTTCAAAGTTGGAGAGCCGGTTCTCCTCTTTAACTCAAGATTGAAACTTTTTGCGGGCAAACTTAAGTCGAGATGGTCCGGTCCATTCACTATTGCTCGAGTGTTTCCATATGGAACTCTTGAGTTGTCACAAACCGATGGTCCAAATTTTAAAGTGAATGGTCACCGTGTTAAGCATTACTTTGGGGAGGACATTTCCGTTGAAATGGTCCAAGAGATCCCCATTTTCCCCATGAATTAATTCATTGAGGGACGAGTCGAGCTAGAGACTCATTAACTCAAGCATCGTATAACTAGGTTTAGAGTGTTGTAGGTTAGAAAAAAAGGTATAGACTTGGAGATAAGTGTAGGGGAGACCTTCTTTTGTCTTCATGATTGTTTGTAGGGTTGCTCACTCATCTCATGCTTTGGAGCTTATGGAGGAGGCCCTTGTATCCGGTTCACTTTGTTACTATAGTGATTTTTCATTGACACCTTGTGCTTAAACATGATTTCACTAATAGTTGTCCTTTCCTTAACTTGGGTTAAGCAAAGTCTATTCATTGTCATAAGTGGAGGGGAAGTTTTTACACTTCCATGCTCTTAAACATTGAGGACAATGTTTAGCTTAAGTGTAGGGGGGTCTTCTATCGAAGTGACCTTACCTAGAACTTGTCATTGTCTTGCATGATAAAATGGAAAATTGATTTTTCGACATTTTTTGAATTTTTGATCTACTTTGGCCAACAAAAATATGCATTCATAATTTTTGCATTAATCATTTTGCA
Source organism: Glebionis coronaria (assembly GCA_025667525.1). Lineage (NCBI taxonomy): Eukaryota > Viridiplantae > Streptophyta > Magnoliopsida > Asterales > Asteraceae > Glebionis > Glebionis coronaria. The sequence goes on from CM046882.1 coordinate 399,435,595, forward strand.
TAACACATTTGCATTGTATATATTTCTTCTTTTGTTTTTCATCAAAAATATATAAAAAAAATATAATAAAACATGGTTTTAATAAATTTAGAGTTCTTTGACATATTAGGCCCGCCATGGATATTTTGACTCAACCCGAGTTTGCTTATTTTAGCATTCTCTAGCTAGTATCCTTAACCATGTAGTCTTTCATTGGTCTATTAGGCTAAGCATCCACCAATCTCATTATTTGAGATTTTAAATTTGTGGAGAATGGGAAATGATAGAGTTGAAGCAAGTGTAAAAGGGCTAGATAGACTTCATGATAATTACTTGTGGGTAAACCCTTCTCTTCTTTACCTCTATTTTCTTCGCATGTATATAATTGTTAATAAATAATCAAGTACGGTTTTAATTGGTTTGTAATCTCTTATGCATTTTTTACTAATCATTCATGGTTGATATGAGTATGTCTTAAGATTCTAAGTTAGCACGTTTTATGTGTACTAGACTTATGTCATGCTCCATATTTAGCGGGTGTTTTTCCTTTTATTCTTTTCTACTTTCTTTGTGAGGAATAAAGAAAAATAAGAGCGGCTTATGAAAAAAAAATGAGTGGCTAGAAAAAAAAGAAAAGAAAAAAAATAATACAAGACTCCCAAGAGGGGCAGTGTGGTGTTAATTATAGTGACTATTGAGTTCCAATATTACCTTGACGGGTTGCGGGGATTCAATAGATTGCTCCAATCCAATATTACCTTGACGGGTTGCGGGGTTGAAGATCCAAAGTCTCAAAAAGATGGCGGATGTAAATTATTGCGTGAGTTTTATTTTCCTTTCCTTAGCGAGTGTGTAGCTACTTATGAAAGCATGACATGAGGATTTTACACATAAGGCGAATGACTTATTATTCTTGAAACGGACTTGTATTAATTGTGAGCGGTTTTTCAAGTAATGGATGAGAAGATTACTTAGGATTAAAACCGTGCTTCCTTATTTTTGGATTTTACACTTCTTATACTTCACACTTGAATAAATGACAAATTTGCCCACAAGCAATTTGCTCAAATAATAACCGGTTACACATTTAATTGTCATGAATAAGTTGATGCACTTTTTACTTGTGAATGCAATGATCCCATTTTTAAGCTTGGTATGGGGAAAGTGAAACTTGAGGGTGATAAGTGTCCATGGTACCCAAGCCCTAATCTAAGCCATTGAATTCTTTATGAGTTATTTCCATCAAAACCATTTCAAGAAAAATCAAAAAGATATAGATAAAATTGTATTTTGTTCATTGCATTATTAAAAGTCAAAATCATGCATCATGTAGTTTAGAGTAGTGTAGATGCATCTCATATGGCCAAGGTGGGTTAATTATGAGGGAAATGTAAATTTGAGCTTTAATATATAATATTGCATGAGGACATGACAATTTTCAAGTGTAGGGGATTTGATATGAGCTTAAACTCATATCCTTTTATCAACAAATAACCCTAAAACATGAAGCAAAATACCAATTTATCTTGCAAAAACAGTATTATGTGGTATGTTTGTGTTTGTGTACACTTGTGTAGGTAAAAGGATGCATTTTCAAGCAAACAAGGAAAAATCAAGCTCAAATGGATGAAAAAGACAAAGAAGGATCAAAAGTGACAAGACTTTGAAGTACAAGGACCTATCTTGACAAAATGCCAAAGTTGAAGGGCTAAAGTGCAAATAATGTAAAAAGTCAAGATCAAAGTCAAAATTGGTCAACTATCAAGTCAACAAAGTCAAAGGACCAATTCTGCTCAAAGATGAAGTTTGGAGGACTAAAAGTGCCAAAGTAATGAAGTACAAGCCTTAAAATGCAAACTGCTAAAGTCCAAGGGCTGAAACTGCCAAAGTTGGAAAGTTCTACTAGTTAAATCCATGTGAAACAAATTCCAGCCAATGAGAAGCTAGTATTGAGTGCACACGGATTGCCAAATGGGTGCATTTATTACCCACTATCAGCCGCCACATTAATTAACCAAATCTTAATAGTTCAATCCGTGTGACTTCTTTTCATCCAATCAGAAGGTGCCACGTATCATCTTCAAGAAACCAAAACATTTCCAGGATCGTTTTTGAGCTACAATCAATTTCATGAAAAGATGTAAACACCAAAAGTGCTTATTTTGGAGAGACGAACACAATGGTAACAACCAATCAGCATGAAATCCACTCTAGAAGAAAGCCCCAATTGGTGTTCATACTTTGAAGAGCAGTTTTGCGGAATCATGCCACGTGGAGACTTGGGATTGGTCTCAACACGTCATCATCCCCAACAAACTTCCTCTTCATGTCTATAAATAGCATACTAGTCCTCATTTGTAAGTAGTAGTTAAATTTTGTAAAAACACACACTTCTCAATTTCCTTTCAACTTTCTTCCTTTTTAGCTTAACTACTCAAGAGTCTGACAAACTCTTGAGTTAGTTAGTTAGTTAGCTTCATTCCAACAACTTTGTAACAACTTTCATTGAATAAAATTTGAATTCTACTTTTTCCCGCCAAATCTCATACTCATCTTACTGTTCATTCCTTGCTCATTCTTGATCATTGAGTTGCTGAATTGAGTTTGTTATGATCATTGAATGATCATAACTGAATTTGAAGAAGTTTGGTAGCTGTTTGAGTGATTGCAGTTCAGACATTAGCCTTTTTGAAGATTTCAAGCCATTTTGATCATTTCTGTTGATTAGTAGCTGTTGTTGATAGTTGATTAATGATCTAGTGATAAGTTGGTGGTTATCACTAGGGTAAGAGAGTTCAGCACTCCTCTTCTTCCCAATGGATTACTACAAAAGGTTTTAAAGTTCTGATTTTGATTCACCTGAATTTGTCAAATGCATGCTACATTTCCTAGTGTAATCTTGTTGTTTGCCTGATAAAAGTTGTTAGTTTAGCTGGTTGTTGGTTTGTTTACTTGATTGTAGCTTAACTCTTGTTTATCTGCTTTTGATTTTGGATTGTATCTAGTCATAGCTTATTTTCAGTCATTTTCAGTACTTGTATCTTAATTGAGAAATTGTTGTTCTTAGTGCTTACTTGTAGTCTTAAATCATATCATTTGGAGTCTCAAGTTTAGTTAGCTAAAAGGTTTCATTCAGTTTAAATCAGCACTTAAAAAGTCTTTGGAAATTTTCTCAAATCTCAGCAAAAGGAGTGTTTGGTACTAGTTGATTAAGAGTTTTCAAGTGTTGGATTTTGGAAAGTAGATGTTCATTACTAATTTGTAGGTCATATTAAAGCATTTTGAGTAAACTTCAAGTCAAATAACTGGTCAAAAAGGCAAATGGCAATAAAAAGTGTGGGTTAAGTTTCATTCAGATTTGCTTTCAAAAAGTTCTCAATTTCTTTTGGCTGGCATTTGATTGATTGTAGATGAAATTGCACCAAACTTGTTCTCAATTGTAGTTAACATCATAAAGTTTCAGATTCCAAGATCTTTTTACACAGTTTTCATTCAGCAATTAGAAATAAGCAAAATCATGAAAGGCTGAGATAAGCCATGTTTCTGTAACTTGAAACTGCATTTTTAGATCTCTTGATTCTCTTCATAAACCAAGCCATTTTATTGCACAAATCCACTTAGTATATGATGTTACATGATTTCTGAAAGTTTCAGCTTTTTGTCAAAAAAGTTTGGTCAACGCCTGGTCAACGATAAGCACATTTTAGCTTAATTCAGATTTCTAGCTTATTTCTTGATGAAATTCGTTCTAGTTTGATTTCCCATTCATCATTTGAGTTGCGTAATCAGTTTTGGCAAGAATATCAAGTTGTGTTTGTCTGGTTTGTTCTATAGCTTATTTTGGGCTTATCTTAAAGTGCTTATTTGCTTATTTTGAATTTTCAATCAAAATCCTTCTAGAGGTCTAGCTTATTTTGAAAAAGAAGTGTTTTGAAACTGGTTTGAACCAATTTGGTCCATTAATAAGCTCAAATGAGCTTATTTTCCTTTCAAACCCGTTTTTGCTTAACAAGTTTCTGAAATTGCAATTTGGTCCTTGATGTTTTAAGCAGTTTCTAATCTTGGCTAATCTTCATTGTTTTTAGGGTTTTCACACATAAGTCCTTATAGTTTTGAGTTTGTTTAAAATCTGTTAGCAAGTTTGGTAATTAGTTACATTTTGGTTAGTTTGTTACAAGTTTCACATTTTTTATCCTTTTAGTTTGCTAATTTGCACTTTCAGTCCCTAGACTTGTTAGAATTTTCATTTCAAGCATTTATATTTCCTAGAATTTACATTTTCAGTCCTTGTAGTTTTAAAATTTACATTTTCAATATTATTTGAATAAAAATTTGGTAATTGCAAAATGTTTTACATATAAGTAGATAATATTTTTAATTTTTACAAGGCTTTGTTGAATTAGCAAATAGAATATCCAAAAAAAAGATTAACAACCAAAAACAGTTAAAACCCCGATATTGGTTGGACTTTCAATTAGCAAGAACTGAGAAAAACGAACTACATTATACATAATTTCAGGTTGTGTGGTGGGTTGTGTCGTGTCACGATGCAGACCCTTGGTTCCATATATATAGCAACATCATCACCCAGTTGCAGCTGGGTTACCATTACGTGATTCCCCCTCTATTATACATAGTAGAATTTGTGAGACCGATTGCTACAGTATTGCCATTTTCCCTTTTGTTCTTCATCTTTGGGGATTTTCTAACCGTTTCATCTTTGGTGGTTTACTGCTCACAACGATCCCGTATGTAAGTTTCCCCCGTTGTTGATTCTTTATGATTACCTATGTTTATTCGTATGCTTGGTTCGAGCCTGTTTTTCGTGAATAATATACATGATTGCCTATGTTTATTCGTGTGCTTTGTTTAAACCTGTGTTTTCGTGATTAATATACACACAAATCTGTGTTTGTTCATTTATTTGCTTAAATCTATACTTTGTAGTTCCATAATGTTAATGTCTCTTTATTGATGTGCTTGCTTAAACATGTGTTTTGGTGTTTTGTGTTATGCGTTTTTGGATTTAGCTGCCTTTGTTGACATTGACATGCTTGGTTTATGCATTTTAACATTTGGCTGCCTTTGTTGACATTCACATGGTTGGTTAAGCTTCTGTGTTTGGACCAGCGCAGTTGTTCGTATTTCATTTTCTTCTTCCAAGCCCTTCTTTCTTAGAAAGGCGCTCACTGAGTTACTTCGCAGGCCAACCTGTTGAGGTTCTGCGTTGCCCTATCTGAGCCTAACCTCTTGGTTGTCTTGAAAGTATGTGCTTTGATCAGGGTGGACAGTTTTGATTAGAGACGTGGTTTTATAACTCTTTGCGGGGCAAATTATTAACTTTGTTGTCGTGCTTATTAATTACGAGGGCTGTGATGAGTTTGAACGGGCCGGTTTGAGGGTGAGATTATACGGATCTTGGCGGGGCAACCTGTTGACGTTGCAGCCATGTCGTGTGTATCATCCTCTTCCTATGTGTTGCCCTATCTAAGCCTAACCTCTTGGTTGTCTTGAAAGTATGTGATTTGATCAGAGTGGACAGTTTTGATTAGAGACGTGGTTTTATGACTCTTTGCGGGGCAAATTTGCTTATTAATTACGACGGCTGTGATGAGTTTGCGGGGCAAGTTAGCATATATTCATGTCGCTCAAATTATGTTTCAATTGCTCATTCAGACACTTAACAGCACCCCAACCGCATGATGCAGGTACAATTTCAAGGCAAGGGTTCGTGATGCAACAGCAGCGGCAACCTTCACTTTCTTTAGCCCAGTTGGAGACCATGTTACAACCTACCCCTGTTCAGAGCTGGCGCGCAAATACAGGACAGCAGACGAATGGCAACCACCTGCTGAGATACGCGCTCCAGACCCAACCCCACTAGCAGTTGCAACCCCCGACACAAGACCGCTAGCAATTAGGGACATTAAACAAGAAGGTCCATCAAACAAACTCTCACAAATGGGAAGTCCATCAACCAAAGTATCACAAATGGATGCAAAAACAGAAACAGGTAGACCGCTTTACTTCTAATCTATAATCTCACATTCCTCAACCACTTAACTCATCTTTTTTTTAAAGGTTCTTCAAAGACAGTCTCACAAATGGAAGGTCCTTCAAGCAAAGTCTCAAACATGGATGCAAACACAGAAACTGAAACAGGTACATCATCCATACTTCTAATCTCTAATCTAACATTCATAGACGAGTTGCATATTTTTTTGGCTCCTTTCCGAAACGACCTTCGTAATCTGCTCATAAATAGGGTCATATGACAGCTTAATTAACCTATGTTCATCTACACTGAAACCATAAGTCCATAAAAAAACAGCACTAGAAAACCAAATGTATTACATTGACAACGGTGGAGTGAAACTGATCATACAAAGACAACATTAAACAAACAGATAAAACAAGTACGAAACAACCACATAACCTTAAAGACACACCGGTGGACAAACCGTAGACACAACAACATAGACCTTTTATTTGACACCTAAAACACCAGCAGAAAAACAGCTTCGCCAACCTTCGTTCACCATGGTCCACCAGCCGTAAGATTCTCAACAAAAGCCTCCTTGCGATCAATCATGGTCTGCATAGTTGTTGCCTGGGTGTTCAGAGTTGCAAGGAATTCATTGTCTTCCTGCTGGTTTTTGTCAAGCAAAGCTATCATGCTGCCAAGCATACGGTCACGTAGAAAGGTCTTCAGCTCTTGAATGAAATGCTGCCTCTCAACAACATCAGCAAAAACTTTCTAGCAGCGGCCTCCACCTTGAGCTTTGATGCTTTGCCTGCCGACACGTCCTTGCCCAGATAGCAGATAAACATGCTGGCCAAATCCTTAGAACCAGTCTCGGCTTCCAGTGCGATGCATCTACGACGGTATTCCATTGGTTGTTCCATTAGTTTTGCAAATTAGGTTGATGGTTTGTGTCAAATAAACAAACCCACTCATGTCCTTAAATATAAAAACTTTGCCCTTTATTGTTTCTACAGTGGAGATTCCAGTTACGTTTTGGTCCATGTAACTAAACACACCTATCTCACACTTCCACACTGTTAGAACCAACAAGGTTCTTACCAACTTGGAAACACACTTTCCAATATCACAGCTTCTAAGCATCCTTTCCCATAACTAAAATAGATATAAATATTAGTCCAAAAATAATATTATTCACATGTTGGTCAAGACAAAACTGTCAAACTCAATGCCTTTTCAAATAGATACTCTTACCAGTAATTTGGACCACTTGCTACCTGTATAAACACTCCCATCAAACAGCTCCTATTTGTTTTTAAAAAAAACCAACATTTAAAGTATTTTTATTTCCTTTTTATGCATGCATACACATACTTTAATCTGCTGGACGTTTTTTTTCTGTACTTCTTTCAACAAGAAAAATGGCATGAATATATTTAGCCTTATCTTACTTATGGTTTGCTGTCCAGGTACCCCAAAAATACCCACTCCAACCAAAGCTGTAGAAACACTTGCTGCGACTCTGAAAGACAAAGGCGTTGTTGCCCACATACCCATTCCAACCAAAGCTGCACAAACACCTGCTGCAACTTTGAAAGACAAAGGCGATGTTGCCCAGAAGAAGCCTATGAAAAGATCTTTGCTCGCTGAACTAGAATCAGACTCCAAAAAGAACAAATCTTAAGACCCGCACATGGTGAACAAAGAGACCGTTAACTGCTTTTGTATGTACTAATGCCGGTAGCCAGCACCTTTTGAAACAATCTGTTAAATCCACTCTTTTGTAAACTGATAGCATGTAACGTCTTCACTCTGTTCTATATGCACAGTAGGCATCCGGTTTGTAAAAAACTTATGTCACTTTCGGATTTGTTAAGCGTTTCAAGTATATTTGACTAATTACCTTATCCAAGAGATAAAACAATTTTTTTGCTTCCCTAGATAACCAAGGGATTATTAGACAAATATGGTCTTGAACGGGTTGTTGTACGTCGTAGTTGTGGCACACCCTTTTTGTATAAAGAGTGACCAAATACTATTCTCATAATTGCAGGTTGTGACGTTGAATGGCTTGGCAATGCCGGTGAGAAACAAGTGTATTCAAATAGTTGCTATTCTATGTATAATGAATATGAAAATGCATGGACTTTTCTACCTAAGTATGTATTTACTTACTCATAGAAAGTAGAAACATTTTTAAGCCTATCCATTTACGTGTCTTCATGTTACTTACTCATCAACGCTGGTGTAAAAACACACTAAAACCCTTGCCAAAAGCGAAGCGCGGGTAAAATATCCTAGTTCATTAAAATTATCAAAATCTCAAGATTTAGTATAAAGAATACAAAAAATGTAACACGTTGAAGAAATACGAGTTCTCACACACCAGACCAGAGATTGCAGCAGTAGTTTACTAGTCAAGACCAACCCGAAAGTATTTTTATTCACTCCCTTTACATACATGCCTTCAGTGGCCAATTTATACATGTTCCCTTGCTCTATTTACTACTATACTAAATTATCTACACAAATCATGTACTTAACCCCCCAACCCAAACCACATTATGTACACAATACTCTGACCAAGCTAGTCCAAATACTTACATGTTCTCAACCAACAGCTTGTACCACAGACCATGAACACTATCGCTTACACTTGCCATCACTCCCAACACTTTTCCAGCTTCTACCACCCTATCGATCAGAACAGCCGCCCCAACTTGACGGAGGGCCATCTCCGCTAACTGTCTTCCACACGTCCCACTGCCACTAAGCACGACGCCTCTAGTAGCCAAACATACAGCTCTAGACACCTTGATAAAAATGGAGTCTTCAGCTTGTACACTTTTTCTCAGCATTCTGGCCATGACAAGCCTTCTTGATTCCGTTTTAGTTTGATCACTGGTTTTATCGAAACCCTCCGCGGTTTTGTTCAGGATATTAACTATCTCCTCAAGTCCCGCACTCTCCACTGTGTCCAGAGCATGTAAAAGCTCACTAGAGCATTTTTGTATTGTGGTCTCCATATCCTCAGGGCTGGTTATCATTTGTTCCATCACAAGTGTTTGTCGAAGGACTAGAATGCTGCACACGAGATAATAGTAAGGTATCAACATTATAAGACCGGTGGTCATCTTTTTAGTACAATGGCACAGGGCCAAGTTGGGCCCACACAATTTTTTTAATCCATATTCAGAATTTTTATGCAACTTGTGCCATTTAACAAACCACATTAGTTAATTATCAAACTTCAAATTGTAATATCTTTGGCGGCTGCATCATGCCTGAAGATAGATTTTGGGTAAATTTTTCAAAGTTAAGACACACAGACCATATAATTTCCAACCCAGGCTGACCCTGTTGTAAGTAAATAGGTTAAAAATAAAACATAACCGACCTGGTAGCAGTTACAATGATCTTCTGAAGCTGGGCCTGAACCATCCTCAGCCTAAGAAAGTTGAGCTTCAACGTTTCAGGCAACTCCTCCTGTGTCACGCCATAAACATCATTCACCAGTTTCAGTAAACCAAGCCTCACTAACAAATCAGCCTTTTCACCCTTGCATTCTGGGTACTGATTATCTGCAGAATAAAAATTGAGGTTGGTCAAGTTAATAAGCATTTGAGACATAGATCACACAGAAGACAGATCAAGTGTTAAAATGTATGCTTACCTGCAGCTTCTGCTACAGGAACAGGGCTTGATATTTGCAGTCCACTAGAGAAGCTTCCACCAGTTCTAAGAGCAGTGGAAGGAAGAATATGTTTCTCCGATGTCGAAGCACCCTGCAATCCTGAAAGAATCCGCTTGTGGTCACTCCAATCTTCACCGTAGGTGGACCTCAAAGATGAAAGCCACCTCAAAGTCAATGGAAGGCGAGTGGATGCATCAGACGGTGGACCAAAACGCTTGGAAAATGCTTTGCCTAGGTACTCCAAACCAGCTGGCCCCTTCAGTAATGGCTCCATGATCTTAATGCGAGCACTACTAATTTCTTGCTTGAGCACCTACATAACATACAAGTTTGAAAATTGAAGACCCAAATTTCATATAAAGCCGCCAAAGTCATTTGACTAGTACAAGCACAATTTTATTGAAACAGCAAACAGCAAATAATATTGATTATTTTCACACTATCAAATTATGCAACAATTACAATCTTAGGACAGGTAATGGTTCTGGTCAACACAACCCGACCTGTCCATACCAAAAAGTATCTTACATACCCACTTTGCCATGCAATGTTGGACGACACGAAGAACACTATAAAGGGAAAATAAGCAGAAAAAAAATACCTGAATCTGCTTTAGGACAAATCGCAGGCCTTTAACCAATGCTATTGCATGTGAATGGTTAGAATTATCTGTACGGCATATATCAGTTAGTTCTCTCAAGATTTTCTGGTGGGCGTCCTTAAGATCATTTTCATTTGCCGGAGCTGAGAGCTTCTGGAGACTAACCAATGCAAACTCCATAATTTTTCCAAGATACTCCATGTCTAAACTGCCGGAATTCAACAACTGCAGAGAAGATGACCATTTTAATAACCTAAGCCAAAAAGAATTATGATAATAAAATAATCCCGACAGCCGAATGACTGCGGTTGGCTTACTTGAGAAAGAATAACCACATCAATTGCTTCAATAATATCCTGTCTCCAACTCTGAGGAGCCATCTCACAAAGTTCATCCCTCACTTCCTTCATCAGTTCCACAACCCTATCATAATTATCTTGTTGTATAGAAGTGGTGACTCCATCCCAGAACGCTTTTTCCATCGTCTCTCTTACCTAAAGTGAGGAAGACTTTCATGTGAATAAAATGTTTCTTAAAGGGTATTTAATCATCAGCCACGAGAGAAGTGGGAAAAGCAGAAGTTCGTTTGGAGGAGAAACTAACCTTGACCAATGTTTGGTCTTCCTCAGTAGTATTCAAACTGTTGGCAGATGCATAATGTTGTCCGTGAACAAATTCATTCACAATCAATTCATTCTCCATGCTGAGCATCTCACCAGAATGATTTAATTGACTTTCTGGAGACTTGCTGCCAGCAGCAGAGACACCAACATCCTTTTCTGTTGGCTTAGAATCATTATCTTTAAACAGGGCACGAACTACACGGCTAGGCTCTTCGCTTTTGTTCCTTTTGTCAGAGTCGGCAGCATATAGGGTCGCCAGTGAAGAAGGAGATGGTGGTATATGTGCGACTGGTGAACCAATAGGGCTGCCATTCTCCACTGCTTGATAGTAATTTGTCCGTGTATCAGAAAGAGCATTCCGCATACGTTCTATCCCCGCATCTCCACTTAGGTGCATTACCTTTTCCCTCAACAGCTTCTGATCCTCGGTGACCTGCATCCAAAACATTTATAAGATCATGTCAACCTGAAAGATCCTCCCAAGTATATTTATAATGCATACATGGACCTCCTAAATCATTTATTTAAAGTACTTCCTATTGTCATAAAATGGTTTTGCATTCACAAGTAACACATTAATAACTAATAGATATTTAAAAGACGCTCAATAAAGTGTTCTCGGACCGTACTAGAAAATGATCCATAAGTCTTTACCAACCCGCCAATCTTACACATCTATTCACAAGATAAAAATAGATGGAATTAGGGCTAGTAGTCAAACCTGGATCTGAATAGCTTTCATATCATGGGTCATATCACTATCATCTCCTTCATGTGTCATCTTGCATTTTTGCATCATAGAGATTTCCATCTGACATGCGGCCCTCACCAGATCCTCTTCTAAAGACTCCGCATCCTTGACCTTCCATACCACAAAGCTATTCAGGTAGGCACACCATGCTGAGTCAAAAGCTGCCAGCTGCGACCTAAAGGTGCGTCTACGGCTGGAATCTGCACCGTGTCCATTTAGTATTATACTAATCAACAACTCAAATTCTTGAACAAATTTCTTGGCTGACTCGGCTAACGAATTCTCACGCTCCCCTTGACCACTAAAAACCGCATCCGGGTGACCAAGAATCATGTAGGCACATAGCACTATTCTTACTTGATATCTTGATAGCTTAACTGGGGTCTTGGGTCCCACTCTTGCAGGCGACGGTTTCTTTGCATGTCTAGTGCGAGACGCACTTCTAGGTGTGGTCCTCCTACTAGGTGAAGCAACATGTTTGAGGAGGTGCTCAATGTCATTTTGACCATGGGAATTGACGCTAGATGCAGTGTCTATCATAGCTTTGTAACGAATTTCGAGCCGATCAAACAAAGCTTTTGTAGTCTGAAGGGTAATAGGTGTTCCAATCAGAAGGGCAAACTGGTCAAACGGCATTGACTTCACTTGATCCTCATTAATTTTTAAGGTAGAGTAACTTTTAGCCAAATCAAAAGTGGTCCTCTTCTTTATAAATTTTCTCCAACACCTAAGGAAGGTAGCAAAATTAGTTTTTTCAACTCAGTGCATGTCAGTCAAACTAAATTACTAGTATATCTTTAGAAAATGTACCTTGCTAACTTTCTAGAAAGATGGTCAGCTTGATTCTGCATTTTCTTGGTCCAGTAAACACCAACAGAAGTATGTAGCTTTGCTCTCTGCATCAGATATTCGGCTCTCTGTCTCTTTGCCTGCATACCAGCACATTGTGAAAGCTAAGTTCAGAAGCAAAAAACATGAATATCGAAGAGCAACAAAATCAAAGAGAAATATACCCTTTGTAGTTTTTCTTCCAAACTCTCTCTGAGTCTCCTCCTTTCTATTTCTCTCTGCTGAGAAACAGATTTGGCTACCTTTCTGACTTGTAAAAGCCTAGCATGTGCTTTTTCCATATCAGCTTTCAATAATCCTAATCTTTTCTTCTCGGCTGCTGCCCGTTTCTGAGAGATAGCAGCACAAACACGCTCTTTATACTTGCTCTCTCGATTAATCCTTCTTATAAGAGATTGAGATGTTCTTTCCCTTAAAGTCGCCCTTCTTTGCCTATAGGCTTTCAAGATTCTCATTCTGTTAGTCTCTGCCTGCCTTACGCGTAATTCCACTTTTGTCCCTAACTCTGCACATTCCTTCTTGACACGCACTTTTACTCCAGTTCTAGCTGCTTGTCGCAACTGATCTAGCTTAGCTAGACGCAGTTGAGCTTTTGCCAAAATGCTTGACCTGAAGAGACAACAATCAAATGAGCGTCCACTCGAGATTATTATTAATTAGCAACCAAGATTCTCACTTTATACTCTGGCAGATGTATTAAATGCGATATGTAACCGAGGATAAAAAGAATAAGTGGAAGTAGAATCCAACAGAAAAAAATTAAATAAGATAACAGAAGCTACAAAAGATATCAACATCGGGTAATCAGAATCGACAATTCAGCAATACTTAGTTAAACCCCCAAAGAAGAACTAAGCTGGAAAACAGTATCGGATGTGAAGACAAAACTTGATACAAACGGTAACATCATATTCTTCCATTGGATAAAACAAGTTCCATCGTATCTTTCAAAACAGAATTTACTCCTACACTATAACAGAATACCATAATATATCATATTGATGTCAAAGTAGCAAAAATATCCTGATGATGATCGCCCATCACCATGAACATGAACAAACAAGGAGACACGCAAAAGGCCCTTGAAAAAAAATAGAAATCAGCCAATTACACAATCAATTAATCAGAAAACAAGTGCCAAACAAAACCTGCCAAATATTAGGCGCATAATAATAGATAACGACCTAAACTTCACATGGAACTACTATGTAGGTTATAAGACTTTCACCTAAAGGACAGAGATATGTCACAATCAAATTTAACCAACCTTAACTTGTTGATTGGTACAATCAAAGATCAGATTTTACCAAAAAAATTGTTTTCTTTACCAAATATGCCTAAACACGTTTAGTACAATTAAAAAGTAGGCAGTAAAAAAAATCACCTTTTCTGTTCAGCAGCCAGGAGTTTTGCCTGAAGACGTTGACCAAGATCTTCCTCATATGCAGATTGTGGAGGACTCCTCGGCTTTGGACGCGCCTTGCTTGATAAATGCTCATAAAATTTCTGCAACGCAGCAAAACAATTAAAAATTTAATTTTTTTACCATACAACGTAAAAACAAGTTAATTAGTCTGTCACATCAAAATCTGATAAATCTTATTACCAAAAAACAAAAATCCTAATAGCATAAAAAAGGTAAAACAATAAAAGTAAGATGACTTATAGCAGGTAAATTAGTTGTAAACTAGATGAAACTTTTTAAAAAAGATTCAGCGCGAGTAAAGATTCTGAAGCAACCACCTTACCTAACTTGAGGACAACCTTTAACAGCAAAATTATAAAAGCATACATACGAAATCTATAAATTCCACTTTTTCTTATTAGTCAAAATTAAACACATGCTTAAAGTTTAACCTCCTATAAAATTAAAAAAAAATATTATTATCACATAGTTTTTTCAAGATAATCACTATATTATTATACTTAAAAAAATCAAATTTTTAACATAAATTGCAGTAACACTTTTTTCTTCATATTAATATAAAAACATGTATAAAAATTTCTCACATAAGTTTAAAAAAAAAAAAAAAAAAAAAAAAAAAAAAAAAAAAAAAAAAACTTACTATATGTAGTATATGATAGAGCATAATCAGTAATTAGTAAACTTAATCACATAGTTTAAATTTCACCTTCTTTAAACTAACAAAAAAATATTAAATTATGAAAATGAATAAAGAAACAAAAAATACTAATTAGTAAACTCATCATAAAAATAATTTAATTGAATAAAGAAATAAAAAATAATAATATTTTACTTGATCACAAAAATAAAAATAAATTATTATAAAAAAAATGAATACCTGACGACGAATATGAGCGTCGCGTAGTTTAGCTTCAATTTCTTCGACAGTTGAAAAAGAAGATTTAGTTCCGGTGAGTCTCCGGCGAAGCCACGACGGAAGAGACGGTGGCGATGATAATTCTGATCCTTCAACCACCGGTATATCCATCACCACCATGTTATTACTATTATGATTGTCCACTCCAACCTCCATATCAATTAAGCACCGATTATAGTAATTTTATATAAAAATGATGAAAACACACAGTTAGTATGTGTATGTGTGTGTTTTTTTTTATAAAGAAGAAGGAGATGTGTAAAAATTGGATTAGGAATTATTTTAGTGTTTGTTGTTGTTGTGTTATATATACGCGTTGTATATGGAAGCCTTATATATATTTATATATTTATAAAAATAAAAATAAAAAAGTAATGAGTAGTAGTATTATTTTTTAGATGATCATTATGTGTATGTAGAGGGATTGAGAAAGATGATGACGATTCTGGTATAAAAAAAAATTAAAATTATATTTATTAGAAAGAGTAAAGTTGCAAAAATAGTCTTTGTGATTCAGTCAAAATGCATATTCAGTCCTTACATTTTCAAAAATACATTCATTATCTTACTTATATTGAAAATTCGACGATTATGCCTAATAGAATAATAGATCAGCTGAGACTGTACCGGATCATTTTGATTCGGTCTTCGGTTTAGCGCTTTAGACCATTTCGGTCTCGTCCGATCTTAACCTGTTCAGTTTGATTTAGACCGATGCTCACCTTGGAATGTGAATCTAGATTTGCGTATTCGAACGAACTCATTTAACTTGTTTAATGTATGAAGATGGACTTTATTTTGAGGTGTGAATGAGTATAATAGGAAGTGTTTGTTTGAAAGACATAGAAATCATATAATGACAATAAATTGATACGAAGGTATAGATAAATTATTAGATGCATTAAATTTTTAAAACAAGTATTTATTTAATGCAAAAAAATTTTGACCGATTTTATTTTCAAAAAATCGAAATTTTTAACAAATATGTACGTTACGCGATAATATTTCATTGAGTTATCATGCACTACCACCCACTCATCTAATTCTGCTCACCAATAATTGTTATATTTTTATTAAATGTTTAATTTGAGCTTCGTTGTAAACGAGGGTAGATATACGGGTCAAGTAAAATTGTTCGTAATATTATTTTTTGTTTTGTTAGTTTTTTTTTTTTTTTTTTTAGAATAGGTTAGCGTTTTATAATAAAGTTAATTATTAAGAAGTAATTTTGTAAAACATGTGTGACAGAAAGGACCATTTGTTTAAGTAAAAATAAAAATATTTAATACAATATCGGACAATAGCAATTTTGATATACTTTTTATTTATGTGAGAGATGTGACATAGTATTAGCAAAATTAACTTTGGTAATAAAAGAATTTTATAATTTGGTAATAGTAAAGTATAATTTGGTAATAGCAATTCTGATGATAGTAATTTGAAAATATTTTTAATGCACGTAAAGTAAGGAGGCTTGGTTACAGTAAATTCATGCCTGAGTAAAATACGCTTGATGAATGTATGTATTGATAATTATATTAAAGGAAAAAAAAATTTATTATCAATTTCCATAAAACTCACATTAAATTTTATTTCTTATTACGAAATTAATAGACTTTATCACTTTATTGAGTACTTAATATGATAACTATACTTATAAATTTATATGAAACAAAAATTATAAAATTAATATCTTTAATCACATACATTTTTTTTAATTAAACTCATATCATTAATGATTTAAATTGTATACCAAACGAATTGTATACTAAACGCATCCTAAAATTAACCAGCTGAGCTAGTTCAGTTGGTCACCAAAGATAACATTGGGAAGGTATTCTTGGAGATGTCTTGAGTTCGAGTCTCACCAAAAACCTTCAGGGGCCCGAATTAAGAAGCAGGAGTGGGTTTATCCCCTAAGGAGAAGGTTCGAGGCTTGCATACTGCCCAATTGGATGTCACTGTAAGCTCGAATCACTAACTACTAACTCGTCGTTAAAAAAAACGCATCCTAAAATTACTTATCTAATAGCATGTAAACAATAAAGGTGTGTTTGGTTCGGTGTAATCCATTGTAATTGAATGTAATTGTAATCAAGATTACATTACATACGTTGTTTGGTTCATAAATGAAAGAAATTGTAATTCGAATTACATTACGTAAAGTGTTTGATTTGCATTGTAATTGTAATTCAAACATTACAAATACATTTAATGAGAGAATTGAGATTACATAGGAAGTTGGATGGAAAACTTTGAATTACGTTGTAATTCTGTATTTTTATATTAAAATATGATTATTTATTAAATAATAATAGTAATAATAATATTATTATTATTCCTATTAACATTCTATAAATTAAAAAATAATAATAATTCATTTTAATATTAGTATTAATAGTTATATTATTTATTAATATTAATACTAATAAAAATATTATGTTATTTTATTTTTTTTATTTAATATTTTTATTACTTTTAGTTATTATTCTTATTTTTTATTTTTATATTAATATTTTTATAAAAAATAAAAAAAAATTATTTTAATAATACAAATAAAAATATTTAAAAAAATAATTTATTATTATTATAATTATTTGTTTTTTATTAAATAAAAATCTTTCTTTATTTTTTATTAAATAAAAATCTTTCTTTATTTTTAAGTTAAAATAAAAAAATATTTTAAAAAAAATATTTTTTTATAAAAATATTAATATAAAAATAATAAAATAAAAAATATTTTTATTAAAGAAATACTTTTTATTACTTTTATTACTATTATTTTTTAATCTTTATTTTTTATATTAAAAATAAAAATAAAAATACTTTTTATTATATTATTTTTTAATTATAATGATTTTTATCATTACTCATTTATTATTTATTATAATATTATATATTAACTCTTACTTTTTTTATTTTTTTTATTTAATAAAAAATATGAATTATATTCCATTGCAAGTCAACCAAACATATTAACAAATTTAATCAATTACAATTACAACACATTACAATTATAACAAATTACAAACATTTTAAATTACAATTACATTAAATTATAATTTCTTCCTAAGATTACAATTCCTTCAAAAATATTATGTGAACCAAATAGCCCTAAGAATCTTTTATATAATAAAAGAATTAGATTATTTAAGCATTTTAGTGAAAAGTGGAGGTTGTAGAAAAAACAATTAGACCAATCAAATGGCTAGATTTTGACACATAAGCAAAATCGAGCAATTTGATTTGTGGAAAAAAGTCAAAATTGAATTGAGTTTAGTCAAAATTAAAAATTTTGGTGAAGAAATTTGATGAAAAACATAAAAATATATGTGTCAAATTTGTGAAAATAAAAACTTAGAAAAGGAGGATGAGATTAATAAAACTTTAGTAGTTGTCTTTTAAATAAATTAAATAAAATTAAGTGTAAACTTATAATTTTCCATATCTTTTAGTAACTTTATTATATAAAAAAAAGACCTCCTTAAATTTTATATCCTCTACACTTTATATTTTAAAAATAAAATATACATGTTATATTAAAAAATCAACAAATCACATAATTATAAGTATTCAAATAAGAACATAAATTATTATCTAATTCTATTTTGACATTTAACAAAGTCAAGCAATACAATATACGTAAATTATTATTAACATAAATATAAATATAAAAAAGAATGCAAGAGACAAACATTGGTGTGAGATGAAAATAAATAGACGAGATTCTACATATTACAACAACATACATTGTTTCAAAGTCGTTGTGTGTTACTAAACACACAATGTCTAGAAAAGAATAACTAAAATTTCAGTTAAATAAAGTCAATCATTTGTGCAACAAATAGTTATACAAAATATCAATTAATATTATCACATAATGAAAAATCATGTAAAACTCGTGGGTTCATGAGTATCGTAACTATTTAAGTTTTAAAAATTTAATATTTTTTTAGAAAATAATATTGAGCATTAAAAAATTGTGAAATTTATAAATCGTGTACATGTAAGGTTGATGTAAATGGTTTGTTAATTAATAATTAAGATATAACTATTTAGAATAAAATATCAAAAGCAAAAAGAGTTTTTCGAAAAATAAAAATTTAGGTGAGTTTATATTAATTTACACGGTGCACAGTAAATAACAATATAATCAAACATATAAACATTAGATGTTTAAAAAAATATAATATATATAAAATTGCAATAACGAAATTCTTACTTAATTTATTTTTTATATTTAAGTCACGTGCACAGGTATTAAAACTAGTTTACAATATACATGCATTTGCATTTGACACACGATCCCTCATTTCCATTTGAGCATGAGAATAGTAATAATTAAACTTTTCTTGTACATTAGACATACAAACTTGACAATATCGTCTAAGCTTTCTTGTTTGAGCTATAAAAAATAAATGATATTTAATTATTTATAGAGATCTACACAGGTGTCGATTCATTGATGAGCTGAATCGTAATAGTATTATAACGAATTAACCAACTAAGCTCAGTTGATTATCAAGTATAACTTAAAAAAAAATTAAAAAAGTCTTAAATTTAAGTCTGATTAAAAATCTTTAGGGTCTGAATAAAATACAAGTAAAAATGGGATATATCTCGTTCAAATAAAGTTCAAGACTTACATATTACCTAATTAGATGTTATTGTACACTCAAATCATTAACTATTAAGTCGTTATTAAAAAATTAGTAGTATACTTTTAGAACGGAAGAAGTAAAAGTTGAAGAGGTAAGGTATTATAATGGCAGTATATTAAAAGTTAAGGAGGTAAAGTGTAAAAGTAGATAAGTAGTGTTTGTGAAGTGTGTGGAAGAATGTTTGGAGCTTGGACACGTCATTGCCTACGACCCCAACGGTTCTCTTTTTCATACTTTTCTTCTTCAAGGAAAAAGGCCTAAAGTTCACATTAATTCTCAATAAAGCCATTGACTTTTATTGTTTATCCTTGGCCAACAATAAAAGATAACCAAAACGGTCAAATTTGAGTATGATCATGCATGTTCTATGTTAAACACATTGTTAGCAACGTAGTGTTGCTACCTCATACCAGCTTTTTTAATTATTTCTTGTGCATATATATAGTGCATGAGAAGTCTAAGAGCACTTAGATGTAGTAACTCAAATATTCTCATGTTATTTGGACAATTCAATGTCACGTCAGCAAAACACCCAAATAACATCAACCTTTTTATCATAATATTAACTAACACAATTTTTTCTTTTTTTCATAAAACCCCCTCAACAATTATACCCTTTTTTAAACAAACAACTTTATTTCATTCATTAATTAAAATCCTAATACAAATCGAAATTAAATGAGGTCTTGTTGAAGAGCACGATGAGTTTCTCGGTCACGTAATTCTCTTGCATGACTCCGTTGAGTTCCACATCGATCGACCCAATATGTTTGCATAAATCTCGTCGGATTAGAATTAACATGCTTCTAATCAACAACCGACATTTTTTGATCCTCTAAAATCATGTTATGCATTATTATACCCGAATACATGATTTTTCGTAACGTGTTGACTTCTTAAGCACGAGCCGGCTGTTGAATAAGATGCCAACGTCCTTGGAGAACACCGAAAGCACGTTCAACATCTTTTCTTGCACCTTCTTGACGTTGTTTGAAGTATGTATGCTTCGGATCACTAGCAACCGTAAATGACTTCACAAAACTCGACCATTCGGGGTAAATTTCGTCGGCCAAATAATATTCGTTTAGATATTGGTTACTGTTCACGATCACGAAAGATTGGTGTACGTGTCAATCTTGGGGTGTTTTCTTGTTGTATGAGCCGTTGCCGATAATTGTAGACTTGTTGTAAGAAGTAGACGTCCGTCTCGTCATCGATATCGTGTACGGTTCGACCGCTTAGCTTATGCTTTTTTGGATAATTGGAAGAGGTTTTTTTGTGAATTAAAGTATAATAAAGTGTGTTTTTTATTTTGTGAATTATGGATGTACATATAGTTGTAAAAGGTTTTTTTTTTAAATATTACCGTTTACTAGCCGTTGGGGAGGGGGGAGTTGTTAAAGTAGCCGTTGCAGGGGGTTAGTAAATTTTTTTGAAAATTTTTTTGAAAAAAAAATAGCCGTTAGATAGATACGGGGTTTTTTTTAATATTAAAACTGGGAAGGAGAAACGTGTATAATGTTTATAAAGATAGGAGGGGTGAAATGAAAAATAAAATTTTCATTCCCCCCCCCCCCCCTTAAAGCATGCTAGCCATCCAACGTAAGTTGTAACGGTGTTGCGCCGTTGGGGGTGGCGGTGTAGTAACGAGCGCCAACGCGCTATAACGGGCGTTGCCCCGTTACTACACCTAGTGCTCTAAGAGCATAGGGAGTCCTTGAGCCATGGCTTGGTGTCATGACCTAAAAAGTGCTGCCACGTCGTCATATTTTCCACGGCACCAGTTTTCACTGGTAACCCTGAGCCGTGGGAAAACTGGTGTCGTCAGAATTTTTTTATTTTAATTTTTAAGTAAATAATAATAAACATTTTAAAACTAAAATAAAATTCATTCAAATTAAAAAAATGTTACATAAAAACATTAAAAAATATAAAATTTAAAAAACATGAAACTAAAAGACAAAAAACTAAAAAACATTATTATTCGAGCGCCGACTAGTCACATGGTTGATATGTTGCCCGGATTCGTGCCTTTTGGGACTCGACGATTGCGACGTCGACCGGATACATCCCACTTGTGTCAATTTGTAGCATCTTTAAGTCCTCCGCAATCTTTTGAGCTTGGATCAACCGTCTTCGGTCCTCGCTCTCGGAAGCAAGCACGGACAATTTGGCTTCACGGTCCAACTTGTATTGCTCCGCCATAAAATCCGTGTAAGCGGTCGGGTTAGAACCGGTGCTAGCGGTCGAGTTGGAACTTGTGCGTTGACTTTTGTTAATTCGGTGCATACCCGGTGGTCGAGGCAAAGCATCGTCTCCAAAGTGTTCCGGTTCTTCGTCGGTGCCCATTAGACGCCTTCTTCTTTCAACAGTTGAGTCGGGGTTTCACACGTGTTTGTCTTTCAAAAAGATCCAAGCATCCTGATGCTTAAACTCCCCCCACCCCAACGACTTGCTCATACAACCGGTACACCCTCGACATCCAATTGTCATCACTCTCCCCACTATGAACAGCGGTTTCATTCACCAAATAATTAAACTTCTTAATCGCTTGGTTCATCGGAGTCCACTTGCCCGTTATCGTGTTTTTTGTACGCTCCTTAAAACCCTTCTTTTTCCCGACCGCGTTGTACTCATTGTACACTTTATACCAAAAAGACGTCTTTTTTTATCCGCTCCTATTTTTGGATCCTCGGACACTTGGATGTAAACCTCGGCCAAAAGCTCTTCCTCGACTTGAGACCAAAAAGCACGTGTTTGTTTTGTTTCTTCTTCGGGAACGGGTTCTTTTCCTTTATTTTTTTTGCCACCGACTTCTTTCGTGACTTCTTCGACGTAGGGGTCGGAACGACTTCTTGATCGGATGCGGAGTCGGCGACTTCTTCAAAGTGGTGTGATGCGTGCTCGGAAGGTGGTTGCGAAGTGGTGAGTTGGGGTTGGAATTGGGTTTGTTGTTGTTGCATTTGTTGTTGTTGTTGCGCCTTAAATTGTTGAAACAACAACAAATCTTCGGAGCTAGCAATTTGAGATGCGAAGTATTGAGGTTGGTATTGGGGAATGTATCCCAGATTCGAAGACGAACCCGGAATTTGGTTGATTGGGTCGTTGATCATACCGGAAACCCATTGAGGTGTTTGATTGAGGTTGGAATTAGGATTCATTTTTTTTTTCGAAAAAATGGGAGATAGAAGTATATATGAAAATGTGTGGGTAATATAAGGGGGGTTTTATACGTTTTTTAAAAGGGTAAAAATGGAATTTTGAGGGTATTTTTTTTTTAAATCCGCTCCCTCAACATCTTTATTACTGTTACATTAAAAAAAAACACTATCGTCAGAGCTGGTGAGCATGGCGTCAAACCGAAAGCCCAGAAGGACGAAATCATGCGCGATCGATTTTTCTCGCGTGGTGGCAATGACGTCAAGCCACCAGCTTGGACTCCCCTGCTCTAAGAAAAACGTTGGAGGGTAAAGGACCAAAATGCAGTGCATGCGCCCTTTTGGATTTCCCTTGCAAAATGTAATTAGATGCGGTTAATCCAAATACAAGGCACTGATTTTTTGACATTAAAGTCAAGGTTGTTGACAAGGATGAAACCATGGTGCCATGGTGGGTTTCATGGTTCACTGAACCCTTATAGCTCTTTCAGCGCGACATTAATAACTTTTATGTACCAACAGCTCTTTGACTCGTTTGGTGATTTAAGATACATCTAAAATACATCCAAAAGTAACCTTCCTAGGTTTAGAATATGTTTCGTAATACTAGCACGGGTTGGAACACATTACTATAGCGGGTTATTGGAGTATGGATTTGAGCTTTTTATAAACATTAGATTTAAGTTCATTTGAATATCAAACTTTATTTGGATACTAAGAGACTAATCTCCACCACTCATCTCCATCTTAATCTAATGGATAAGATTAAACATAAAACCAATTTCCTCTTTTTTTTCAAACATTAATATCTTTTAAACCGTCAATCGTTATACGAAAAAAATATACCATTACGACGGACATTTAATTATCTTTTTACAGATATGCTATATGATATACTTTCGACAAATTATTTTTTTTTGTTTTTTCCGTAATTTATCATATATGATACTGAATATCATATATGATAGTAACACTGGTATCATATATGATATAACTTATCATATATGATATAAACCAATATCATATGATATAAACCAATATCATATGATATAAACCAATATCATATGATATAAACCAATATCATATATGATTCTGTAATAATTTGTAACTTAACACTAATATCATATATGATAAAACACTATTATCATATATGATATTTTACGCAAATTTAAAAAAAACGATTTTTTTTTCTTCAAAAGTATATCATATTGCATATCTGTAGAAAGCTAATTAAATGCTCGTCGCGATGGTATATTTTTTTCCGTTTAACACTTAACGGTTTAAAAGATATTTAAGTTTTAAAAATAAGTGAAATAATTAAATACTTTTAATCTCAACCATTAGATATGATGAGGATGGATGGTGGGATGAGTCCCTTAGTATCCATGATAGATATGGTATCCAAAATAACTTGACTCTAAACATTATTATTTAAGAGAATAGTTATTTTGAATATCATATTTTTTTTTGAATATGAAGGGACTTATTCTATCATTCATCTCATTTCCATTTAATGGATAATAATAAATATATTTTATTTTTTATCTATTTTTTATAATTTAAATATTTTCGAAACCGTTAAGTGTTAAACGAAAATAATTATACCATCGCGATGAGCGTTTAATTATATTTCTACCAATATGCACTATGATATACTTTCGAAGAAAAAAAATTGTTTTTTCTTCTTATTAAAATTTACGTGAAATATCATATATGATAATATTATTTCATCATATATGATAACAGTGTTAAATCATATATGATATTGGTTTCCATCATATATGATAAGTTATATCATATATGATAATGGTGTTACATCATATATGATATTAGTATCATATATGATAATTTTCGAAAACATGAAAAAAATGAAAAAAAAATTGTCGAAAGTATATCATATATCATATTTATAGAAATATAATTAAATGCTCTTCGTAACGATATCTTTTTTCGCATAACGATTAACGGTTTAAAAGATATTAATGTTTGAAAAAAAATGGTGAAAATATATTTTGTATTTAATCTTATCCATTAGATTAAAATGGGCATGAAAGATGGAGATTAGTCCATTGGTATCTAAATAAAGTTTAGTCTCCAAATGAACTTAAATCTTTATTTAATAATTTATTTTTTAGAAGAGTTTTTTTATACTATACTTTTCTTTTAATATTATGAGACTCATCCCACCATGTATCTCATTTTTATCTAATGTATAAAATTAATTATATTTTATTTTTCATCTATTTTTTATAATTTAAATATCTCATAAACCGTTAAGTGTTAAACGAAAATAATTATACCATCGCGACGAGCGTTTAATTATCTTTCTACCAATATTCAGTATGATATACTTTCGAAGAAAATAAAATTTCGACTTTTTTTCTTCTTGTTAAAATTTACGTAAAATATCATATATGATAATACTGTTTCATCATATATGATACAGTGTTAAATCACATATGATATTGGTTTATATCATATATGATAGGTTATATCATATATGATACTGGTGTTACATCATATATGATATTAGTATCATATATGATAATTTTCGAAAACGTGAAAAAAACGAAGAAATTTTTTTTTGTCGAAAGTGTATCATATAGCATATTTATAGAAAGATAATTAAATGCTCTTCATAACGGTATGTTTTTTCGCATAACGATTAACGGTTTAAGAGATATTAATGTTTGAAAAAGAGGGTGAATATATATTTTGTGTTTAATCTTATCCATTGAATTAAAATGGATATTGAAGCTGAAGATTAGTCCCTTGGTATCCAAATAAAGTTTAATATCCAAATGAACTTAAATCTATATCTTTTTTACATGTTTTTTTTAAATTATGTCAATTAAACATAACTTATTTTTAAAAGTAATCTATATTCTAAAAAATAAACTTACACGCCAAACATAGCATGCCTTCGTGATGATAGAGTTTGTCATATACGACTCGTAAAGAATACTTGACATTAACTATGGGTATTTTTGGCGTTTTTAGGAGATAGAGCGGGTCGATGGAGCTAGATGCTGGAGCATGTAGCTTGAGCTTATTTTGACATTACCCCTTTAATAAATTAAGGGGAATTTTTACTGTTGACTAAACAATAATAAAAGTATTATGAGGAGAGCGGTAACCCAAACAATATACTATATCCATCTGTCTTCTCCAATTTCTTTGAGCCATCTCCACCATTGGCTTATATTCTCTCACAGCCATCCATTCACCAGATTAAGATCTTCACCGTCGATTGTGTGGAAAATAAAGTCATGGGTATTGGTTCGTTTCATGAACACTCTTTGTAACCGTTCGATCTATTGTCCCAAAGTCTTTAACTGCCCCATTTTGTAGCCGTAGATCTTTCGTCGATCCATAGAAGAAGATCTTAGCCGTCTGTTGATTGGAAAATGCATGGTGAGGCCTGGTATAATTGGATCCCGTTATTATTTTGAGTGTTGTGTGTGACTATAGAAAGACACACACTCTTTCTCTCTCAAACAGATACATATCTCTCTCTCTCTCTCTCAAATAATACAGATCTATTTTTGATCGGATCTATCTACCACATAAGAACACCTTTGTTGCCCCGATCTCTTCATTGCCGCCGTTTGGTGGGTGGTGTTGTTAATCGGCTGGTGATGATTGAAATTGAGTATAATGCAGTTCGTTTTTTTCTCAGTTCTTGCTAATGGAAAGTCCAACCAATATCGGGTTTTTAACTGTTTTTGGTTGTTAAACTTGTTTGGATATTCTATTTGCTAATTCAACAAAGTCTTGCAAAAAGGAAAAATATTACCTACTTATATGTAAAACATCTTGCAAATACCAAGTTTTTATTCAAGTAATATTCAAAATATAAAATATGAAACTTAAAGGACTAAAAATGTAAATTCTAGGAAAGATAAATGCTTGAAATGTAAATTCTAACAAGTTTAGGGACTAAAAATGTAAATCAGTTAACTAAAAGGATCAAATATGCAAAACTTATAACCAACTAACCAAAATGTAACAAACTTAACAACTTGCTAACTGAAATTAACAACTTCCAAAATTACAAGGACTTACAAATTGCAAACCCTAAAAACAATGAAGTTTAGCCAAGATTACACACTGTTTAAAACATTAGGGACCAGATTGCAATTTCAAAGACTCTTTAAGCCAAAAACGGGTTTAGGATGAAAATAAGCTCGTTTGAGCTTATTACTTAACCAAATTCAATGAAACAAGTTGCAAAACGTTTTAAATCCCAAATAAGCTACGTGTGTAAAAGGATTTTGGCTAAAGTTGTAAAATAAGCAAATGAGAACTTATCAATAAGCCCACAATAAGCTACAGCAAAATCTAGACAATCACAACTTGATTTTCTTGATAAAACTGATTAAGCTACTCAAGTAATGAACGGGAAATCAAACTAGAACAATTTTCATCCATAAATAAGCTAGAAAAATGCATTAAGCTGAAAAGAGCTTATCGTTGACCAAGCGTTGACCAACTTATTTTTCAAAAAGCTGAAACTTTCAAAAATCAAGTAACTCTATGTTTTAAGTGGATTTGTGAAGAAAAATGGCCATGTTTATGAAAAGGATAAGGAGATACAAATTTTCAGTTTCAATTTACAGAAACATGCCTTAACTTTGCTTATTTGAATTATGCTTATTCCTATTTGCTTATTGAAAACTGTAGAGAATGCTTTTGGAATCTGAATCTATATGATATAAGCTACAACTGAGAACAAATTTGGTACAATTTTATCAAGTAATGAATGAGTACTAGCCAAAAGAAAATGACAAGTTTTACATGACAAAACTGAATGAAATCAACCCAAACCTTTTTAATGCCATTTACCTGTTTGACTCTCAAATTGACTTGTAAATGACTTGAAACACTTTATTATCACCAATTGACTGCAAATGAACTTTAAAACACCAGGACTCAATTCTTGAAAACTCTTTATAAGCTAATCCCAAACACTCCTTTATCTGATTTTTATGAAAATTTGTGAAGACTATTTGATTTTGAAATTGAACTGAATGAAATTCTATAGCAAACCAGACTCAGTGATCAAAATGAAATGTTTAAAAGAAGTATGCAAGTACTTATCACTAATAGAACTTCAATCAAAGTACAAGGCTAAAAAATGACTGAATTAAGCAATAAGCTAGAACTTAATCCAAATCTAAGAACAAGTAAACAGATTCAAACTACAAGCAATCAAAGATCAAGCAATCAGCAACTCTAAACAGCTTTTATCATGCAAACATCAAGATTACACTATGAAAAGTATCATGCACTTGACAAATTCAGTGGAACAAAAATGAGAGCTTTAAAACCTTTTGAAGTAATCCATTGGGAAGAAGAGGAGCGTTGTGCTCTCTTAGCCTAGTGATAACCACCACCTTATCACTAGGACAACAATCAATCAATCAATCAAATTCAGCTACAAATCAACAGGAATCATCAACATGACAGAAATCTTCAAAAATCTATGGATTGAACTGAATTCTTCTCAAACAGCTAACAAACTTCTTCAAAGTAAGTTATGATCAAGGAATGATCATAACAAACACAATGCAGTAACACAAGTATCCAATAGCAGCAGGAAATGAGCAGTAATATGAAGAACAGTTTTGGCGGGAAAGGATGAATTCAAATTTTATTAATGGAAAACGGTTACAAAGTTGTTAGAAGGTAAGTAACTAACTAACTAACTCAAGAGTTTGTCAGACTCTTGAGTAGCTAGGATAAAAATAGAGGAAAGGGAAAGGAATTAAAGAACTATGTGTTTTTCTACAAATTGCTAACTGTTACAAATGAAGGCTAATCAATCTATTTATAGGCATGAAGGAAGAGTTTGTTGGGGTTGGTGACGTGTTGGGACCAATCCCAGCTCTCCACGTGGACAATTCTGCAAATTTCCTCTTCCAAGTATGAACACAAATTGGGCCTTTCTTCAATAGTTGATTTCATGTTAATTGACTTGTACCATCGTGTTCGTCTCTTCAAAATGATCAATTTTGGTGTTGACATCTTTTCATGAAATGGATTGTAGCTCAAACGCGATCCTGGCAAATATTTTTGATGAAGAAGATGCCACGTGTCAACATGTGAATGGCTGAATAAGTGTCACACGGATCATACTGTTGAGATTTTTTCATTTAATGTGGCGGCTGAGTGGGCAATAAATGAGGCTGAGTTGGTGATCCGTGTGATTTGTTTACTCTCCTCTCATTGGCCAATTCTTTATACACATGGATTAAACTTATGTAACTTTCCAATATTGGCAGTTTCAACCCTTGTACTTTGGCAGATTGCATTAAAGGCTTGTAACTTTATTTCTTTGACACTTTAAGTCCTCCAAACTTCATCTTTGAGCAGGATTGACCCTTTGACTTTGTTGACTTGATAGTTGACCAATTTTGACTTTGATCTTGACTTTTTACAATATTTGCACTTTAGTCCTTCTACTTTGACAACTTGTCAAGATAGGTCCTTGTACTTCAAAGTCTTGTCACTTTTGATCCTTCTTTGTCTTTTTCATCCATTTGAGCTTGATTTTTCTTTGTTTGCTTGAAAATGTATCCTTTTACCTACACAAGTGTACACAAACACAAACATACCACATAACACTGTTTTTGCCAGATAAATTGGTATTTTGCTTCATGTTTTAGGGTTATTTGTTGATAAAAGGATATGAGTTTAAGCTCATATCAATGATGGATGGAGTTTTCTTCATTTGATGAAGTTTTGTTGTGCAAGGGTATTGATTTTTTAATGAACATTAGAGATATTGATTCTTAAACAGTTCATCTTAATGAACATAAAAGAGCGCAATGAGTTCCAGAAAATCAATTGATTCGATCTCCAAAAGCTTCTTCGTTCCAGATTTGATACAACTGTTGGGTCAGTATTTACTGACCTTGAAGCAACTCTAGGATTTGAATATAAAATCCCCCTAAGTGTTTTATGCTCAGCAGTAAGGCCAGTCTGCTGAAGGATGACCAGAGGAACAAAGTTCCTACTAAAGTCTTTATAGCTGAAGAAAGTTCAGCACTCCCCTTCCAGTGAACTTAGAAGACAAAGGAGTCTTCGCTTCAAATACTAGGTGGTTTAGTTGCTAAAGAACAAGGACTGAAGAATGGATTTCAGTTCAGTTTGGTTTGACAATACCAAACTGAATGATGTCGATCTCCTCTAGGATACTGAAGATTCTTTAGTATTCTGATGGTTTTCATTAGGCGGGAAAAGCTAACTTTAAGTCAAAGTAGGTTGCTTGTATACTTAGATATAAGTACAACCTTTATCTTTTCTAGAATAGTTTAATATGTACTTTGTACTGTTTATCCAGCATGGGCATCAACCACCCACTGGATAAACCCATGCATTGAAACATGCAAAATGCAAGCCACAATTTACACTGCCTATATAAGGAGTGTACATTGGGAGAGAAAGGGTTAACCAATACAAGAGCATAAACTCTGGAAAACCTTTCTCTCTCGATACTAACTAAACCATATAGCCAAGATGCATATGAACGTTTAGATTGAAGCTTAGACTTTAACTTTGGTTTAGACGTTTAAGTAGAGGAGATCAAACCCCATTGTCATTCAACCACTTTGTTATTTCGCAAACAAAGTGGGTTATAGATTCTTTATTTGATTCTAATAAAAGTCTATACGTTGAAAAGTATATTGGTATTGTTGGTTTAATCTTTCATAGTTCTTATCTATTGTTAAAACATCACACTTGAGTCGAAGTAAGACTTATTACTTAAGATAATAAGTAATAATGAATTACTAGAGACCAACAAGTGGTATCAGAGCAGTTTGATTAGTTAAACTCTTATTTTATTAAACTTCTCATTTAAAAGTTTTCAAATCAAGATCCAAAATGGCTCAAGTTATACCACAAACCCTAGAATATAGGGGTGGCCAACTTAATGCTGCTCCTGTACTAGATGTAGCCAACTTTACAAATTAGAAGAAGAGGTTTCTTGTCCACATGGTTGGAATTGAACCTCAATTCCTTGGAATCATTAAAAATGGTCCTTTTGTTCCCATGGTTGGGGACAATAAACAACCTGAAGCACAATGGACTGCTGATGAGAGAAAAGCTACTAACCTAGATCAGCGTCTCAAAAGTCTCATCATGTCTGTGCTCCCAGATGACCAAATGAATTCTGTTGTAGATTGTAAAACAGCCAAAGCAACATGGGAGGACCTTATTCTTTACCATGAGGGACCCTCTGATGTAAAAGAAACCAGAATCATGGATTTAAAGCTTCAACACAACACCTTCAAGCACAAAGAAGAGGAAACCCTCACACAGACATTCACCAGATACAA
Organism: Glebionis coronaria; assembly: GCA_025667525.1. Taxonomy (NCBI): domain Eukaryota; kingdom Viridiplantae; phylum Streptophyta; class Magnoliopsida; order Asterales; family Asteraceae; genus Glebionis; species Glebionis coronaria. Next base: position 399,466,578 of record CM046882.1, read on the forward strand.
AGCACTGATGAATGAACTTGTGAATGATGGTGTTAAGCTTTCAAAACTTGAAATCAACACAATTTTTGTTAATGCATTGCCAAAAAAGTGGCTCAGTTTCTGCCAAAGCTTGAGAAATGCTAATCACATTAAAGATTGTGATCTAGCCTCTCTTTTTGTGAAACTTAAATATGAAGAAAACCTAGTTGATAGAATTTATGAAGGCTCAAGCAAGAGTAAAGCATTAACCATTGCTACACCCTTTTCCACAGCCTCCTTCAGTGAGGCTGTCATTCAAGACTACCAAGATAGTCCTGATGACGAGGAAGATACTAGATCTAGTGAGGAATATCTGAATGACCTCAAAGAGGAATTTCATGAAAGAGCACTTCTGGCCAAGTCTAGAAGGTTCTTTAAGAAAGGAGGCAAGTTCTTCAGCTCCACAAAAGCTTCAGTTGACACTGATTGCTACAAATATGGGAAGACTGGTCACTATACTAGGGATTGTTATTCAAAAACATCTCTCCCTTCATATTCCTCACCAGCTCAATCAAGACCATCTGGTCAATCATCATTTCAACCAAAACAAATTGCTTCTACTCCATTTCAGCAAAACATGGTTGAACTCAGACCAACAAAAGACTTTGAGGCCAAATACAGAGAAATAAAGGCAAGATTAGACTTAATGGGTACTGAAAGGTCCTCATCCAAGACTACCAAGCAAGACAAGAACAAAGGACTTGTTGATGAAGCCTATGAATGGGATGAAGAAGATGTTTCTTCAGATGACGATGAAATGGTTAATGTGAAAGTGCTGATGGCACTTGCTGATGATGAAGGGGCTAATTCAAATGTGGTGACCAGAGAAAGTGCCAAAAATGGTGAATGTGTCAATGTCACAATTAAAAAGGCACAAACTCTTCTTGAATTAGAAGATAAAGATGACATTAAATTTGTCTTTGATTACTTGTGCATTGATCTAAAATTTGTTGAAGAGCAAAGAAACAATTTTTGCTTGAAAATTTTCATAAACTTGTTCTACAACTTGAAGATTTTGAAAGTAAGCAAATAGAGCTAAAAGAAGCTAAACATGATATTCTTACTTTTCAACAATTGAACAAATAAATTTTGGAGGAAAATAACTCTCTTAAAGTGGAACTAAAAGAAGCAAAAGATATTGTTAAATCTGGCTTAGAAACTCTGATAGGGTAAATCAATGCATACGTGAACAAATACCTGCTCAAAAGAGGAAAATGCTTGGTGCTGAAGGATCCTCCAGCACCAAATCTATTGTCTCTATCAAAGCCTCAAATGAGGATGGTAGCTCGATCCCTAACATTGAAAGGTCAAGTGAAGAGAATTTACTCAATCATGACACTGGACGAATCCTTCTTCCTGAGTTTCAAGCAAGTGTTGACACTTCAGCACCAGTTGAGTCCTCAGTTACTAAGGGTGACTCAGATGATGATATAGAGAATGAAGTAAGTACCCCACTTCCTCCTTTGGAGAAGCTGGCTGGTGCTGAACCCTCTACTGGACCCAAAACTATCCAGTCTATCATCAAGTCACACACCACACACAAAGGTAGTTCTTCCAAACATGTCAAAATTGACACTTCAAAGAACTCTTCAGCTCCTGCTGAAGGTTCACATATGGGAACTACCTCTTCAGTTTTAACAAATAAACTGAAGAATGCTAGATCTGAGGAAGATGAGAGAATGTCTCTTGTCATGCAAGAGATCAATGATCTTAAATTGCAACTCAGACAGCAGCAGACACCAACACGATTTAGAGATGAACCTTCAGACTCTCCTCATCTCAAGTACAAGACACAATTTAAAAAGGCTTGTGATTTATGTGGTCTAAATAACCATCTCATTGAAACTTGCCTAAGAGTGATTTATTGTACAAAATGTGAAAGGACTGATCATCGCACTTGTGAACACACTCAGTATATGCTGGCCAAAACAAGTGCTGATCCTCACAAATCTAAAGCATCCCATTCCAGGTGAAATATGCCTTTCCCACCATGCATTCATTGTGGTATGGGCAATCATCACTCAGATGACTGCCACTATTACCCTGTTTGTAATATTTGTGGAAGTTATGACCATGACACTCACGGGCATAATCGAATCATCTCACTCAGAAGAGGTATTAAACCAAGAAATCCAAACTCTATTACCAAATGTTGTGATACTTGTGGAAGTGATGTCCACACTACATCTGATCACAACCATATAGAGTGGTTCAGAAGAGGTGAAGCCCTTCAGGCTAAGAAAGCAAAAGTTTTTCAGACACCTTCTTCTTCTGAGCAATCACACATACCCTCTACAAGAGGACCCTTCAGATCTAGAACACCTTCTAGATCTAAAACCCCCACCCAACAAAGGTGGGTTTCAAAACAAAACTAACCATTTCCTTAACTTGTGCAGTCTGATCTCAGGAAGCTTATTTGGTACCTAGATAGTGGCTGCTCAAGGCATATGACTGGTACCAAACATTATCTACACAAGTATAAGGAGGAACAAGGTCCTAAAGTTGTTTTTGGTGATAACTCATCAGCTACTACTGAAGGATTTGGTTTAGTAAATTGCAATGGTATAGTTTTCTCAAAGGTAGCATATGTAAATGGATTGAAGCACAACCTCATCAGCATAAGTCAACTTTGTGATGCAAAGTATCTTGTGCTGTTTGATGAAAAAAAAAGGTATAATCTTTAATATGTAGTATAATGCAAGTTCGTTTTCTCAGTTCTTAACTAATAGAAAGTCCAACCAATATCGGATTTATAATTGTTCTTGGTTGTTAAAGCTTGCTTGGTAATCTATGCTAATTCAAACAACTCTATTTAAAAATGAAAAATATTAAACTACTTATACGTAAAACATATTGCAAATACCACGTTTTTTATTCAAGTAAAAGTCTAAAATGCAAAATATAAAACTAAAAGGACTGAAAATGTAATTTCTATGAAATGTAAATGCTCAAAATGTAAATTCTAAAAATTATAAGGACTAAAAATGCAAAACAGTTAACTACAAGGACCAATTATGCAAAAACAATAACAAACTAACTAAAATTGTAACAAAATAACAACTTACTAACTGAAATTTAACAAATTGCAAAATCCAGGGACTAAACTAAAGCAAACCCTAAAAACATGGGAATTAGGCCAAAATTAAACGCTGATAGAACCTTAAGGACCAAAGTGCAATTAAACTAAGTTTTTAACTAAAAACGGGACAAAAGCAAGAATAAGCTCGTTTGAGCTTATTACTCAACCAAATCTAATGAAACCACTTGCAAAAGTCTTCAAATCCAATTTAAGCAACGTGTATCTAAGGAATCTTGCTAAAAATCAGAAATAAGCAAAAGAGTGCTTATTGATAAGCTCAAAATAAGCTCTAGCTTAAACCAAACAGTCACAACTTGCTTTTTGTAATGAAACTGATTAAGCTAATGAATTAAAGATTGGGAAATCAAACTAGAACTATTTTCATCCAGTAATAAGCTAGCAATCTGAAATAAGCTCTTTTGAGCTTATGTTGACCAAGTTTGACCGGATTTTTGGAAAAAGCTCAAATCTTCAAAAATCAATATTCAACACTAACTAACTGGATTGGTGAAAGAAAATCATGACTTTTATGAAGTGGATATTGAGAACTAAGAAAACAGTAACCACTTTATATCAGAGAATGAGCTTTGCTCAGACTTTGACTAAAAAGCTTATTACCAGCTTAATTCCTAATACTGTAGAATTTCCTCTTAGAATCTAAAAGTTTATGATATAAGCTAAGTCTAGAAACAAATTTGGTTGAATTTCATCAAAGATTGAATGAGAAATAAGCAAATGAAAAAGGAAAGTTTTCAAAAACAAAACTGAATAAAGGATAACCCAAACTATTTTTTAGCCAATTGCCTGATTGACTTTATGTTTGACTTGTAAATGACTTAAAACCAATTGTTATCAACTAAAGACTAGAAACAAACTCTGAAACACCAATTCTCAACACTTGAAAACCACTTAAAAGCTATTCCCAAACACTCCTTAAACTGCTTCTAACAAGATTTTACAAAGGTTTATTAAGTACTGAGTTGAACTAAATCAAAGGCTATAGCAATCTAACTTCAATGGACAAAATTAAAGGTATTAGAGCTAAGTGCAGTCAATTATCACAACAAGAACTACAATTAAGGTGCAAAGCTAATTATGACTGAAATGATGCAAGTAACTAGAACTAAATCAAATCCAAAACACAAGTATGCAAGATTAAGCTATAAACTCACTAAAATCAATCAATCATCAACTACTATCAAGTAAGACATGCAGCCATCAGAATTAAACTAGGAAAATTGAGCATGGCAGTTTACTGTTTAGAGGAACAAAAACAAGAGCTATTGAACCTAATGAAGAGATCCTTTGGGAAGAAGAGGAGCGCTGAGCTCTCTTGCACTAGTGATAACCACCACCTATCACTAGTATTCAACAAAAATCAATCAACAATCAACTGGAATCCATTAAACTGCTTGAAATCTCCATAGAAACTAGGCAATGACTGAATTGTGATCAAACAGCTACAAATCTTCACAAATGTCAGTTATGACCAATGGTTGATCATAACAAACATCAAACAGCAACAATTATATCCAACAGCAGCAAGAATCAAACTGGAATTTGAAGAACAGAATTTGGCGGGAAAAAGAAATTTGAATTTTATTGAAGGAATTCAGTTACAAAGTTTGTTACAAGCTAACAACTAACTAACTGACTCAAGAGTTTGTCAGACTCTTGAGTAGTTAGAGGAAAAGTGAGGGAAAAAGGAAAGGGAAAATTGAACTAGGTGTTTTACAAAATTAAGCTACTCTGAAAAATGAAGTACAAGCTATCTATTTATAGGCATGAGAGGAGAATTAGTTGGGGTTGGTGACGTGTCAGGGCCAATCCCAGCTTGCCACGTGGAGTAATCTGCATAATTGCTTTTTGAAGGTGATGAACAGATTTGGGTGTTTTTGATTTACTGGATGATTTGTTAATTGGATTGCACCATTGAATTCGTCTCTTCAAATCGAGCAATATTGATGTTGAAGTCGTGTCATGAAATGGCCTCTATCAAAAACCCGATCCTGGAAATTTTTTACTTTGAAGAAGAAAACACGTGGCGCCTTCTTATTGGTTGAGGAGATGTGTTGCGGATTGAACTGTTAAGATATTGTAATAAATGTGGGGCGGCGGAAGTGGCCAATTAATGCTTGATCCGTGTGAGGTGTTTTCTCTCTTCCCATTGGCTGAAGTCTTTCCACTTGGATTTAAGCTTTGCATAACTTTCCAATCTTGGCAAAACAAGCCCCTTGACTTGGCAGATTGCTGTTTTAAGCTACAATCTTCATTCTTTTGACATTTTTGTCCCTTCAACTTTGATTCTTCAACAAAATCATCCTTTGATTGAGTTGACTTTGTAGTTGACCAGGTTTGACTTGAATCTTTGACTTTTACATTATTTGCACTTTAAGTCCTTCAACTTTCATAACTTGTCAAGATAGGTCCTTATACTTCAAAGTCTTGTCACTTTTGATCCTCTTTTGTCTTTTTCATCCCTTTGAGCTTGATTTTTCCTTGTTTGCTTGAAAATGTATCTTTATACCTACACAAGTGCACACAAACACAAACATACCACATAATACTGTTTTTGCCAAATAAATTGGTATTTTGCTTCATGTTTTAGGGTTATTTGTTGATAAAAGGATATGAGTTTAAGCTCATATCAAATTCCCCTACACTTGAGCATTGCCATGTCCTCATGCAATATTATATTTCAAGGCTTAAAAATTTACATTTCCCTCATAATTAATCCACCTTGGCCATATGAGATGCATCTACACTACTCTAAACTAAATGATGCATGATTTTGACTTTTAATAATGCAATGAATCAAAATACAATTCTATCTATATCTTTTTGATTTTTCTTGAAATGGTTTTGATGGAAATAACTCATAAAGAACTCAATGACTTGGATTAGGGCTTGGATACCATGAACATTTATCACCCTCAAGTTTCACTTTCCCCATACCAAGCTAATAAATGGGATCATTGCATTCACAAGTAAAAAGTGCATCAACTTATTCATGACAATTAAATGTGGAACCGGTTATTAATTGAGCAAATTGCTTGTGGGCAAATTTGTCATTATTCAAGTGTGAAATATAAGAAGTGTAAAATCCAAAAATAAGGAAGCACGGTTTTAATCCTAAGTAATCTTCTCATCCATTACTTGAAAAACCGCTCACAATTAATACAAGTCCGTATTAAGAGTAATAAGTCATTCGCCTTATGTGTAAAATCCTCATGTCATGCTTTCATAAGTAACTACACACTCGCTAAGGAAAGAAAAATAAAACTCACGCAATAATTTACATCCGCATCTTTTTGAGATTTTGGATCTTCAACCCCGCAACCCGTCAAGGTAATATTGGATTGGAGCAATCTATTGAATCCCCGCAACCCGTCAAGGTAATATTGGAACTCAATAGTCACTATAATTAACACCACACTGCCCCTCTTGGGAGTCTTGCATTATTTTTTTATTTTTATTTTTTTTTATTTTTTTCTTTTTTTTCTAGCCACTCATTTTTTTTTCATAAGCCGCTCTTATTTTTCTTTATTCCTCACCAAGAAATTTGCAAAGAAGAAAAGGAAAAACACCCGCTAAATATGGAGCATGACATAAGTCTAGTACACATAAAACGTGCTAACTTAGAATCTTAAGACGTACTCATATCAACCATAAATGATTAGCCAAAAATGCATAAGAGATTACAAACCAATTAAAACCGTACTTGATTATTTATTAACAATTATATACAAGCGAAGAAAATAGAGGTCAAGAAGAGAAGGGTTTAACCACAAGTAATTGCCATGAAGTCTATCTAGCCCTTTTACACTTGCTTCAACTCTATCATTTCCCATTCTCCACAAATTTAAAATTTCAAAGAATGAAATTGGTGGAAGCTTAGCCTAATAGACCAATGAAGGACTACATGGTTAAGGATACTAGCTAGAGAGTGCTAAAATGAGCAAACTCGGGTTGAGTCAAAATATCCATGGCGGGCCTAATATGTCAAAGAAGTCTAAATTTGTTAAAACCATGTTTTATTATATTTTTCCTTTTTATATATTTTTGATGAAAAAGAAATATATATACAATGCAAATGTGTTATGCAAATGAAAAATGATTGATGCAAAAATTATGAATGCATATTTTTGTTGGCCAAAGTAGATCAAAAATTTGAAAAATGTTTGAAAAATTCAATTTTCCATGTTATCATGCAAGACAATGACAAGTTCTAGGTAAGGTCACTTCGATAGAAGACCCCCCTACACTTAAGCTAAACATTGTCCTCAATGTTTAAGAGCATGGAAGTATAAAAACTTCCCCTACACTTATGACAATGAATAGACTTTGCTTAACCCAAGTTAAGGAAAGGACTACTATTAGTGAAATCATGTTTAAGCACAAAGTGTCAATGAAAATTCACTAAAGTAACGAAGTGAACCGGATACAAAGGCCTCCTCCATAAGCTCCAAAGCATGAGATGAGTGAGCAACCTTACAAACAAGCATGAAGACAAAAGAAGGTCTCCCCTACACTTATTTCCAAATCTATGCCTTTATTTCTAACCTACAACACTCTAAACCTAGTTATACGATGCTTGAGTTAATGAGTCTCTAGCTCGACTCGTCCCTCAATGAATTAATTCATGGGGAAAATGGGGACCTCTTGGACCATTTCAACGGAAATGTCCTCCCCAAAGTAATGTTTAACACGGTGACCATTCACTTTAAAATTTGGACCATCGGGTTGGGACAACTCAAGAGTTCCATATGGAAACACTTGAGCAATAGTGAATGGACCGGACCATCTCGACTTAAGCTTGCCCGCAAAAAGCTTCAATCTTGAGTTAAAGAGGAGAACCGGCTCTCCAACTTTGAACTCACAATTCTTGATCTTAGCATCATGCAATTTCTTAGTCTTTTCCTTGTATAGCAAAGAATTCTCATAGGCATTGGCTCTCAACTCATCCATCTCATTGATTTGATCTTTCCTATGTGAACCGGCTTGGTTTAAATCAAAGTTAGCCCACTTGAGAGCCCAAGATGCCTTATGTTCTAACTCAAATGGGAGGTGGCACGCTTTTCCATAGACAAGCCTATAAGGAGTACAACCAATTGGTGTCTTAAAGGCCGTCCTAAACGCCCACAAAGCATTATCAAGCTTATCCGACCAAGAAGCTCTATGCTCTCCCACCGTTCTTTCTAAAATTCTCTTTAAACCACGATTTGTGACCTCGGTTTGACCATTTGTTTGAGGGTGATACGCGGTAGAAAGTCTATGATTCACTCCATATTTCTTCATAACTCTCGTGAATTGATCATTACAAAAGTGCGTACCACGATCACTAATGATGGCCCGAGGTACACCAAATCTAGCAAACAATTGTTTCAAGAACTTTACAACCACTCTAGCATCATTAGTAGGTAAGGCTTTAGCCTCCACCCACTTGGACACATAATCCACCGCCACAAGTATATACTTGTTTCCCTTAGAGGATGGAAAAGGTCCCATGAAATCTATTCCCCATACATCAAATATCTCACACTCTTGGATAAAATTTTGTGGCATCTCATCACGTTGTGTAATTTTTCCTTGTCTTTGACAAACATCACAAAATTTTACCATCTCTTGAGCATCCTTGTAAATGGAAGGCCAATAGTAACCCGAATCAAAGACTTTCTTGGCGGTGTAGTTAGGCCCAAAATGTCCACCCGTAGGTCCTTTATGACATGCCTCTAAGATTTTAAATGCCTCGGGCCCATCTACACACCGTCTAATGATTTGGTCCGCACATTGCCTAAAAAGATATGGATCATCCCAAAAGTAATACTTAACTTCCTTAAGAAACTTTTTCTTTTGTTGATAAGTAAGACCCTCAATAAGCACATTGCCCACAAGATAGTTTGCTATATCCGCAAACCAAGGTGTGGCATCCTCTTGGGAAGAGATAGACATGAGCTCCTCTAGTGGAAAGGATTCATTGATATCTTGATGTGGGAAATCTCCTTGAAAAGGATGCTCAAGTCTACTCAAATGATCCGCCGCTAAATTCTCGGCCCCTTTTTTATCACGAATCTCTATCTTAAACTCTTGAAGCAACAAAACCCATCTCAAAAGCCTAGGCTTAGCATCTTGTTTTGTCATAAGATACTTGAGAGCGGAGTGATCCGTATACACTATGGTCTTGGAAAGCACAAGGTATGGTCTAAACTTCTCAAAAGCATATACTATAGCAAGCAACTCTTTTTCCGTGGTAGTGTAATGAAGTTGTGCACCGGTCATGGTTTTACTCGCATAGTGTATAGGTTGAAAATGCTTATTAACTCTTTGTCCTAAGACGGCCCCCACCGCATAATCACTAGCGTCACACATAAGCTCAAAAGGTAATTCCCAATTTGGAGAAACCAAAACGGGAGCCTTTGTCAATTTTTCCTTAAGTGTCTCAAAAGAGTCTAAACAAGCTTGATCAAAAATGAAAGGAGCCTCTTTCTCCAAGAGATGAGTCATCGGTCTAGCTATCTTAGAGAAATCTTGTATAAAGCGCCTATAAAATCCCGCATGACCTAAGAAACTCCTCACACCTTTAACCGAGGTAGGTGGGGGAAGCTTAGCAATCACATCAATTTTAGCTCGATCAACTTCTAATCCCTTATGGGATATCTTGTGTCCTAAAACAATCCCCTCTTTCACCATAAAGTGACATTTCTCCCAATTAAGCACCAAACGTGTTTCCTCACAACGCTTAAGCATTCTCTCAAGATTGGTGAGACAAGAGCTAAAGGAGTTCCCAAATACGGAAAAGTCATCCATAAAAACCTCCATGGTTTGCTCTATCATGTCATGGAAAATCGCCATCATGCACCTTTGAAACGTCCCCGGTGCATTACATAGGCCAAAAGGCATCCTCTTGTAAGCAAATGTACCGTAGGGACAAGTGAATGTGGTCTTTTCTTGATCCTTAGGGTCAATGGGTATTTGAAAATAACCCGAAAAGCCATCAAGAAAACAATAGTACTCATTTCCCGCTAAGCGTTCAAGCATTTGATCCATAAAGGGAAGCGGGAAATGGTCTTTTCTAGTTGCCTCATTGAGTTTTCTATAATCAATGCAAACTCTCCAACCGGTTACAAGTCTCGTGGGAATAAGCTCATTGTTCTCATTAGGCACCACGGTGATTCCACCCTTCTTTGGAACACAATGAACCGGGCTAACCCATGGAGAGTCGGAAATGGGGTAAATCATACCCGCATCTAAGAGTTTAATCACTTCCTTCTTAATAACCTCATGGATTTTTGGGTTAACTCTCCTTTGGTTTTGAATGGCGGGTTTATAATCATCCTCCATAAGGATTTTGTGAGTACAAAAATGTGGATCAATTCCCCTTATGTCGGATATTTTCCATGCTAAGGCTTTCTTGTGTTTCTTAAGGACTTCAATAAGTTGCTCCTTCTCATCCTCTTTCAATTCCTTAGCAATAATCACCGGTAATTGGTCTTTTCCTTCTAAGAAAGCGTATTCTAAGTGGGATGGAAGTTCCTTAAGTTCAATGGGAGGTGGACTCTCTATGGAAGGTTTTACTATGGAAGGTTCCTCAATGGTAATCTCTTGTGGAATAGGGGAAGGAATAGGGTCCTCATTGAGCAACTTTTGGATTGTAAGAATATCTTCTTCCCAATTAATGGGAGAATCATCATCACCAAGGAAGTTGGACTCAAATTCCTCCAAGAGGAAATCACTCTCTCCAAAAGGTGTTAAAGAGGGAGCAATTGAGGCCACGGTTTCAACATGGGGTATCTCATCACTAGCATTCTTACAAGCATCATGAAAGTGTTCATTACACACTTCATCTAGCACATCCACAATGTTAATAGTCTCACAAGGTCTAGACTCCTTAACCTCTTTTCTATCACAAACTTTCCCTAACTTAAACACCACTTTCTCATCCTCTACTCTCATAATTAATTCTCCTTCCGCCACATCTATCAAGGTACGACCCGTTCTCAAAAACGGTCTACCAACAATCAAAGGCACTCTAGGATCCATGTCATAATCGACCACTACAAAGTCGGCCGGAAAGGTAAACTTATCCACACCTACAAACACATCTTCCGCTATACCTACGGGGTGAGCTATGGTTCGGTTGGCTAGTTCAAGAGTCATCCTAGTGGGAGTGAGCTCGGGAAGAGATAGTTGTTTCCAAACCGATAAAGGCATGAGATTTATGCTCGCCCCTAAATCCGCCAAAGCCATGCAATTTTCAACACCGGGAAAATTACAAGGTATCAAGAAGCGCCCCGGATCTCCAAGTTTTGTTGGTAAGGTTTTAAGTAACACCGCGGAACAATTTTCATTAAGTGATGTGTTGGGCAAATCAACCAATTTTTCTTTGTTTGAGAGCAAATCCTTGAACATATTAGCAAACTTTGGCATATAAGCAAGAGCTTCCGCAAAGGATATGTTGATATTGAGTTGCTTGAACATCCTTAAGAAATTGGAGACTTGTATGTCATCTTTGTTCTTTAACTTGTCCTTTTTCAACCTTGAAGGGTATGGAAGAGTAGGTTTTGGTGTAGGTGGAATAGGTGTTGTGGTAGAAGATTTGTCTTTGTTAGCCTCTTCATTGGGAAGTGTGGAAGGTAAAGGAGAAGTATGAGGTGGTTGAGAAGGTGTGTTTGAGTGAATAGGAGCACTTTGAGGAGGTGGAGTAGAAGTAGAAGGCTTATCACAAGTAGGAGCACAAGTGGGTTGAACAATAGTAGGTTTAGGAGGTGAAGGATCCTTTGTTGTTGTACCACTCCTTGTTGTAATAGCATTGACATTAGCCCTAGGGTTTGTTTGTGTGTTGGAAGGTAAAGCCCCTTGTGGTCTTTGAGTTACCGCCACTAAAACCCTATTGATTTGTTCCTCCATTATACGTTTCACTTGGTCATTCATTCTTTTCTTAATTTCACGCATTTTCTTGTCAACATACTCTTGAGTCTCTTGCATCCCATATCCTTGAGTTGGATTTTGAGGGTAAGCTTGATTTGGTATTGGAGCATATGCTTGATTGGGAATAAATGGAAGTGGTTGATTAAATCCTTGTTGTGGTGGATAAAAGGTATTAGCTTGAGGTTGAAATTGATTGGGTGCCTTGTAATTATTTCCTTGGTATGGTTGTCTTTGCCCTTGATTCCTTGCTAAAATTTGAGGAGGATTTTGTGGAATTTGGGTGGGTGGTTGGGGTGGGAAGCCGGGTGGAGTAAGGTAATTTTGGGATTTGTAAGAAAGGTTATTTGGATTAATGTTAGGTTTGAAGTGTTCACGATGTTCCTCTTGGTAAGCATAGCATTCCCCTTGATACCCTTGCACCTTATCACATTGTTCATAAGAGTGGGGGCCTCCACAAGTAACACAAGAAATGGTGATGGCATTCACATTATTTGAGGAATTGTTCAATGACAAGTTCTTAAAAGTTTGAAGCATTTCTTGTTGTACTTGCAAATTCCTCTCACTATCTCTATCCATCCTTTGAAAAATGGCTTCTTGAAACTTGAGGAGTTGGTTGTCACAAGGGATTTGAGAAGTGTTTTGGATAACATGAACCCTTTCTTCAAATGGATTATTTGTTTGAACCATTGCCTTAGTATCAATAATGTTCAAAGCCTCGTGGTATGTTTTAAAAAGAATACTCCCTCCCGCGGAAGCATTTAGTGAATCTTGGTGGTGAGGTTTAAGGCCATTGTAGAAGGTATTGATTTGGTTTAGATCATCCATTCCATGGTTAGGGCATCGCCTCAACAACTCACTATACTCTTCCCAAGCATCACTAAAGGATTGACTAGGTTTTTGTGTAAAGCCCATAATTAAATTCCTCAAAGCCATAGTCTTTTGTGGAGGAAAGAATTTGTTCAAAAACTTAGTGGTAAAATCATCCCATGAGGTGATACTATCGGGTGGTTGGGTGTCTAACCAATGCTTAGCACTCCCATCTAAGGAAAATGACACTAACATCAATCTAATGACCTCATGTGGAACCCCATTATGCTTAATGGTATTGCAAAGTGAAAGGAATCTCTTAAGGTGAGCATGGGGATCCTCATTTTGTTTTCCCAAGAAAGGTGATGAAGAAACCATATTGATCATAGATGTATGTAGCTCAAATGTGTTAGCGGGAAAGTCGGGAATCTTAATGGCACTAACATATCCATGAATGTTGGATTGCATACGTTCATACAAAGTACGATTATCAATAGCCATGGCTTCTTGTGGTGGTGACAAAGCACGATTCTCGTGATCGGCTTGGTGGACGGTGGTGGTCTTACTCTTTCTCTTTTTCTTCCTTTTCGGAGGAAGAGGTTGTACACCAATCGGTATTTGTGCACGCCCGCGAGTGAGTGAGCATGCAACTCAATACGAGGAATGAGAGAGAAGCTCTCGTGTGACTTTGAAGAGAAATGGATTATCCTCTTCGAGTTTCAATAGTAAATATCCACAAGAAAATAACAATATATGTATTACTACTTTGGGTGCAAGACCCTCAATGAAGCTTTCCTTCTTAGAATACTCCCAAGTGAACGGGGGGTTAGGTGGCGCGAAGCACTTAAGTACCTATTGACCCTTAGATGGCATTTTATAGCACATCGCCTTTCTATTCACTTAAATGTTCGTATTCTTTGAATTGTTGCTTATTGAGAGTATTTATCTATTCTTGCTTTATTTTGTTTGATCGATACGCGTGTCAAGGACCGGAACGCCCCTCAACACGGTGTATTGCCTCGGCAATACTTATGAAAGATATGTAGATTGATTGTTCTTATACGTATACGTATTTACTTATAATAATATATGGAAAATATTTTTGTATTTATGAGTTTTTTAAAGGAAAATACTATATGTACATAAAAACCGAGAGAATCCAATAATATATATTTTTGGGTGCAATCTCTTAGGAAAAAGATTGCTTTTTGGATTTTTTTTTAATTTTTTGGTCAATTCTTTAGGAAAAGAATTGTTTTGTTATTTTTTAGTTTTTATATCTTTTTATATTTGTGATTTTTTTATTTGTTTTTGATTTATGATACGTAAAAATAACGTTCACAAAATGAACGGATCCCAAAAGCCAATGAAAACCGTCAATCGATAGTCTCTCGTGTAGTCAAAGAACCGGCAGCGGCGCCATTTAATATGTAGTATAATGCAAGTTCGTTTTCTCAGTTCTTAACTAATAGAAAGTCCAACCAATATCGGATTTATAATTGTTCTTGGTTGTTAAAGCTTGCTTGGTAATCTATGCTAATTCAAACAACTCTATTTAAAAATGAAAAATATTAAACTACTTATACGTAAAACATATTGCAAATACCACGTTTTTTATTCAAGTAAAAGTCTAAAATGCAAAATATAAAACTAAAAGGACTGAAAATGTAATTTCTATGAAATGTAAATGCTCAAAATGTAAATTCTAAAAATTATAAGGACTAAAAATGCAAAACAGTTAACTACAAGGACCAATTATGCAAAAACAATAACAAACTAACTAAAATTGTAACAAAATAACAACTTACTAACTGAAATTTAACAAATTGCAAAATCCAGGGACTAAACTAAAGCAAACCCTAAAAACATGGGAATTAGGCCAAAATTAAACGCTGATAGAACCTTAAGGACCAAAGTGCAATTAAACTAAGTTTTTAACTAAAAACGGGACAAAAGCAAGAATAAGCTCGTTTGAGCTTATTACTCAACCAAATCTAATGAAACCACTTGCAAAAGTCTTCAAATCCAATTTAAGCAACGTGTATCTAAGGAATCTTGCTAAAAATCAGAAATAAGCAAAAGAGTGCTTATTGATAAGCTCAAAATAAGCTCTAGCTTAAACCAAACAGTCACAACTTGCTTTTTGTAATGAAACTGATTAAGCTAATGAATTAAAGATTGGGAAATCAAACTAGAACTATTTTCATCCAGTAATAAGCTAGCAATCTGAAATAAGCTCTTTTGAGCTTATGTTGACCAAGTTTGACCGGATTTTTGGAAAAAGCTCAAATCTTCAAAAATCAATATTCAACACTAACTAACTGGATTGGTGAAAGAAAATCATGACTTTTATGAAGTGGATATTGAGAACTAAGAAAACAGTAACCACTTTATATCAGAGAATGAGCTTTGCTCAGACTTTGACTAAAAAGCTTATTACCAGCTTAATTCCTAATACTGTAGAACTTCCTCTTAGAATCTAAAAGTTTATGATATAAGCTAAGTCTAGAAACAAATTTGGTTGAATTTCATCAAAGATTGAATGAGAAATAAGCAAATGAAAAAGGAAAGTTTTCAAAAACAAAACTGAATAAAGGATAACCCAAACTATTTTTTAGCCAATTGCCTGATTGACTTTATGTTTGACTTGTAAATGACTTAAAACCAATTGTTATCAACTAAAGACTAGAAACAAACTCTGAAACACCAATTCTCAACACTTGAAAACCACTTAAAAGCTATTCCCAAACACTCCTTAAACTGCTTCTAACAAGATTTTACAAAGGTTTATTAAGTACTGAGTTGAACTAAATCAAAGGCTATAGCAATCTAACTTCAATGGACAAAATTAAAGGTATTAGAGCTAAGTGCAGTCAATTATCACAACAAGAACTACAATTAAGGTGCAAAGCTAATTATGACTGAAATGATGCAAGTAACTAGAACTAAATCAAATCCAAAACACAAGTATGCAAGATTAAGCTATAAACTCACTAAAATCAATCAATCATCAACTACTATCAAGTAAGACATGCAGCCATCAGAATTAAACTAGGAAAATTGAGCATGGCAGTTTACTGTTTAGAGGAACAAAAACAAGAGCTATTGAACCTAATGAAGAGATCCTTTGGGAAGAAGAGGAGCGCTGAGCTCTCTTGCACTAGTGATAACCACCACCTATCACTAGTATTCAACAAAAATCAATCAACAATCAACTGGAATCCATTAAACTGCTTGAAATCTCCATAGAAACTAGGCAATGACTGAATTGTGATCAAACAGCTACAAATCTTCACAAATGTCAGTTATGACCAATGGTTGATCATAACAAACATCAAACAGCAACAATTATATCCAACAGCAGCAAGAATCAAACTGGAATTTGAAGAACAGAATTTGGCGGGAAAAAGAAATTTGAATTTTATTGAAGGAATTCAGTTACAAAGTTTGTTACAAGCTAACAACTAACTAACTGACTCAAGAGTTTGTCAGACTCTTGAGTAGTTAGAGGAAAAGTGAGGGAAAAAGGAAAGGGAAAATTGAACTAGGTGTTTTACAAAATTAAGCTACTCTGAAAAATGAAGTACAAGCTATCTATTTATAGGCATGAGAGGAGAATTAGTTGGGGTTGGTGACGTGTCAGGGCCAATCCCAGCTTGCCACGTGGAGTAATCTGCATAATTGCTTTTTGAAGGTGATGAACAGATTTGGGTGTTTTTGATTTACTGGATGATTTGTTAATTGGATTGCACCATTGAATTCGTCTCTTCAAATCGAGCAATATTGATGTTGAAGTCGTGTCATGAAATGGCCTCTATCAAAAACCCGATCCTGGAAATTTTTTACTTTGAAGAAGAAAACACGTGGCGCCTTCTTATTGGTTGAGGAGATGTGTTGCGGATTGAACTGTTAAGATATTGTAATAAATGTGGGGCGGCGGAAGTGGCCAATTAATGCTTGATCCGTGTGAGGTGTTTTCTCTCTTCCCATTGGCTGAAGTCTTTCCACTTGGATTTAAGCTTTGCATAACTTTCCAATCTTGGCAAAACAAGCCCCTTGACTTGGCAGATTGCTGTTTTAAGCTACAATCTTCATTCTTTTGACATTTTTGGCCCTTCAACTTTGATTCTTCAACAAAATCATCCTTTGACTGAGTTGACTTTGTAGTTGACCAGGTTTGACTTGAATCTTTGACTTTTACATTATTTGCACTTTAAGTCCTTCAACTTTCATAACTTGTCAAGATAGGTCCTTATACTTCAAAGTCTTGTCACTTTTGATCCTCTTTTGTCTTTTTCATCCCTTTGAGCTTGATTTTTCCTTGTTTGCTTGAAAATGTATCTTTATACCTACACAAGTACACACAAACACAAACATACCACATAATACTGTTTTTGCCAAATAAATTGGTATTTTGCTTCATGTTTTAGGGTTATTTGTTGATAAAAGGATATGAGTTTAAGCTCATATCAATCTTTAACTCCAATCATGAAATTGTGATCATTGCTCCAAGATTCAAAGATGTTTATGTCATGAACATGAACTCTACTCAGGAGACATGCTTCTTTGCTAAAGCCTCCAATATTACCAATTGGATTTGGCATAAAAGGCTCTCACATCTCAATTTCAAAACAATAACTCTGCTGGCAAAACAAAATCTTGTTATTGGTCTTCCTTCACTTGTCTACTCCAAGGACAAACCATGCTCAGCATGTGAAAAAGGGAAGCACCATAGGGCCAGTTTTAAAACAAAGCAAACTTTCTCAATCAAAGAAAGTCTTCATTTGCTTCACATAGACTTATTTGGCCAGTATCACCTAGGGCCATTTGTCATGAAAAATATACACTTGTCATTGTTGATGAGTACTCTAGGTACACCTGGGTATATTTTCTGACAAAGAAAAGCCATGCACCAGATGCCATTATGTCATTCATCAAAAGAGTTGAAAATCAAAATGACGCTCATGTCAAACAACTCAGAACTGAGAATGGCACTGAATTCAGAAATCACTCACTGATAAAATTCTGTGATGACAAAGGAATTTCCCAAAATTTCTCATCTCCTTACACACCTGAAGAAAATGGTGTGGCTAAAAGAAGGAACAGAACTTTGATTGAAGCAGCAAGAACGATGCTTGCAGGATCTTCTCTCTCTAAGCATTTTTGGACTAATGCTGTAGCCACTGCTTGCTACACTCAAAATAGATCCATCATTGTGAAGAGACACATGAAGACTCCCTATGAAGTCTTCAGGGAGAGAATTCCAAACATTTCATTCTTACATGTGTTTGGGTGTCTAGTATTCATTCACAATCACAAGGATCATCTTGGAAAGTTTGATGAAAAATCTGATGATGGGTACTTTCTTGGGTACTCCCTTGTATCTAAAGCAAACAGAGTCTTCAACACAAGAAGACAATGTATTGAAGAAACCTATCACATCTCTTTTAATGAAAGTTCTGAAGCTCTCACTTTTTCAAATCCATCAGATGATGAACTTCATATACATGAATCTCACAATTATCCATCTGATGAATTTCATCACTATGAGCCTTCTCAAAAATATCAAACAAGCAACTCAGTCCCTCATATTGATCCATTTGAAGATATGACAAGTCCTACAAAAGGAAATCCTTTAGTATCACATACTGATGGCTGTCAATCAAATAATGATCAATCTCAAAATAATCAAAATGATCAGCAAGGCAATACTAATGACCAAAATGGTTAGTCTCAAAACAATCAGCATGCTGACACACATGATCAAAATGATCAATCATATGCAGCTGCTGAGGAACAATCTGAGCCTCTTGCTCAAAGCTCTCCTATCGTCTCTAGGGAATTAGGTCTTGGATATGTTGCTTCTGACCAAGAAGGAAGCCCTCCAATGATTGAACCCTTGTCCACTGAATATCCTTCAGTAGACACTAGAGACATTCCAAGTCCAAGTCCATGTCATGGACTTCCAAGCTCTAGCTCTAATCATGATACCAGTACATATTATCCAGCTCCACAAAAATCTTGGACTCAAAATAGTCACATACAACTGGTGAACATAATAGATAATCCTGGTGAAAGTAGAGTCACTAGATCTATGGCAAAGAAACTGAGTGCTGCTTCATCTGGAGAATGCCTCTATGCAAATTTTCTCTCAGAAATTGAACCTACAAAGGTTTTTGAAGCACTCACACACCCTGGATGGGTGGATGCCATGCAAGAGGAACTTAATCAATTTGAAAGAAACAAAGTCTGGAAATTGGTTCCTCTTCCATATGGTAAATCGACCACTGGCACCAAATGGGTTTACAAGCTCAAAAGAGATGAAACCAATGCAGTGACAAAAAAAATAAAGCTAGGCTGGTGGCTCAAGGATTCAATCAAGAGCCTGGTGTTGATTTTGATCAAACCTTTGCTCTAGTTGCACGTATGGAAGCCATACGAATCTTCCTTGCATATGCCACTTACATGAACTTCATCATCTACCAAATGGATGTCAAAAGTGCATTCCTAAATGGTGACCTAAAAGAAGAAGTTTATGTTACTCAGCCTCATGGATTTGAGAGTAGTAAATACCCAAATCATGTCTACAAGCTTTACAAAGCTTTATATGGACTGAAGCAAGCTCCAAGAGCATGGTATGAAACTCTCTCAACATTTCTCATTGAACATAAATTTGTCTGATGAAAAATAGATAACACCTTGTTTATCTATAAATCTAAAACTGACACCATTCTGGTACAAATTTATGTGGATGACATAATCTTTGGTTCTACAAGCTTAAAACTTTGCAAACAATTTTCCAAGCTTATGACCAGCAAGTTTGAGATGAGTATGATGGGAGAACTCACATACTTCCTTGGTCTTCAGATTAAACAATCTGACCAAGGCATCTCCATCAATCAAGAAAAATATGTCAAGGATTTGCTGAAGAAGTATGATATCAATTGTGCTTCAGTGAAGACTCCAACGGTACCCCCTAGCAACTTAGGACATGATCTCAATGGACAATCAGTCAATGAGAGTCAGTATAGAGGTATGATTGGGTCACTCATGTACTTAACTACAAGCACGCCCGACATTCAATTCTCTACATGCCTTTGTGCAAGATACCAAGCAGATCCAAAGAAATCACACCTTACTGCTGTAAAGAGAATCTTCAGATACCTAAAAGGTACACCAAGTCTAGGTCTTTGGTACCCAAAATCCTCAGGTTTTGATCTAAAGGGGTATTCAGATTCTGAATATGCTGGTTGCAATTTGGACAAAAAAAGCACTTATGGTGCCTGCCAATTGCTAGGTGGCAAACTTGTGCGTTGGAGTGCTAAAAAGCAACAAACAGTTGCCATGTCTTCAGCAGAAGCTGAATATGTGGCAGCTGCTGGATGTTGTGCCAATGTTCTTTGGACGAAAAGCTAACTAGCTGATTATGACATAGAATATGAAAAGGTACCAATCTTTTGTGATAACACTAGTGCTATTGCAATATCCAACAATACAGTCCTCCACCCAAGAACAAAACACATTGATATCAAATATCACTTTATCAGAGATCACATTGTGAAAGGGGACATTGAATTACATTTCATCCCCACTTAATACCAATTGGCTGATATCTTCACCAAACCATTGAATGAAACAACTTTCAAAAGATTGATAATGGAGCTTGGTATGCTGAACATTGATGATACAAAACCTGAACCTTCAACATTCACTGAAGAAGCTTGAAGGTTCAGCATTTCTTAAAAGATTTTGATTAATGTTAAGTAGCATTGTCTGAGTAAAGGAGTGTGCAATGTCATGTGTCTATTTCACTTTATGTGATTGTGTATATGATGTTTTCTCGCCTTATCTAATTCACTGAAGCTGAACAAATAATCACCAGTCATCAAAAGATTCCTTCAACAATGCTGAACAAATTTTTAATACAACTGAGTAGCTAGGCCTGAGTAGAGGAGCGTGCAACTTCATATGTCTTGTTCACTTATGTGAACATGTATATGGGGTTTTGTCGCCTCATCTGACGCACTGAAGCTCACAAGTATTGCCATCAGCTTCAGCATATCTGAGCAACTGCTTTTAAAACAAATCAATCATGTGACTAAATGGAGTTAATGGCATTAAATTTCTTGAGAAATACAAAACATTCTTTCAAAAGGTGTCAATTGTTTATCTAGGAAATATCAAGCGTCCATATCACAGTCAACAACTTTCTGACATAATGAGGCGTTTCAGTGTTCAAAGCAACAGAAAATATCACCTTTTTCAGAACATTAATGAGAGAGTTTGTGCCATTTGTTCAAAAGAAACCCTAAAAGTTTCATTCTCTTTTCAAATGTTTTACAAACTTCGAAAAATCTGTTCAAAAAGTGATTACATATATCTTTTGAAGATTGAAGATTCATATCATTTGCAAAAGTTTTCAAAAAAAAACACAACTCTCTCTCTTTCAAAAGAAAACACACAACAAGCATCAATGGCTGCTGAATCTTCTTCACAACCACAAGAGATTGAGATCACCCTCAATCCTTCCATCCATGTTAACTATCCCATTGAGGACATATTCTTTACACGCAACAACCTCACCTTGATCAAACCAGAAACCCTAACATCTGAACCTGGGAAGCAAGTACTAAACTTTTTATCCAAATGTGTGATTCGTGATGCTTTGTTCAAAGATCCAGGAGTTATGTTTAAAAATATGTTAAAAGAGTTTTGGTTCACAGCACAAGGCTCAAAGAACAAGAAATCTATTGAGTTTGTGTCTATAACCTTAGGTATTCATGGGAAAATAAGTTTAAATTTGTTTAGAAGGGTTTTAGGGTTAAACTATTTAGAGGACTCCAGTGAATATGAGGCTGTACCCAATTTGGTGAAGAGTATTCTTAGAATGAAGGAGTTAAACTAGTTTTTCAAATCTTTGACACCAATCGCTGGAACATTCCAGTCAGCACAACTGAACCTCCTTTCACACAACCCATGCTGGACATTTGCTCAGCAAATGCTCTAGTAGTGTTTAAAGCTCCACAAGACACTCCTCTAACTGGAGAAGGGGATCTAAGAGGCACAAGGCCTGGAGCTTCTTCTGGACCACGTCAAAAGAGCACGTTTGTGAATACTCTTAAGTGTAGACGTGGGTCTAAGAAAAGGAGGCACCCCACAGAATCTTCATCAAAGAAGCATTCTGATGATCCCAAAGGCCAAGCTTTGAAGAAACAAAAGTCCTCGTCCAAGGACCAGAACCCAAGCCAACCGCCACCATCAGTCTCTACTGAAGGTGGCATGCATCAAGAGGCCCTGAAGGCAACCCATCTCTCAACCTCTTTAGGAGAGAAGGGTGAAGATAGAGCGCACCTCAGCTCAATAGAGTGGAGTCAGCATCGGTAAGCAATTTAATTCTGAATGCATCTCAAATTTCATTGCCAATCTCTATCATTTTTCACTCTGAGTCTGCATCAGGGCATGATGCGTCAGCAAATACAACAGCTGACGCTGACCCTGGCTCTTCTGTTTCTCATGATATAGTTCCCTCACAACTGGGTCCTATTGAAGAAACCAAACACATTATCATTGATCTTAACTCATCAGGGACTCTTTCTCCGGATCCATCAGGTAAAACCAACCCTGGTGGTGAAGGACTTGAAACTGACCAGCACGCTGAAGGTGGCGATCAGCAGACAATGAAGGAAGTGCCTCTCTCTTCACTGGCGCCAATAGGGGACACTTGCCTACATTTATATTCAGCATGTCTGTTGATGACTTGGAAAAGGAGTTGGGGCTAAGTGAAAGAGCTCTAGTAAACCTGGATGATAGTGAATCTGAAGATGACATTGCTGATAAAACTCCCAAGCCTCCATCCCCCAGAACCGTTAAGGTAAATGAGCTGACAAATCAGGTGTTGGTTCTACAATCACAGGTGACCAAGCTCAAGGAGGAAAAGGCTATTGTTGATGCTGAACTGGTTACTCTTAAAGCAAGGCCAGTTCCTCCCACTGCTGAACAGATCAGAGATGCAATTCTCACTGAACTGAAGCCATTAGTGAAGGATGTGGCCACTACCACTTCTATCAAGCAAGAGATCATCTCCCTCATGGATTCCATTAATACTGCATCCTTTGAGCTCCCTGTTGAATTCAAGCCGATTCCTACTCAGCTTAATGAGCTATGTGATTCAGTATCAAAGATCAAGGATAGGGTGGGTCTGCTGGAACAACAAAAGCTGAACTTATTTGATGAAGTTCAACAGAAACTGAATGCTCTTGCTAATGTTCTAGCAATGTTGACCAAGGTATCACCCACCTTAGACTCTCTATGTGCATGCTTACCTGGTGGGGGTTCATCAGAAGTTACAGGGCAATCTTCTGTTGAGGGGGAGAAAGTCACTATTCAACAGCTCTTTACGAAACATGCACAGAAGAAGGCCACAAAACAACCTTTTGTGTACGTATCCCCCTTCAGTAAAGACGGTCCAACTAATCCTAAGGGGGAGTCTTCAGCAAAGGACACTCACATTGATGGTCGTACCACCAGCACTGAATCATCTGAAAATGGGTCACCTCCCATCAAACCCAAAAGCAAAGGTGAATTCACATTAGATGAAAGAATTATCAAGTCTGGGCTGGCCAGTCAAGAAGAACTTGATAAACTACACAAGCTTCAAGATGAAGAAAAGCTCAGGGATCTGAAGATGAGCTTATATGAAAGAACTGGAAAATCTGAGGTTGAAGGCCTCTTCAAGAAAAAGATGTTATACGAAAAGTTTTGTATAGCAAGGTTGAATAGAAGATGTCTCTTAGAAATCACAAACGTTGATATGATGACTTACAAAGGAGATATCAATATGAAGTTCTATAGGGCGGATGGATCTGATGAAATCATAGATGACTTCCAAGGGAAGGAGCTCTCCTATACTGAATGGCTAGAGATGAGCAGAATCATTAAAAAGAAAAAATCCAAGATGGATGGGAAGAGGTTCGCACAAGAATTGAACACTTTGTGAGAAATCATGAAAGGCTTGGTCAGCATCTGAACATCAACAACCAAATCTCACTAGAGGATCAAGATCCAATTCTGGAACTGAACAAGAGAACCAATCTGGTTCAACCTGGTGTGGGTGATATCTTTGTTACCACTAAGAAATACAAAGATCTCGTTCAGTTTGAAAATCATCTCCCTGGACATGTGTTAGAAGAACCAGAATTGGGAATGATTATGTTCAACCATCGTGAACGACAAGACTTTGTGGGTATTAGTGATCTTGATGATCTAAACAATGAATTTTTTGGAAACATTTAGAAAATCTTCATTGCTCACCATGGGGGTCCAGGACTCACTGAAGCTGCAAAAACCTTCAGCTTGTGCTTACTATCAACACTGGACTTTAGAAACTCTGATCCATCAGTACAGACCCCTGTCATTGAAGAACTTAGGCCAAAGGAAAACTGAATAATCATTTGTAATATTTTTGTTGTAATTTGTAATGTTATTGAATAGATGATTATATGATGTTTATAAGTTATTAATTGTTCAGTGCAAGTAAGAAGAAGTTTTTATGCTCACTTACTACTGACCGTAGACTTAGGCTATTGGTATATCCAAATAGCGGGAGATTGTTGGGTCAGTATTTACTGACCTTGAAGCAACTCTAGGATTTGAATATAAAATCCATCTAAGTGTTTCATGCTCAGCGGTAATGCCAGTCTGCTGAACAATGACCAGAGGAACAAAGTTCCTACTGAAGTCTTTATAGCTGAAGAAAGTTCAGCACTCCCCTTCCAGTGAACTTAGAAGACAAAGGAGTCTTCGCTTCAAATACTAGGCGGTCTAGTTGCTGAAGAACAAGGATTGAAGAAGGGCTTTCAATTCAGTTTGCTTTGACAATAACAAACTGAATGATGTCGATCTCCTCTAGGATACTGAAGATTCTTCAGTATTCTGATGGTTTGCATTAGGCGGAAAAAGATAACTTTAAGTCAAAGTAGGTTGCTTGTATACTTAGATATAAGTACAACCTTTATCTTTTCTAGAATAGTTTAATATCTACTTTGTACTGTTTATCCAACATGGGCATCAACCACCCATTGGATAAACCCATGCATTGAAACATGCAAAACGCAAACCCTAATTTGCACTGCCTATATAAGGAGTGTACATTGGGAGAGAAAGGGTTAACCAATACAAGAGCTTAAACTCTGGAAAACCTTTCTCTCTCGATACCAACTAAACCATATAGCCAAGATGCATATGAACGTTTAGATTGGAGCTTATACTTTAACTTTGGTTAGATGTTTAAGTAGAGGAGATCAAACCCCATTGTCATTCAACCACTTTGTTATTCCGCAAACAAAGTGGGTTATAGATTCTTTATTTGATTCTAATAAAAGTCTATACGTTGAAAATTATATTGGTATTGTTGTTTTAATCTTTCATAGTTCTTATCTATTGTTAAAACAACACACTTGTGTCGAAGTAAGAGTTATTACTTAAGATAATAAGTAATAACTAATTACTAGGGACCAACAACAACTTCTTTTTGTGGTAATTTTTGTTCCACATATTTACTTTATTCCGTTTTTATTTCATTCAATTTTAATAATTATTAAGAATATAATTTTGATATTACGGTGTTGACAAAATTAATAGGTTTTGCCAATTTGCGGTTTTTTATATTTATGGTTTTTTTCATAATTTTGTGCAATTGCTTTTTAGGCGAGATGGTGTTGTTAACTTAATGTTTCATGAGGTTACATTTTTTTACTTATATTAAAGTTTTTTGGTTTATATAAGCTCATTTTGTTATAATAAGCTTATATTATCCAAAAAGTTTCGAAATAAGCCATTAAAAACGAGGCTATGAAAAATAAGCCAAAAAATAAAAGTCGGCTGCATAATCCCAAACAAACACCTGTAATCACGTTTGTGGGTGTTTCAGATTAGCAGGGTGAAATTGTATATGTGTTACCCGGAAACCAAGAACAGTAAAACTGTATATGTTTTTATTTTTGTTGATATAGATACTGAAGGTTTTTTATATAAATGCAGGCGACGATAGTACAGATCCGTTGTTTTTTTTTGGATAAAATTCGAATTTATGGTTAAGGGTTGCCTTTTCTTTCACCTTATGTACCTTCGATCCAGAAAACCAATGAAAGAAATATTTGTATGCCTCAAATAGTAATTAGGCACCGTTCCTTTCGTTACCGCCATCCATGGCAGGCGACGATATCAACGGGGTGTGTCGGTGTGGTGACATCGTCGTTCCCGTGATTAGTTTATACATTGCACATTTGAGGCTATACGCATCTTGGCGGGGCAAGCTGTTAGCTTTGCAGCCATGACGTATTAATCAGTTTTCTAGAATGTTGGTACAGAGCGGTGGTGTATGTAAAGTTCTAAAAGGCAATGATGATTCTAACATCCATAAGCGGGTTCGATTATAGGTTTGGACTACGTGTACCTTGGCGGGGAAAACTTGCAAGGTTTGCAGCCATGACGTCGTATCCTCAAAATCGACATACTCGATTGGTTATTTATCTGAGCCTCAAACACTAAGATACTTGTTTTTTACATGGTCACGACAGTCCTTTTATTTGGTTTGGCGCCTACATGGTAGGCGATGATGAGATTTGTGTCTCTAGGACGTTCTGGTTCTTTATTTAGTAACGTCTGTTGTCATTATTTGTTAGTCGGTTTTGAGAAACCAAGAATGAAAATTATTTAAAAGGTTGTGATGATGCTATTTGACCATGTTTAAAGCGGACAGTGACAAAGGTAGCGGAAGATGGGTTTGAATTTTTTTACTATGTCATCCGATGAGGAACCTACTACGAATCTGAATAACTATGTAAGTTTCTGTACTGTTTGAATGTTAATTTGTTCTTTCAAAATGAGTTTTGGGTTTTTTATGTCTTGGCTATAAAAAAATGGGACGTTTGGTTTGTGTTTTTGTTGTCAAAGGAGATCCAGCGAGGTCCAGAGGTGTAACGCTTTGATGAGGGTGTGCCAAAAAGAAGATAAGAAATAGGATAAGACTTACGAAGGTGATCAACAAACAATTGATGTGAAACTTATTTTTACATGTAAACCTTGGAACTACGTTGTTGGAACCAACCATAAGTTAAATGATAGCTTATATTAGTTTATGTGTCGATAAGAAAAGAGCACGTGGGATGTTTGTTGTTTGTCTATCGGTTAATCTCTCAGCGGAAAACAACAAAAAAACTAGACGTAAGTAAATCGTCTCTTTATATCTGTTGATGTCATTTTACCTCATACACGAAGAAAATGCTAGACATTTATAACTTATTTTAAAATTTGTAATTATTTATCTACAGGTCGCGAAAATGAAATAAGCTACTCAACGTTTCCAGACCAGATACCACTGAAGTTTTTGTTTAGGTATATCAATCTATGTGCTAAAACGTAAGATAGAATAAGCTACATTTTTAAGATTCAAACCAAATACGACTTTCATAAATTCCTTTTGTTTCTTTTTGTTACGGGTAAAAAGAAGCTTAATAATTGGGTCGGTGACATAGGATTGTTGAGTTTTATACATCTTATATCGGCGATGTGGGATACTCTTGGCCCACTAGCCGTTTGTTTAAACCAACAACAACATTTGAACTTTAGAAAGTTTAATTTTCTGCCTAATTCTGTTTATGGTATTTGGGGGGGTGTTTCTTTCCGCTTATATATGGGCTTATGAGCTTCTTTTATTTCGGGTTGTATTTCATAAGCCCTATTTTTCTGTCTTATTTCGGGTTGTATAACATGCATAATCCCGTACTTCTCAAAATAAGCCAGAAATTTGTGGTTTATGGATATATGCCGAAATCAAATAAGCTCATATGGCTAAGCCGAAACAAACATCTCGTTAATACCATTACTTTAATAATCGAGTTGCTTTTAAATGATAGGAAAATGGTACGTCAGTTCTCATGTGGCTGATTGAATTGTCTTAAATTAAAAAAAACTTAATGTGGTCGTGCGACACCGTATAAAATAACACGATTAGTAAGTGATGTGTTCATCTCTTATAATCATCTGCCACTTCTTCCCTCGCATTTTCTTCTAAGAGACTAGAGTAACTGTTTCTATCTTTTTTTAAGCTCGATATCTACCAAAATCTGTTTTAGACGAATACTATATTGTAGGTGTTGTATACACATCATTTATATGTTTACAATACATATTAATCTATGGGCATTCGAAATCCTTTCGTTTACATGGTTATATGTAATATGCTATAATACAATAATACTTTGTATATGCCACTAAGCTAGGGTGCTTATTTAGATACTATTGCCATAGAGGGGGAGTTTCAGTTATTATACTGCATCATCAAAATAAACATACTCAAATACAAAGACAAATCAGTTTAATAGAGGTTTAAGTTTTTGCTAAGCTGTGATTAGTATACAGCTTTTCATGCAATAAAGAATGAATGTAAAACCCGCATACTTTTATCATGAACAATACAGTTAGTAAACATACGAACCAATTAAAACTTTCATTTTATAGCATGAACGCGTGAAACGAATATTAATTACAGAAACTATGTACGTGTTAGTGCACGATAATTATTAAATACGTGGTATTACACGATAATTATTAATTATAATAATTATAATCACGAGATGAAATCATGAACATTAAATCACGAACATGTAACTACGTATATATTTATTATTAGACGATAAATATTGTTTACGTACAAGTATTTATTATAACACGAATAATAAATTACGAACTAACACGAAAATACTAACGAACGAGCACATGAATTACTAAACATGAAAATTGAACGGGTTTTCCCTTTGGAGGCCTTATAGCCGCGGACACAAGGAGCAAGGGAGGGCCCAAGCCCATTTAAAGTTTAATTAAAGGAAAAACTAAATCACAGACTTTTCATTTATCAAGATTTTGCAAAATAATTAAAACCCTAGTCTTCCTTGTCTCTCCTCCTTGCCTCCGGCCACACAAGACCACCACCAAGGTGTGGTTGGATTTTGGTCATTGAATTCGGGTGATTAGTATTCGTGTTAATAGCCTTAATTGATTCACGTATTCAGTAACCTTTTAATCCTTTTCCTTTTTAATTGAATCAAGAACACATGATTATGTAGATATTAAAACCAAGTAATAAACATGTTTATGAAATCATGGAATAATAAAAGAAGGGTTTTGTGGTTGGTTTGGTTCGGCCGACGCATGAACCGAGAGCCATTGGCTCTCGGTGGTCCTTGTATCACCACCAACCGAGACCTCAAGCTCTCGGTGGGGTTTTGGTGTCTCGGCCGTAAGAAAACAGGGAACCCCGACTCACTTCGGGGTGTGTTTGGGGCCTGTGTGGGTCTCGGCAGCACAACAGCACCACCGGTCTTAGACAGGTGGCTGTTTTTGGTCTCTCGGTGGGAACACAAATCAGGGCAGGGGGAACCACCAGCTAAAGCCGGTGGTGAATTTGTACTAGCAGTGGCAACCGGCTAGGCCGGGTAGCCACTACTAAGGGGGTGTTTGGTTTGGTTCGGTTCAAGCGGTCCGGTCCGGTTCATGTCGATTTAGATTAAAACACGGGTTCGGTTCATGACTAATTTTTTTACAAGTTTACATTTTACAAGTTATATTATTTTTATAAGACAAATTAAATTAATTAAACCATGACTAGTAATTAATTTAATTTAACATGGACTTAGGTTATAATTAATTTAGTAATAATACATGTTTTAATCTAAGTATTTTATCATTTAATTTAGACTATAGTAGTAATTAATTATTAAAAACATGAGCTATAACTAATTAATAAAACATGACTTAGGTTATAATTAATAAATTATTAATACATGTTTAACCTAAATATTTTATGTGCTTTAATTTAATTAAATTATGCTTATATTTAATTAAATTATATAACCTATAGTTTATTTAGTTAACATGATATTATTAATAAACTATACTAATAATTACATGACTTATGATATTTAACCAGTAAACTTAAGCTTATATTACTAACTTATTGAACCAGCTTATTTCTAGATATGGAAATTTTCTATTTCAGGAAACTTACTATTTTTGGGAACTTTCTATTTTAGAAACTGATCTATTTTTAGAAACTTTCTATTTTTGGAAACTTTCTATTTAGGAAACCTTCTATTTTTAGAAAGTTACTTATTATTACACAACAAGTATAATAATACAAGAATACAAGTTAATACTTAATCAGAATACATGAAATACATGATAAACACAATATAACATTAAAATCAATAAAACAAGACAAGAAAATATAAAACAAGCTAAGACATGATATAATCAGTTACGTACTCAGTAATCAGAATACTTATACATGTCCCATATTCATGTAGCATTAGTGAGGTCGGAGTAGGACTTTCATCCTTTCGTCTTTCCTCGTTCACTAGACACAAGGTACGGATTTCCCGTCCTTCAGTATGGACATTCTTTCCTTATTAGGATTTCCTCGTTTGCAGCCAACTGTTTTCCCAGTATTGTTTTATATGTTTGATACTTATGTTAGAATAATTGCCTGATCCATATACATGCATGACCAGTGTCACCTATTTATGGAGGTACCATAACTATAACACTGGAGGCACCAGTGTTATGACTTCCCCACGGCGGAGTGATTGCTCGTGACGTCCCTTTTCAGTGTTGGCCATTATATATATTATCATGTGGGGCGTATGGGTGCATCCTAGTTACATGTTTTACAGGATTTTCATGGTGAATGCGATGTGTGCCTTGCATCATTTACAAGGAGTTGATCCCTCCTACCCAGACTATTTAATTAGAGGCAACCCCTCTAATTGCATGACGAGGTCTCTCCTCCAAGTATTCATGCACGGTGGAACCTCATGACCTATATAGGCTATTGGCTAATTAATACAGTTTTCATATAAGAATATAAGTCTTTTCAAACTATAAAACCAGTTTTATGAACACGTGCCAGATTTTCCAAGACTTATACATTTCCGCTGCTATTAAGTCTTTATTATGTTTCAGTCATTCATAATATGTCATATATCCGTTCACTGAGCGTATTTGCTCAGCCGTTACTTTCCTTTCCATGTCCTAAAACACAGGTACCTATGGACAGATTCGAGCATTTGGAGGACGTGCATAGGATGGAAGCTGCCTTAGACTTCTTCTCCTTTTTGACTTCATATACTTATGCTTGTTCAGAATCTTGTTTTGTCCTCCTAGTTCATTTACTTATTTATGTTTTGGGCTTATGTTTGGGAACCGATGTTTGATTCTGGTTTTCCCTATGGTCATGTATGTTTTAGTACATATTACCTTGCATGCTTTGATGATACATCATGAATACGCGTAACGGTCCACTTATCAAAGTGGAGCGTTACAATGAAATTGCAAGATTATTGGCGAGCCATACAATTCTGTTATTTTTAACCCCATACTTCCTGATTGTTTCATGGTAGCCGATTCTTGCTGCACACGAATATTCACCATTGGTTTACATGTTTCTTTTCGTCTATGTAGTTTCCCAAGAGAAACAAATCGTTTGATTGGCCAAATTTGGTGGTTATGACGTGACTGCAGATCTGTCCGCATGGGTATAAATAATAATAATGTTATCGGCAAATTTGGAATATGGCAAAACGGGCAGTTTGGGGTTGACAAGTCTGTTGATGCCACAAATTAGAGATAAAGAATCCAAGCACTAAACAACTTTGCAAACTGTAAACGTCGACATACTTGAACCAAGTTCAACGGCCTGCCAAGGTAAATTTCTTTTTCATACTTTATGTTCCCTTTATTTTTGACCTTTTATGTTATTTGTTGTTTCTTTTTGTTGATATCCCAAATTACATCAACTTAGACGACTATGATCAATGATGTCGTCATTGCAGTTGCCTATTCAGATATGGAAAACAACTTAGAGGTCAATCCTATAGTCGGCAGCCAGAATATCATCTGTGATGTAGAGCCGGTAAAATTTACATGCAACAAACTCCAGAACCGTCTCCCGTCATTCAAGAGTTAATGGCAAACCAGCTGCAAAGACAATCAGCTCTGGTAAAAAAGATCTCGGGTAAACAATCCTAAATCCCTATTTCTAGCCTCCATTTTGTAACTAAATCAATAATTTCTAACACATACCCGCTTTCAATTGATGACAGACAAAAAAAATCACAAACAGAAGATTCAAACACTCCAATGCTCGAAAGAGATACACTTGCTTTTGGATGAACTCATTGACCTATGGTACGAATCAGGTTAGAAGTGTTGTTTGGAAAAAATCTAGATGACTACTTTTGTAAACAATTATTGTGATTCTTTTGGTTATAGGAAATATTTTCATTTGTCCAATTGTGATTGTTTTTGAATAGTTGGAGAACACTGTGTTCCTAAATATCTGTTCCATTTGTTGGATATTAATATAGATGGGATGGGTGTCGTAAGCAAACCCTATCTATAATCATCTCTTAAAAATGCTCCATTGCAGAGCGCGGGCATTAATTCTCGTGCTAGTTTAACTAGCATATTATTTAAGAACTTATTTTTTTCAACATGCTTCTTCAAAATCTGTCAACCAAACGAGACTTATTTTTAATAATAGCTTATTTTTTAAAAACCAATAAATCATGTTACGATAAACTTTGATAAATTCACACACCAAACATAGCCTCGTACTGTATATAATTTTGTGAATAAGCGAACTATTTTCCTTATTGCCTAAACTTGCTTTTTACCGATCTCAAATACATTTAGCAATATATACAAACTGGTTTTATTACATTAATCACACTAGCTAGCTTGCATGTGAGTGAGGCACATTAGGTTAAGTGAAAGCGCTCATAATGTATCAACGAGTGGTGTTCATTTATCAAAAGTGATTCGGCTAATCATTGTATGTGAATCTCCAAAGATTTATAATGTGATTGTGCAGATTATTTGGAATATTGTCTCATAAGCCTTTTTTGTGTTTTTCTTGTGCTTGAGGCCGTTTGGATGACTTGTGTGCATGAGACTAAAGATTTCATAAAAGAGTGTGCATGCATTCAAGGTTTGATTTCACGATATATGCTCATCTTTCGTCTCTCAACTTTAATGTTGTTTCTTGCTATTCTTTCTTGAAAAGCTTCGATTTTATTATAACAAAACTAAATTTGTGTTTGGCACTAAGTTTATCGGGTATCTCAACTTTAAAGTTGTTTCTTATTAATCTTTTTTGAAAAGCTTTGATTTTATTATAACAAAACTAAACTTGTGTTTGGCACTAAGTTTATCGGGTATCTCAGACTTTAAAGTTGTTTCTTGTTATTTTTTTTTGGAAAGCTTGAATTTTATTATAACAAAACTAAACATGTGTTAACCATTACCAAATGGTCTAATAGTAAGGTCCTTGACTTTTAAAAGAGAGGTCAAGGGTTCAAACCTCACTAGATGTGTATATTTGAGGATGGTCACGGAGGTTCACCTACGACGATTCCGGGCTATCCAAAAAGATAGTCACCCTAGAATTAGTCGGCTCACAATATCGAATCGAAAACCCAGATATACCCAAAAAATCAAAACTAAACCTGTGTTTAGCACTAAGTTTATCGGGTATCTCAACTTTAAAGTTGTTTCTTGCTATTCCTTTTTGGAAAGCTTCGATTTTATTATAACAAAACTAACATGTGTTTGGCACTAAGTTTATCGAGTATCTCAACTTTAAAGTTGTTTTTTGCTATTCCTTTTTGAAAAGCTTCGATTTTATTATAACAAAACTAAACTTATCGGGGCTTAAGTAAGCCTTAGTTCGCCAAACAAATTTATAAAATACTTATAAGTCATAAGCTTTCTCAAGCTCAAACTCATAAAAGGAAGATTATAGTTAATCAAATGATTTAATAACTTTTAAAAATATAATAGAACTACTATTTTAAAAGTTTTAAGGGTGCGTTTGGTATGTATTATGGGAATAGTGGAATGTGTATCGTAATCAATAAATGTGTTTGGTTAATTTTATAGGAATGAAGTTATGAAAGGATACTCATATATTCATAGTTGTCGGTAAATGTGACTTTTATATTTCATTCTTATGGGTCTCGTGTATTTTACTTCTCCACCATGTATTTATTAAAATTCAAATTTTTCCACCACATATATTTTTTAATTTAAAATTTTATTAAATTATTTAATACCCAACTAATACAGTAATACAAATCAAACAATAATATCAATAATGATATATTCATTACCATTCCACACTTATAGCATTCCGTTATCGTTAGTGATTCCTTTTAGTATACCAAACGCACCCTAAATATCTGAATTCTATTTGATTGATTTATAATGTAATTTTATATTAATGAGATTTGGCTCCAACAAATTCATCAAACACCTTCGTAAACATAAAAAAGTCCAGTTTTCGGCTAATAATATAAGCTACAACCTTTGCCCTATGTGAGATAGAAAGTTATCTACGTTTCATCACAAGAACAATATACATTACTAAATATGTGCTCATATATTGTTTATCTTTCGGATCTAGTCCCATAGTTAATAGTGATATTAAGAGACTAGGGTGTCACGATGAGTTGGCGTTCATCAAGCCGACGTGACACTTCCGCTGAGTTTTGTTGTCCCACGTCACCACACTCACCTTTTATTTCGTCGCCCAGATATCCGATGAAGAGATAGGAAACAAAAAAAAGCCGTTGTTGTGTAAGGGTATAATTTTTCAATTTTTTTTTGTTTTTTAAATATTTTTATTCTTTATATATTTTCTCAATTTAACATTTTTAACAAACATATTTATTCCTCAAATCAACAAATACTAGAATGGTTTGTTCAACTTCACACACTTTTAATCAAATCAAAACATTGGTTGATAAACTAATTAAAGAAGACAACGTTGGTCAGCTAGCGATCAAATTTGAAAGTGCATTCATTGCTAAAGATGATTTGCAGAAAAAATACGAAGAATGCATTGATATTCCAAAAGAGTGGCATGATTCGATAATCAATTTTTTGAAGAAAGAATCAGACAAAGACTATGCGATACATGATGCCTTGTTTAAAGAAGCCGCTAAAATTGAAAGACAAATGAAATTTAAAAAGGAATAGGTGAGAGAATTTTAATTTCGTTGTTGTAATGTTATTTTTATGTTGTTATATTAATTTTTAGTAATGTAATTTCAATTTCCGTGTTGTAATTTGATTTTCTCAACGACTATGTTTTAATTTGAATTTTCTAACGGCTATGTGTTGGTCCCTTGTAAATCGTTATTACTTATCAACCTTAAGTAATAACTCTTTACCAAGACTCAAGTGTGTTGTTTTAACAATAGATAAGAACTATGAACAATTAAAACCACAATACCAATAACTTTTCAACGTATAGACTTTTATTAGAATCAAATAAAGAATCTATAACCCACTTTGTTTGCGGAATAACAAAGTGGTTGAATGACAATGGGTTGTGATCTCCTCTACTTAAACGTATAACCAAAGTTAAAGTCTAAGCTCCAATCTAAACGTTCATATGCTTCTTGGCTATATGGTTTAGTTGGTATCGAGAGAGAAAGGTTTTCCAGAGTTTCTACTCTTGTATTGGTTAACCCTTTCTCTCTGAATGTACACTCCTTTTATACGCAGTGTAAACTAGGGTTTGTATTTGCATCTTTCAATGCATGAATTTATCCAGTGGGTGGTTGATGCCCATGCTGGATAAACAGTACAAAGTACATAATAAACTAATCTAGAAAAGATAAAGGTTGTACTTATATCCAAGTATACAAGCAACATACTTTGACTTAAAGTTGTCTTTTCCCGCCTAATGCAAACCATCAGAATACTAAAGAGTCTTCAATATCCTAGAAGAGATCGACATCATTCAATTTGGTATTGTCAAACCAAACTGAACTGAAAGCTCTTCTTCAGTTCTTGTTCTTCAGCAACTAGACCGCCTAGTATTTGAAGTGAAGACTCTTTTGTATTCTAAGTTAACTGGAAGAGGAATGCTGGACTTTCTTCAGCTACAAAGTCTTCAGTATGAACTTTTTTCCTCTAGTCATCCCTCAGCAGACTGGCCTTACTGCTGAACATGAAACATTTAGGGGGATTTTATATTCAAATCCTAGAGTTACTTCAGGGTCAGTAAATACTGACCCAACAATCTCCCCCTATTTGGATATACAAATAGCCTAAGTCTAATGTCAGTAGTAAGTGAGCATAACAACTTCTTTTTACTTGCACTGAACAATAAAATACTTATAAACATTAGATAATCATTTATTCATGAATCATTACAAATTATAACAAAAATAGTACAAATGATTATTCAATTTTCTATAGGCCTAAGTCCTTCAATGATGGGAGTCTGAGTTGATGGATCTGGGTTTATGTGGTCCAGTAAGAAAGCAAGCACATGTTGAAGGTTCTAGCAACATCAGTACGTCCTGGAACCTCCATGATGAGAGTAAAAGATCTTTTGAACATTCGAGAGAAATTCATTGCTCATTTCATCGGGATCACTTATGCCCATAAAATCTTGACGTTCTTGATGATTGAGCATTATCATTCCCAGTTTTGGTTCGTCTAGTACATAGCCAAGGAGATGATTTTGAAACTGAACAAATCCTTTGTATTTCTTTGTAGTGAAATGTCACCCACACCAGGTTGTATCAGATTAGCTCTTTTGTTCAGCTCCAGTATGGGATCTTGGTCCTCCAGAGAAACTTGAGTGCTGATATTCAGTATTTCACCCTGTCTTTCATGATTTCTCATAAAGTGCTCAATTCTGGTGCGAACTTCATCCCACCTATTGGATTTCCCTTTCTCAATCTTCACACTCATTTCAGTCCACTCAGTGTAAGAAAGTTCTTTTCCTTGGAAGTTTTCAAGGATCTCATCAGTTCCATCACCCCTATAGAACTTGAGATGAATATCACCTCTGCTGGTCAACATATCAACATTGGTGATTGGTGAGAGATTTCTTCTGTTCAGCCTTGTTATACAAAACTTTTCATATAACATTTTCTTCTTGAAAAGACTTTCGACTTCAACTTTCCCTATTTGTTCATACAAGCTTAGCTTCAGATCTCTTAGCTTTTCTTCTTGCTGAAGCTTGTATAACTTGTCAAGTTCTTCTTGAGTGGCCACCCCAGCTTTGATCAGTCGATCATTCGTAGTAAAATCTCCTTTGTTCTTGGGTATGAAGGGGGGGGGGGGGGGGGTGAACCACTATCAGTTGTTTCTTCACTTGTGGTCAGCCCATCCATAGTATCATTTTTTGCTGATGACTCCCCTTACCCTTTGCTGGGCTCTTTTCAGTGATAGGTGACTCATAGACAACAGATTGTTTCTGAGCCTTCTTTTGGGCATGTTTCTGAAAGAGCTGCTGAATGGTGTTTTTCTCCCCCTCAGCAGAAGACTGCCCAGCTGCTTCTGATGACCCGCCAGCAGGGAAGAGACCACAAATATGATCAAGAGTGGCAGATACCTTGGCCATCATGGCTGGAACATTTTCAAGAGCATTCAATTTCTATTGGACCTCATCAGATATGGTCAGCTTCTGTTTCTCCAGTAACGGCACTCTATCCTTTATCTTTGACACAGAATCACACAAAGCATTAACTTGGCCAGGTACTGGTGTGAATTCTGGTGGGAACTCCATGGAAGCAGTTTTGATAGAGTCCATTAGTGATGACATCTCTTGCTTTAAGGAAGTGGTGGTGGCCACATCTTTGACTAGTGGCTTCAAAGCAACAATGATGACATCCTTAATTTGTTCAGCAGAAGGAGGAATTGGCCTTGCCTTAAGAGTTGAGATTACAATATCAGAAAGCACCTTTTCTTCCTTCAGTTTAGCCACCTGTGATTGAAGAATCAACACTTGATTTGTTAAGTCTTTTACCTGTTCAGATCTGGGGGATGGTGGCTTTGGTGTTGCATCAGCAGTCTCTTCATCACTGTCATCAAGGTTGACTGGAATTCTTTCACTGAACCAGAGTTCCTTTTCTAAGTCATCACCAGACATGCTGAATACAAATGAAGGCAAGTGTCCCACCTTGGCTCCAGTGGTGAGAGACACTTCCTTGGGTGTCTTCTGAGCATCACCTCTAGTGTGAGGATCAGTTTCAAGTCCTTCACCACCAGGGTTGGTTTTACCTGATGGATCCTGAGAAAAAGTCCCTGACAAGTTAAGATCAATGATAATGTTTTTAGTTCCTTTAGTAGGACCCTATTGTGGGGGAACTACATCATTAGAAACAGATAGGCCAGGGTCAACATCAGCTGTTGGATTTGTTGACACATCATTCCCTGATGCAGACTCAGAGTGACAAGTGATAGAAATTGATAATGAATTAGGAATTGTATTCAGATTTAAAGTACTTACCAATGTTGACTCCACACTACTGAGCTGAGGGTGAGCTCCATCTTCACCCTTCTCTCCTAAATAAGTTGAGAGAGGGGTTGCCTTCTATGCCTCTTTATGCATGTCACCTCCAGCAGGGACTGAAAGTGACAGCTGGCTTGGGTTCTTGTCCTTGGCCAATGACTTATTCTTCTTCAAAACATGGCCTTGGGGTTCATCAGCAATCTTCTTTGAGGAAGATTGTGTGAAGTCTTTCCTCTTTCTGGACTCACGTCTAACCTTCTTAGTATTAACTGACGTGCTCTTCTAACGAGGTCCAGATGAAGCTCCAGGCTTTTCGCCTTTCAGATCCCCTTCTCTAGTTGGAGGAGTGTCTTTTAGAGCTTTGTACACTACTGGACCATCTGCTGAGAAAATGTCCAGCATGGGTTGTGTAGGAGGAGGATCAATGGTGCTGACCGGAATATTCCAGCGAGTAAGATCAAATGGTCAAAAAATTAGTTTAACTCCATAGATTTGGGAAAAGTCATCACCAAGATGGTCAACAAAGAGGAGAGATAGAAATCTGGTGTAAACAACGTTTTTCTCTCTTGTATTTTTCTCCAGCTTCCCATGGAGATCTTCAAAAATAAGCCTCCCAAAATCAGCTTTAATTACATTGGCCAGACAACATAAAATAATAGCATCTTTTTGGTTGATCTGGTCAAGGCCTCCAGTTTCCCCCCCAAACACTCAATAAGAATGGTCATCGGCAACTTCCACTTTGGTGGCAAACAACTCCTTTTTAACCCCCCCCCCCTTTCTCAGTAATCTCTTCAGTATACCTAATTTCTTTAAAGAAATTTTTAACAACCATAAAATCATCAGGTATAGCCTCATAATCACTAGGGTTTTCCAAATAATTTAGACTCCAGACCCTTCTAAATAATTTTAACCCAAATCTACCATGAATCCCAACAGTGGTAAAATCAAACTCAATGGACTTCTTGTTCTTAGAAGCCTCTGCTGTGAACCAAAATTCTTTTAGGACATTTTGAAACATCATACCAGGATCCTCAAATAATGTATACCTTAAAACACTTTTGGACAAGTAAGTCATAACTTGTTCCCCAAGAACAGACTTAATGGATTCAGATTTGAGTAAGGTGATGTTGTTGGGCTTGAAGATGATATCATCAATGGGAAAAGTTAAATAATGGGTTGAGTGTTATCTTAGCAATCTTTGGTGAACAAGAGGATTCAGCCATTGTTGTTTCTGTGTGTGTTTTTTTAAGAGAGAGAGAGTTTGTGTGTGTGTTTTTATGAAAAGATTTGAAAGCGTGGAGTGAAATCCAATTGTAAGGGATTATATAAAAACTTGAATTGATTTGTAAAAAAAATTTAAAACCATTTAAAAAAATTCTAAATCTTTTAGGGTTTCTTTTGACATTTGGCACAAACTCTCTCATTAATGTTCTGAAAAGTGGTATGATTTTCTGTTGCTTTGAACAGTGAAACGCCTCATTGAGTCAGGGAGTTGTTGACTGTGGATGGGGACGTTTGAAATTTCCTTAATTAACAAATGACACCTTTTGAAAGAATGGTTGTTTTATTCACAAGAAAATTCAATGCCATTTAATACTTTTCATCACATGATTGATTTGTTTTAAATTCTGTTGCTCAGATATGCTGAAGCTGATGGCAATACTTGTGAGCTTCAATGCGTCAGATGAGGCGACAAAACCCCATATACATGTTTACATAAGTGAACAAGACATATGACATTGCACGCTCCTATACTCAGGCCTAGCTACTCAGTTGTATTTAAACTTTGTTCAACATTTGCTGAAGGAACTTTTTGATGACTGGTGATCACTTGTTCAGCTTCAGTGAATCAGATAAGGCGACAAAACATCATATACACAATCACATAAAGTGAGATAGACATATGACATTACACACTCCTTTAATCAGACACTGCTACTTAGCATTAATCAAAACTTTTAAGAAATGTTGAACCTTCAAGCTTCTTCAGTGAATGTTGAAGGTTCAGGTTTTGTATCATCAATGTTCAACATACCAAGCTCCATAATCAATCTATTGAAAGTTGGTTCATCTAGTGGTTTGGTGAAGATATCAGCTAATTGATACTAAGTGGGGATGAAATGTAATTCAATGTCCCCTTTCACAATATGATCTCTAATAAAGTGATATCTGATATCAATGTGTTTTGTTCTTGAGTGAAGGACTGGATTGTTGGATATTGCAATAGCACTAGTGTTATCACAAAAGATTGGTACCTTTTCATATTCTATTTCATAATTAGCTAGTTGGCTTTTCATCCAAAGAACATTGGCACAACATCCAGCAGCTGCCACATATTCAACTTCTACTTAAGACATGGCAACTATTTGTTGCTTTTTAGCACTCCAACACACAAGTTTGCCACCTAGCAATTGGAAAGCACCAGATGTGATTTTTCTGTCCATTTTGCATCCAGCATAGTCAGAGTCTGAATACCCCTTAAGATCAAAACTTGAGGATTAGGGTACCAAAGACCTAGACTTGGTGTATCTTTTAGGTATCTGAAGATTCTTTTTACAGCAGTAAGGTGTGATTCCTTTGGATCTGCTTGGTATCTTGCACAAAGGCATGTAGAGAATTGAATGTCATGTCTGCTTGCAGTTAAGTACATGAGTGACCCAATCATACCTCTATACTGAGTCTCATTGACTGATTGTCCATTGAGATCAGGTCCTAAGTTGTTAGGGGGTATCATTGGAGTCTTCACTGAAGCACAATTGATATCATACTTCTTCAGCAGATCCTTGACATATTTTTCTTGATTGATGGAGATGCCTTGGTCAGATTGTTTAATTTGAAGACCAAGGAAGTATGTGAGTTCTCCCATCATACTCATCTTAAACTTGCTGATCATAGGCTTGGCAAATTGTTTGCAAAGTTTTAAGCTTGTTGAACCAAAGATGATGTCATCCACATAAATTTGTACCAGAATAGTGTCAGTTTTAGATTTATAGATAAACAAGGTGCTATCTATTTTTCCTCTAACAAACTTATGTTCAATGGGAAATGTTGAGAGAGTTTCATACCATGCTCTTGGAGCTTGCTTCAGTCCATACAAAGCTTTGTAAAGCTTGTAGACATGATTTGGGTATTTACTACTCTTAAAGCCAGGAGGCTGTGTAACATAAACTTCTTCTTTTAGGTCACCATTTAGGAATGCACTTTTGACATCTATTTGGTAGATGATGAGGTTCATGTAAGTGGCATAAGCAAGGAAGATTCGTATGGCTTCCATACGTGCAACTAGAGCAAAGGTTTGATCAAAATAAACATCAGGCTCTTGATTGAATCCCTGGGCCACCAGCCTAGCTTTGTTTTTGGTCACCACATTGGTTTTATCTCTTTTGAGCTTGTAAAACCATTTGGTGCCAGTGGTTGATTTAGCATGTGGAAGAGGAACCAATTTCTAGACTTTGTTTCTTTCAAATTGAGTTAGTTCCTCATGCATGGCATCCACCCATCCAGGGTGTGTGAGTGCTTCAGAAACCTTTATAGGTTCAATTTCTGAAAGAAAATTTGCATAGAGGCATTCTCTAGATGAAGCAACACTTAGTTTCTTTGCCATAGATCTAGTGACTCTACATTCACCAGGATTGCCTATTATGTTTACTAGCTGTATGTGACTATTATTAGTCCAAGATTTTTGTGGAGCTGGAGAATAGGAACTAGTATCATGATTAGAGCTAGAACTTGGAAGTTCATAACTTGGACTTAGATTATCTCTAGTGTCTGCTGAAGGATATTCAATAGACAAAGGTTCAATCAATGGCGGGCTTCCTTCTTGGTTAGAAGCAACACATCTAAGACCTAATTCCCTAGAGATAGTTGGAGAGCTTTAAGTAGAGGGGTCAGTTTGATCATCAGCAGCTTCATATGATTGATCATTTTGATCATGTGTGTCAGCATGCTGATTGTTTTGAACCTGACCATTTTGGTCATTTGTGTTGCTTTGATGATCATTTTGATCATTTTGAGACTGATCATTATTTGATTGACAGGCATCAGTATTTGATACTAAAGGATTTCCTTTTGTAGGACTTGTTAAATCTTCAAATGGATCAATATGAGGAACTAAGTTGCTTGTTTGATATCTTTGATAAGGCTCATAATGTTGAAATTCATCAGATGGATAATTGTGAGATTCCTGAATATGACGTTCATCATCTGATGGATTTGTAAATTTGAGAGCTTCAGAACTTTCATTGAAAGTGATGTGATAAGTTTCTTCAGTACATTGTCTTCTTATGTTGAAGACTCTATATGCTTTAGATACTAGAGAGTATCCAAGGAAGTAACCATCATCAGATTTTTCATCAAACTTCCCAAGGTGATCCTTGTGATTGTGAATGAATACTGGACACCCAAACACATGTAAGAATGAAATGTTTGGAATTCTCCCCCTGAAGACTTCATAGGGAGTCTTCATGTGTCTCTTCAAAATGATGGATCTATTTTGAGTGTAGCAAGCAGTGGCTACAACATCAGTCCAAAAATGCTTAGAGAGAGCAGATCCAGCAAGCATTGTCCTTGCTACTTCAATCAAAGTTCTGTTCCTTATTTCAGCCACACCATTTTGTTCAGGTGTGTAAGGAGATGAGAAATTTTGGGAAATTCCTTTGTCATCACAGAATTTGATCAGTGTTTGATTTCTGAATTCAGTGCCATTGTCAGTTCGGAGTTTTTGACATGTGTGTCATTTTGATTTTCAACTCTTTTGATGAAAGACATGATGGCATCTAGTGCATGGCTTTTCTTTGTCAGAAAATATAGCCAGGTGTACCTAGAGTACTCATCATCAATGACAAGTGTATATTTTTCATGACAAATGGCCCTAGGTGATACTGGGCCAAATAAGTCCATGTGAAGCAAGTGAAGACTTTATTTTATTGAGAAAGTTTGATTTGTTTTGAAACTGGCCCTATGGTGCTTCCCTTTTTCACATGCTGAGCATGGTTTGTCCTTGGAATAGACAAGTGAAAGGAGACCAATAACAAGATTTTGTTTTGCTAGCAGAGTTACTGTTTTGAAATTTAGATGTGAGAGCCTCTTATGCCAAAGCCAGTTAGTAATGTTGGAAGCTTTAGCAAAGAAACATGTCTCCTGAGTAGAGTTCATGTTCATGACATAAACATCTTTGACTCTAGGAGCAATCATCACAATTTCATGATTGGAGTTGAAGATTGTACATTTTTTGTCATCAAACAGCACTAGATACCTTTCATTACAAATTTGACTAATGTTGATGAGGTTGTGCTTCAATCCATTGACATATGCTACCCTTGTGAAAACTATACCATTGCATTTCACTGAAGCAAATCCTTCAGTAGTAGCTGATGAGTTATCACCAAAAACAACTTTAGGACCTAGTTCCTCCTTATACTTGTGTAGATAACTTTTGGTGCCAGTCATATGCCTTGAGCAGCCACTATCTAGGTACCAAATACGCTTCTTGCGATCACACTACACAAGTTAAGGAAATGGTTAGTTTTGTTTTGAAACCTACCTTTGATGGGTGGGGTTTTTAGATCTGGAAGGTGTTCTAGATCTGGAGGGTCCTCTTGATGAGGATGTTTGTGATTGCTCAGAAGAAGAAGAGGTATGAACAGCTTTTGCTTTCTTAGCCTGGAGGGATTCATGATGAGATGGCATTTATACATGATCTCATCGTTCTTTTCGGGCTTTAAATGCATTAAAATGTCATAAAATACCATATATATGCTTGTGTTTGTTTACTTGTGTATTTTAGGTATGGATATCGTGAAAAAGACAAAAGATCACAAGATACAAGGAAAAACGAACACGAGAAACGAAGCCGTACAAAGAACCGGGCCCTAATCATGGAATATTCATCAAATACCCTTGAAGACTTGAAGACAAAACAAGATTGATCCTCCATTAATGAAGAAATGACACTTAAAACCCTTGTATATTGATAATTACAAGTTTGGTCCCTTAAGTTTGTCAAAATTGCAAAAAGGCCCTTCAACTTTGAAGAAATGACAAGATTGGTCCCTCAACAAAATCAAATTGTCATTTATGGTCCCTCATGAAGTTAAAGACACAGTGAAGACCTTTGAAGATCATCATTGTCCAAGATCAGCCCTTGAAAATACTCAAAATGGCAAAAATGGTCCTTTGAAACA
Organism: Glebionis coronaria; assembly: GCA_025667525.1. Lineage (NCBI taxonomy): Eukaryota > Viridiplantae > Streptophyta > Magnoliopsida > Asterales > Asteraceae > Glebionis > Glebionis coronaria. Next base: position 399,510,961 of record CM046882.1, read on the forward strand.
TTTTGGAAGAGTTTTGTGCCAAAAGTGTCAAAAGGTGAAACTTATTTACAAAGGAAAATCAAGTTTAGGGCTGAAAACCTTATATGCCACAAATCCCAAAACATAAGGACCAAAGGTGTCAAAGTGGAAAGATTTAAAAAGAAAACGCGCCTAACATGTTTATTTCCCCCAAATTAGGATCAAAAGCAGTTACTGTGCATCTTTTCACTCCCAGGTTTCACCCCAACTTAAACTTGGGTAAAATCTAATTCACCTTGGCCACGTTTGATTCACACATGTGAAAACCTTTCCCACACCTAAAACCCTCAACCCACTCATTGTGGACCCTACCCCCAATTCCCCGCTCCACCAATCAGAGAACACCTTAGTCCCCAAGGCATGTGACGTGTCCACAATCAAAGGCCATGATGTATAGCTTACTCACAACGCAAAAACAAACGTCCAGGATGCAATTTGGACAGCTCACCACTCAAAACCGTCTAAGGGCATATTTGGGAATTTCTACTGATTAGGGTTTTGTTATTAGCATTCTAGATAGTTCTATGAGTAGTATAAAAGGAGGCATCAACCTGTGATGACCCCTTGTTCCAGTTTTCAAGCTCTCACTTGTAATCCCTTTTTAAAGAAATAAAAGTTTGGTTTTTGTTTAAAACAAGTATAATTCCTTTTTATTGTTTTTAAAAGTTGTGTGTAGTGTTGAAGCTTGATTCTGAGTTCCATTTTGTATTTGGTTAAGCATCTTTGATTTTCAAAGTTGTTTAAAAAGTTTCTGAAAATCTGAGAATCTTTGGTAAGGATTGTTTCAGGTTTTGGTTGTTAAGAAGTTTGATGTTATTGGTTATAAAAACATATTAAGAAGGTTTGAAAAGTTTTTGGAAGGTTTTAAAAAGAAAGAAAAAAAAAATCAGAAAAATATATTATTGCTTGTTTTTGTGTGTTCTTCTTTTGATTTTCTTTGAGCAGGATCAAAGGGTGTTGTTGATTGAGTCTGCATGCACCCGGGTGCATAAGGAAGTGGATTTGCATCCACCAAGGGCTTGGATGTAAGCCCTTGAGGTAAATCTCTTTTACCTTTGAAAAATATCAGAAAAAGTAACTATTCATATGATCTTGTTTGATTGTTTGATTTTGGTTGTTTAAGCTGGTTATTTTGTGTTCTTATATGTTGATTAGCATGTTAGAAGCAATTTAAATCAGTTTGGTAGCTTTTAGAGGGCTTTGATTTGTTTAAAAGTTGGTTAAAAGTTTTTAAAGGGGTGTTTGGATCCTTGGTTTAGCAGGGTAAGGATTTGATTTGAGCCTTTAAAAAGTGTTAAGAGTTACTGGAATTGGTTAAGATAGGTTTTGAATTAGTTGTTGAGTATATTTGAACAAGTTTGAAGCCATTTGGTGTGTTATAAGTTAAAAAGAGTAACTCAAATCTGCATAAGTCATATTCTGCTCATTTTCATGAATTTTGGTGCATGATTTTGTGTAATCTGTTTAGATCCAGGTTGATTTAGGGTTTTAGCTTGATTGTGTGATAGCTTGAGCTGGTGTGTGCATAATTTGTGGCTTTGAAGTTCACTAGTGTGTCTGTATTAGGCTCATAAGTTCTCAGTCCTGCACAATTTGCATCAGCAACTTATATTGGCTTGGTGTGCATTTGATTTGCTTATTTGTGTGTGCTTAGTGTTTGATCCTTGCTTGTACTGACTCCTTGTGCTTCTATGAGCACAAGGGTGCCCCCTTGTTCCAATATCATTCATCAAACAAGCAACAGTCAAGCCCTCTTGGCTCAAAACTTAACAAGTGAACCAAAGTTCACTTGTTCATCAGAAATTTGAAAGAACTGCACACATTTTTGGTTCTTGTTTTGGCTTAATCAGTGCTAAAAAAGTGTTATTGGATTGGATTGTAAGGATATCAAGGTCATAGATTGGTTTGGAAAAGAAAAAAATAAAAAAAGAAAATAAGTGCAAAAAGTCACCCGTAGCTGGACTCGAACCCCAGACCTCTCGCTGGAGGGTTAGGAGCTCTACCGCTAATCTAGGTGCTTTTTTACGTTAGTGTTTGTTTTCAAGAGTTATTTAATACGTTTTCTTTTGTTAGCTTATAAATAAAAGCCGTAGCTTAATCCCTTATTTTCAGCTTATTTGATAATCGTTTTTGCTTATTTTGATTTTTCCTAGGACCCTATTAGTTATTAAGACTTTTCTAGCCAATTTTTATATTTTTCCTTTTATTTATTTATTTTCTAGGATTTATTTATTAGACGTATTTTAGAAAATCATTAAAAAATAGAAAAAAGATTTTTATTTTCAGGAAAAATAGTTTTTAGCTTTTTAATAAATATTTTGAGGTTTACATTAAGTTTTGGTTTTAAAAACTTTAATTTTTAATTTTATATTATTTTAAGGTTTTTTATAAACTTTAAAGATTTTTATAAAATTATTAAAAAGGGTTTAGGAGCTATAATTTGTGTTTTTCTCTTAGTTAGATTATTTAGGATTTTTAGAAATTTTTTATTTCAAATTTTAGAAACTTTTTATTTTTAGTATTATTTTATTATTATTTTATTATTAAAAAATCAAAATTTTATTTTTATTTCTTTTTCATTTTTCTTAAGTTCTTTATCATTAATTAGGACCTTTTCCATTTTTAGAATAATTTTATAGCTTTTAGATTTATTTTTATAATTATTTTAAGTTTAATTAGGTTTTAATCATTTTTAATCATTTTTAGAGTTTTAAAAATAGTTTTAATAGCTTTTAATTTTTAGAAAATTACTTTTTAGTCTTCTAATAATATAAGTTAAGTATTAGTTCAATAAAATCATATTTTAGACATTTGAATTAGTTATATTTAATTTTAGGGCTTTAATTAGCATTTAAAATTAAATATTTAATTAATAAAAGGTTTTAAAATATCTTTGTTGGATTTTTGTCTTTATTTATATTATTATTGACCTCTTTTTAGTCTTTTTAATTATTGATTTTATTTTTGGTCTTAGTATAAAAATTTTTAATTTGGGTAGTTTTTCACGACTTTACGTCTTTTACGTCGTAGTTTAATTTTAACGTAACCGTCTTTCATCTTCTCATCCCCATTCTTCTCCATATTAATCTCAAATTCATACAAGTTAATTCACAACACATATACCTCCTTGGGAAACGAACTTTTTCTCTCTTTTTAAGTGATTGGGTCATTAGTGTTGATTTTTCCTAAAATCATCACTCGATACTTACCGCTCATATACGTTCTTTTGTTTTCCTAAACAAGAGTCGTATTTTACCACAATCATTTTTGGTGCCGCTGCCGGGGAGGTGTGTTGTGCTTTAATTTGGAAGCTTTTGTTTTTGATATTATCCATAATAAGTATTTGTGTTAAGTGGAACTCCCTTAACACGTATTATCGGTTTTCTTGGTTTTTCTTGTACAAATATTATTAATATATTGTATTAAGTATCACAATCAAAATACAATATCTCCAAAAGTGTGAAAACACAACCTTAATTGGGATTTGATCTCCTAATTATTGTATTCGAATCTCAAACAAAAAGAAAAGGCAAAATAGATAAATACTTTCGTGAAGCTCGATTTTGAAAAATACAAACTATAAGGTGGGTATAAGGCGGGTATTATAAAATATACCCTAAGGAAAAAGGCTCTTAAGTGCTTCGCGCCGCCTCGTTTCCCCGCTTGCTTGTGAGTATTTTGAGATTGAAGGCTAATCGAGGGTTTTGCCGCCCAAAGTATTAATACGTATACTATATTTGCTTGGTTTTCTTTGTGATTAAACCCTCGTGAACAATTTGGTTTTCACCAAAGTTCTAAAGTCATTCGAAGGCGTTCACTCCACGTGATTGTTTTCATTCCTTTGAGGCTTCTTTAATCAAGAGTTTGATTCGAGGAGAGATTTTGTAGATTGTTGTCTACGAAGATACACCAAAATCCAAAAAAATTAAATATCATCAAAAACACAAAAAAATTGAAAATCCACAAAACAACCAAAAAGAATCTTCTTTGCTCACCTCCCATTCTTCGTGAAGTTTATGATCACTCGTAATCAAGCAAAACGAGCTCGTAAACGTCTTCAAAAGCAAGCAAATCAAGGATCGTTGATTGTAGAAGAACCTCCAATTGTTGAACCTATTGTAGAACAAGAAGTCGTCATGGCTAATCGTACTATGATGGAGTTGCTACAAGCACCCACCGAGGGTTTTGGAGAGGCTATTGTTATTCCCGCCATCCTTGCGGAGAATTTCGAGATTAAGACGGGTTTAATGTCTATGTTGCAAGCAAACAAGTTTCAAGGTCACGAGAAAGACAACCCGCATTACCACATTAGGAATTTCAACCGTCTCACCGCTACTAGCAAATTCAAGGATGTTCCACATGACGCCATTAAGATGATGTTGTTTCCATATTCGTTGGATGGACCCGCAAAAATTTGGCTCGAGAAAGAACCGCCAAATTCGATTTTGACATGGGCCGATCTCGTTTCTAAGTTTGTGAACAAGTTTTTTCCACCATCTAAAACAACACACTTAAAAAATGAGATTTCACGATTTGTGCAACGTAACAATGAAAGTTTTTCAATGGCATGGGAACGATTTAAAGAGATGTTACATGAATGTCCTCACCATGATTTTTCGGAATTGCATCAAATTGATACTTTTTATAATGGGCTTAATGATCATGAACGAGATTATTTGAATGCCGCCGCGGGTGGTAATTTTTTGTGCAAGACGACAAATGAGGCTTTACAAATCATTGAAAATCGATCTAAGGTTTATAGCCCTCGTAACACACCGAGTGTTGCCAATATGGGTTCGTCATCGTCATCACAATCGTCTCGTAGCATTAACGCCTTACATGATGAAGCTAATGAGGAAAATCGGTTTTTTGATAGATTTGCTAATCTTATGTCCCATTGGAAGGCTCAAGAAGCTTCCAATTCCGCTTCGGTTAAAGCGGTTGCTAAGAGTTGTTTATCTTGTGGGGGAGCTCATGATCTTTCCGAGTGCATTACCGCGGATGGTAACACTTCGAGTGCTTATGTAGCAACGGGAACTTACAACCAAAACGGCCAAGGTTCTCGTCCAAATCAAGCTCCACCAAACCAAAATGTTAACAATTATCGAAACAACAACCAAGGTAATTACCAAGGCAACACACGCAATTACAACAAAGGGAATTATCAAAGTGGGAATGGACAAATCTCTAATCAAAACCAAAACCGTGATTTTCAAAACACTACACAAGGTTTTCAAAATGCTCACACGAAAAATTTGCAAGGAGAATTTTTGGATTATGCAAAAGCAAATGATGCTAAATTTGATAATATGCAACGTGAGATGATTAGCTTAAGGTCCGAGTTGAAAAACGAGCTTAAAAATGAACTTGCTAATGAACTTAAAACTCATGCAAATAAAATGGAAGGAAATGTCCAACGTCTTCAACAAAACCAACAAAAGATGGAATTAGGACAACATGAGATTAAGCAAGAGTTATTAAAAGCGGATGCTAGGCAATCAAAATTTGAGGACCGAATGGCTAAAATGTTTGAAGCTATCATGTGTAAGCCCTCTTCCTCGGGTGGTCTTCCTAGTGATACCATTAACAACCCGAGGGGAGAATTGAAGGTTGTTGCTACACGAAGTGGCAAAATTTTCAAGGAACCAATCTCTCGTCCAAGTACTTCTAAGGAGAAGGAAATCGAGAAAGAACCCGAGGTGATGGTCGAAAAGGAGCACATTACAATCCCACGAAGTACCGCTCAAACCACACCTACGGTTGAACCAATACCAATTGTGGAACCCGAGTTTCCAAGGCCGTTGCCTAATGACCAACCCACACCACCTTTACCCTACCCTTCAAGACGAAACAAAGAAAAAGCACAAGAACGGAACAATTATCAATTTGAGCTATTTATGAAAATGTTTCGTGATCTACATTTTAACATAAGTTTTGCCGACGCTCTTATCATGATTCCTCGATTCGCCGCAAACTTCAAAAGTATGCTAAACAACAAAGAGAAGTTACAACAATCGTCTAGTTGTTCATCGGTTTTTCTTAGCCGCATACCACAAAAAGTCGGTGATCCCGGTAAATTTTTGATTCCGTGTGCTATACAAGATATGGAGGAATGCTACGCCTTGGCCGATCTTGGCGCTAGTATTAATTTAATGCCTCTCGAGATTTTCAAATCGCTTTCGCTTCCGGCTCTTACTCCTTCGAACATGTCCATCGAGATGGCCGATCATTCTACGATCATGGCATGTGGAGTAGCCGAGGACGTTTTCGTTAAAGTCGGAAAGTTTTACTATCCCGTTGACTTTATCGTTGTAGACATTCCTATTGATCGAAAAGTTCCTCTCATTTTGGGTCGTTCATTTTTGGATACATCAAGAGCACTTATCGATGTTCATGCTCGAAAAATCACCCTTCGTTTCAATGAAGAAGAACTTGTCATCAATGCAACACAAAACTCCAATCTTTCTCATGTATATTCTATTGCAACTTTAAACCATGGTGACTCGACCAATGTCATTTGCAAAGAATTTTCACCAAGAGTTTTAGGGAATGTCGCCAAAAACAATTTACCATTTCCTCCGCCGGTGGAGGTTATGAGTGCTAAGCCTACAAAGAAGAAACCATCCATACTTGAATCGAAAAATCCTTCACCTTCATTCTTGAAAAGTGTTGATAAGTTGCCGGTTTCTACGGAAGATCTTTCGGATGATGAATATGTTGACCCTAATGGGGAGGTTTTCTTCGTCGATAAACGTTTTGAGAACTTGCCACCACCAAAACCAAAACGGTTTCAAAATGTGAGAATTTTTAGTGTAACTAACATCGTCTTAGAAACACCGAATATTTTCGACATAATCAAAAAGGATTTTCATAAGGAGAGTTTGAAAGATAACAAAGAAAAAGATCTTAAATGTGATTTAATTGATTTTTCTACAAATCTAATTCCGTCATCACACCGTGTTTTGAGTGCTACAAACTCGTCTACTCCTTTTGACGATGTTTTGTGTGGTTCTAGTATGGGGGAAGCCCCTCATGTTCCCTCATCCTTGTCCACCGAGGACGAGATATTCGATCCCGGAATTTCATATAAAGGGAAATCTCGGTCTTCCACCAATGCAATAAATGGAAACTATATCTATTTGCTTGGTGCGAGTCTACCTCGAGTAGCTCAAACGTTTGTCTTACCAATTGTCTCACCCTTCTACTTCTCTTCTATTTTCTTCAAACTCATTGAGTTTATGGCACATGTTGAAGTGGCGTTGATTTGTTTTTTCAAAGAGAACGAGAACGCCATCTTCGACCCTGGTATTTTGCATCATTAAAGGACTTAGTCCTTATTACCGGTTGTTTTTTGGGCCTTGTTTATCATGTAAGCCCCATCAAAAATTGACCACACCATGAATTTCCCTAAATGTTCACATTTTAAGGGGATCGAGTCGAGCTCATGACTCGGTAATCAAAAACGAGGTGCCTCGTGGGGGAGATCCCATGCTTATCTTTTATATTCACTAATAAGGGGACTTGTACCCTTCCAACTCGTTGTCTCGTGGTTGTTTGTGATTGTGTTATCTAGATCATCATCATCATTTACGATTGAAGACTCTCGTGTTCGTTTACGTGAGCCTCCATCGTTCGTTTGAAGAAGTTTTTCACGATTCCATGACATATCCTTTATTGTTCTAACAAATATCTTTTAGCATAATTAATAAACGGCTTTAGATATATTGTTGATCACCCTTTCCATGCTAGATCCTAAGCATTCGACTCTTCGTCTCTAGTATGGGGGTGCTCCACCTTTAGACTCGAAACATTGAGGACAATGTTTACTTTTAGTATGGGGGGGTGAATAGGTACTTGCTTTGCTACGCCCTCACGTTTTCCAACTTTCAATGTTTTGTTTTGCTAATAAGGCTAAAAATGGCCAAATTTTAAAATTTTTCTTAGTTTTCATAAGTGTTTTTAAGACACGAATGTATATTTTCCGTTGGGTAGAATAAGAGTTAATTTTTGACTTGATGGGCATTTGGAGCCATTTACATTCCTTAACCCGCTCAATTCAAGTTTTGCTAGACTTTTATATAGGGAGCTTTAAAACGCGAAAGTCTTAATTCATTCGGGTTAAGAACAAGAACTTTTCGCAAGTTCCTATAATTGATTCTAGAAAGTCACTTATCAAGGGAACTATAAAACGCATTCTCTAAACTTGAAAAAGTCCAAGAAAGTGCAAGATCCTATAGGAGGCTTGAAAACCCAAAACTTTGATTTGATATAGTCTTAATGAAAGCTAATCCAAATTTGGCTTAATTTTGACTTGCATGGCTAAGTATTCACGAGTCTCTTTAATTAGAGGTCTTTATATAGTGAAGAACGAGAAATGATAGAGTTAGACAAGTGATCATGCTAAACGTAGAACATGAAAATGTTCTTTCAAAAACTCATATGTTTTTAATTGTGGCTTTTTCTTCCCATAAGATCAATGCATTAGGCATAAAACATAATTGCAATAAGTAAGGTCGTACGATTTGAAAGGTTACTTAGCCTCTAGCGCAAGATCGTTTAAAAGTTGCTCGGGGTTGAATAGAGTTCATAGCCAAGGCATAACTTATTGAAGCGGGACGCGAAGATTGGCGATTATCCAAAAAGGCCCTAACAAGGCATGAGGAGCTCTATTTTTGCTAAAGATCCAAAGATGATGTGAAGTATCATTATTCCAAAATCAATATGAAGGATCGAGACACACGACGAGAAGCAATTACTCCCCTAAAGAATGGAGAAAGTCTATCCAAAAAGACCCTAACAAGGTATGAGGATAAATATATCCAAGTCCGAAAAGGAGGCGGATCGTTGTATATCAAAATCCAAAGTAAGGATTAAAGAAAAATGATGAAGTCGTGGTCCTATATGAAGAATCTCTCAAAAACGTCAAGTGAAGAAATTCCAAATATATGAAGAGAAGACCATAATTTCAAGAACGTCTTCCCAAGATTTGAAGTATGAAGTACATGCCAAATATCGGTCCGAGAAAGGTCTCAAATCGTGAAACGAGTTATGCCAAGATATGAACTTAAGGAGATACACGAGAAGCCGTTTTAAAAGATTTTGTCCTTCGGCTAACTATTGATCAAATCGTGATACTTTGCTTTCGGACTAATAACTACTCAAATAAGTCAATATGTATCACTTGTGATCCATGACAAATAGATAAAAAATGCTAGTAACCCATTTCCTTTTATAATAACTAGGATTGCGGGGAGAAAAAGTATTACACAATTTGGACGTATGAGTAGTGTTAGCATTGTGACTTGTACCAACAATGATCTTGTTTTTGCACTTAGCATGGAATGTATGACAATCAAGGATGACGAAGTTTACTCTAAAGGACATTAACTTGTTTCTATTCTTTGACCCTAAAAGTCACATTTTGGTGATGAAAATCATACATTATGTCTTTACACATTATCGTAGTATGTTGCAAGTCTTTTACTCTTCAATAAAGGTTAATAAAATTGAACTTTGGTGATGCTTAGATACTTTATACTAGCATTGCGTGAGGGCACGGCAATGGCTTAGTATGGGGGAGTGATGAGATGGCATTTATACATGATCTCATCGTTCTTTTCGGGCTTTAAATGCATTAAAATGTCATAAAATACCATATATATGCTTGTGTTTGTTTACTTGTGTATTTTAGGTATGGATATCGTGAAAAAGACAAAAGATCACAAGATACAAGGAAAAACGAACACGAGAAACGAAGCCGTACAAAGAACCGGGCCCTAATCATGGAATATTCATCAAATACCCTTGAAGACTTGAAGACAAAACAAGATTGATCCTCCATTAATGAAGAAATGACACTTAAAACCCTTGTATATTGATAATTACAAGTTTGGTCCTTTAAGTTTGTCAAAATTGCAAAAAGGCCCTTCAACTTTGAAGAAATGACAAGATTGGTCCCTCAACAAAATCAAATTGTCATTTATGGTCCCTCATGAAGTTAAAGACACAGTGAAGACCTTTGAAGATCATCATTGTCCAAGATCAGCCCTTGAAAATACTCAAAATGGCAAAAATGGTCCTTTGAAACATTTTGGAAGAGTTTTGTGCCAAAAGTGTCAAAAGGTGAAACTTATTTACAAAGGAAAATCAAGTTTAGGGCTGAAAACCTTATATGCCACAAATCCCAAAACATAAGGACCAAAGGTGTCAAAGTGGAAAGATTTAAAAAGAAAACGCGCCTAACATGTTTATTTCCCCCAAATTAGGATCAAAAGCAGTTACTGTGCATCTTTTCACTCCCAGGTTTCACCCCAACTTAAACTTGGGTAAAATCTAATTCACCTTGGCCACGTTTGATTCACACATGTGAAAACCTTTCCCACACCTAAAACCCTCAACCCACTCATTGTGGACCCTACCCCCAATTCCCCACTCCACCAATCAGAGAACACCTTAGTCCCCAAGGCATGTGACGTGTCCACAATCAAAGGCCATGATGTATAGCTTACTCACAACACAAAAACAAACGTCCAGGATGCAATTTGGACAGCTCACCACTCAAAACCGTCTAAGGGCATATTTGGGAATTTCTACTGATTAGGGTTTTGTTATTAGCATTCTAGATAGTTCTATGAGTAGTATAAAAGGAGGCATCAACCTGTGATGACCCCTTGTTCCAGTTTTCAAGCTCTCACTTGTAATCCCTTTTTAAAGAAATAAAAGTTTGGTTTTTGTTTAAAACAATTATAATTCCTTTTTATTGTTTTTAAAAGTTGTGTGTAGTGTTGAAGCTTGATTCTGAGTTCCATTTTGTATTTGGTTAAGCATCTTTGATTTTCAAAGTTGTTTAAAAAGTTTCTGAAAATCTGAGAATCTTTGGTAAGGATTGTTTCAGGTTTTGGTTGTTAAGAAGTTTGATGTTATTGGTTATAAAAACATATTAAGAAGGTTTGAAAAGTTTTTGGAAGGTTTTAAAAAGAAAGAAAAAAAAAATCAGAAAAATATATTATTGCTTGTTTTTGTGTGTTCTTCTTTTGATTTTCTTTGAGCAGGATCAAAGGGTGTTGTTGATTGAGTCTGCATGCACCCGGGTGCATAAGGAAGTGGATTTGCATCCACCAAGGGCTTGGATGTAAGCCCTTGAGGTAAATCTCTTTTACCTTTGAAAAATATCAGAAAAAGTAACTATTCATATGATCTTGTTTGATTGTTTGATTTTGGTTGTTTAAGCTGGTTATTTTGTGTTCTTATATGTTGATTAGCATGTTAGAAGCAATTTAAATCAGTTTGGTAGCTTTTAGAGGGCTTTGATTTGTTTAAAAGTTGGTTAAAAGTTTTTAAAGGGGTGTTTGGATCCTTGGTTTAGCAGGGTAAGGATTTGATTTGAGCCTTTAAAAAGTGTTAAGAGTTACTGGAATTGGTTAAGATAGGTTTTGAATTAGTTGTTGAGTATATTTGAACAAGTTTGAAGCCATTTGGTGTGTTATAAGTTAAAAAGAGTAACTCAAATCTGCATAAGTCATATTCTGCTCATTTTCATGAATTTTGGTGCATGATTTTGTGTAATCTGTTTAGATCCAGGTTGATTTAGGGTTTTAGCTTGATTGTGTGATAGCTTGAGCTGGTGTGTGCATAATTTGTGGCTTTGAAGTTCACTAGTGTGCCTGTATTAGGCTCATAAGTTCTCAGTCCTGCACAATTTGCATCAGCAAATATTGGCTTGGTGTGCATTTGATTTGCTTATTTGTGTGTGCTTAGTGTTTGATCCTTGCTTGTACTGACTCCTTGTGCTTCTATGAGCACAAGGGTGCCCCCTTGTTCCAATATCATTCATCAAACAAGCAACAGTCAAGCCCTCTTGGCTCAAAACTTAACAAGTGAACCAAAGTTCACTTGTTCATCAGAAATTTGGAAGAACTGCACACATTTTTGGTTCTTGTTTTGGCTTAATCAGTGCTAAAAAAGTGTTATTGGATTGGATTGTAAGGATATCAAGGTCATAGATTGGTTTGGAAAAGAAAAAAATAAAAAAAGAAAATAAGTGCAAAAAGTCACCCGTAGCTGGACTCGAACCCCAGACCTCTCGCTGGAGGGTTAGGAGCTCTACCGCTAATCTAGGTGCTTTTTTACGTTAGTGTTTGTTTTCAAGAGTTATTTAATACGTTTTCTTTTGTTAGCTTATAAATAAAAGCCGTAGCTTAATCCCTTATTTTCAGCTTATTTGATAATCGTTTTTGCTTATTTTGATTTTTCCTAGGACCCTATTAGTTATTAAGACTTTTCTAGCCAATTTTTATATTTTTCCTTTTATTTATTTATTTTCTAGGATTTATTTATTAGACGTATTTTAGAAAATCATTAAAAAATAGAAAAAAGATTTTTATTTTCAGGAAAAATAGTTTTTAGCTTTTTAATAAATATTTTGAGGTTTACATTAAGTTTTGGTTTTAAAAACTTTAATTTTTAATTTTATATTATTTTAAGGTTTTTTATAAACTTTAAAGATTTTTATAAAATTATTAAAAAGGGTTTAGGAGCTATAATTTGTGTTTTTCTCTTAGTTAGATTATTTAGGATTTTTAGAAATTTTTTATTTCAAATTTTAGAAACTTTTTATTTTTAGTATTATTTTATTATTATTTTATTATTAAAAAATCAAAATTTTATTTTTATTTCTTTTTCATTTTTCTTAAGTTCTTTATCATTAATTAGGACCTTTTCCATTTTTAGAATAATTTTATAGCTTTTAGATTTATTTTTATAATTATTTTAAGTTTAATTAGGTTTTAATCATTTTTAATCATTTTTAGAGTTTTAAAAATAGTTTTAATAGCTTTTAATTTTTAGAAAATTACTTTTTAGTCTTCTAATAATATAAGTTAAGTATTAGTTCAATAAAATCATATTTTAGACATTTGAATTAGTTATATTTAATTTTAGGGCTTTAATTAGCATTTAAAATTAAATATTTAATTAATAAAAGGTTTTAAAATATCTTTGTTGGATTTTTGTCTTTATTTATATTATTATTGACCTCTTTTTAGTCTTTTTAATTATTGATTTTATTTTTGGTCTTAGTATAAAATTTTTTAATTTGGGTAGTTTTTCACGACTTTACGTCTTTTACGTCGTAGTTTAATTTTAACGTAACCGTCTTTCATCTTCTCATCCCCATTCTTCTCCATATTAATCTCAAATTCATACAAGTTAATTCACAACACATATACCTCCTTGGGAAACGAACTTTTTCTCTCTTTTTAAGTGATTGGGTCATTAGTGTTGATTTTTCCTAAAATCATCACTCGATACTTACCGCTCATATACGTTCTTTTGTTTTCCTAAAAAAGAGTCGTATTTTACCACAATCAATTCACCTCTTTTGAACCACTCTATATGATTGTGATCAGATGTAGTGTGTGTTGGGAATAAAATGTAGCCAGTACACTTGAACGCTGACAAGAAGAAAACAAGCGTTGATAAGAAGAAAACAAGCGTTGACAGATCAAGTGTTGACAGGAAGAAGTCAAGCGTTGATAGGTTGAAGACAAGCACTGATAGAAAGATATGGTCTACGCGTATTATGTTTCTAGTTTGTTTCTAGTAAAGATAGGATCAACAATATATTTTCTATAATTATCTTTACCTAGAATAGCTGATACGTAGACTCTTGTACAAGGCTTCTTATGTCTATAAAAGAAGACCTTTAGGTTTTGTTTCATATAAGTTTTTCATACGTTTAACACTTTCATTGTAAGCAAGTTTGTTATTATCAATCAAGTGAAAGTTTGTTTTACAACTATTTTTGTGTTCTTGTTTAAGTATTAATTCCGCATAATACTTGAATTGTTTTATACACAACAAAGTTTCTTTACGTGTTTAACTTGATCTAATCTCGTTTACACAAGCTAAATCGGTCTAAGTTTGGGATCAACAAGTGGTATCAAAGCTTGTTGAGAAACTTTGATCAAAAGAACACAAGAACCCTAAATCACCAAAAACCCTAATTTTCACAAAACCCTAAAATCATCATGTCTACCCCAGAAGTAACCTCCTCCTCCTCCTCAAACCACAACATCAAGAATCCCATGTTAGACCCAGACAATTTTGAGCTGTGGAAGTTCAACTTTGAGCAATATCTGCAAATCCATGACTACACTCTCTGGGAAATTATTAAATATGGAAACACATTCGATAAAGCTCAAAAGATTGCAGATGCCATTGCTGCAAGAATAGTTGTTCAAGGTTCTACTAAAGAGGATAGAAAAGAAAAACCTGATGATGGTAGAGCTGTCTCAGTTGAGGACATAGTAAAAAGAAGAGTTGATATGAAAACCTTAAGCATTCTGAAGCTCTCTTTGGGACAAGAAAATCAGCACAAATACAGAGGTTATGAGTCTGTAAAAGATCTTTGGGCAGCCCTTGAAGTTGCCTATGGTGGTAATGCTGATACTGTGGAAGAGAAAAAGAAGCAACTCTTGCATGAGTATGCTGTTTTTAAGGCTCAACCTAATGAGAAGCTAAGTAGTGTAGAAGCAGACTTCTTGACATTACAATTAAGCTGTCCTTCACGGGGGACAGTGATTGGTGATGTTTACATTATTGCCACTTTTCTTAAAAGCCTTGGTGATGCATGGAAGATTGAGGCAAGGTCTATAATTGCCAATAACACTCACAAAAGTTCTACTTTTGATGATGCGTACAATAAACTGAGGCTGATAGAGAATGAAACTCTTTTGGATCATGGAAGCAAGTCTACCAATGGAAACATGGCCTTCTTCTCACATAGTGAAGGTCAATTTGATCAGAAGGATTCATACATGCACCCAGTTACTAGATCAACCTGTGTCAACGCTGGATCATATCCTGTCAACGCCTCACATTCAGACGCTGACACATACAAAATTGACTCTCCAAGAGTTAAGCCTGCTGGTATTGATCTGGATACTGTGTGTGCATACATTGCTTCATTGCCCAATGGTTCAGTGATTACTTATGAGGACCTTGAGCAAATAAGTGATGAGCATTTGGAGGAGATGGACATAAAGTGGAATATGGCTCTTGCAAGTATAAGAGCAAACAGATGGAATAGAAGATTCAAGAAGAAGATGACTTTTAATGCCAAGGACACTGCTGGATTTGATAAATCCAAGGTTGAGTGTTATAATTGTCATCGTATGGGTCACTTTATGAGAGAATGTAGATCTCCAAGAAGATCTGACGCTGGAAAACCCTCAAGCCAAATTGTTAAGGCTCAGGATCCCAAGGCCATGGTTGCAATGCAAGAAATTGATGGTGTTGGATGGGATTGGAGCTATTTGGATAATGATGAGGAAGAGAATAAAGCTTTGGTTGCTGAGATGGAAGAAGAAGAGCATGTTCACTATGCTCTCATGGCACACTCCTCATCTTCATCAGACAATGAGGTATATGATGATGCTTTTTGTAGTAAGGGTTGTCGTTTAAATACTGAAAGACTTAACAAAGAAGTTTTAAGATTGTCAACAGATGTGGGTAATGAGAGATGCAAGTTGTCTAATTATCAACTTGCTCTTACTCAAACTGAAAAGACTATAGCTGAGTATAAGAAAATGGAGCTAGATTTAAAAGATAAAATCAATATCTTAAAACATGATTTAAATGCTAGTACTGATATTAGAAACATCATGGAGAGGGTCAATGCTGAATTACAGGCTAAGTTAGATGAGGCTATCAAGAATAAGGATAATGTAGATCTTAAAATTTAGAGATTTGATAAAGCCTCACAAACCCTAGGAGAATGTGTTAGTAAACAAAGGGATTCTAGGGATATGACTGGGATTGGGATGAAAGAGTATGCTGGTGTTCCACCACCAGCTGGGGACTTCTATGGTGTCCAGAATGGACTTATCTTGGACTGGTTTACCAGAACTCCAAGAAGAGGAATTTATTCCTCCACCAAGAGTCCTTACCCCAGTAGAAGAATATAGGCAAAAGTTGACTGATTTGGACCAATAGAAGAAAGTCAACCCTACCTTGTTTGTCAAGGGTGACATGCTTAGTGATAGTCCAAATGAGACTACCCCTATCAAAGTAACAAACCCAATCACTGGCAAGACTGTTAACCTTGGCTCAAACGTTGTTAGAAAACCTAGCATTAAATATGCAGAAATGTATAGGAATACTAGGTCACCAAAAAGCCAAATTAGTGATAATGGAACAGGTTCTTTTCTTCTAGACCTAGAGTCATGTCTAGAAAATCCTGTTATACTTGTGGTAGCTTTTCACATTTAGCCTATAAGTGTGTCAACGCTTCCAAGGTCAACGCTGACAAGAGGTCAAACACTGTCAAACCCAAAACTTTTATGGAGCAAAGTCCACAAGTTGTTAGACCAGCCCCATTCTTTACTAAAGGGTCTAACACTTATGGACAAAGACCTTTTCAGAAGACCAATACATGGTCAAATAGGCAATGGGTTCCTGTAGCAAACCCTAGGTTCAACGCTGATAAGGGTAATTTCTGCGTTGACAAGACAAAATCAAACGCTGATAGAAACGTTGCCAGACCAAATAATGGTAAATATTTGCAACCACAGGGAAAAGGGTCTAAAGCTTCTTCTAGCTTGACATGGAGACCTAAGCAAGATCAAAACCCTAATTCTAATGGGATTTATATGACCTGTAACAGATTTAATTATATTTCAAAGGTCATCACAAAACCAATTGGGGTTAACTCGGTGTTCAATCCAAAAAGGGATGAACAAGGGGTTGTTATGAGGACTAAGTCTGTTCTTGTTGCACAACCAAATGAATCCAAGTCTGCTCAGGCCTGGGTTCCCAAAGAAAACTAATTTGTTTTCTTTATGTGCAGGCCATTCAAAAACAGGTTAATGATTATGGCTATTGGGATAGTGGATGCTCTAGGCACATGACTGGGAAGGAAGATTATCTCGCAAACTTCACTCCCATTAAGGATGGTGATAAAGTTTACTTTGGAGGCGGATATGGAACTATCACAGGCAAAGGAACTCTTCTCACCAATAATTTACGTTTTGAAAACGTGTTTTTGGTAAAAGAACTTGACTATAATCTTTTTAGCGTATCACAATTTTGTGATAACAAAAATAAGGTTCTTTTCACTGATACTGAATGCTTGGTGTTGAGCAAGGATTTTAAAATACCAGATGAGAAAGGATTTAACAAAAATAAGGTTCTTTTCACTGAATGCTTGGTGTTGAGCAAGGATTTAACAAAAATAAGGTTCTTTTCACTGATACCTAGGCATAAGGACATTTATAATGTGAATCTTAATGGAATTAGGATGAATGATAACTTGTCATGTCTTTATGCTAAAGCTTCAGTTGATGAGAGTAATCTATGGCACAGGAGACTAGGGCACATTAACTTTAAAAATATAAACAGACTTGTGAGACATGATTTGGTTGATGGTTTTCCTGAAAAGGCTTTCCACCATGACCACTCTTGTGTTGCATGCCTTAAAGCAAACAACACAAGGTCTCATTTAAGTCTAAACAGGTGCACTCTAGTTCTAAACCACTTCACTTGCTGCATATGGACCTGTTTGGTCCAACTAATATATAAAGCTTGAATGGTAAATCTTACTGTTTTGTCATCACTGATGATTTTTCTAGATTTACTTGGACTTTCTTTTTAGCCTTGAAAAGTGACACTACTGATACTTTAATTAACTTTATTAACCAAATTGAAAAGAAGACTGGTAATGAAGTTAAAATGCTTAGAAGTGATAATGGTGGTGAGTTTAGAAATAAGCTATTGGATGATTTTTGTGCCAAGAAAGGGATTACTAGACAGTTTAGTGTTGCCAGAACCCCACAGCAAAATGGGGTTGCTGAGAGAAAGAATAGAACCCTAATTGAAGCAGCTAAGACTATGTTGGCTGATGCTCACTTTCCCATTGCTTTTTGGGTTGAGGCTGTGAATACAGCTTGTTATGTTCAGAATAGAGCATTAGTCAACAAGATACATAATAAAACACCTTATGAGTTACTTTGGGGAAGGAAACCTAATATTGGTTTTCTTAAACCTTTTGGTTGTCATGTAGTTGTGCTGGACACTAGTGATGCCTTAGGTAAATTTAGTGCTAAAGGTGATGAAGGCTACTTCATGGGTTATTCAGTGCAGAGTAAAGGATATAGGGTTTACATTAAGAAGGAAAAACGTATACTTGAAAAAGTACATGTTAGGTTTTTAGAAAGTAAACCTAGTGATCCTGAAAGTGGTCCAAATTGGTTGTTTGACTTGGAACCTCTATCTAGGACTTTGAATTATATGCCTGTTACTAATCCAAACATTGTGAAGGTAACTTCAAGTGTTGTGGAAGAACCAGTTGTTGATGTTTCAGGTACACAGGTTAATGAAGAGGTTGGATTACAAGCAGACAAGTCATCTCCCATACTTGAGTATGTCACTATTCCCATATGGACATATGCTTTTGCTACTGCTGCTGCTGGAAAGGAAAATGGTGGTCCCCAAGTATCACCAGTTAACAACATGCATGGTATTTCAGGCGATGACAAAGGAAAATCTAGCGCTGACAAGACAAATTCAGGCGTTCATGGCTCAAACGTTGACAACTCCATTTCAGGCGTTGATGGCTCCAACGCTGACAACCTTGGTTCAGGCGTTGACAACTCTCTTGACCATATTTTCTCTTCCAATTTTGAACAAGGTGAACCTTCAAGCAGAAATGGAGAGGTTCATACAGATAATAATGGAAGGGAGTCTGAAGAAGATATTGGTAACATGGATGATGAGATTGAAGACAACAGACTTTTTGAGGGAGGAGTTCTTACTTCTACAATGAAGGATCACCCCTCTTCTCTAATTATTGGAGATGTAATGTCTCCTGTTCAAACTAGAAGATTTCATCAGAATCTTGGAGGATTTATTGCCAATATACACAAGAAGGTTGATACCCCTCTTGTTCAAGCATGTTTGTTTGCCTGTTTTCTGTCACAACAGGAACCCAAGAATATTTTTTATGCTCTCAAAGAACCAAGTTGGGTGGAAGCAATGCAGGATGAGCTTCACCAATTTGCTATTTAGGATGTTTGGGAGCTGGTTGATTGTCCCAGATATGTAAGACCTATTGGGACAAGATGGGTTCTTAGAAACAAGAAAGATGAAAGAGGCATTGTGGTCAGAAACAAGGCACGTTTAGTGGCTCAAGGATATAGACAAGAGGAAGGGATAGACTATGAGGAGGTCTTTACACCAGTTGCAAGGATTGAGGCTATAAGGATATTTCTAGCCTATGCTTCCTGCATGGGTTTTACTATCTATCAAATGGATGTGAAGAGTTCTTTTCTTTATGGCACAATTGTTGAGGAGGTTTATGTAATGCAGGCTCCTGGTTTTGAGGATCCAGAGCATCCAGACAAGGTATATAGAGTCAAGAAAGCTATGTATGGACTTCATCAAGCCCCAAGAGCATGGTATGGCACATTGTCCACCTATCTGGTGGAAAATGGATTCAAAAGGGGCACCATAGACCAGACCTTGTTTACAAAGAAGACTGGTAAGGATGTCTTACTTGTTCAGGTGTATGTGGATGATATCATCTTTGGATCATCCAACCCAAAGATGAGTGAAGACTTTTCCAAGCATATGACAGACAAGTTCAAGATGAGTGCTATGGGGGAGATGAACTTCTTTCTAGGGTTACAAGTTCAGTAGAAAGAAGATGGTATCTTCATCTCTCAAGATAAGTATGTAGCAGAAATCTTGAAGAAGTTTGGCTTTTCTCCACATGAGAAAAGGGCTAGTACTCCTATGGATAGAGAACACCCTTGGGGAAAAGTTGGAGATGGAAAATATGTGGATGTCAGGCACTATAGATCAATTATTGGTTCATTGATGTATCTCACAGCCTCAAGACCTGACATTATGTTTGTTGTGTGTGCATGTGCGCGCCATCAAGTGACTCCCAAAGAGTGTCACCTTCATGCTGTCAAGAGAATCTTTAGGTACCTTAGATGTTATCCAGACTTGGGCTTATGGTATCCAAAAGATTCACCATTGGAGCTTATTGCATATTCATACAGTGATTATGGTGGTGACAATTTGATAGAAAATCCACAACTGGTGGATGTCAGTTTCTTGGGAGTAGATTGATATCTTGGCAATGCAAGAAACAAACAGTGGTGGCCAATTCTACAACTGAAGCAGAGTATGTAGCTGCAGCTGCTTGCTGTGGACAAGTCTTATGGATTCAGAACCAGCTGTTGGATTATGGGTATAATTTCATGCATACCAAGATTTTTGTAGACAATAACAGTACTTTATGCATTATTAAAAATCCTGTACATCATTCTAAAATAAAACACATAGAAATTAGACATCATTTTATAAGAGATTGTTTTGAAAAGGGTTTAATACAACCAGATAAGGTTGACACATAAGAAAATGTGTCTGATTTATTAACTAAACCTTTTGATACTGGAAGGTTTCAATACTTGGTAACAAGTATTAAAATGATCAATCTCACATAATATGTGTTTTGGGGTCTTAGTGTAAAAGTATGTACAGGATATGCATTGTTATTGGTCTTTTTAAGAAGTTAGATCTTCCACTATATTTGTCTAACGCTGACAATGGTTATATTAACGCTGATAAGTGTTATCGTGACGTTGTCAGCAACATGTTATTTTTGTGGTTTTTGATCTAAGTGTGCAGGTAGCATTGTACCATTGGATACAGAGTTGCTTATGGATCCTTGGAGAATCATTGGAGCATGTTTCAATTTATGGATGATGGTTGGAATATTTATATTCCTATCTTGACATAAATTTTTATATTCATGCATATTATTGGGCAACATATGTATCACAGTTTAAGGGGAGGTTTTAGGAACCTTTAGGACTTTTGGGTATTCTTATAATACTCTTATCATAATTCTAGATTGTGTCCACTGGTGAGTATGAGTTAGTTTACTAAATCATGAGGCACTGTAGCATGCAAAGTTGACATACTATGCATGCTGCCAAGACCTTTTTGGCCTAGAATTGGATGTGGTCTGTTGGGAGACTTGGGAATGATTTATAATGGGTTTACCTGGGAGTTACAAGGAATTTTATGAGATAACTTAATTGTTAAGAATTTTGGTTAGCAAGGGACACTAGAGGACTGTTATGTCTATCTTGCATAAGCAAGTGTGCATAAATGGACAGTGCTTGCCGCCCTATAATAATTTTCAATTTATAGGTTATCTTCACTAGGATAAATTACTTTGTTAAGGTCCTTTTTCATTTTTATTACTTTTATTTTTGGACGATGACAAATATTTTTCCAAGCGTTGTTGTGACCAATTTAGACGCTGACATGGCTTTGGCAAACGTTGACAAGAATATATCCGTTGGGCGTTGATGGGTTATTTTTTACCGTCGACACTCATTGGGACCTACCCAGTTGTTATTTTTGACGAACTTTGGGGCCGTAATTTTAGGAGTAGATAACTTTTAATTAATGCACAAGATAACTTATTTTCTTTTCAATATTTTCATCATTGTATTTTAAAAATACTTGCCTTATTTTTGACCAATCACATGTGCATATCTCTCCTATATATTTGACTCCTATTTTTAAACAGGGTACTTCATATTCTTGTCTAACATTTTTTCTCCTATAATTCATCTTTCATCAACCTTTCACAAACAGCTTTCTTCAACAATGGCACTAAAGTTTAAACCAAGTGACTTGGTATTGGGATTCAGAAGTCAACACAACATGATTGCTTATTTGGAGGCTGATGATACTTGGTTTCCACAATACACTCAGATGGTGGCGTATTTGAATGCATCTCCATTACGGTATGCTCTTTCTCATGATCCTCTCATCCCCGTCACTCATATTAAACAGTTTTGGAACACTGTTAGTTCCTCAACGCTTAATAATGTGACTACATTATCAGCTATTGTTCATGGGCGTACTTGGGTGGTTACTGAAGCCTTGGTTCGCCAGGCTTTGCATCTTAATGATGCAGATGGTATAACCACCCTCCCCATCAATGAAATAGAACAAGGACTTCAGGCTTTGGGGTATTCTTTCCCTGATGAGGGTACTTTAAATAAATATCATAAACAAGAGTTTCCCCCAGCCTAGGAGTACCTCATACATGTCATCCTTCAATGTTTGAGTCCCAAATGTACTGCACATAATGAAATTAACAGGTCAATTGCTAGTGCAATTGTGTACATTACAAATGGGCAAAAGTATAATTTTTCAAAATTAATTTTTGATGGCATGTGTAAAAACAAAGGGAGTAAGATGACCTTGGCTTATCCCAGATTTTTGCAAATGGTTTTTGATGTGCAAAGTTACTGCACAAGGGATCATGATGATTTTTATGAGATCCCTGTGCAAAAGAAAGCTATTTTTAGTAAGATGAACTCACCCCTCACCCAAGCTATGCTTGCCGTTATTGCAGCAGCACAACCCCAACCAGACCCACAACCACAACTTGACCCAATACCAGAACCTTTGCCTTCACCTCAACACATGGAAATTGACCAAGAATCCTTCAACGCTAACATATTAAATGTTGGCGCTGACACAAGTAATCCAAACGTTGACACCTTTCCTTCACAGACCCAAACACCCCTTAACCTTCAAACTACCACCCAATCCACATCATCTTCTACACCCACTGAATATAGGTTGATTAAACGCCCAAGGACTACTGGAGTGTTCTCCTCTAGTGGTCCTAGCCATGTTGCAGAGAGAACCACCACCACAAGTGTGGTTGGTGCTATGGATGAGGCTGGGACTATTGGTACTAGCTTAGATGCAGGCCAAGCCAGTCCTATCATCTTTAAGACCTCATCCATGCCCCATGATTCTACTTTGGGAGGTCAAATACCCATTCTAGAGGAGGGCAGATTGGAACCATACACATTGATGGAATTGACGGCTGTCTGCATTCGCTTGCAAAAGCAAAATGCAGACCTGGTACAAACAGTCAGTACACAAGGCCTTGAAGTCAAGCAATTGAGGGAGAGGATTGTTATTTTGGAGGATGCTAACACTAGGCGTGGGATGGAGGAATCTTCCAAAGGGGAGGATGAGCAGATCCATGTGAGTGACAAAGGCTCACATGATGGAGAATCTTTGGGTGTTGCTGAAGCCCTTACCGAATTAAAGAAGCAACCAGGTTTTGATACATCTTTGGTTACTCCTACAAACTTGAACTTGTCTTTTACAGCTATGATGGAGCAGTTCACAAGAGACACTAAGACAAGTAAGTTGGGCGTTGACAAGCAAAATTTGAACGCTGACACATCAAGCGCTGACAAGAGTAAATTGGGTGCTGACACTCAGAATTTGAGCGTTGACAGACCTGCAGATATGGTTGATGTATTTCAGTCATCAGCTATCATCAAATAAGTGTCTTCACAGGTACCATCATCATCTTTACCCATCATTGATCCATTAGATAAGGGTAAAGGAATCATGGTAGAAGTAGCAGTTCCGAGGGATGCAGCACAAGTAGAGTTTGATTCAAGGTTGGCTGCACAATTTGTGGAACAAGAAATAAAGAAGGTTGGTAAATCACCATTTGTTGTCACTTCTGAGGAACAAGAAGGAAGTGATGAAGGAAGTTCAGATTCAAGAGTGATGACAATTGAACACCAAAAAGACTTGAATATGGTGATGACTTGGCAAGAGAGAAGCTTAGAGAGTTAAAATTGCAAGTAGACTTTGATATGCCAGAAGTAGTTCAGATGTACCATGCTTGGGAGAATAGGATTATGGAGAATCCAGATTTGACAATTTCAGACCAAATTTAGGGATTGGAGATTCTTCTAAGAGTTCAAAGAGACTCCAAGGTAATTCTGAAGCATAAGGCTAGCGATGTTTTCTCACTGTTGAAGATGGATAGAAGGGAGCTTTATTACATGTTACTCAGATGTCATGGAACTGGATGGACCTTCAAGAAATTGCAGGGATTATCCTTTGAAGAATTAGAGTACAAGGCTTATCCCATTTGGGCAAGAGTGCAGGAAATGAATACTCTTAGACTTCTTTCAGATGAGAGGAAAGAAGAACTTGCAGAAGAGATGGAGATTCAGAAGGCAATGATTGTTCCAAGGCCTTTGAAGAAGGGATTTCCACTTGAGTTCCCTAAAGGTTTAAATAAAGTGAATCCCAGTGAAGCTGTTCTTAGAAGAAGCATTAATCTCTCACCCATGGAAGCTTCAGATATGGTACAAGTGTTACCTCTTGATGCCAGAAATCCTATCATTAGCTATGAGGAAGATTTAAGTGGGTTTTGGAAGATTGGCAGATATGGGAAAGAGGTACACACATTTACTACTCTTATGTCTCTCTTTGCAAGTATGGATAGGGAAGACTTGGCAGACCTTTGGAGGTTGTTGCTGGCTAAGTATGAGACTGAAGCTCCTACTTCAGTCAATGGAATAAAGCTTTGGTCAACATTCAAGAGAATGTGTGCACCAGAAGAAGAAGATCATGTTTGGAAGGATCTTGAGGATGATATTAGTGGTCTTCAATGGCGTTTGTATTCATCTGCTGGTGTGTATTATTTGAGCTCTACAAAGTTTGCTGAGTATCTTCTTGTAGATGCTGAGTATCCCATGTCCAAAGAAGTTTTGGACAAGATGAAGACAACACAACTGGAGATTGACTCTTCAAGTGACGTGGCCAAAGATTTGATTAGTCATGTTTATTACCAATATGATAAGGTTTGTAAGATTCCTCCTAGTTCTTAATTTTTATTCTGAAACTTGATTACTAGAGTAGATATCAAGTTTAGGGGAGGATTGTTGGGAATAAAATGTAGCCAGTACACTTGAACGGTGACAAGAAGAAAACAAGTGTTGATAAGAAGAAAACAAGCGTTGACAGATCAAGCGTTGACAGGAAGAAGTCAAGCGTTGATAGGTTGAAGACAAGCACTGATAGAAAGATATGGTCTACGCGTATTATGTTTCTAGTTTGTTTCTAGTAAAGATAGGATCAACAATGTATTTTCTATAATTATCTTTACCTAGAATAGCTGATACGTAGACTCTTGTACAAGGCTTCTTATGTCTATAAAATAAGACCTTTAGGTTTTGTTTCATATAAGTTTTTCATATGTTTAACACTTTCATTGTAAGCAAGTTTGTTATTATCAATCAAGTGAAAGTTTGTTTTACAACTGTTTGTGTGTTCTTGTTTATGTATTAATTCCGCATAATACTTGAATTGTTTTATACACAACAAAGTTTCTCTACGTGTTTAACTTGATCTAATATCGTTTACACAAGCTAAATCGATCTAAGTTTGGGATCAACAGTGTGGACATTGCTTCCACAAGTTTCACAACATTTGGTAATAGAGTTTTGGTTTCTTGGTTTAATACCTTTTCTGAGTGAGATAATTCGATTATTCCCATGAGTGTCATGCTCATAGCTTCCACAAATATTACAAACAGGGTAATAGTGGCAGTCATCTGAGTGATGATTGCCCATAACACAATGAATGCATGGTGGGAAAGGCATATTGCGCCTGGAATGAGATGCTTCAGTATTGTGAGCATCTGCACTAGTTTTAGAAAGCATATACTGAGTATGTTCACAAGTGCGATGGTCAGTCCTCTCACATTTAGTACAATAAATCACTTTTAGGCAAGTTTCAGTGAGATGGTTGTTTAAACAACATAGATCACAAGCCCTTTTAAATTGTGTCTTGTACTTGTAATGGGGAGAGTCTGAAGGTTCATCTCTGAATCGATTTGGTGTTTGCTGCTGCCTGAGTTGCAATTTGAGATCATTGATCTCTTGCATGACAAGAGACATTCTCTCATCTTCCTTAGATCTAGCGTTCTTCAGTTTATTTTTTGAAACTAAAGAGGTAGTTCCCATATGTGAACATTCAACAGGAGCTGAAGAGTTCTTTGAAGTGTCAATTTTGACATGTTTGGGGGACCTACCCTTGTGTGTTGTGTGAGACTTGATGATTGACTGGATTGATTTTGGTCCAGTAGAGGGTTCAGCTCCAGCCAGCTTCTCCAAGGGAGAAAGTGGGGTACTTACTCCATTCTCTAAATCATCATCTGAGTCATCCTCAGTGACTGAGGACTCAACAGGTGCTGAAGAGTCAGCATTTGCTTGAAACTCAGGGAGAAGGATACGTCCAATGTCATGATTGGGTAAATTCTCTTCACCTGACCTTATAACGTCAGGGATCGAGCTACCATCCTCATTTGAGGCTTTGACAAGGAAATATCATGAGAGTTGGTGCTGGAGGATCCTTCAACACCAAGCATTTTCCTTTTTTGAGCAAGAATTTGTTTATTGATGCATTGATTTACCCTATCAGAGTTTCTAAGCCAAGATTTAACATATCTTTTGCTTCTTTTAGTTCAACTCTTAGGGAGTTATTTTCATCAAGAATCTCTTTGTTCAATTGTTGAAAAGTAATAACATCAAGTTTAGCTTCTTTTAGCTCTATTAGCTTGCTTTCAAAATCATCAAATTTTAGAACAAGTTTAAGATATTTTGCAAGCAAATTGTTTATTTGTTCTTCAAAAAATTTTAGATCAATACACAGGTAATCAAAGACAAATTTAATGTCATCCTTTTCTTTTAATTCAAGAAGAGTTTGTACCTTTTTGATTGTGATATTGACCCATTAACCATTTCTAGCACTTTTTCTGGCCACAACATTAGGGTTAGACCTTTCATCATCAGCAAGAGCCATCAGCACTTTCACATAAACCAATTCATCATCATCTGAAGAAACATCTTCTTCATCTCATTCATAAGCTTGAGTAACAAGCCCTTTGTTCTTATCTTGCTTGGGAGCCTTGGAGGAAGAACTTTCAGTGCTCATGAGGGCCATTCTAGCTTTAATTTCTTTGTATTTGGCCTCAAAGTCTTTTGTTGGTCGAAGTTCAACTCTGTTTTGCTGAAATGAAGTAGAAGCAATTTGTTTTGGTTGAAATAATGATCGACCAGATGGTCTTGATTGAGTTGGTGAGGAATAGGAAAGGATTGATGTTTTGGAGTAACAATCCCTAGCATAGTGACTAGTCTTCCCACATTTGTAGCATTCAGTGTCAACTGAAGCTTTTGTGGTGCTGGAGAACTTGCCTCCTTTCTTAAAGAACCTTCTAGACTTGGCCAGAAGTGCTCTTTCATTAAATTCCTCTTTAAGGTCATTCATATATTCCTCACTAGTTCTTGTGTCTTCTTCATCATCAGGACTATCTTGGTAGTCTTGGATGACAACCTCACTGAAGAAGGCTGTAGACAAGGGTGTAGCAATGGTTAATGCTTTACTCTTGCTTGCGCCTTCGTAAATCCTATCAACTAGGTTTTCTTCATATTTGAGTTCCCCAAAAAGAGAGGCCAAATCACAATCTTTAATGTGATTAGCATTTCTCAAGCTTTGGTAGAAAATGAGCCACTTTTTTTTGCAATGCATTAACAAAAACTGTGTTGATTTCAAGTTTTGAAAGCTCAACACCATCATTCACTAGTTCATTCATCAGTGCTTTGTATCTGGTGAATGTCTATGTGAGGGTTTCCCCTTCTTTGTGCTTGAAGGTGTTGTACTAAAGCTTTAAATCCATGATTCTAGTTTCTTTTACATCAGAGGGTCCCTCATGATAGAGAATAAGGTCCTCCCATGTAGATTTTGCTGTTTTGTAATTTACAACAGAATTCATTTGGTCATCTGGAAGCACAGACATGATGAGACTTTTGAGACGCTGGTCTAGGTTAGAAGCTTTTCTCTCATCAGCAGTTCATTGTACTTTAGGTTTTCTATTGTCCCCAACCATGGGAAAAAAGGAACATTTTCAATGATTCCAAGAAATTGAGGTTCAATCCCAACTATGTGGACAAGAAACCTCTTTTTCTAATTTGTGAAATTAGCTACCTCTAGTAAAGGAGCAGCATTGAGTTGGCCACCCCTATATTCTAGGGGTTGTGGTATAACTTAGGCCATTTTTAGATCTTGATTTGAAAACTTTTAAATGAGCAGTTTAATAAAATAAGAGTTTAGCTAATCAAACTGCTCTAATACCACTTGTTGGTCCCTTGTAAATCGTTATTACTTATCAACCTTAAGTAATAACTCTTTACCAAGACTCAAGTGTGTTTTTTAACAATAGATAAGAACTATGAACAATTAAAACAACAATACCAATAACTTTTCAACGTATAGACTTTTATTCGAATCAAATAAAGAATATATAACCCACTTTGTTTGCGGAATAACAAGGTGGTTGAATGACAATGGTTTGTGATCTCCTCTACTTAAACGTATAACCAAAGTTAAAGTCTAAGCTCCAATCTAAACGTTCATAAGTTTTTTGGCTATATGGTTTAGTTGGTATCGAGAGAGAAAGGTTTTCCAGAGTTTCTACTCTTGTATTTGTTAACCCTTTCTCTCTCAATGTACACTCCTTTTATAGGCAGTATAAACTAGGGTTTGCATTTGCATGTTTTAATGCATGGGTTTATCCAGTGGGTGGTTGATGCCCATGCTGGATAAACAGTACAAAGTACATAATAAACTAATCTAGAAAAGACAAAAGTTCTACTTATATCTAAGTATACAAGCAACCTACTTTGACTTAAAGTTATATTTTCCTGCCTAATGCAAACCATCAGAATACTGAAGAGTCTTTAGTATCCTAGAGGAGATCGACATCATTCAGTTTGGTATTGTCAAACCAAACTGAACTGAAAGTTCTTCTTCAGTTCTTGTTCTTCAGCAACTAGCCTGCCTAGTATTTGAAGTGAAGACTCCTTTGTCTTCTAAGTTAACTGGAAGAGGAATGCTGAACTTTCTTCAGCTACAAAGTCTTTAGTAGGAACTTTGTTCCTCTGGTCATCCTTTAGCAGACTGGCCTTACTGCTGAACATGAAACACTTGGGGGGATTTTATATTCAAATCCTAGAGTTGCTTCAGGGTGAGTAAATACTGACCCAACACTATGTTTTCTCTATAAATATTACTTACACTTGCTATAATTTTCTCACACAAATCCTTACTCTCAAACATGTCTCAAGAAAACACTTCTGCAAACAAGAAATAAAACAAACGAAAAGCAACTCGAAGCAACCCACCGACACCGAAAAAAGTACCAATCTCAATCCCCCCACAACCTTACCCAAACACGATGGTTGGATCATCAATTCCTAATATTGATGAACAATAGAGCCCTGTTAAAAAGTACGAGGTACCTGTTGAGTTTCGTCTTACTAAAGAATAAGAACGTCAACTGCTTCTTGATGAAGAAGCATTACGAGAAACATTAGCAGAAGAAGCAAGGGACAAAAAAGAGTTGGAGAAACTGATCAAGAACGAAAAGGCTGTCAAATTCCTCGAGAGGCATTTGGGTATTCCATCAAACTCATCCGATTAAACAACATGGAACTAGTATCGTATCGTATTTTTATAATTTATCGTATTTTTAATTCCGTATTTGTAATTTTTATTTTCGTATTTGTAGTTTTTTTTAATGAAATGAATTTAAATTTGTGTAAAAATGAAAAAATAAAAAATAAAAGATAATGATGAGGCCAAAGTGAAGAGGGGTTGATGTGTTATAAGTGGGAGGTATTTTTGGTTAGTTGTTTGTGCTAATGTGATGCTGATTTGTCATGAGGACAAAATGTAAGTTTGGTGTGTTATGACACCATTCTCTCTAAGTTCCGGTAAAATTATAAAATGACAGCCCTAACTACAACATATTTCGAAAATAAACCCTAAAGTGATGTTTGATTGAGTTTATATACGAGCTTATAGATTTATTTGATTACAACTTGTATAATCACTGAAGGTTTATGAAGTTCATAACAATTATTAAAAACCCTAATATGGATCAAAGCACACATAGCGGAAGCAATTTAACATGATCATAATAATAACATAATTATAATTAATCGAATTAGGGTTACATACCTTTATCCTAGCGAAGATCCACAAGATCACCAACGAATCACCAATTAGGGTTTATGACGAACAATACCAAGATGTAGTCTAAAGTAAGACTACATTACGTTCTTGTACACACGTAATACAACGAGCTAACCGTGATTCTAGCACGTGTAAACCGAGCTTCTACGCTTGTGGAATATCTACCCAACAACTCTAGAGAGGGGCTAGGACTAGATTATTGTTGAACCGAAACCAAAGGATAAAAGGAACCCTAAAAAAGGTGTTTTTCCTTTGGAGTTGATCAAACAAAGAAACCAAAACCAAAGGTTAAAAGGAACCCTAAAGAGGGTGTTTGCCTTTAGTTTTAGTCACAGGAAGAGAGAAAGAAAAGAGAGTGGGATAGATAATAATGAAAGCAATAGGGTGTTTATATAGGCTTGGGAAATCTTATTCTACAAGTAATAAGCCAATTAGGAAACAAAATCCCCCCTTGGGTCTTGTATAACCGGCGGTGGAAGCCCACCCATGGGGTCTTCCGGAACTTTTCCGTTTCCTTCTTTTCTCTTCTATTTAATTCCATAACGGTCGTTTATACTTAACTTTTAATTATTAACGATCGTTAGTTAAGCTTCGGTTTAATTTAATAAATATATAAAATATATTTATTAAATAAATTAACCCTTTACGTAATGTGTGCAATCCCGTTATCCCGAGTTCGATCCTATCACACGACTATTTAATTTTATGTCCATAAACTTTCAGCTCCCACTTGGACAAAATTCGAATATCGTGATCACATTGATTAGCGTCTAGTTACACTAACAATGTCACTAGTACAACTCGAGTAAGGTCGCCTGGACAAAACCTTTTAATGATATATACATCATTATTATTATCCTTTCATTTCAAATACAACGTTAATAGGATATGGATCTCAGTCATTCCTTACATTAACCATTATGTTTCTCGTTTTCGGATATAGCAAGATCACCAAAACAAATTTGGGTGCGGCCGCACAAATATTTTACTACTTCCCCGAGGGGCCCAGCTGTATTATACTTCAAAATAAATTTTGAAGGAAACGAATCCCATTTTGACTACAAGCAAAACTTATGAACTTTGCAACACTTCCGGAAATAATCCTTATAGCTACCAGTTACGTTTAGCGTTAGTTTATTCCACAGAAATGTGCTAGATCCACGACAGTTTCCTGGTATCTCAGGTCTAAGGATAACTATTTATGATTTACTTGATGACAAAGATCCATAAAGTAAAATCATATAGTTGGGATAAGTCCAATATTTTATTCATCAAATATCATCCAAAATTGACCAATATACTTTCAAGTATACTTTGTCACTATTTTGAATTGTCTTAGTTTAATAATATTCCCATATTATTAATCAACAACGGACATTTAGAAATATCATAATATTCATGGATTAAAACATTTAAAATAGGATACAAAATTAGATAACAAGAATAAACGAAACCCAATCTTTATTTTTGTTAAATAATAATGTCTTAACATCCTTTATCTAAATACTAAATAGATCAATGCATGAAAAAATAGTCGATGCATTATGCCTCTAACAATGACACTCGCACTTTTTTGAAAAAGCATAAAATAACCAATCTTGACCTATTGAAATTTTGAGAACACTTTCTTCAAGAATTCAATTCATTGAAACTCTTGTACATGTGTATTCAAATAGTTTGATATTGCCACATAGTATCAAAATTGTGATACATCCTTGATCACCAATTTCCTAAACTTCCAAAACACATTTGAAGTTCAAAGTATTCTAATTCTTTAATGTATAATGCAACTTTAATCAACATGTCATCTCCAAAGATCCCATGACTAATATTGAGTGTTACCTCAATTATATCTTTTCAAGTTTTACAACTTGTCATAAAAGATATGAATACGTTACCTTTAATATCTATTATGTAATGTTTGATTCTAACCAAACCTCCAAATTTGTTGGCTATGATAATTTGCACAACGATTGACAAATTATTCATCTATAGAATATGGAAGCCGATCCAAGATTTAGGATGTTATTCTATTTCCAAACATATTCCTTCAGAATATTCATTACACAAGTTATTTAATAACTTTTAAATAGATCAATATATTCAAATCATCATGCATTTTAAGCATGATATAAATACAACACGACACACATAAGAATTTCTCAAACCAGATTTAGATTTCTTCATGTTCTAAATATCCATATAAATTTACTGCATGGCATATTATGTTGTATTTCCACCGCATAATCAAATAAATATTATTTATTCAAAGGTTATGTATATCTTATTTTCTAAATCTCCAAAGCAAAGTTTCATCTCAAATGTAAACCAAATCATCATATAATTTGAATGAAAACTTACTTTCTTACATGTCTATTTGACACATATAATTTAAGAAAATAACCATAATACTCCCACTAGCTTTTAGGAATACTCAGAAACCATCTTATTTCAAATTTAAATCCAATCTCCGATTTCAAATTAAACATAAGAATAATCTCCTATATGCATACTTTTATCCATTCATGGATAATTGCATTTTGTACTTTTCCGAAGATTTATTTTGAAGTAATAAACTCATTTCGATTACTTAAGTCTTTGCTTAAGTAGTCATTCAAGAAATAGTTCATACATATCCAAATTTTTCAATTTAAAATATGACCATCAAAATCAATGTGTTTAGGAAATAATACTCAATCACAATTAATTACTTAAATGTGATTAATAATCTATTCATAATACATACATTAAATATGTGTACAATTTTGTCCATATAATTTCAACACAAATATTAAACCACCACAATTGGCGTTTTTCTTCCTTTGACGAAACTCATCTCCAATTTTTAGTCAAACTATTTAAGATAAACCAAATCTAAAATTGGTTATCTTATTTGGACAACATCTATAACATTCATAGTATGAGTAATTTATCCAAAACAATATTTGGTAACAAATCACAACAATTATTTGTAACTCATAATTCTCAGCATATAAATCGCATATCCGAGATATCCTTACGGACCTATGACGTAAATTCCTTTATCTTGAGAGTTAGCATTTACAAGCCTACCTCATTATAATTACTAGTGTATTTCAGAAGATTATGTATCTTGTAATTTTATCTTTCAAGATCAAAACTCCCACTTGCTTTTAATAACTTAAATTTACTCTTTAAATACATTGCAAATAGATCAACACTCCAACGTTATCTATATGGGACATTACAAAACACAATGACAGTTCCATACTCTTTATTTTCTAAACAATCCACTTCATAAGTAGTTTAGCAAAATCCGAACTTCATTTAAGATATAACGTGATTCATCACATTCCATATATAATGGTATCTTATTAATCTTCTTAGCTCAAGTCATACTCAACTTTCTAACCTTGATATCTTTTGGAATAAAGGAAGATATAGTTATCTTGAATCAAACATCACCATCATATTGAGAGTTTTGATTCTCCTAATGAACATACCATAACAATGATGTATTTCATTTAGGGAAATATTATAAGTTAATCTTAACAATATTTTAAGATAAATATATATCTTTAGGCTTACCTATATACCAACTAAATCATCTTAATGGTATAATAGATTTCCTAACCATTTTGCATGCTTTATAACTCAAGTACTTCTAATACAAAGTCACTTCATTTCCATGTCTTTAAAACATAAACGTCTTACTTTATATTATACGTCTTTCAAGACTTTATGTTTGTGACTTTATTCAAATAAATCATAAACACGTATAACTAAAGTAATCATGAACACCACTAGGTTTCAATAATCTTTTCAAGTTAATTCACTACTATGTCTATTTATGTAATTTCAAGAATACACAAATATTTAAATTTAGTAGAATAAGATTACTCTATGTATTTATGTCATTCAAAGAATTGTCCATTTTAAGAAACCGCAAAATAATCCACGCCCGATCTTACGACATGTGGATATTTTACCCTCGTGTTTACAATTTAGTCCAAGCTTTCACATGACTAAATAAAAATAACAAGTGTCTCTTAACGTGAATGATATATATACTTTTAAGTAGTTTTTTAATCATATTGACACATGATCTAACTTTCATCTAATTATTAATCAAATTGTTAGTCTCTTATCTTGAATCATAGCTTTATGAGTTGTTTCTTGCACACAATGTTCAATTCTCCCACTTGTGCATGGAACAACCTCATATATTAGATAAACATCACGTCTAACGCTCGTCTACAAAAATATGATTGTGTCACATATATTAGCTTTTACAAGTAGATGTAGAAACACTTAATCAACAAGAATCAATACATGAATATCCTTTGAAGATAATAGTGTCAACAATTCAAAAGTAATTATCTTAGGACATACTATAGATAACATGGGTTATTACCAAGACAACAAGGCTTGTAACTCCCACTAAATTAGAGAATGTTTTAATAGACTCAAAATCAGTAATACAACATAATTCTCCCACTGAACTTGACAACATTGAAAATGTTTCATAATCGGTGAAAATAATTAGTGTTGTGTTTACTTTCTTACACTTTTGAAAAACACATTCGTAACAATTACTTGTAGTGTTAAAGAGTGTACTCTACTTCGTAAATGACAACTTATCCATCAATTTCTTTTAACTTGAAAGATTTGGCATGCAATTTCTTCCTTAATAGGTCTACCAACCCCACAATGGTATATAGTGCCTATAAATGGTCAAAGCACAACTACTAGACAAATATGCTAGTTTGCCTTATAACCAATTAGCGGTAACTTTTAATAACTCAAAATACACTTTTCTTAACTATTAAAGTTTGCTATGAGTTATGAATTTGACATTTCTAAAATCCTTATTACTCCTTCTTCACTCATGGAAAAGAGTTTAGGTTTATCTTTTAAATTGACTCTATCCTCAACCATACGGTTTTAGATCAATAAATGAATAAACCACGTTTACGGTGTAACGTTGCATTAATACATTTGTAAAAGAATTTACAAAATTCAATTTTAGTATTTTTGATGGTACCATTCAAGAAAATAAAATTACCCCGGTAATAATAACCATAGTATTTTCCTTGAAAACTAGAATCCAAAATGACATAATTTCATCACATCAGTTGATCTGTTAGCAATGAAAGTATTCAAGATGGTAACTTGTCGAACAATGATTGACAAACAAAATTTCAATTTCTAGATATTTAAGGGATTTACATTGCCAAAAGTCATTTTGCATTGTAAACATGTTTCATCCCTTCTTTATGCCTTAAGTTTCCAGATCTCACTGAGTAACTCAATTAAGTCGACTAATCTAAAGAACATAAAACCTTCATGTGCAATCTTATTCAGTCATGAAGTTTTCTCTCCATTACAACATCGTCCAGAATCTTATATGACGACAATTGTAACTTCAAGTGTTCGTCAATTAGATGACATATGACTTTAAATTTAGGGTATAAATTTCGATGTCAAAATCATGCATGGAGAAGCATAAATACATCTCCATAGCATTAGTTTAATAAAAACTTTAGTAAACCTTTTGGTGAGACTAAATTTTTCGCCATATATATTGCAAGTTGAGGTATTGGTTAAACCAATTAAAGATTTTACCCACAACTATTCACAACGTACGTCTCCTAGAACTCGGCTAGAGCACAAAGCAATAACCTTATTCATTGTGTTTCGGATGTGAATTTGCGGTTAAATCAACCTTAAGGAATTATGTAAATAATAACCATAGGTAATCCCAACTTTGACGCAAAGGCAAGCCGAGAATTCGATCAGCGACTAATGGCATAACACCTCCTTCCTTAACCGGGTTCATGACCAGCGGTGCGTTTTATACCCACTTTATAGTTTGTCAAAGTTGAGTAGGCCGTTAAGTTATTATTGCAATTCCAATCAACGCAAATCATATGTCAGTTAGATCTAAAAAATAATTCATTAATTTTTATATGATTTAGTCCATATTGATTTTTCTTGAAAAAATTACTCTTGTTTACAACATACAAATAAAACGCGTGAAAACAATAAGGTAAGACAAAACTAAATCATAAACACATAATAACAATTTATATGTGCAATAAATAAATCAAATAGCCACATGCATACGGTTTATTCAATAAACATCAAATCTAGGTTTTTATATTCTTGTAAAAGTCTTCCCTATTTTAGATTTATTGAATCAAACAAAGTATGTAGCAAAACACGTAACAATTACCACATAAAACATATGATCCATGAAAAACATGCATGTTGATCACGGATCTCCCACATAACTTAATAATTAAATCCCTACGGATCGAAACATGAATTCACATGACATAACAATTAATCATGCAATTCATCAAAGTTCCACCAAAATCACTTAACAAATTAATTAAATCACTACGGATCGTAACCTTAAATACATGACATAACAATTAATCATGTAATTATCTAAAGATCAAAACATGCAATTTTAGGGTTTCACAAAAAAACACTATCTTTTTTTAAAATTTATAATCGGCTAAAAAAACAAACAAACCGACCTTTTTTTTTAAATCGATTTTTTAAAAAAAAAAAACAACACCAAAACCCTTTTTTTTAAACATGTAGTTTTAACTCAAAACAATTATTAGTTAAAAACAATCTTTAGATCTCGATAATTATAACATGTTAAAACGGATCTGATACCACTGAAGGTTTATGAAGTTCATAACAATTATTAAAAACCCTAATGTGGATCAAAGCACACGTAGCGGAAGCGATTTAACAAGATCATAATAATAACACAATTATAATTAATCGAATTAGGGTTACATACCTTTATCCTAGCGAAGATCCACAAGATCACCAACGAATCACCAATTAGGGTTTATGACGAACAATACCAAGATGTAGTCTAAAGTAAGACTACATTACGTTCTTGTACACACGTAATACAACGAGCTAACCGTGATTCTAGCACGTGTAAACCGAGCTTCTACGCTTGTGGAATATCTACCCAACAACCCTAGAGACGGGCTAGGACTAGATTATTGTTGAACCAAAACCAAAGGATAAAAGGAACCCAAAAAAGGTGTTTTTCCTTTGGAGTTGATCAAACAAAGAAACCAAAACCAAAGGTTAAAAGGAACCCTAAAGAGGGTGTTTGCCTTTGGTTTTAGTCGCAGGAAGAGAGAAAAAAAGAGAGTGGGATAGATAATAATGAAAGTCATGGGGTGTTTATATAGGCTTGGCAAATCTTATTCTACAAGTAATAAACCAATTAGGAAACAAAATCTCCCCTTGGGCCTTGTATAACCGGCGGTGGAAGCCCACCCATGGGGTCTTCTGGAACTTTCACGTTTCCTTCTTTTCTCTTCTATTTAATTCCATAACGGTCGTTTATACTTAACTTTTAATTATTAACGATCGTTAGTTAAGTTTCGGTTTAATTTAATAAATATATAAAATATATTTATTAAATAAATTAACCCTTTACGTAATATGTGCAATCCCGTAATCCCGAGTTCGATCCTATCACATGACTATCTAATTTTATGTCCATAAAATTTCAATTACAACTTATTATGTTATTACAAGCTTAAATAAGCTCGTCTGTTCTATAATAAAAGAATTTCTAAACCGAAGAAATAGATTTTACAATTCACTAATAAGAAATTTTTTTGATGGGCTAATTGAAAGTCAATTTTGCTCTCAATTTAAACAAATATTTTCTAATTTTATCAAGTAAAATAAAAAATATTTTATCTCTGTCTTAAAACAAATGTTTATATTTGATTTTTAAATTTTTTTTTGTGTAATTTTAACTTTAATTATCTTTAGGTGTGTTATATATAATACTCGATGCAAAATATATGAATGAATAGAGTTTTAAATGTATTTTCATTGATATAATTTTTATCAAATATTATATAACACAAATAAACATATTTACGATCAAAGTTTTAAGAAGAATATTTAAAAGGTCAAACGTCGAGACGGAGAGAATATAAAAAAGACATATAAAAGTTGAACAATTAATTAATAAAATTTTAACTTGAGGGTGGAATGAGAACTTTTTGTTCATCCTCTGAAGGTCTTTTTTTAGTTTTTTATTAGTGTTGTATGCAAAATGATATGGTCGTTAGTTACTATACATCTCTTTTGATGTCACGAGCACAGTGAGTAGGGGGACTAGTAGGTGCTAAATCTCTCTTAATCAATTTATTTCACTTATTATTTATGTGTATTATAAGTCATTTTTAACTATTTTCTAGATTAAACTTTCTCTATTACTATAATTTTTACTTTAAGTATAATTAGTCTTTCTTAACTAAAAATCCTGACTTCGCCCCTGCCATGTTCTTTTCATAAGGTTTCTTTCTAGTTTATGACCTTTATTTTTCTGAACTAGTTGGTTTTTCTTGACGGGGTCTTTCACTGAAACTATCTAAAATTGTCATTGGTTATTTTCAAAATTTTAGGGGTGTTTCAAAAGTTATTTTTGTTAGAGAAACTTGATAAAAAATAAAAATATCAAGTTGTACGGGTTTAGAAAAATGAAAATAGGCTTAAAAGTTTTTGATTATTTTATGTTATGTTTTTAAAGATGACGTTATGTTTATGTATAGTATGTAAACGTGTTTAGAGAAGGATTTGAAATGGTTGGGTTGTTTGGTGTCTTATGTTGAATGGTAAAGATCTTTTTTTACGATTCAGATCTTGTAGCTCACGTAACACTTAAACAAATTATCTTTGTTGTGTGTAGGAGTTACTATATGCAATGGTTATGTTTAAGTGTATGAACTTAGCTGATGAAGTTTCGAATGTCTTCTATTTATAATGAGTCATTAAGGACGTACTATAGATAAATCTTTTTTAGGAGTGATCAACGGCTATGAGGATGCTACATGTTGATCGTCCGAGGGGCAGACAAGAAAAACAGGTGGCACTGCTTTCCTGCCCCAAACGAAGAGCTATTATGTTGGTTTTGTGTGTCGCACTATCTCATGTCAAATTGTACATTTTAATCGTTAACGGCAGTTTGAGACAGTTACCCTACGCACATGTACTACACGGCCTCTGAGATGCTTTACCAGGCTAAGTGTAACATGTTTGTATGGTACTCGTCATGTGTTGACTCGCAACATGTTGGGTAATGTGCTTAATTCGAACGTGTTATTACTTGGTTTCAAACATTAGTATCGATACATTACGTGTATTGAAGGAGGTCGTTTGAGAAATTTCGCCCAAAGAAATTCAACCTCACTACAACAAAGCCCTTGTAAACAAGGGAGAATGTTTCATGAAAATCGTTAAAACACACGAAACTCAATTTTAATTGATTTTGAAAAGTTGCTTAAAAGTTTGGCACTTGCAAAAAGAGGAACTTCTAAGAACGTGTACGTCTTGCAAGGTGATGTTAACACACATTATGTTCTATTAAATACTTAGAGATAAGTGTGTAGACGTGTAATATTTACTAAATTTGCGATAGTGGAATTTTGGTGTTGTGATATGATTTGTTGTGTCTTTTCTATGGCCAAGAGTCCAAGACTAATCATGAAAAGTGTAATATATGGTGGCCATGATCATGCCGAATTTTGCCATAAAGATAGTATGATTACAACACTATGTAGCTATTATGGTTTTTTAAGTGAAATGATTGAAAAATAAAGAATATAAATAAAAATTGTAAAGAAGTTGTTAATAACTTAATATCCTGTTTTTAGCGAAATAAACTTCACGCAGTAAGAGTTTTAACTGAAAATATTGATTCAAAGTTTGGAGTTGAGTTATTTTGTATCCTTGTTTTTACTTAAGTAGGAGTATTAATTTTAGTCACTCATTATCTAAAATAAAATTTTATGAAAAAACGCGGAGGAGTCACTTTTGTCAAAATTTCAAAAAACTGTAAAAAAATCGATGAAAAGATTAAAGTTGTAAATTTTTAAAATTGATTTTTATCAATAGTGATATTTCACTAGTAATAAATACAATAAAATATCACTAGTGATAACACAATAAAATACAACCAGTGATATTTGATAAATATAGTTATAGTGTAATATCACCGGTGATATTTATTATTTTATCACCAGTGATATTTAATTATTTTTTCACTAATGAAATATCACTATTAATAAAAATCAGTTCGAAAAATTACAACTTTAATTCCTCCATCCGATTTTTAAAACTTTTGGACTTTTTGACAATTTTCTTGTTTTTTAAAATCTTATGTTAATTCTCACATGTAGATCAAACTAAGAGGAAGATTTATTTTTTTGCTTGTAAAAAAAAGTTGCATTTAAACTTTTTTTTCTTCAAAATTAATAAATTAGACTGTAAAAATGTAATAGATGTGTTCCAAATTAAGCATTGCTGTGTAAGAAAGTTGACCTTATATAGATTTCGGGTCTCTTTTGATGCCAATCATATTTTATTTCACAAGAAATAGGTTTAGTATTTAGAGTTTACTAATGACAGTCTTAAGAGTTGTCGTTAAGAAATAAACTTTTATTACATGATTATTGTAAATGATCATGATTTGATGAATATCCAAAAAAAATGAAAACAATTCCTAAAATCATGGATTAACAATTAACACTTGATTGTGATTGGCTTATTTAATTCATTATAACAATTTGTTATAAAAATTTACTTTGTAAAAACTTATGAATCAATGACTAAAATCAACAAGAACGAATAACAGAGAACCCAGCCAACCTCCCCTTGGCTCTCTTTATCAATGATTAAGTATATAGTATCAGATTACAAGAACAAAACTAAGAACAATACTCACAAACTAACAAACTCACAAGATTTGATCAAGAATGATCAAACTCAGTTTTCTCTCTCTCTAGAAACAATATCAGAAACGAAAAAATGAAAAGTAAAAATAAATGAAGTCAACGATTGAGTATATAAGCTCCACTTTGAATCAGAGTCCTAGACTTTCACAAAATTGCACTTCTAGTCCTTCTTGTTGTAAAGTTGTCACTTACTTTGTTAAGTTCATCCTTCATCTTTCACTTTAATGCAAACTGGTCCTTCAGGTGTTGGACTTATGCTTTTTAACACTCCCCCTTAAGTCCTTAACCTGCAAAAGCATTGTACAAACCCAACATACTACAAAACTTTTTATGGTCAGTAACAAGCAAGCCTTTGGTAAAAATATCTGCAGTATTATTTTCAGACTTAACCTTAATAGGCTTAATGTATCCTGCAGAAATTTTTTCTCTTAAGAAATAAAGATCAATTTCAAAGTGCTTGCTTCTCTCATGAAGTACAGGATTCATGGAAATTTGAATAGCAGAACTGTTATCACAATTCATATCAACAGGTAAAGCCACATCCACATTCATATCTGTCAACACTTTGTGAATCCACATGACTTCACAACACACATTACACATAGCCCTATATTCAGCTTCTGTAGAAGATCTAGAAACAACACTTTGTTTCTTACTCTTCCAAGAAACTAAATTACCACCCAGAAAAACACAATAACCAGTTAAAGACCTCCTGGTGATTTTACATTTAGCCCAGTCTGAGTCAACAAACACATTCAGCTTGCTACAATCACCAATCTTAAAAGTGATACCTAAACCAGGTTCACCTTTTAAGTATCTAAGAACCCTGAAAGCAAGTCTTAAGTGAGATGTCATAGGACTATGCATGACTTGACTAAGACAATGAACTGCATAAGCTATATCAGGTCTTGTCATAGTCAAGTAGATTAATTTTCCCACAAGTTTTTGATATGAAGTATTCTCAGTAAGTTTTTTATCTTCACCAAACCTTTTATTCAATTTCTTACTATCTGGATTAACTTCAATAGGAGCATTGCATGGCTTGCATCCTAACATACCAAACTCAGACAACAATTCAGTGAAGTATTTTCTCTGGGTTAAACAAATACCATTATCAATATCAATAACCTCAATACCCAAAAAATATTTAAGTTTCCCAAGATCTTTAATAAGAAACTTAGTACTTAAAAATTCCTTAAATTTGTTAACTTCATCAAGGTTATTTCCAGTTATAACAATATCATCCACATAAACCAGTAAGACCAAGAAAACCTCATTACTGTTCTTAATGAAAAGAGAAAAATCATTTGGACTTTGTACAAAACCATTTTCAATAAGCACAGAAACAAGTTTCTCATTCCATTTTCTTGGTGCTTGCTTTAACCCATACAATGACTTAACCAATTTGCCCACTTTATTACTATTATCATCACCATAACCTTCAGGAATTTTCATATAAACTTCTTCATCAAGTTCACCATACAGAAAAGCATTATTGACATCTAACTAAAATAATGGCCAGTTATTACTCACAGCTAGACTCAAAACACATCGTACAGTAACAATCTTGACTACTGGTGAAAAAGTCTCATCATAATCAATACCTTCCCTTTGGTTAAACCCTTTGGCAACAAGCCTAGCTTTAAATATTTCTATATCACCACTAGATTTGTATTTAACTTTCCAAATCCATTTGCATGGAATAGCCTTTCTTCCCTCAGGAAGATCAATAATAATCCAAG
The DNA here is from genome assembly GCA_025667525.1 of Glebionis coronaria. Classification (NCBI taxonomy): domain Eukaryota; kingdom Viridiplantae; phylum Streptophyta; class Magnoliopsida; order Asterales; family Asteraceae; genus Glebionis; species Glebionis coronaria. Next base: position 399,553,442 of record CM046882.1, read on the forward strand.
TATTATTTCTGTTTAAGGCTTCCATTTCCTGATTCATAGCATCAATCCATCTACTATCTTTAATAGCTTCAGAATATGTGTTAGGCTCATGAATTCTATTAAGATTAGTAGTGAACACAAAATTATCAACACTCAAATTAGCATAGCTAACAACTTTGTTTATACTATACTTAACATTTTTATTAAGTACAAAATCTTTATACTTAGAAGCAGGAAAAGCACTTTTTCTACTAGTTCTCCTAACAGTATTATCTGCTGCTGGTTCTGGTGACCAATTAAACACATTACCAAAAGACTCAATACCTTCATCCTTAGAGGAATTTTCTTCATCATTATCAATGTTTGGTATACCCTCAGAAATATTTTCTGTTCCATACTCATCCCTAATGTCCTTCCTACTAGAATCAGTATTAGTATCTGATGATCTATCTACCTCAGAAAACAACATCTGTATCAGTAGTATGAACATCTTTTCTACTTTTACTAGCTCTACAGTGCTGTCATTAGGTTCTACATTGATTTCAGGTATAAGCCCATGCTTTCTACCTATACTATCTCCATTTTCATCATAGGATTCACTAGGTACTTGACTGTTTATGTTAAAAAAATTTAAATCATCAACACCATTATCACAAAAATAAAATCTTTACTAATCATATCATTTTAAAAGGAAAAACTGTTTCATAAAACTTCACATCTCTTGAAAACAAATATCTTTTAATTTCCAAACTAAACAGTTTATAACCCTTTTTGTCAAAAGCATAACCAACAAAAACACATTTCTCAGACCTTGACTCAAACTTATCAGACACATTAACAACATTAGAAAAACACAAACAGCCAAACACTTTCAAATGGAGTATACTAGGTTTAGACTCATAAACCATTTCATAAGGACTTTTACCAGACAAAACAGCAGTAGGTAACCTGTTAATCAAATAAGTAGCAGTTAGGACACACTCAGGCCACATGTTTAAAGGTATGCCCCCCCCCCCCGAAACATGAGGGCTCTAACAGTATTAACCAAATGCCTATGCTTCCTCTCAACAACACCATTTTGTTGAGGGGTATAAGCACAAGTGGTTTGATGAACTATACCATTTATTTTGACAAAGTCAGAAAATCTTTGATTTACAAATTCTGTCCCATTATCACTTCTGAAAACTTTAACTTTTTTATTAAACTGATTGTCAAGAAATTTAACAAAATTTTCAATACAACCAAATACTTCAGTTTTGTTTTTTAATAAAAACACCCAAACAGATCTAGTATAATCATCAACCACAGTCAGAAAAAACCTAAAACCATCTCTACTAGTAACTTTATATGGACCCCACACATCAATATGAACAATATCACCAAGATTTTTAGTTTTATGTTCACTTAAAGAAAAAGATTCTCTAACTTGTTTAGATTTATGACACACATCACAAGGTTCTAATCCTTTAAGTTTAATATCAATATTATCTTTTCTTAGAACATCCAGCACTTGATCTGCTGGATGTCCAAGTCTATTATGCCAAATAGAACTACTAATCTGACAACATCTCACATTTTTGCTAAAAACAGCCCTACCTTCATCAAGAAAGTATAAACCATCTTTTTCACTACCAGTCCCCATCAGGACATTGTGTGTTAAGTCCTGAATCATACAACAACTTTCATTAAAACTAACATTAACCTTATTATCTTTAGATAATCTTTGAACAAACAAAAGACTAACTTTGTATCCAGGAACAACCAGCACATCTTTTATAACCAAATTATTAATTTTAAAAGAACCAATCTTTTTTACATGTTCTAAAGTACCATTAGGATGAGCAACACTTATATTAAGATATGAAACATCAATTACATCAAATAACAATTTTTCTGAATATGTAATGTGCTGACTAGCTCCTGAATCTATAATCCAACCAATATAAGTACTATAAGTACTTATATTTGAATTATAGTTAAAAAATCTACAAGCAAGAAAACTAACAACACAATTATTCATTTTAAAGGTACCTGCAATAGTTGCAGAACCCATAGAATTCTCTCCTGAAACACTCAGTAATCTCATAAGTCTTTGATATTGATCAGAAGTAAGAGTATGAGATGTACTCTTATTCTGATCACATTTATTATCATTAACACTAACATTATGAACATTATTTTGAGCTGAGTTGTTATTATTTCTTTTAAAGTTAGGTGGATAACCAATCAACTCAAAAAACCTGTCTATAGTGTGACCATTCATATTACAATGTTTACAAACAAGATTACCATTTCTATAACCATTAGACCCAGTCCTGTTATTTCTATTAGTGTTTCCAGTATTAGAATTCACAGTATTAGAATTATTACCACCTCTGTTCCAATTATTAGAATTTCCACCAGACTTAACAACAAAAGCAGAAGGTCCAGATTTATTATTTTTAGAGCCATTTCTATTTGATTCATCTCTAGACAATGTTGCAAAAGCAGTTCTCACATCTGGTATAGGATCAGATGTGAGAATCTGACTTCTCACAACACTATAACAATCATCAAGACCCATAAGAAACTGCATCAGTCTGAGGAGCTGATCATGTTCCTTAAGTTCTTCAGAACCATCACAAGTACAATTAGGCAAATCAACAAGAGCATCAAATTGTCTCCACAAAGAATTACACTCATGATAATATTCAGATAAAGACATTCCAGATTGAGTAAGAGTATAAATCTTATGATGTAGATTATATATCACAGAACCATCTTGTTTATCATATGTTTCTTCTAATTCATCCCAAACATCTTGAGCAAATTTATAAAATATTTGAACCTTATATAAATCTGGTGAAACACACCCCAGTAACCAAGAAAGAACCACAGCATTACACCTTTCCCATTGGTCTCTAGCTGGACCATCATTAGTATCTTGAACACATTTACCAGTTATAAACCCAAGTTTATTTCTAGTTTGTAAAGCAAGTTTAACAGCAGCAGACCACACTTTATAGTTCTCAGTTCCTTCAAGTTTGAAGGTAATCAATTGAGAACCAATATCTTGAGGGTGCAAATAAAGAGGATCATAAACATCAAATTTAACCACATCAGCTCCCACTTTAGGTGGACAATCACCCTTAGGGGAACTAGGACCAGACCCAGTCATAGAGAATCAACAAGAATAAACCAAAAAACGAAGAACACACACAACAGGTCAAAAAGCAGTTCTCAGGCTTCCAAACCACTCAAAGGATGGTAGGTCAAGAGCAGTGACCTGAAAGTGGTCTAAACAAAAAACAAACAGAATAAGAACACAACCTCCTTGTATCTCCTCTACAAATAAGCAATTAACTACCACAAACCTCGAATCAACAACACCAGAATCAAACTAATCTCATCGACACCTAATCTCCACTAAACAACAAAAACCTAATAAAAACAAAATATAAAAAGAAAGTTTGAAAGGTGTTACAAAGCACGCGCAGCAAACCAAGCAAGAACTCTGGATCAAGACAATCCAGAGAACCCAAATCTCAACCACAAGACAAGAAGATCTATAACCAACGCAGCGGAAAAAACAACCTGCACGTGAACAAAAAACAAAGAGATAACAATAATCACAAATCCTTACCAAGATTAGAAAACCCTAACTTCTGGATTTAGGGTTTTCTAATTAATCACCATAAAACACAAATAAGACCCCAAATTAGTACCCACAGCTCACCAAGAAGATCAGAAATAATTATAACAAAAAACCCCCAAATTTTCTTGAAACCCTAATTTTTTAAAAATCCAATTAAACTTGTAAAATACCAAATTAACCAGTTAAAATCAATGATTCACCAACTATTTAACAAGATCTATACAACAAGATCAAAACCCCCTATTTTTAAAAACCCTAATTTTTTTAAAAAGATTTTAATCACGATTCAGAGCAACCTGGCTCTGATACCATGTAAAAACTTATGAATCAATGACTAAAATCAACAAGAGCGAATAACAGAGAACCCAGCCAACCTCCCCTTGGCTCTCTTTATCAATGATTAAGTATACAATATCAGATTACAAGAACAAAACTAAGAACAATACTCACAAACTAACAAACTCACAAGATTTGATCAAGAATGATCAAACTCAGTTTTCTCTCTCTCTAGAAACAATATCAGAAACGAAAAAATGAAAAGTAAAAATAAATGAAGTCAACGATTGAGTATATAAGCTCCACTTTGCATCAGAGTCCTAGACTTTCACAAAATTGCACTTCTAGTCCTTCTTGTTGTAAAGTTGTCACTTCCTTTGTTAAGTTCATCCTTCATCTTTCACTTTAATGCAAACTGGTCCTTCAGGTGTTGGACTTATGCTTCTTAACATACTTCTTAACGACAATCTTTAGAGCTGTCATTAGCAAAATCCTAGCATTTATACTAACAAATGAAGTAGGCATAAAACGAGACTAAAACTCGATGGCATTAATGAATCATCGAGTAACAATTGACTCAAAGGCCTTCCATTGCTTGTTTATAAATATCATGTTTTAATGTTTTAAATATCAACTTGAATGATGTTTTGAGTAAGGGTCTAATCGAGTTAAGTCGAGCTCAAGTTTTATATAGTTCTTTTTTGGTATATCTAGGTTTTCGACTCGACATTGCGAACCGAATAATCCCAGGGCGACTACCCTTTTGGATAGCCTGGAGTCGTCGCAGGTAAACCTCCGTGACCATCCCCAAGTGTACACGCCTAGTGAGGTTTGAACTCAAGTTTTATATAGTTTGAATTTTGTTTGATAAAATAATTGTAAGCTTAAGTTTGGTTTAATAGTTTCTTATGCTTTAACAATTCAGGCTTGAGCTTGGTTTGATAAAGCTTGATTAAAACTTGAGTTTGGCTTAAAAAGCTTGAATTTATATAAAATTATTTTTTTATAAATAAACTCATCAACAAAAATATATGTATAAAGTAAAACAAACAAAAACCATAAATTAAAACCAAATTCGATTCATTTAACATTATTAAAACAAAAAATAAGATAATTGTACAGTCTTGGTTTTACAATACGTTTTGCAATCCAATGTGATTAAGGTCTTAAAAGCCATTGCGTGATTTGATTGTGAACGCAATTACGATATCTTCGTATTAAAATAGTACAAAAAATATTTATATATATTATATACCATCAAGTACCAAGTAAAGGTAATAAATTTATAAAAATAAAAAAATTATTTAAAATACAATTAGCTAAATTATAAATTTAATTAGAGTTGAAAAAAAACTCTAAAATATATTATTTATTTATGAAATAAGCTTTTATAATTAAGTTAATACTCAAATTAACCCTAAGTTGCTTATATGAATTTATTATAAAAATATATTTTTAATAAAGTTTGATAAGAGTTCGAGCCGAGCTATTAAAAGGTTGACCTTGAGCTTGATATATGTTTCAAACTATTTTTTAGGCTTGAGCTTGATAAAAGTTTGGCTTGATCGAGCCAAACTCAAGTTTAAGCTCAAGTTACTTGATTAAACTTTGGCTTGATTACAACCCTAGTTTTAAGGATATGTAAAATGCGTTAATTGTTAATTATTTGTTTCAAAGGTATTTTCAATGCTAAAAAACTAAAAGTTTTTTACTATTTTATTAAGTTTTTATAAAAGCTTTTTTATATTGTAGTGAAATGTTTAAAATCTTTTTAATAACTTTAAAAAAAAAAAAAACTTGACAAATGAGTTATACTGTAGTGAAATGTTTAAAAGCTATTATCAGAACTGGTATTTATCAAATGAGTTATACATTTAATATTGTAGATGCTATATTCTTCGGTAAGACCTATCAGGAGAAAAGGTCCTCTTCGTAAGCTTAGTAACATTCAGAATACGTACACAGGAACAAGCACACGTTAGCTTCGCTCCAGGTGTTACTTAGGACCCAGCTTCAGTGTAAAAGTAAGTATGTGTCAGAGACGAGGGGTACAATAAGTGTTTAAATATGTTGTGAGAGCATTTGATGAGATGGCATTTATACATGATCTCATCGTTCTTTTCGGGCTTTAAATGCATAAAAATGTCATAAAATACCATATATATGCTTGTGTTTGTTTACTTGTGTGTTTTAGGTATGGATATCGTGAAAAAGACAAAAGATCACAAGATACAAGGAAAAACGGACACGAGAAACGAAGCCGTACAAAGAACCGGGCCCTAATCATGGAATCATCATCAAATACCCTTGAAGACTTGAAGACAAAACAAGATTGATCATCATTTATTGAAGAAATGACACTTAAAACCCTTGTATAGTAATAATTACAAGTTTGGTCCCTTAAGTTTGTCAAAATTACAAAAAGGTCCTTCAACTTTGAAGAAATGGCAAGTTTAGTCCCTCAACAATTTCAAATTGCCAACAATGGTCCCTCAACAAGTGAAAGACTCATTGAAGACCTTTGAAGATCAAAATTGTCCAAGATCAGCCCTTAAAGAATCACCAAATGGCAAAAATCATCCTTGAAACCTTTTTCCAAAAGTATTGTGCCAAAATTGCAAAAATGTGAAAGTTATTATCAAAGGGATGCAAGTTTTAGGGCTGGAAATCTTTAAAAGCCAAAAAAACCAAAAACCAAGGACCAAAAGTGACAACTGTGAAACATTTAAAAGAAAAGGGCGCCTAACACTTTCTTTCCCCCTTTTTAGGATCAAAATGGTAACTGTTCATCATTCTTACCCACCCAGAAATTACCCCGACCTTCCCTTGGGTAAAATCCAATTAAACCCACACACACTCTATTCACACATGCCAAAACTAATCCCACTCCTAAAAACCTGCATCCCACTCATGTGCACCAAACCCCCAATTCCCCAATCCACCAATCACATCATTCCTTAGCCCCCAAGCATCATGACGTGTCCCAATTGAATGGCCAAGATTATTTGCTTCCTCCCAAAGCAAAATAAACGTTCAAGATCAATTTGACAGCTCAATCACACCAAAATCGTATGAGGGCATTATAGGGATTTTCTAGTGATTAGGGTTTAGTTTTTTCTATTCTAGATTGTTCTTAGGACTCTATAAAAGGAGCTCACAACCTGTGTGAAGCCCTTTGTTCCAGTTTTTAAGCTTGCACATGTAATACCTTTTTAAAGAAATAAAAAGTTTGGTTTTTGAAATATTCAAGTGTAATTCCTTTTTTATTGTTTTTAAAAGTTGAGTGTTGTGTTAAGCTTAATTCTGAGTTCCAAGTTTTAATTTTGGTAAAGTAAGTTTGTGTTTCAAAATCTTTCAAGGTTTTGAAATTTTGAGAGATTTTAGTAAAATCTGCTCAAAGGTATTTTGGTGTTTATGGTTAATGTTATTGGTGATATAGGGTTTTAGAAAACGTATTTAGAAGGTTGGAAAGATTTTGAAAGTATTTTGGAAAGAAGAAAAAGGAAACAGAAAAAAATAAATATTGTTATATTATTTTGTTGTTTTCTTGTTTTGTGATTGCAACAGGCTGAAGGCTTGTTGATTTAGTTCAGCTCCAACCCGAGTTGGATTGGAGGAGGGTTACACACCCTCTAGGGCTTTGGATGTAAAGCCCTAAGGTACAAACCTTGTTCCTTGTTTAAATTTCAGAAAAATAGCTAGTTGGTATGATGTTAAGTGATTTGGTGATTAAGTGTGTTTATATTGCATGATTTGTGTTCTAGTGTGTATGTTTACATGTTAGATGCACTTGGAATCAATTTGGTAGCTTTTGTAAGCATGTTGGTATGTTAAAAGTTGGTTTTTCATATATTAAGTGGTGTTTGGCAACAGGTGTTAGCAGGGCAACATCATTGATTTGGTTGATCTAAGTTGTTAGGAGGAATTAAAAAGGGTTAAGTTAGGTTAATAATAAGTAATTAATCAGTTTGGGACAATTTTGGATCAAGTTTGTGAAGTTTAAAGGAAAAAAGGGTTAGCTAAAATCTGCAAGTCCATAGTCTGTCCATTTTTCATGTGTTTTTGATGATTGAATCTTGATTATCTATGAGAGATTGCATGATTTAAGGATTGTATTTGCTAGTGTGTTATTTGGTCATTGTGTATGCAAAATTTGGGTGTTTAAAATTCATTAGAAAGCAAGTTTCAAGCTCATTTAGTCCACAGACCTTCACAATTGTCACAGAGAACTCATTAGGCTTATGTGTGATCTGTTTTGCTTGATATTGGTGTGCTAAGTGATTTGTGCTTGATTGTCTTGACTTCTTGTGATCAAAGGATCACAAGAGTGCCCTTTTGTCCAAAATATTCATCCAAATAAGCTCAATAAGCCCAAGTCCTCTTGGCTTAAAATCTCAAGCATAACACAAAAGTCCAAATTTGCTTGTGTTGAATTTTAAGTCTGTCACGTTTTTAGAAGTTTAATCTTGTGTAATCCAGTAATAGAAGTGAATTGGAATTGGTTATAAGCTCATTAAGGTCACTGGTTGATTTGGCAAAAGTTAAAAAGAAGAAAAAAATACACGTTGCGCCGCAAGACCTACCTACAGCGGCGCAACTGAAGGAGCTACAGATCAAGGTGCTCCCGTTTCACTAGTTGCGGCGCAAGACAAAAGCGTTGCGGCGCAACTAAGTGATAAAAAGGGGGGGTTACACGCCTCGAACCCGTGACCAGCCGTTCAACAACCCAACGTGTTAACCAAATGTGCCCTGGGGACTTTGATTAAGAGTTGTGGTTTGCATATTTATTTAACCCGTTTCTTATTTTTAGCTTATTTAAAAAAAAACGTGGCTTATTTACTTCTTTTCAGCTTATTTGTTGGGCTTATTTTCTTTTGCTTATTTTTCCTGAGTTACTGTTAGGGTTTTTGATTTTTCAAAATTGGTTTCACATTTTTCCTTTTATTAGATTATTTTTTAGAATTTATTTTATATACGTATTTTATTAAATCATTAAAAAATACCAAAAATAGTTTTATTTTTTAGGAAAAATAGTTTTTAGTTTTTAAAATATATTTTTGAGGTTTACATATAATTTTGGTTTCAAAAACATTTATTTTTAATTTTATAATATTTAAAGGTTTTTTATAAACTTTAAAGATTTTTATAAAATTATTAAAAAAGGTTTAGGAGCTATAATTTGTGTTTTTCTCTTAGTTATAATATTTAGGATTTTTATAGATTTTTTATTTTAAATTTTATAAACTTTTATTTTTTAGTATTATTTTAATAATATTTTATTATTAATTTTTCAAAATTTTATTTTTCCTTCTTTTTTATTTTTCCTAGGTTCTTTGTCATTAATTAGGACTATTTCCATTTTTAGAATAATTTTCTAGCTTTTAGATTTATTTTTATAATTATTTTAAGTTTAATTAGGTTTAAATCATTTTTAGGGTTTTAAAAATAGTTTTAATAGGTTTTAATTTTTAGAAAATTACTTTTTAGTCGTCTAATAATATAAGTTAAGTAATTGTTCAATAAAATAATATTTTTGACATTTGAATTAATTAAATTTGATTTTAGGGCTTTAATTAGCATTTAAAATTAATTATTTAATTAATAAAAGGTTTTAAAATATCTTTGTTGGATTTTTATCTTAGTTTATATTATTTTAGACTTCTTTTTAGCCTTTTTATTTTTGATATTTTGTTTTTGGTTTTAATAATTTTTAATTTTTGTGTTTTTCTACGGCTTTACGTTTACGTTTTTTACGTCATAGTGTAATTTTCACGAAACCGTCATTCCATCTCATCAATATTAATCTCAAATATATACAAGTTAATTCACAACACCATACCTCCTTGGGAAACGAATCTTTTCTCTCTTTTATTTGATTGTGGGTCATTAGTGTTGATTTTTCCTAAAATCATCACTCGATACTTACCGCTCATATTTAGTTGCTTGTTTTTCCTAAAGCAAGTTATCTAAATTCACTACAACCATTTTGGCGCCGCTGCCGGGGAGGTGTGTCGTGTCTTAATTTGGAAAATTTTGTTTTTGATATTATCCAAAATAGTATTTGTGTTAAGTGGAACTCCCTTAACACGTATTATCGGTTTTCTCGGTTTTTCTTTGTGAATATTATTAATATATTGTATTAAGTATCACAATAAAAATACAATATCTCCAAAAGTGTGAAAACACAACCTTAATTGGGATTTGATCTCCTAATTATTGTATTCGAATCTCAAACAAAAAGAAAAGGCAAAAATAGATAAATACTTTCGTGAAGCTCGATTTTGAAAAATACAAACTATAAGGTGGGTATAAGGCGGGTATTATAAAATATACCCTAAGGAAAAAGGCTCTTAAGTGCTTCGCGCCGCCTCGTTTCCCCGCTTGCTTGTGAGTATTTTGAGATTAAAGGCTAATCGAGGGTTTTGCCGCCCAAAGTATTAATACGTATACTATATTTGCTTGGTTTTCTTTGTGATTAAACCCTCGTGAACAATTTGGTTTTCACCAAAGTTCTAAAGTCATTCGAAGGCGTTCACTCCACGTGATCGTTTTCATTCCTTTGAGGCTTCTTTAATCAAGAGTTTGATTCGAGGAGAGATTTTGTAGATTGATTGTCTACGAAGATACACCAAAATCCAAAAAAATTAAATATCATCAAAAACACAAAAAAATTAAAAATCCACAAAACAACCAAAAAGAATCTTCTTTGCTCACCTCCCATTCTTCGTGAAGTTTATGATCACTCGTAATCAAGCTAAACGAGCTCGTAAACGTCTTCAAAAGCAAGCAAATCAAGGATCGTTGATTGTTGAAGAACCTCCAATTGTTGAACCTATTATAGAACAAGAAGTCGTAATGGCTAATCGTACTATGATGGAGTTGCTTCAAGCACCCACCGAGGGTTTTGGAGAGGCCATTGTTATTCCCGCCATCCTTGCGGAAAATTTCGAGATTAAGACGGGTTTAATGTCGATGCTACAAGCAAACAAATTTCGAGGTCATGAGAAAGACAACCCGCATTACCACATTAGGAATTTCAACCGTCTCACCGCCACTAGCAAATTCAAAGATGTTCCGCATGACGCCATTAAGATGATGTTGTTTCCATATTCGTTGGATGGACCCGCAAAAATTTGGCTCGAGAAAGAACCGCCAAATTCGATTTTGACATGGGCCGATCTCGTTTCTAAGTTTGTGAACAAGTTTTTTCCACCATCAAAAACAACACACTTAAAAAATGAGATTTCACGATTTGTACAACGTAACAATGAAAGTTTTTCAATGGCATGGGAACGATTTAAGGAGATGTTACATGAATGTCCTCATCATGATTTTTCGGAATTGCATCAAATTGATACTTTTTATAATGGGCTTAATGATCATGAACGAGATTATTTGAACGCCGCCGCGGGTGGTAATTTTTTGTGCAAGACGACAAATGAGGCTTTACAAATCATTGAAAATCGATCTAAGGTTTATAGCCCTCGTAACACACCGAGTGTTGCCAATATGGGTTCATCATCGTCATCACAATCGTCTCGTAGCATTAACGCCTTACATGATGAAGCTAATGAGGAAAATCGGTTTTTTGATAGATTTGCTAATCTAATGTCCCATTGGAAGGCTCAAGAAGCTTCCAATTCCGCTTCGGTTAAAGCGGTTGCTAAGAGTTGTTTATCGTGTGGAGGAGCTCATGATTTATCCGAGTGCATTACCGCGGATGGTAACACTTCGAGTGCTTATGTAGCAACGGGAACTTACAACCAAAACGGCCAAGGTTCCCGCCAAAATCAAACTCCACCAAACCAAAATGCTAATAATTATCGAAACAACAACCAAGGTAATTACCAAGGCAACACACGCAATTATAACAAAGGGAATTATCAAAGTGGGAATGGACAAATCTCTAATCAAAACCAAAACCGTGATTTTCAAAACACTACACAAGGTTTTCAAAATGCTCACACGAAAAATTTGCAAGGAGAATTTTTGGATTATGCAAAAGCAAATGATGCTAAATTTGATAATATGCAACGTGAGATGATTAGCTTAAGATCCGAGTTGAAAAACGAGCTTAAAAATGAACTTGCTAATGAACTTAAAACTCATGCAAATAAAATGGAAGGAAATGTCCAACGTCTTCAACAAAACCAACAAAAGATGGAATTAGGACAACATGAGATTAAGCAAGAGTTATTGAAAGCGGATGCTAGGCAATCAAAATTTGAGGACCGTATGGCTAAGATGTTCGAAGCAATCATGTGTAAGCCCTCTTCTTCGGGTGGTCTTCCTAGTGATACCATTAACAACCCGAAGGGAGAAATGAAGGTTATTACTACACGAAGTGGTAAAACTTTCAAGGAACCAATCTCTCGTCCGAGTACTTCTACGGAGAAGGAAATCGAGAAAGAACCCGAGGTGGTGGTCGAAAAGGAGCACATTACAATCCCACGAAGTACCGCTCAAACCACACCTACGGTTGAACCAATACCAAATGTGGAACCCGGGATTCCAAGGCCGTTGCCTAATGACCAACCCACACCACCTTTACCTTACCCTTCGAGACGAAACAAAGAGAAAGCACAAGAAAGGAACAATTATCAATTTGAGCTATTTATGAAAATGTTTCGTGATCTACATTTTAACATAAGTTTTGCCGATGCTTTAATCATGATGCCTCGATTCGCCGCAAACTTCAAAAGTATGCTAAACAACAAAGAAAAGTTACAACAATCGTCTAGTTGTTCATCGGTTTTTCTAAGCCGCATACCACAAAAAGTCGGTGATCCCGGTAAATTTTTGATTCCGTGTGCTATACAAGATATGGAGGAATGCTACGCCTTGGCCGATCTTGGTGCTAGTATTAATTTAATGCCTCTCGAGATTTTCAAATCGCTTTCGCTTCCGGCTCTTACTCCTTCGAACATGTCCATCGAGATGGCCGATCATTCTACGATCATGGCATGTGGAGTAGCCGAGGACGTCTTCGTTAAAGTCGGAAAGTTTTACTATCCCGTTGACTTTATCGTTGTGGACATTCCAATCGATCGAAAAGTTCCTCTCATTTTGGGTCGTTCATTTTTGGATACATCAAGAGCACTTATCGATGTTCATGCTCGGAAAATCACCCTTCGTTTCAATGAAGAAGAACTTGTCATCAATGCAACACAAAACTCCAATCTTTCTCATGTATATTCTATTGCAACTTTAAACCATGGTGACTCGACCAATGTCATTTGCAAAGAATTTTCACCAAGAGTTTTAGGGAATGTCTCCAAAAACAATTTACCATTTCCTCCGCCGGTGGAGGTTATGAGTGCAAAGCCTATAAAGAAGAAACCATCAATACTTGAATCGAAAAATTCTTCACCTTCATTCTTGAAAAGTGTTGATAAGTTGCCGGTTTCTACGGAAGATCTTTCGGATGATGAATATATGGACCCCGATAGGGAGGTTTTCTTCGTCGATAAACGTTTTGAGAACTTGCCACCACCAAAACCAAAACGGTTTCAAAATGTGAGAATTTTTAGTGTGACTAACATCGTCTTAGAAACACCGAATATTTTCGACATAATTAAAAAGGGTTTTCATAAGGAGAGTTTAAAAGATAAAAAAGGAAATGATCTTAAATGTGATTTAATTGATTTTTCTACAAATCTAACTCCGTCATCACCACGTGATTTGAGTGCTACAAACTCGTCTACTCCTTTTGACGATGTTTTGTGTGGTTCTAGTATGGGGGAAGCCCCTTATGTTCCCTCATCCTTGTCCACCGAGGACGAGATTTTCGATCCCGGAATTTCATGTAAAGGGAAATCTCGGTCTTCCACCGATGCAATAAATGGAAACTATATCTATTTGCTTGGTGCGAGTCTACCTCGAGTAGCTCAAACGTTTGTCTTACCAATTGTCTCACCCTTCTACTTCTCATCTATTTTCTTCAAACTCTTTGAGTTTATGGCACATGTTCAAGTGGTGTTGAATTGTTTTTTCCATGAAAACGAGAACGCCATCTTCGACCCCGGTATTTTGCATCATCTAAGGACTTAGTCCTTTTTACCGGTTGCTTTTTGGGCCTTGTTTATCATGTAAGCCCCATCAAAAATTGATCACACCATGAAATCCCTAAATGTTCACATTGAGGGGATCGAGTCGAGCTCATGACTCGGTAATCAAAAACGAGGTGCCTCGTGGGGGAGATCCCATGCTTATCTTTATGCTTTATGTTCACTAATAAGGGGACTTGTACCCTTCCAACTCGTTGTCTCGTGGTTGTTTGTGATTGTGTTATCTAGATCATCATCATCGTCTACGATTGAAGACTCTCGTGTTCGTTTACGTGAGCCTCCATCGTTCGTTTGAAGAAGTTTTTCACGAATCCATGACATATCCTTTATTGTTCTAACAATTATCTTTTAGCATAATTAATAAACGGCTTTAGATATATTGTTAATCACCCTTTCCATGCTAGATCCTAAGCATTCGATTCTTCGTCTCTAGTATGGGGGTGCTCCACCTTTAGACTCGAAACATTGAGGACAATGTTTACTTTTAGTATGGGGGGGTGAATAGGTACTTGCTTTGCTACGCCCTCACGTTTTCCAACTTTCAATGTTTTGTTTTGCTAATAAGGCTAAAAATGGCCAAATTTTAAAATTTTTTAGTTTTCATAAGTGTTTTTAAGACACGAATGTATATTTTCCGATGGGTAGAATAAGAATTAATTTTTGACTTGATGGGCATTTGGAGCCATTTACATTCCTTAACCCGCTCAATTCAAGTTTTGCTAGACTTTTATATAGGGAGCTTTAAAACGCGAAAGTCTTAATTCATTCGGGTTAAGAACAAGAACTTTTCGCAAGTTCCTATAATTGATTCTAGAAAGTCACTTATCAAGGGAACTTTAAAACGCATTCTCTAAACTTGAAAAAGTCCAAGAAAGTGCAAGATCCTATAGGTGGCTTGAAAACCCAAAACTTTGATTTGATATAGTCTTAATGAAAGCTAATCCAAATTTGGCTTAATTTTGACTTGCATGGCTAAGTATTCACGAGTCTCTTTAATTAGAGGTCTTTAAATAGTGAAGAACGAGAAATGATAGAGTTAGACAAGTGATCATGCTAAACGTAGAACATGAAAGTGTTCTTTCAAAAACTCATATGTTTTTAATTGTGGCTTTTTCTTCCCATAAGATCAATGCATTAGGAATAAAACATAATTGCAATAAGTAAGGTCGTACGATTTGAAAGGTTACTTAGCTTCTAGCGCAAGATCGTTTAAAAGTTGCTCGGGGTTGAATAGAGTTCATAGCCAAGGCATAACTTATTGAAGCGGGACGCGAAGATTGGCGATCATCCAAAAAGGCCCTAACAAGGCATGAGGAGCTCTATTTTTGCTAAAGATCCAAAGATGATGTGAAGTATCATTATTCCAAAATCAATATGAAGGATCGAGACACACGACGAGAAGCTATTACTCCCCTAAAGAATGGAGAAAGTCTATCCAAAAAGACCCTAACAAGGTATGAGGATGAATATATCCAAGTCCGAAAAGGAGGCGGATCGTTGTATATCAAAATCCAAAGTAAAGATTGAAGAAAAATGATGAAGTCGTGGTCCTATATGAAGAATCTCTCAAAAACGTCAAGTGAAGAAATTCCAATTATATGAAGAGAAGACCATAATTTCGAGAACGTCTTCCCAAGATTTGAAGTATGAAGTACATGCCAAATATCGGTCCGAGAAAGGTCTCAAATCGTGAAACGAGTTATGCCAAGATATGAACTTAAGGAGATACACGAGAAGCCGTTTTAAAAGATTTTGTCCTTCGGCTAACTATTGATCAAATCGTGCTACTTTGCTTTCGGACTAATAACTACTCAAATAAGTCAAATTGAATCACTTGTGATCCATGACAAATAGATAAAAAATGCTAGTAACCCATTTCCTTTTATAATAACTAGGATTGCGGGGAGAAAAAGTATTACACAATTTGAACGTATGAGTAGTGTTAGCATTGTGACTTGTACCAACAATGATCTTGTTTTTGCACTTAGCATGGAATGTATGACAATCAAGGACGACGAAGTTTACTCTAAGGGACATTAACTTGTTTCTATTCTTAGACCCTAAAAGTCACCTTTCGGTGATGAAAATCATACATTATGTCTTTACACATCATCGTAGTATGTTGCAAGTCTTTTACTCTTCAATAAAGGTTAATAAAATTGAACTTTGGTGATGCTTAGATACTTTATTCTAGCATTGCGTGAGGGCACGGCAATGGCTTAGTATGGGGGAGTGATGAGATGGCATTTATACATGATCTCATCGTTCTTTTCGGGCTTTAAATGCATAAAAATGTCATAAAATACCATATATATGCTTGTGTTTGTTTACTTGTGTGTTTTAGGTATGGATATCGTGAAAAAGACAAAAGATCACAAGATACAAGGAAAAACGGACACGAGAAACGAAGCCGTACAAAGAACCGGGCCCTAATCATGGAATCATCATCAAATACCCTTGAAGACTTGAAGACAAAACAAGATTGATCATCATTTATTGAAGAAATGACACTTAAAACCCTTGTATAGTAATAATTACAAGTTTGGTCCCTTAAGTTTGTCAAAATTACAAAAAGGTCCTTCAACTTTGAAGAAATGGCAAGTTTAGTCCCTCAACAATTTCAAATTGCCAACAATGGTCCCTCAACAAGTGAAAGACTCATTGAAGACCTTTGAAGATCAAAATTGTCCAAGATCAGCCCTTAAAGAATCACCAAATGGCAAAAATCATCCTTGAAACCTTTTTCCAAAAGTATTGTGCCAAAATTGCAAAAATGTGAAAGTTATTATCAAAGGGATGCAAGTTTTAGGGCTGGAAATCTTTAAAAGCCAAAAAAACCAAAAACCAAGGACCAAAAGTGACAACTGTGAAACATTTAAAAGAAAAGGGCGCCTAACACTTTCTTTCCCCCTTTTTAGGATCAAAATGGTAACTGTTCATCATTCTTACCCACCCAGAAATTACCCCGACCTTCCCTTGGGTAAAATCCAATTAAACCCACACACACTCTATTCACACATGCCAAAACTAATCCCACTCCTAAAAACCTGCATCCCACTCATGTGCACCAAACCCCCAATTCCCCAATCCACCAATCACATCATTCCTTAGCCCCCAAGCATCATGACGTGTCCCAATTGAATGGCCAATATTATTTGCTTCCTCCCAAAGCAAAATAAACGTTCAAGATCAATTTGACAGCTCAATCACACCAAAATCGTATGAGGGCATTATAGGGATTTTCTAGTGATTAGGGTTTAGTTTTTTCTATTCTAGATTGTTCTTAGGACTCTATAAAAGGAGCTCACAACCTGTGTGAAGCCCTTTGTTCCAGTTTTTAAGCTTGCACATGTAATACCTTTTTAAAGAAATAAAAAGTTTGGTTTTTGAAATATTCAAGTGTAATTCCTTTTTTATTGTTTTTAAAAGTTGAGTGTTGTGTTAAGCTTAATTCTGAGTTCCAAGTTTTAATTTTGGTAAAGTAAGTTTGTGTTTCAAAATCTTTCAAGGTTTTGAAATTTTGAGAGATTTTAGTAAAATCTGCTCAAAGGTATTTTGGTGTTTATGGTTAATGTTATTGGTGATATAGGGTTTTAGAAAACGTATTTAGAAGGTTGGAAAGATTTTGAAAGTATTTTGGAAAGAAGAAAAAGGAAACAGAAAAAAATAAATATTGTTATATTATTTTGTTGTTTTCTTGTTTTGTGATTGCAACAGGCTGAAGGCTTGTTGATTTAGTTCAGCTCCAACCCGAGTTGGATTGGAGGAGGGTTACACACCCTCTAGGGCTTTGGATGTAAAGCCCTAAGGTACAAACCTTGTTCCTTGTTTAAATTTCAGAAAAATAGCTAGTTGGTATGATCTTAAGTGATTTGGTGATTAAGTGTGTTTATATTGCATGATTTGTGTTCTAGTGTGTATGTTTACATGTTAGATGCACTTGGAATCAATTTGGTAGCTTTTGTAAGCATGTTGGTATGTTAAAAGTTGGTTTTTCATATATTAAGTGGTGTTTGGCAACAGGTGTTAGCAGGGCAACATCATTGATTTGGTTGATCTAAGTTGTTAGGAGGAATTAAAAAGGGTTAAGTTAGGTTAATAATAAGTAATTAATCAGTTTGGGACAATTTTGGATCAAGTTTGTGAAGTTTAAAGGAAAAAAGGGTTAGCTAAAATCTGCAAGTCCATAGTCTGTCCATTTTTCATGTGTTTTTGATGATTGAATCTTGATTATCTATGAGAGATTGCATGATTTAAGGATTGTATTTGCTAGTGTGTTATTTGGTCATTGTGTATGCAAAATTTGGGTGTTTAAAATTCATTAGAAAGCAAGTTTCAAGCTCATTTAGTCCACAGACCTTCACAATTGTCACAGAGAACTCATTAGGCTTATGTGTGATCTGTTTTGCTTGATATTGGTGTGCTAAGTGATTTGTGCTTGATTGTCTTGACTTCTTGTGATCAAAGGATCACAAGAGTGCCCTTTTGTCCAAAATATTCATCCAAATAAGCTCAATAAGCCCAAGTCCTCTTGGCTTAAAATCTCAAGCATAACACAAAAGTCCAAATTTGCTTGTGTTGAATTTTAAGTCTGTCACGTTTTTAGAAGTTTAATCTTGTGTAATCCAGTAATAGAAGTGAATTGGAATTGGTTATAAGCTCATTAAGGTCACTGGTTGATTTGGCAAAAGTTAAAAAGAAGAAAAAAATACACGTTGCGCCGCAAGACCTACCTACAGCGGCGCAACTGAAGGAGCTACAGATCAAGGTGCTCCCGTTTCACTAGTTGCGGCGCAAGACAAAAGCGTTGCGGCGCAACTAAGTGATAAAAAGGGGGGGTTACACGCCTCGAACCCGTGACCAGCCGTTCAACAACCCAACGTGTTAACCAAATGCGCCCTGGGGACTTTGATTAAGAGTTGTGGTTTGCATATTTATTTAACCCGTTTCTTATTTTTAGCTTATTTAAAAAAAAACGTGGCTTATTTACTTCTTTTCAGCTTATTTGTTGGGCTTATTTTCTTTTGCTTATTTTTCCTGAGTTACTGTTAGGGTTTTTGATTTTTCAAAATTGGTTTCACATTTTTCCTTTTATTAGATTATTTTTTAGAATTTATTTTATATACGTATTTTATTAAATCATTAAAAAATACCAAAAATAGTTTTATTTTTTAGGAAAAATAGTTTTTAGTTTTTAAAATATATTTTTGAGGTTTACATATAATTTTGGTTTCAAAAACATTTATTTTTAATTTTATAATATTTAAAGGTTTTTTATAAACTTTAAAGATTTTTATAAAATTATTAAAAAAGGTTTAGGAGCTATAATTTGTGTTTTTCTCTTAGTTATAATATTTAGGATTTTTATAGATTTTTTATTTTAAATTTTATAAACTTTTATTTTTTAGTATTATTTTAATAATATTTTATTATTAATTTTTCAAAATTTTATTTTTCCTTCTTTTTTATTTTTCCTAGGTTCTTTGTCATTAATTAGGACTATTTCCATTTTTAGAATAATTTTCTAGCTTTTAGATTTATTTTTATAATTATTTTAAGTTTAATTAGGTTTAAATCATTTTTAGGGTTTTAAAAATAGTTTTAATAGGTTTTAATTTTTAGAAAATTACTTTTTAGTCGTCTAATAATATAAGTTAAGTAATTGTTCAATAAAATCATATTTTTGACATTTGAATTAATTAAATTTGATTTTAGGGCTTTAATTAGCATTTAAAATTAATTATTTAATTAATAAAAGGTTTTAAAATATCTTTGTTGGATTTTTATCTTAGTTTATATTATTTTAGACTTGTTTTAATCTTTTCTTGATTTTGTTTTTGGCTTTAGTATTAATTTTTTAATTTTTGTGTTTTTCTACGGCTTTACGTTTACGTTTTTTACGTCATAGTGTAATTTTCACGAAACCGTCATTCCATCTCATCAATATTAATCTCAAATATATACAAGTTAATTCACAACACCATACCTCCTTGGGAAACGAATCTTTTCTCTCTTTTATTTGATTGTGGGTCATTAGTGTTGATTTTTCCTAAAATCATCACTCGATACTTACCGCTCATATTTAGTTGCTTGTTTTTCCTAAAGCAAGTTATCTAAATTCACTACAACCATCATTCAATGTATTATGGTAATAAATGTGTGTACTGTTTATAGGGTACTCTGGATAAACTTATCGTGGGGACCACTTATACCTACATATTTCTCGAAATGGGTTTGTCCTCAAGTCGTCTCTGACATTATCTTCTTTCCTCTTAGAGTATAAGCCAAAAGGCTACTGGGCATCGGTCTATTGCGACGTCCTTTTCACATAGCTGCTTCGGACCTACTCCAGTATAAGCCACGTAGGATGGTTCTCAGCCTCGTGCCGGGTACATACAGGAACATGTCCCCCTCAGTGTAATCATTCTCGGCCACGGATAATTATACTTCTCTATTGGGCTTCTGGTGGGTCTGGGTCGGCCTTTTGATTATGGGCTTAGAGGTTTCCTTGAATCATTAGAACGTTCTCGAATGGCCACGTGGAACGCACTACCCTCCTTTTGTAGCCTTAAATGCTCCACGCGTCCTCCTTCTCATTAATGCAACGTTTCCTATTCTCGAGGTATCCCCTATATAGTCACTTCTTTCTCATTTCTTTTCATTACTTTTTCCTTTTCACCGTGTGTCATTTCTGAAGCGTACTGTCATCCTACCAATTCAGGAGAGTTTTTTTGTCCCGGTTGTCTTTATTTCTTTCGTTTCGTTCCGTTCCCTTTATTTCTCTCGTAATGTCTGATAGCGATTACGATGGGGTGAGTTCGAGTGCGAATCTCGTGGATCCGAAGTGTGATATGCATATTAGGTATTCCGTTACGATGGATAAACTGGTTGAAGAGATGAAATATAACCAAGGTATATCTTTTTGATCAGAGGTATGAGGAGCTTTCACTGGCGATCACGGAATATAAAATACCCGAGGATCTCCGTCCTAGATTACCGGACCCAGACATGACTATGGATATGCTTCCAAAGAAATCCATTGGCATATACTTGGAACACATAGAGCATGACGGCTTGAGGATCCCATTTTCTACTTCTTTCCTCACTGTTATTAAGTACTTTGGGTCCATATTTCTCAGTTGGTTCCTATAGGGGTGAACCAGGTTGTGATGTTTGAGATACGTTGCCAGAGCTTGGGTATTAGGTGTTCGGTTAACTTATTCTGGGTGTTTTATAAGCTTTGCAAACAGGGACATTGGTTCTCTTTCGTAAACAAGGTCAATGGGAGAGCCAAGAAGCGTTTTATCGAGACTACCTCTAGTTTGAAGGGATGGAAGAAGAAATTCTTTTTGATTGACCATCGTACTGTCCCAGATGCTATGTCGTGGAGGCATCAGGACACCGACATTTCCGAAGAGTTTCCCATTACTTATAGTGAAGTTGATGCCGAGAGATCGTCTAATTCGAAGATCCTGCTGAGGCCGCCTCATAAGGGTTTGTTATATTTGTGTGGTTTATCTGTTCCTTACCGACAACCGGAGTTTAGGAGAGTGTTACGAGATAAGAAAGAGAATGGTAACGCTCATTTACGTTTACTTTGTGTCATATTTGTTTGTGGATTTCCTTATCTTCATTTGTCTTTGCAGAACTTAATATGAACGAGACCGGAGTCAAGGTGACACTGGAAGAGGTTATCCATGAGAATCAACAACCCACCAATCGTACCACTTCTCCGCTACCACACAATGTTCCCATGCCTGAGCTCACCCCTAGTTAGAAAGTAGTTGAGCAAGCCGATCCTAAGATATCTGCTGTTAGGGAGAGGAAAGTAGCTCTGACTTTGATGAAGAATCAAGGAAAACGAAAGGATGAGGTAACTTTGGCAGGGCCACGCAAAAAGAGAGTCCGAAAGATAAACCCGCTAGAGCAGGTTCTTCTTCAACTAAAACCATATCTGTTACTCCTAACAATCCTTCTGCTATGGCTGACACTCCCAAGGCTTCCACTAAGCATGTTTCTCCTAAAGATGACGTGACTCATTTGGTTGTTGAGGTAAGTGACCACTCCGGTTGTTCGCCACCCAAGGAGAATGATGATGTAGATCAACACTCTGTTCGGTCTCTAGGGCATCATGATACCAAACAACATCACACTAGTGAGTTATCATAATTTTCTTGACATAGTATGCATATTAAAACCTTGCTTCGTAATATTTGCTTACCCTTGGAGTTTTGTTTTCTTCTCTCCCTCCTTCTCTTATACATATATACTGTTAGCCGTATTTAAAGTGATGGTCATATAATATACCGTTGCGAAGCTCGTGGAAAATGATACATAATGGTGTTGAGAGTTCTAGTATAATGTTTGGTATGTAACGGGAATTAGTCCCAAACACACAAATGAGGAAGACCTTCTATACCTTACACTTGTAATATAAAAGGCACTAAGCACCTCATTTGTGTGTGTGTGTTTTCCATTTTATAGATTGTAGAGAGAGAAACCACATGTCTTTCTCTCACTAGGAAATCACAACCCTTTTGTTTTCTCTTTTCTTCATCTTAATCAAATCTTTCTTTTTGGTTTAATTCATCATGTTATTCGTATTTGGTTAAGTCGTGTGTATTATAAATCTTTATAAATCTTTATTTGATAAGCTTACTAAGGATGTAGACCATGCTACGGTGGTTAATAATAAGTTTAAAGAAACTAGTGCCAAATTGACCACTGAGCTTGCGGGATATAAGGAACGGGAGAAAAGTTTTGAAATTCATCAGGCTAAAATTAAAGAACTTGAACAAGCTCATGCTACATCGGTTTATCAAGAAAAATGCACAACTAAGAAATTAAATGCCTTACACTTAAGTAGTGCTAAAAAGATAAGCGAATTGAATGATGAAATCATCTCTCGTAATAAACAGCTTTCAACTGAAAAATCTATTATTTTGGATTTACAAGAAGAACGAAAAAAGCTGAAACATGATTTCAAAATTCGAGAAGATGGGGTTCTTGAGGATTTTTGCAAAGCTCAGGATAGGATTAGGGAATTAGACAACCTTTTGGTAAAACGTGGCCAAACTATGCAGACGATAAATATGCTCGCACCAAAAGTGAATGAGATAAATTACACTCGATACAAATTGGCTTTAGGTTGTCCTCTTCCTCCTAATCCTGGATATCTTAAGCATGTTCAGGCCACAAATCAAACTCTATATAATGGTAGTGTGCTCTTGTCTGATGAGCATGATCCTCCTAGTGTGCATGATTCTAAGGAAACTACTGAACTTGCAGTAGAGACTCGTTTAAGAATTAAAAAGCTTGATAAAGAAGTGACACCGTTAATTATACGAAAGTTAATCCTCCAACTGTTTTTGTTCAGTCTAAAACGAGTACTGAAATGCTTTTGCTACCAAGTGAGGAATTGTCTGATGACCCTCCTAAACCGAGTATCACACGCCGATTTCTAAACGAGCTAAAATATAACTTTGTCATACTTAAACGTGTTGTTAATTCCAAAATCACTGGAGGAAATTTTACATCACCAGTTCAGATTGAGGTCCAGAAAATTCTTCAAAACGATATTAATCCGATTATTAATCAAGTTGATGCTAGGATAAGCAATTTAGAAAACGCTTTTCTAAAAGAATTAGCCAACTTGGTTGAAGACTTTAAATCTTTGGCGAAGGAGGCTGATGAATCTCTTGATAAAATCAAAGTTTTTGAAAACGATCTTGAACGCCTCTCTAAAGCACCTGATAGTGTTGATAGCAGCCCTGTTACGTTAGATACCTCTGTGTCAAATCAAGAAACCCTCCAAACTAAGCTTGAACGTACGAAAGAGAAAATGGAATCTATTATCATTAAAAAGGACAAAGAATTTACCGATCTATGGAATAAGTTTGTCAAAAAATATGATAAATGCAATATGACAAACTTTCGTATGATAAAGCCTACAATAAAATGAAAAAAACTATCGCACGATTGCAGGCTCAGTTAGGAGGGGTTAAGGAAAAGAATTTGGCCTCTTCAGGGTTAGAGAATGCCAGTGATGGAAATGTTCAGAAGCTTAAGGCTAAAATTGCAGATTTAGAATCTGTTGTTGTTTCATATAAGCGGGTTGTTGAACAAAGTAAGTCTGTCTATTAGAAACTTATTGATAAAATCTGTGAGAACTGTAAGCTAAAAGCCTTATTAAAAGATATGACTTCTGAACCTAGTACGATTATGGATGCTATGATTCAGACATCAGCAACCTCGAGACCCACTCGTATTGCTGTAACACCTTTTCCCAAGGTTGCTGGAACGAAAAATGTTGTGATTGCCTCAGGAATGTTTCGTGTTAGTTCTCCCTTTGTGCCTAGCAAACAACGTAAAGCAAGCGTTAGGACAAAATCGACCACTATATCTCAACCACAAGTCATTGATTTAAAAAGTGCTAATTCTAATAGACTCGTGTCTTCTTCTACAGGAATAAACAACTACACTAAGAGCAGAAGGCCACAGCCTACGAGTAATACAAGGAATGATAGGGTCCCTTTTGTCTCTAGAAGTAGTCGCCCCAAGATCAATAATGTGGAAGTAGAAGAACACCCTAGGAATTTACCGCTTTTTAATCATAATCAGAAACTTAATTCATCTGAATGTAATAACTTTAAGCTTGCTATTCGGAATGAAAAATATGAAGTTATTTGTGCTAAATGTAATAAATGTTTCTTTACTTTTAGTCATGATGCTTGTTGCTTGACTATGAATGGTTTGAATTATGGTGGTTACACTCGAATTGACAAGTTATCAATCAGTAAAAAACGTAGCACTCCTAAGGCTAAGGTGTATGTTCCAAAACTACGCACGTAGGGTCCACAAAAAGTCTTGCTAAGCCTAGTAGTCCTAGATTCACCTCTAAATGGTTGCCTACTGGTAGAAATTTTGGCCGTAGTGGCAAAATTATCGACACTAGTAGATCTCATAATGACAGTGAAATGTCGGTATGTGATAAGGATTAATTATCATCTAACCCTACAGGAACCTATTTCATTGGTTGCCAAAATATTTTCTTCTCTTATCATTGGAAGGCGGTTGAAATTTATCTCTGGTGCGTGGACTTGGGCTGTCCAAACAAATGACTGGGAATCGAAACCTTCTCAAGAACTTTGTATGGCGTTTCATGGGAACTGTTTGATTTAGAAATGATCATGTTGCGACAATTCTAGGCTATGGTGATCTTCATTGGGGAAATATAATCATCACCAGAGTCTCTTTTGTTGATGGCTTGGGACACAATTTGTTCTCGGTTGGGCAATTATGTGATTCAGACGTGGAGGTTGCTTTCAGAAGTCATACATGTTTTGTAAGAGATCTTGAAGGAATTGATTTGTTGAAAGGAAATCGTACCACCAACCTTTACACCATTGATCTTTTTCAAATGTATGCTGCTTCTCCAATTTGTCTCATGGCCCGAGCCACATCAACAAAGTCATGGTTATGGCATCAAAGGTTATCTCATCTCAATTTCGATGCCATCACCCAACTCGCAAAAGATGACCTCGTTACCGGTCTTCCAAAGTTTAAATATACAAAAGACCATCTTTGTACTTCCTGTGAGCAAGGAAAAAGTAAGAAGAAGCCTCACAAACCCAAACATGTTCCCAACTCAACGAATAGGTTACATCTCGTACATATGGATTTGTGTGGCCCAATGAGAATCAAAAGCATTAATGGAAAGCGGTATTTCCTTATGATTGTGGATGATTATTCTCGTTACACGTGGGTTCATTTTCTTGCTTCAAAAGATGAAGCCCCTGGTGTAATTATTAATTTCTTGAAGAAAACATCAGTGCTACTTCAAGCCACTGTCATCATTGTAAGAACGGATAACGACACAGAATTCACCAATCAGCAACTAAAAGCTTATTTTGACAAAGTTGGAATTTCTCATCAAACTTCGATTGTAAGAACTCCAAAGCAGAATGGAGTTACGTCAGTTGAAGCTGCTCGGACGATGCTTCTCTCCTCCAGTGCACCTTATTTTTTTGGGCCGATGCTATAGCAACTGCATGTTATACTCAAAACCGCTCCATTATTCACACCAGATTCAACAAAACACCTTATGAGATCATTAATGGAAGAAAACCGGATATTTCATTTCTACATGTCTTCGGTGCATTATGCTATCCGAAGAATGATCGTGAAGATATCGGTAAACTTGAACCTAAAGGTGATATTGGCTTTTTCATTGGTTATTCTTCAACTACTTGTGCTTACAGGATTTATAATCGGAGGACAAGAAAGGTAATGGAGACTATGAATGTTACATTTGATGAACTCTCGGGAATGGCATCTCAACATAGAATTTCACTTCCCGAGCTTCAAAGCCAGACTTTTGGACACGTTAGTTCAGGACTCGCGCTTCAATTTGCACCGTCAGCAATCTCTTGGTTACAACCTTCGGAACGTGACTTGGAAGTTTTATTTAGGCCAATTTATGATGAATATATGGAGAGTCCTTCGTCATTTGGTGTTCCTCAAAATGTCCCGGCTGCATCTGCTACGGTAGTTCTAGAACCTCCAATTGCATCTACACCAACGGCATCCGTTTTTGCACCATCTACGCCAACCTCAGCCATATTGACTCCAAACATTCCAACCACCTCTCAGACTGCTGACGCGACTCAACAACATTTTTAGCAAATCCCTAATCATGTTCATCTTCAGAATGAAATCGTTGCTGAAAATGCGAACAATGCGATGCTAAACGAACATGAGTTTGTTAACCCATTTGCGGCTTCCACAAGTTCCACTCAGCCTTCAACACCATATGTGGATCCGTCAAGCTCGCATCAAGTTTCTCATACACTTCTATATGAACACAAATGGAATAAGGATCATCCTTTGGTTCAAGTGATTGGAAATCTCTCCCGACCAGTCTCGACATGAAATCAGCTGCGTACCGATGGTGATATGTGTATCTATGCACTATCAGTCAGCACAATGGAAACAACAAGTGTTAAAGAAGCAATGGTTGGCGCATCATGGATTGAGTCTATGTAAGAAGAGCTCAATCAATTCATCTGGCTTGATGTATGGGAGTTAGTACCACGCCCGGACAATATCGATCCCTTTACCCTAAAATGGTTATTAAAAAACAAGATGGATGAAGAGCAAATGGTCATTAGGAACAAGACTCGGTTAGTTGTGAGAGGTTATAAATAGAAGGAGGGAATTGATTTCGCAGAATCCTTCGCCCCGGTTTCTCGAATGGAAGCTATTAGGATTTTCCTAGCATACGCTGCACACAAATCGTTCACTGTGTATCAAATGGACGTGAAGACATATTTCTTGCATGGGCCGTTAAAAGAAGATGTGTACGTATGTCAACATGAAGGTTTCATCAACACCGAACATCCAAGCCATGTCTACAAGTTGAAAAAGGCAATTTATGGTTTGAAACAAGCACCAATGGCATGGTACGATGAATTATCATCATTTCTTCTCCAAAATCACTTCAGTAAAGGAACCATTGATCCAACGTTGTTTATCAAGCACTACGGCAACGACATCTTGGTGGCTCAGGTCTATGTAGATGATATAATTTTTGGTTCTACAAGCCCAAAATATTCCATATTATTTGCCGACCTTATGAAAAGCCAATTTGAAATGTCCATGATCGGGGAAATGACGTTTTTTCTTGGTCTCCAAGTTCACCAATCCCCCGAGTTATTTTCATTAATCTGTCCAAATATATGTGCTCGAGATTCTAACGAAATTTGGAATGGAAAACTGTGATCGAATTGGTACTCCAATGGACACCAAACACAAGCTTGATTTGGATAAGAAAGGGACATTTGTAGATGCTACAAAATACCGAAGTATGATCGGGTCCTTTATGTACTTAACCTCAAGCAGACCGGACATTATGCATGCTACTTGTTTATGTGCTCGGTATCAGGCTAAGCCAACCGAGAAGCACCTAAGGAGGTTTAAAGGATCTTTCGTTATCTCCGGGGAACCATTCACATGGGTCTCTGGTATACGAAGGATTCTGGTTTTAATCTCACTGGTTTTTCAGATGCCGACCATGCAGGGTGTCATGATACATTCAAGAGCACTTCCGGTGGAGCACAATTCTTAGGCGAGAAGCTAGTGAGCTGGTCCTCAAGAAAGCAAGATTGTATGGCGTTGTCCACCGCGGAAGCAGAATATGTGTCTCTATCCGTGTGTAGTGCTCAAGTCCTTTGGATGAGAACACAACTCACGGATTATGGCTTTCACTTTAACAAGGTTCCTATTTATTGTGATTTACAATCAGCCATAGCCATATCCTGCAACCCGGTCCAACACTCCAAGACCAAGCACATAGCTGTCCAATTCCATTTCATAAAGGAACATGTGGAAAGAGGAACGATCGAACTGTATTTTGTCAAGACGGACTACCAACTAGCCGACATCTTTACCAAAGCTCTTTCTCAAGACATATTTGAATTCTTGGTTCGTCGACTTGGTATGCGTAGTTTCACTCCAGATGAACTTGAACGTCTTGCACATTCGCAGTAATCCTGTATATATCTACCAGTAAATCAAAATACAAAAATACAAAACCTATAAAAACAAAATAAAAAATGAGAAAATCTTTCAAAAATACGAAAAATATTCTTCTCCGACATGTCTCTCTGCATCGATAATATGGATGTACTTATAAATATCGTTCAATAACGACACAGGTACGTACATAAAGTTCGAATGAGAGTTCAAATGTTTTCAAAACATGTATTTTCTACTTTCTTCTCATAATGGCTTATAGTCACATGTCAGACTATAACCCGGTCCCCAAAGAAAGGAAAGTCTATGACTTATCCTCATCAACGGGAAATTAATTATTTTTTCTCGGTCATGAGCTTATATTAAAACATTCAAAGTTTTAAGCTCATGAACTTAAGGAAAATGTTCATTTATGTACATTTTTCCTCAACAACGGGAAATTCAGTTTTCTCGGGTTTGAGCATAATTTTTTAAGGTATTTCAAAACTGTGTGCTCCTATACTCCTCTATTTTAATTAGAATTTCTTTTCGAGGGGGAGTACTAACTTTCATGCAACATTATTCTCTCCATGTTTCATCACTAGTGTCACAAAAATTTCAATTTCATGCAATTTTTGAGGGGGAGAATAGTGATTAAAATGTGATCAAATGTTTTATTTTGGATAATATCTTTGAGATAAGTGCTTTCTTGTCCTAACATGTGCAAAATGATTACTTAAATTCTTTCGCATTTTGATGCACATGTGTAGGGGGAGAAATTTTGGTGATTTAGAAAGTTTTTTCTGGTTACGATATATACCTTCAACATAATTATTCACGACGGTATTGGTGTCAAAAGGTGGTTAGGTATTCGTCCTATGGTCAAACCAGAACCAGAGGGATCTTCCCAGGGACAATCCATTAGAACTTAGAAGTCCTTAGGAAAGATGGAGTAGCAGTGTGTACGGGAAAAATGTCGACCAAGTACTTAAGCTAACACTGGAATAATCACAACAAGGTGCTAGTTATGACGTATTGGTAAGCATTGAAGGGGTTGAAGAATGAAAAAGAAATGTAAGGACAAAGGGTGAAAAGAAATAGGCGTCCATACAACTTAGTCAGAAACTGGGTCAATACATCTACTATCAAAATCATGTTGATGATTTCTGGTATTGTAGACAAAGCATCATGGACCCAGTGATGCAAAGCACAACCCTTCCCAGCCTACTCAAGCTTCTCTCAAAAGAAGTTTGTTTTATTGTCACGGAGTTCAACTTATTTCTATCAACTTTCTCACTTTGAGATAGTAGATATTAAAAAGGTGGCAGTCTGCTCCAGCCTCCGATCACCAAATAAACGTGCACTTATAGAGTCTAGAGCCAACGAGGTTCATCAAAAATCTCATTAGGACACTTATTCCATATATCAATGGTTGTTCATCATTAGAATACAAGCGATAATTTACAGAGTCCTACGCTATATCCTTGTGATATTGCCAGAACATTCAGAGTGATATTCTTTAGTATTCACAGTGATAAATGGAAATCCTTCCAGTGTTAACATCAAACAGCACCGCGGTAGGTCATATGTAAGATTCACTTGAATTGAACATATGTTAACTGGAAAGCAACAATGGTTTGATTCTTTTGTGATTCAAACTCGTTCCAGGTCTCGACGCAATATCTTTATGATCTTGCCAGAACATTCAGAGTAATACTCCTAAGTATTTATAGTGACGAATGGAAATCCTTCCAGTGTCATCATCAAACAGCACTGCGGTAGGTAACTTGTGAGATTCTATTTGAATAAACTTGTGTCAACTGGAAAGCAACAATGGTCTGATTCTTAATTGATTCACACTTGTTCCAGAAAATTGAATTGACGACTTAATCAGCAGAATGGAACTGCTTGATTCACTCTTTACTATGAACTATCTTTCGAGATATTCAAGTATTGAGAATGGATACCACAGCCGAAAACCCTGTCAAGGAAGTTCTTTGAACTTACCTAATCACAGGTACAATATTCGTATTGTATAACGGGAAACCGGAGGAATGCAAACGGTGGCGTAACTTCAAGAGTCGTAATTCAAGACCACATGCTCATGTAAATGAAGAAAGCTCAAGAACATATAAAGATAAAGACTTCCGCTACTCGGATGATCAAGGGAGATTGTTAACAAGATTTCATCTCAAATCAAAGTTTGAGTATGTGGGAAAAGACACAAGAACACAAGATGGCAAAGATTCAATATCAAGTCAAAGCAAAGATCAAAGATCCAAGATCACAAGTCATGAAAGGAACTATGAAAGAACTCTCAAGACAACGAGCTTCAAAGGTCTGCAACATCAAATAAGTGAAGTCACATATTACATGACCACCCCTTAGGGGGAGATTGTTAGCCGTATTTAAAGTGATGGTCATATAATATACCGTTGCGAAGCTCGTTGAAAATGCTACATAATGGTGTTGAGAGTTCTAGTATAACGTTTGGTATGTAACGGGAATTAGTCCCGAACACACAAATAAGGAAGGCCTTCTATACATTACACTTGTAATATAAAAGACACTAAGCACCTCATTTGTGTGTGTGTGTTTTCCATTTCATAGATTGTAGAGAGAGAAACCACGTGTCTTTCTCTCACTAGGAAATCACAATCCTTTTGTTTCTCTTTTTTTCATATTAATCTAATCTTTCTTTTTGGTTTAATTCATCATGTTATTCGTATTTTGTTAAGTCATGTGTATACTTCCTACATATACAACTAGCTCTCCCTTCTCCGATAGTGATGATGGCGATGATGATGATGGATCTTGCCTCCAAACTTTTGTTCCAGGAGGGAGACTTCAAGACAACATGCGTATTGTATCATATCACTCCTCTCGTGAGCTTCTCACCCATCTTGCAACACTCACCAAATAGAAGGCTATGTCATCCCTTTATGATCATGAGGTTGTCCGACAGAGCTATGATGCCCTTGTCTGGAGTGCCCTTACACAAGCCGAGATCCTAAAGTGGTTAGAGCTTCTAAGCCATGATCACCGAGAGTTCGTGAAACTTCATAGCCAAAGCACCGAAGTCTTTAATCAAAGAAAAGCTTTGTTGAGCCAACTTTTGGATAGTTATTAGAAGCTGGAGGGTGATCATACCAAGTGCACCACGAGGGAGGCAGAGTTGGAGGGTCAGGTGAACTCCCTCCAAACTGATAGATACAATTGGGAGAGTGCCCAAAAGCTGAAAAAAGAGGAGCTGGAACGAGCGGCCAATTGAGTGAAGGAGCTGGAGGCTGATAACAAGAAACTGACTGCCCATCTAGCTCAAGCGATTGTTGAACGTAAGTGTCTCGTCAAGTATTTCCTTTCTGTCTTTGTTTAGACTCACCTTGGGAGTTCAGAGTACCGAAAGAGTTTTACTGGTATGGCTTATGTTTGCTACTCCGGAGGTTGGTTAGATGGGATTGAGATCAACAGGTCGGTCAAGTCGCTTGCACTTACATTAGCTGACGCTAAGGACTTAGATGCTAATATTGCCAAATCATGAAAAGTTAAGTGTGCGGAGCTCTTCACTGCCTCATATCCCTTTGTTGAGAAGGTTTTCGAGTCTTATGCCCTACCTTTGATGGAGCTTGTGAAACTTGCACCGGATGTCCCTGCCAAGCCAGAAAAATCTCCAGCCATCCCTTCTATGTCTTCGGCTTCCAAAAGTGCTCATGCATGATATGGATTATTGATCTTGTCTTGACATTTTGTACTTTATCTTGCTTTCATTCGTGCTATCCCCATAGTATGTTCCGGTAACAACATTTGGCTTCGTCATGGCTTGTAATAATGGTTCTTTAATTTTTCAATTTGTTATATTTGTGGGAATCGTATCCGGCGCATAGTCGGGGCTTTAACTTTGTATTTTGTTTTATTTAATGGAATGTTTTGTTCTTGCATGCTCTGTATTTGTGTTTTATTAGCATTTTTGTTTCACAGGTTGCTTTCTTTAAATTCGATAAGGGGTTTTTCACTTTACGAATCGCTAAGGTTTCGTCCGATGAGGGTCTTATCCTTTACGGACGATCCTTCTTCAACATGTTGTTCCGGTTTGATGAGGGTTTCACCCTTTACAAACCGGTAAGGTATTCATACGATTAGGGTATTATCCTTTACGGATGATCCTTCTTCAACATCCATTTAGGAGCAGTTGGTGTTGTCCCAGTCGATGAGGATCCCGTCCTTTACAACCAGTAGGTTCCTGTTTGATGAGGGTCTCATCCTTTACAAACGGTGCCTCTTCCTTCAGATTTGATCAGACTCTTCAGAGGGCATAATGATATTGCTTACAATTAGCATTCGGAAAATTGTCCTTCCCATTCAGGTCAAGGTTCATTCATTATACAAAATATGCTATTACATCGCCCTTCCGTCTTACATAAAATAGTTTCTTAAGTTCGTAGTGTGCCATGTTCTTGGGATTTCTTTCTCAGCCATTGTTTCCAACTTGTACGAGCCACTCTGAAAGGCTTCCACTACCCGGTACGGACCTTCCCAGTTGAGTGCTAGCTTGCCTAGTTTTACCACCCTGCTTGCTTCATTCTTCTAGTACATAAAGTCTCCGACTTTAAATGACAAGGGTCTTACCCTCTCGTTGTAGTATTGCTCCATTTTCTTCTTGTATTTCGTTTCGCGGATGGCATCCATTTCTCTCATTTCTTCTACCAAATCTTGGTTCAACAGGAGCTCATCTTCATTAGCCTTATCGTTGAAGATTAGTGTCTGAAACGTTGGCATCCCTATTTCAGTCGGGATGGCCGCTTCACTTCCGTAAGTTAGGCTAAAGGTAGTCTCTATGTTGCTGGTTTTCATCATGGTCTGATGTGCCCATAACACGTTGGGCAATTCGTCTGCCCACCCGATCATCTCCTGTCCTAATATTGATTTTAGACCATGCATGAGTGATTTGTTCGCCCTTTCGATGAGACCGTTGGCTTGTGGATGTGCTATAGCTCTATTCATTTGCTTTATGTGCCATTTGACGCATCGTCCTTTAATGGGATCATTGACAAGTTCTGTCCTATTATCGGTGACAATTATTCTCGGCACTCCGAACCTACACACTATGTTTTCCCATACGAATTTTTTCACATCTCTGCCTTTTACTTTGGCCAGTGATTTGGCCTCAATCCACTTGGTAAAATAGTCTATTGCCACTATCACGAATTTGACCTTTCCCAGGCCTTCCGGTAATGGACCGAGTATATCTAAGCCCACTGGTAGAACGGCCGCGATGACATTACTGAGGTCATGAGTTTCTTCGGAATTTGGGGATTGAGGCATGTATATGACAAGAGTCGCATTTTACTACCTCCTCATACGTACATGGTACATTGTCGGCCAATAATACCCTTGCCTCATGATTTTGGCCACAACCGACCTGTACCCTGGATGCATCACGCAAGACCCCTCGTGCACCTCTTGGATAATGTAATTTTCTTGCAGAGGACCGACACACCTTAACATGGGGGACAAGTATGATTTCTTGAAGAGTACTCCTCCCTCAATTACGAACTGTGTTATCTTGATGCAGAGCTTTCTTTCCTCATTTGGGTCTAACGGCCATGCCCCTTCTTTAAGACATTTCAAAATGGGAGTCATCCAATTTTCCTCCTCTTCTTACAGAACATTATTGACATCCTCTGGTTATATCGGCCGAGACTTAAGCACTTCGACTAATACTTCCTTGGTGAGATGGTTAAAAGCTATGGAGTCTAATTTGCTAAGTACATCGGCCTTCTAGTTTTGGTTTCTTGGTATGTTCTGGATTATAAATTTGTTGAACTTTGCTATATGCTCCTTTACTTTGGCCATGTACTTCTTCATCCTTTCATTACAGTCGACGAACTCGCCATTGATATGTGATAGGTGTGAAAACACCCATCCTTTTACCACTTATTTCTTTCTAAAACAAAACCAAAACGCGTATTTAATGTCATTTGTTTGGAATTATGCGTGGTTTGTGTGTTTGTTGTGTTTTCAGAGCCAACCGGATAGATATTAGAGAAAACATGGGATTGCACGGGTTTTATCGAGGAAAAAGACGAAAAGATGAAGTGTATAGTCCAAGAGATGCAAAAGATTTGAAGTCAATGGGCCTATTTGAAGATTTATCGAAGAAAAGGACCAAAGACGGAAGATTTACCTATGACGAAGAAACTCAAGTCTATTAAATGAAGAAATTAAAAGACGAGTTGAAATTATTCGTCGACAAATCCCGAATCGAAATCGAAAACGTCAACTTTTCTGAAAGGACGAGAAGACAAAAAGAAAGAAAGAAAGCCCACTCACCAACCAAGGGAGAAGCCTATAAATACTCCTCCCATTCAAGACTTTCCACGAGTTCTTTTCTGTTACAGTTTTTCCTATTTCGTAGGAAGAAAACCATCTCCCTTAAGGAGTGGTTTTCATCTTTGTTTGAATTCTTCCAATCTTGTAAGTTTGATCTTTCCACTTTGTTTGTTGAATCCTAAATCATTAATTCTAGTTTTCTTTTAATCTCTCCATTATCTTGTTCTTCATCTCTTATTGATTCTAAGTTCTTAAGTTTTATTTTATTGGTTTGATCATCTTAAGTAAGTGGGTTTTTGCGTTTTTGTGGTTTTGGATTAAGGTTTACCTTAGGTAAATGATTCGTGGTGAAATTGGTATAAGTTTCGATTAAAAAGTTGGTGAATTTTGAGTAAAAATTCGTGTTTCTTAACCCCCTGTTCTTTGCCATTTAGTTACTGAGTTTCCCCAGATTCCGAATAGGGAGTCTGGGATTGTGTTGGTTCGGAATACCCAATTATTCCGGATCAAGGTTTGATTTTGTTGATTATTCGGAATATCAAAATATTCCGGATAGAGCTTGAGATTTTGGTGTTGGTTCGGAATATCAATTATTCCGGATCAAGGTGTGCTTTTCTTGGTTATTCGGAATAACCAAATATTCCGAGTAGAGCTTGATATTCCGCATAGTGTTTTCTTTCAAAATATTCCGAATAGGGTCTCTTTTTCAAATATTCCGCATAGGCCTTCCTTCCAAAACATTCCGCATAGAGTTCCTTTTCATATTATTCCGGATAGGCTTTCTTATCAACATTCCGCATAAGCTACATTATTCCGCATAGGAGTTTTATTCCGCATAGCCGTATTATTCCGTGTAGAATCCATTATTCCGCATAAGGCATTATTTCTCATAACCTTATTATTCCGCATAAGCAAAACATTCCGCATAAGAGCAAATGTTCCGGATAGAGCTGTATTTCCGAAAGGGAGAATTTATTCCGAGTGAAGGCCAATATTCCGCATAGACATTCTGAGTAGAAACTTCCAGTTTTATTCTACGTTAAGGTACTTACTTTTTTATCTAAATTCTGGCTTTACTCTCAGTAATTGCTTTTAGTTTAATTTAATTATTTCTTGCACTTATTATTTTAGTAGATTTAGAACAAAGCTCCCCCTTTTTAGTCACCAATTACAACGATTCCACTTTTGACCGTGATCAATTCGAGAAGATACCGAGAACGAAACAACGACATATATCAATTGGGTACGAGCAACGCAAAGAAAGATCTTGCAAGCAAAACCTTTTATTAACCAACCAAAAGTCAGTTATTAAAATGGCGCCGCTGCCGGATCTTCTCGTTAAGATCAACAGTTTTTTGTGAGAAAAATTGGATTTTGGGATCCGTTCTTTCGGGAACGTTATTTTCAAGCACAAAAATTTTCAAAAATACAAAAACATTAAAAAACCTATAAAACCCAAAAATATTTTCTCTTGCATTTTCTTTTTAGTGTATGCGTACTCGATCAACGTCTTATTCAGAGCCCGAGACTCTCGAAGATTTAGACATGGCCGGTGTACACAACAAAAACAATAATAATCCACCCCTCCCAAATAACAACAACAATAATAATCCACCCCACCAAAACATGAATAATACACCCTTACCCGACCTACGAACCATGGAGGAGCTATGTCAACCCACAATGAACGGACGTGGAGGCCCGATTGCATCGATGCATGTCACGGCTCAGGAGTTTTCGTTGAAGCATCACATGATCCAACAAGTGCAAACTAACCCATTTCGCGGAATTCCGGATGATGATGCCAACAAACACCTCGACAAATTCATTACCATTACCCAAAGCATGAAGTCCCCCGGTGTTTCTATGGATGACCTTCGCCTTCAAATCTTTCCCCACTCGCTTTCTCACCATGCCGAAAAATGGTTTGAACGTCTCCCAAAGAACTCTATTCATACTTGGGACGACATGACTCAACGCTTTTTGTCGCGCTACTTCCCACCATCCATGGTCACGAGCCTTCGTAACCAAATTAGTGGATTCATGCAAGATAATGATGAATCGCTCTTTGATGCTTGGGAACGGTACAATGATTTGATCGACTGCTGTCCAAATCACAACATGCTCCCCGTCACTCTCATTGATACTTTCTACAATGGTCTCACTTTTCGTGATCGTGACACGATCAACGCCGCCGCCGGTGGTACTTTTATGAAAAGGAGACCGGAGGAGTGTAGAGAGTTGATTGAAAACATGACTACTCACCACAAGAATTGGGATTCATCCGCATCCTCAAGATCTAACTCGAGAGTCAATGTTTCTTCTACTACTTCCAATCCCGAGATGACTGAAATTTCTCGACAACTCGCTGAGATGAACAAGAATTTCATGACCATGGCCACAAACCACTTTCAACAAGCTAAAGCCGTTGCTATTTCTTGTGACACATGTGGTGGTCCACATTCTTATAATGATTTTCCTTCTACTCAAGGCAATTTTTCTGAAAACGTTAACGCAGCTTACGGTACTTATCCCACAGGAGGCTATCAAGCTCGTCCTCAAGGAGACCGTAGCTTGCTAAGTTATCGTTCCAACAATTATCTTGCTCCACCCGGTTTCCCTCCTTCAAACCAAAACCAACAACAAAGCTATAACCGAAACAACCAATCCCAACCTCGTGCTAACAATCAATATCAATCCCAAAGAAACCCATACCCAACTCAAGGAAATTCTCAAGCTTACTAAGTTCCACCTCTCAATCAACCGATGGCAGTGAATCAAGACGTCGAGACGTTCATGAAGACTAATCGAGAGATGGTGACGAATCTTCAGAGTCAATTTGTCAACTTGAAGAATGACATGGCGAAACAAGGGAGCGATATTCGAGCCGAGCTTAGGAATGATATGGCAAAACAGAGCAATGAGATCCGTGTCGACATCAAAGATTCTTTCAGCACTCAAGCGCTTAACATTCGTGATATGATCGGTTCGCTCATCCAAGGTAATCAACCCTCTTCTTCGGGTACTCTTCCGAGTAACACCGTTGCGAATCCAAGAGGGGAGATGAAAGCAATCACCACTCGTAGTGGTAAAGGTTATATGGAACCCGAGCTTCCTACACCTCCACCCGTGATTGTGAACAAGGAAAAAGAGCAACTTTCCTCACCTCCTTCACCTTCTATCCCCATTTCCCCACCACCCGTGGTTGTGAGTGATCCTACTCCCCTGAAGCCTTCTTCTTCATCCAATATACCTTACCCTTCAAGGTTGAGGAAAGAGAAGCAAAAGAGCAAGGATGATATTCAAGTTTCAAACTTTCTCAAAATGCTTAAACAATTGAATTTTGACATCTCCTTTGCCGAGGCTCTCGCTCACATGCCTAAATATGCAAAGATATTTAAAGAATATCTAAGTGACAAGGAGAAGCTTCTTGACATTGCTCAGACCCAACTTAATGAGAATTGCTCCACCGTTTTCTTAAGGAAATTGCCCACCAAACTTGGTGATCCGGGTCACTTCTTGATTCCTTGCAACTTCCCGGGAGTAGAGAATTGCATGGCCCTAGCCGATCTAGGTGCCAGTATAAACTTAATGCCTTTAAGTGTTTGGAAGCAATTATCTCTCCCCGAGCTAGTCCCCACCAAAATGACTTTGGAATTAGCCAACCGTACGGTTGCTTATCCAGTGGGGATAGCCGAAGATGTCTTTGTTGGCGTGGACAAATTCACCTTCCCGGCAGATTTTGTTGTCGTTGACTACGAGATGGATCCTCGTGTTCCATTAATCGTTGGACGTCCATTCCTGAGGACCGGTCGTACTCTCATTGATGTAGCCGCGGGCGAAATAATCATGAGAGTTGGTGACGACAAAATTGTCTTCAACATGGGTAAGATTTCTAAGCAACCTTATTCATATGAGAGTGTTAATGCTATTGATGTTCTCGATGAGGCTTGTGAAGAACATTTTCATGATGCTTGCAAACGTACCCTCTCTTCTCTACCCAATGTTGAGACCGTTGCCTCAATTGCTCCGGCATTGACTCCTTTTGGAGAAAGTGACTTGGATGATTTCGAAGCTAGCTTGGGTCCTCTCGATATTAAGTATGATGATTCTTCCACTAATTGGGATGAAGACATTCGTACTGTTGAGAGACTTCTCAATGAAGACCCGTTTCCTCCTCCCTCTCCTAAAGAGGTGACTAATGATGATCCATCGTTAGTTACACCATCTATTGAGGATCCTCCTACTCTTTAGCTTAAGGACCTACCTCCTCATCTTGAGTACGTTTTCCTTGAAGACAACGAGAAGTTACCGGTCATCATCGCGAAGGACCTGAAAGAAGAAGAAAAAGCCCGACTTGTCGCCGTGTTGAAGAAGCATAAAAGAGCTATCGCTTGGAAAATCTCCGACATTCGCGGAATTGATCCTCACTTTTGCACACATAAAATTCTCATGGAGGATGACTTTAAGCCCACAATTCAAAGCCAACGAAGGGTGAATCCTAAAATCCATGAAGTCATCAAAAAAGAGGTTATCAAACTTCTTGATGCGGGTATGATTTACCCTATTTCGGATTCACCATGGGTTAGTCCAGTCCATTGTGTGCCTAAGAAAGGCGGAATTACCGTTGTGCCCAATGCAAACAACGAGTTGATTCCTACCCGTCTCGTTACTGGGTGGAGAGTTTGTATAGACTACCGCAAACTCAATGATGCCACGAGAAAGGATCATTTCCCTCTTCCCTTTATGGACCAAATGCTTGAACGTTTAGCGGGTAATGAATATTACTGCTTTCTTGATGGTTTCTCGGGTTATTTCCAAATACCCATCGATCCCCAAGATCAAGAGAAGACAACATTCACTTGTCCCTATGGCACATTTGCCTACAAAAGGATGCCTTTTGGCTTATACAATGCCCCCGGGACTTTCTAAAGGTGCATGTTGGCTATCTTCCATGACATGGTTGAGCAAACCATGGAAGTCTTCATGGATGATTTCTCGGTATTCGGGGATTCCTTCTCTTCTTGCCTTGCCAATTTGGAACGTATGCTTAAGCGGTGCGAAGACACTCGCCTTGTTCTGAACTGGGAAAAATGCCATTTTATGGTAAAAGAAGGCATTGTGCTAGGACACAAAATCTCTAAAGCCGGTCTTGAAGTCGACCGTGCTAAAGTAGATGTCATAGCCAAATTACCTCCACCTTCAACCGTGAAGGGTGTGAGAAGTTTTCTGGGTCATGCGGGCTTCTATCGTCGATTCATTCAGGATTTCTCTAAAATCGCTCGCCCGATGACCCACCTCTTGGAAAAAGATACTCCTTTTATCTTTTCTAAAGAGTGTATCGAAGCCTTCAATCTTCTTAAGGATAAGCTAACTATGGCACTGGTCTTGGTTACCCCTAATTGGGAGCTACCCTTTGAATTGATGTGCGATGCTCGCGACTTCGCTATTGGTGCGGTTTTGGGACAAAGGATCAACAAACATTTCCAACCAATCCACTATGCTAGCAAAACAATGACGGGGGCTCAATGCAAAACAATGACGGGGGCTCAATTGCATTATACGACAACCGAAAATGAGCTTTTAGCTGTTGTCTATGCTTTTGAAAAATTCCGCCCCTATCTTGTTTTATCCATCACAATTGTATACACGGACCATTCCGCGTTGAAGTACTTGATGACTAAACACGACTCTAATCCAAGACTTCTCCGCTGGGTTCTACTCCTTCAAGAATTCAACATTGAAATTTGTGACAAGAAGGGTGCTGAAAACCTAGCCGTGGATCATCTGAGCAGACTTGAGGATACATATCAAGGGGATCATCCGAACAAAGAGATCAATGATTCTTTCCCCCTTGAGACCTTAATGTCTATAAATCTCAATCTTGATGGCACCCCGTGGTTTGCCGATATTGCAAACTACTTAGCGGGTGGTGTTCTCATCCAAGGGTTAACATCCCAACAAAAGAAGAAGTTCTTGCACGATGTTACGACTTACTTTTGGGATGACCCTTTTATATTCAAACAATGCGCTGACTTGATTATCCGCCGATGTGTTGACGGACCGGCCGCTTTGGACATTCTCTAGGCTTGCCACAAAGGACCCACCGGTGGTCACTTTGGTCCCAACTACACCGCCAAAAAAGTGTTTGATTCGGGATTCTATTGGCCCACCATTTACTGTGATGCTCACGAGATGGTTAAACATTGTGATGCTTGCCAAAAACAAGGTAAGATCACACATAAAGATGAGATGCCTCAAAATTTCATACAAGAATGTGAAATCTTTGATGTATGGGGCATCGACTTTATGGGGCCATTCCCTTCTTCTAAAGGCAACAAATACATCCTTGTCGCTGTTGACTACGTTTCCAAATGGGTTGAAGCCAAGGCTTTACCCACTAACGACGCGAGGGTGGTTTGTAATTTCTTGAAACAACTGTTTGCTCGATTCGGTGTTCCTCGTGCTATTATCAGTGACCGCGGGACTCATTTTTGCAACGATCAATTTGCAAGAGTCATGGCTAAGTATGGTGTCAATCACCGTCTTTCCACCGCTTATCATCCTCAAACCAACGGTGAAGCCGAGATATCCAACCGTAGATTGAAGAGAATTTTGGAACGTACTGTGGGAGAGCATCGTGCCTCATGGGCCGATAAACTTGATGATGCTCTATGGGCTTTCCGTACCGCCTATAAGACGCCGATTGGTTGTACACCTTATCGTCTTGTGTACGGGAAAGCCTGCCACCTCCCCATCGAGCTGGAACATAAGGCATACTGGGCCTTGAAGTGGGCTAACTTCGACATCAACAAAGCCGGTGATTTTCGCAAGATTCAACTCAACGAGCTACAAGAATTGAGGAATCAAGCTTACGAGAACTCATTGATCTACAAGGAGAAGACCAAGATTATCCACGATGCTAAAATCAAGAACCGAGAGTTCCACGTTGGTGATCAAGTCTTACTCTTTAACTCTCGGTTGAAGATCTTTTCGGGCAAGTTGAAGAGCCGCTGGTCTGGTCCATTCACCATCGCCAATGTTTTTCCCTATGGCACCATTGAGCTTTCTCAGCCAAATGGGCCCAACTTTAAGGTGAATGGCCAGCGTTTGAAATTGTACTTTGGTGAGGACATCTCTCATGAGATGATTCCATCCCTCACCACGTTTCCCTTGAATTAGTTCGGGACCGAGTCAGGCTCGTGACTCGGTAAACAAAAACAAGCGCTCCTCGGGAGGCAACCCGAGTATCTATCCCCCTTTCTCGTTTTTCATCCTAAGTGTAGGGGGAGCTATATAGGTTGCTTGTATTTGTATGGTGATGTGATTACAGGGATAATTGCACTCTTGGAATCCTTGAAGAACCGTGCTCCCATGTTATCCGCAATGCCGGTTCTATCTCTCAACTATCGTGATTCAATTATCTTCATATTCACATTTGAAATTGATCACTTTAGTCGTCTCTTCCTTAGCTTGATTTAACCAACGTGCATAATGTCATAAGTGTAGGGGAGACTTTTCCCACATGCTTAAACATTGAGGACAATGTTTATCTTAAGTGTAGGGGAGACTTCTATCGAAGTTTTAAGTGGACCTTTCCATGAAAATGCCTTCATTTAACCGGAAAATCATCTTTTTCAACATTTTTGAAACTTTTAATTAACTTTGGCCATTTAGTTGTGATTTTTAAAATTTTTATCGTTGCTTTCATATGTATATATCCCGCAATAAAGTCAAAAATATTAATAAGTGGTGTAGCTAGTTTTGAAATCTTTGACATATTAGGCCCGTTGCGATTATTTTGACTCAACCCGAATAGACTTATCCAAGTTTATTCTAGCTAGTATCCTTAACCATGTAGACCTTAATTGGTTTATTAGGCTAAGCATCCACGAGTCTCATTACTTGAGATTTTAAATTGTGGAGGACGAGAAATGATAGAGTCAATTATAAGTCGGTATTCTTGCACAAGCTCACTTGGTGTGATTATTTGCCTATTCTCCCATCACTTGCTAATAATTTATCTGCAATAAGTAAGGTCGTACGGTTTGAAAGGTTACTTAGCTTCTAGCCCAAGATCTTTTAAAAGTTTCTCGTTAATGATAAGAGTTCATAGCCAAGGCATAACTTATGAAGCGGGGCGCGAAGATTGGCGAGTCCAAAAAGGCCCTAACAAGGCATGAGGATTCCATTTTATTGCTAAAGATCCAAGGTGATGTGAAAAGCATTATTCCCAAAATCGATATGAAGGATCAAGACTCACAACGAAAAGCAATCAACTCCCATAAAGATCATGGAGAAGTCTATCCGAAAAGACCCTAACAAGGTATGAGGATAAATAGATCCAAGTCCGAAAAGGAGGCGGATCGTTGTATCTCAAAATCCCAATTAGAGATTGAAGAAATAATCATGAAGTCGTTGTCAACAAAGTTGGAGTACCCCTCAAAAGTCTCCAAGTAAAGAACTCTATTAACGAAGAGAAGACCATTATCTCAAGCACGTCTCTCAAGATATGAAGTATGAAGTACATGCCAAATATCGGCCCGAGAAAGGTCTCAAATCGTGAACCGAGTTATGCCAAGATATGAACTTTTTGATATCCCGAGAAGCAGTTTTAAGAGATTTTGTCCTTTAGCTAACTATTGATCAAATCGTCCTACTTTGCTTTCAGCCTAAATAAACTATCGAAATAAGTCCAAAAATGCATAAAATATAAGAGACACACCTAGGAATAAGGGAGTTTAAGCATATAATTAAGCCATGTGTGTAAGTGTTTGAATTGCTAACTTATAATAACAATGATCTCGTTTTTAAGCTTAGTTTGGGGAACGTGAAACTTGAGGATGATAAATCTTCGCAGCATCAAAGCCCTAATGAAAGTCCTTGATCTCTTTGCAAGTTATTTCCATGTAGCTATTTTCAAGTGAAAATGGTTTTCTATCCTTTAGCTTATTTTAAAGTTTTAATGTCTCTTAGTACTTTAATTTTTGTTTAGTAGTATGTTAATAAGGCCAAGGTTGATTGATTATGAGAAAAATGTAAATTTGCTTTATCACTAAGCATTGCATGAGGGCATGGCAATGGTTAAGTGTAGGGGATTTGATAGGTGTGAAAACACCCATCCTTTTACCACTTATTTCTTGCTAAAACAAAACCAAAACGCGTATTTAATGTCATTTGTTTGGAATTATGCGTGGTTGTGTGTTTGTTGTGTTTTCAGAGCCAACCGGATAGATATTGGAGAAAACATGGGATTGCACGGGTTTTATCAAGGAAAAAGACGAAAAGATGAAGTCTATAGTCCAAGAGATGCAAAAGATTCAAGACTTTCCACGAGTTCTTTTCTGTTACAGTTTTTCCTATTTCGTAGGAAGAAAACCATCTCCCTTAAGGAGTGGTTTTCATCTTTGTTTGAATTCTTCCAATC
The DNA here is from genome assembly GCA_025667525.1 of Glebionis coronaria. Taxonomy (NCBI): domain Eukaryota; kingdom Viridiplantae; phylum Streptophyta; class Magnoliopsida; order Asterales; family Asteraceae; genus Glebionis; species Glebionis coronaria. The sequence goes on from CM046882.1 coordinate 399,597,666, forward strand.
TTGTAAGTTTGATCTTTCCACTTTGTTTGTTGAATCCTAAATCATTAATTCTAGTTTTCTTTTAATCTCTCCATTATCTTGTTCTTCATCTCTTATTGATTCTAAGTTCTTAAGTTTTATTTTATTGGTTTGATCATCTTAAGTAAGTGGGTTTTTGCGTTTTTGTGGTTTTGGATTAAGGTTTACCTTAGGTAAATGATTCGTGGTGAAATTGGTATAAGTTTTGATTAAAAAGTTGGTGAACTTTGAGTAAAAATTCGTGTTTTTTAACCCCCTGTTCTTCGCCATTTAGTTACTGAGTTTCCCCAGATTCCGAATAGGGAGTCTGGGATTGTGTTGGTTCGGAATACCCAATTATTCCGGATCAAGGTTTGATTTTGTTGATTATTCGGAATATCAAAATATTCCGGATAGAGTTTGAGATTTTGGTGTTGGTTCGGAATATCAATTATTCCGGATCAAGGTGTGCTTTTCTTGGTTATTCGGAATAACCAAATATTCCGAGTAGAGCTTGATATTCCGCATAGTGTTTTCTTTCAAAATATTCCGAATAGGGTCTCTTTTTCAAATATTCCGCATAGGCCTTCCTTTCAAAACATTCCGCATAGAGTTCCTTTTCAGATTATTCCGGATAGGCTTTCTTATCAACATTCCGCATAAGCTACATTATTCCGCATAGGAATTTTATTCCGCATAGCCGTATTATTCCGTGTAGAATCCATTATTCCGCATAAGGCATTATTTCTCATAACCTTATTATTCCGCATAAGCAAAACATTCCGCATAAGAGCAAATGTTCCGGATAGAGCTGTATTTCCGAAAGGGAGAATTTATTCTGAGTGAGGGCCAATATTCCGCATAAACATTCTGAGTAGAAACTTCCAGTTTTATTCTACGTTAAGGTACTTACTATTTTATCTAAATTCTGGCTTTATTCTCAGTAATTGCTTTTAGTTTAATTTAATTATTTCTTGCACTTATTATTTTAGTAGATTTAGAACAAAGCTCCCCCTTTTTAGTCACCAATTACAACGATTCCACTTTTGACCGTGATCAATTCGAGAAGATACCGAGAACGAAACAACGACATATATCAATTGGGTACGAGCAATGCAAAGAAAGATCTTGTAAGCAAAACCTTTTTATTAACCAACCAAAACTCAGTTATTAATATGACATGCCACCAGTTTTGAATCCACCTTTGTTCGGAGCGCTTGGACGCCCATCTTCTTTCCTAACCTTAGTCCTACTAACAGAGCCTCATATGCTGCTTCGTTGTTGGAGCTTTCGAAGTTCAGACGGAGTGCATGGGTATATTATGTCCCGAACGGATCTATTAGTACTAGACCATCCCCGACCCTCTTTGAACTGGAGGCTCCGTCGGTGAATAAGGTCAATTATTCTTCCTTCTGCTCCGTCACTTCTTCAGTACATATCAATGCGTCTTCCACCAGGGTCTCCGCTAAGAAGTCCGTCAGCACCTGGCCCTTTACCACGTTCCTTAGAACATAGTTTATAACATATGCTCCGAGTTTGATTGCGTACTTCGCCAGTTTGCTGGAGGCTTCCGCTTTGGATAATACCTGTCTGATTAGTTGATCTGTCATTACTTTGATTAGATGGGCTTTCAAGTACCTCCTTATCCTCCATGATTGGTGTAACAAAAACAAGTATAACTTCTCTAATGGAGCATATTACGCTCGGTGTCATGCAATACTCTGCTTACGCACCGTATAGGAGCCTATCCGGGACCTCTTTCTGCGATTAACACCCCACTAACGGCATATCTAGCTGTGGCTAGGTATATGTATATCGTTTCGCCCCTTTTTGGTGTTGTCAGCAGCGGTAGTTCCATTACCATCTTCTTTACTTCCTGGAAGGTATTCTCAGCCTCCAGGGTCCAATGGTATTCGTCCTTGTTCTCTTTGGTGAAGTTTTTTAGCGTCTCAAAAAAGGGTAAGATCGCTCCGCTGACTTAGATATGAACCGGCTCAGGGCAACCAACTTACCGCTTAGGGCTTACATTTCCTTCAATGTCGTGGGTGATCTCATGTCTGCTATCGCCTTTGTCTTTTTTAGATTGGCTCATATGCCTTCTGAAGTTACCACACACCCCAAAATTTTTCCCTCCTTCACTCCAAACGAACATTTCTTCGGATTGAGCTTCGTATTTATCTTTCTAAGGTTGTCAAATGTTTCAGCGATAAAATCCGCTAGGAGGTCCGTCTCCGAGTTTCTCTTGATTACCATGTCATCGACATAGGCTTTCAAGTTCCGGCCTATTTGCTCCTTGAAGGTTGTATCTACTAACCTTTCGTATGTGGCTCCGAAATTCTTGAGCCCAAATGGCATCTTGACGTAACAATAGATACCCAGATCCGTATAAAAGGTTTTTTTCTCTTCATTTTCCTCGTCCATCTTAACCTGATGGTAGCCTTTGTATGCATCTAAAAAACTTTTGTTAGATATTGTAAATCTATGAATATTCTAGAGAGAGAAAGAGATAGAAAGTTAGTAGATTTCACACACACTCTAGAGAGATAAAGTAATGGAACTATGTGTTTTATTAATGAAACCACATCCTCTCCATCAAAGGAGAGGGCTTTTATACCAAGTCCATGAAGTGGGCTTGGTTTACATATTGGGCCGCCGACCCATACATCACATGGGCTCGGTTTGGGCTTTGTTTAATAAATTTAAATAAACTAAACTACGAGCTTCTACTATATCTATTGTTGGAGTGACCGAACCTTTCTAATACGTAAAACGTATTTCCAACAATCTCCCCCTAAGGGAGGTCACTCCAAAGTACAAGGGGATTACCCGAGTTACAACAATAATAATAAACCTAACATACTATGTTTGTCTTGAGCTCGTAGTCTTCGTCTTTCTTTTCTTTTTCTTTTCTTGTGAATATGTTGATGTGATCTTTGATATCAATCTTGAGCATGGATCTTTTGCCTCTGATCTTGTGCATAACTTGTGATCTTTGTCTCTTCGTGACTTAATTTCCCACATACTTATACCTTTGTAATTCTTGAAAGCTTCAGAGTTTGATACAGCGGAAGACTTAACTTTTAGACTTTCTTGACTTTGTTGTAGTAGAAAATATAAGCATGTGGGGACGACTTCTTCTCGGACACCGCAACGCCACCGTCTTCAAATACCGCAACATAAGTAGACACGAATGAAATGGCTTTAAACATTTCATTCTAATTCGGTAGCATTTTACCTCTGGTCGGTGAAGACCGTTGGACGATCTAAATATCGTACTTGTGGCAGGTAGATTTAATTAAAAATCTCCTTGACAAGATTTCGCGGGTAAACCTGTTCTCTTTACTCGACCGTCCAAAGCTGACTGCGAACGTAAAGAGTGAATCATTTGGATAAAATTATCCACATGATTGAAGCCGTCAATTCCGATTCCTGGAACAAGTTTGATTCATTAAAGAATCGCACCATCGTTGCTTTCTAGTTGTCACAAGCTTGATTCATGTAGAATCTTGCAAGTTACCTACCAAGTGTTGTTTGAGGTTAACACTAGAAGGATTTCCACTCATCACTGTGAACACTAAGGTATCACTCTGAGTGTTCTGGCAAGATTACTAAGATATTGCGTAGAGGCCTGGAACGTGTTTAAAGTCAATTAAGAATTAAACCACTGTTGCTTTCCAGTTATCACAAGTTTGATTCATAAAGAATCGCACAAGTCACCTACCATGAGCTTTTTGATATTCGCTCAAGAAGGATTTCCATCATCATTGTAAATACTTGCGTATTACGCGGATGTTCAGGCAATATCATGAAGATTTTGCGTAGGACTCTTAATATCTTTCTTACTGTTCACAGTGTGTGAAGAAGCAAGGAAATATGGAAGTGTGTCCTAATGACATATTTGATGATCTCAAATGGCTCTAGACTCGATCGTGCATTTTGGATTTTAGTGATCGGAGGCTGGAGAGGAGTGCCACCTTTTCAATATCAATATATTCGGAGTGAATAAATCGATAGATAATGCGTTGTCTCCGTGTGAATAAAACAAATACCTTTTGAGAGATATCCGAGTTAGCTGGGATGGGTTGTGCATTGCATCACTGGGTCCATGATTTCTTTCTTCAATATCAAGAATCATTAAAATGGTCTCAATAGCATATGTATTGACCCGGTTCCTACCTAAGTTGTAAGGAGGGCTTCTTTCTTTACACCCTTTATCTTTACAATTCTTTTTCATTCTTCAACCCCTTCAATGCTTACCAATACGTCATAACTAGCACCTTGTTGTGATTGTTCCCGTGCTAACTTAAGTACTTGACCGGCATTCAGCTACATTCACAATCTTCCCCATCTTTCCTAAGAATTTCTATTTCTAGCTATGGAATGTCCTTGGGAAGATTCCTCCGGTTTTGGAAGAATCATTGGACTTAACCTATCATACCATCCTTATGTCACCACAATCTTCATCGTCGTGAAATAAATGGGTTTGGGTAAGAATATATCACCGTGAAATCCATTTTGAAGTGCAAATCTATTTTGCTCCCCCTTAACATATGCCATGATATTCGAAAACATTTCGCATATGTCGGGAAAAGCCATCACGTAAAGTCATACCATTTTTGATTAATCAAGTCTCATATTAAATCACATTTTCTCCCCCATATTAAAAAATTAACCCAACCGATATTTTTGATATCAATTGATTTAATGAAGTTTTAATAAAGTTTTTGGGAAGAACAATGCAAGTCCATTTAATCTTCATGATACCAAATGTTTGAGATATGATACCGATATGTAAAACAATCACATATTCACCATATAAGAGTAATTTGACAAGGTTGGACCTGACTGATGAGAACATCATATGATAAGATCAAATGGTTCTTGTCAGCAAATGTTGGTCGCCTCGTCACGTCTGAAGTCATCTCTTGACACCACATGTATGATTGGTATTGTTGTCTTGACACCAATTAGTGAACTTGGCACTGTCGGCATTGAAGATTCTGAATGCGTGACAATTGCTCCCCCTCAATTGTTGACCCGTATTCTATTGAAAGAGTTGTAGTCATCGTTTTAGTAGTCGCATTGTCGAGTATGTAGATACCAATTGTAGAGTGTTATTGTTGTAGAGATGATAACTTCATAAAAACAAGATTTCTCTTATTTTAACAAATAAATGCACTGATGCGTACATATATCCGTGTTAGATTGTGCTATAACGTAAAGACAATCCTTTACATGGTTATAAAGTAAACCATGCCCGAGAAAATTAATTCCCGTTGTTGAGCCATAGCTTTCATAAGAAATACTTGACTTTAATATGAAAAACGGGTGGCAGTATGAAATAACTACAAGCCATATAGACATGTTTTATGAAATATTTAAAACTATTGTACAAACTCTATTTATAGCACCGTGCCAATATTAATCAACATTTCTAAGGCTGTAAATATTATCGTACCAAAAGACATTAATACAAGGTTTTATCCAAGTATAAAATAATTTCGTTGTTCCGATCTTTTCGAATTGATTACTAGTAGAAAGTGCGACTCAATTGTTCTTGGAGGAAAAGAAATGGTTTGGTTGTCTAAAACTAATTAAAAGAAAAGGCGTCGTTGAGTAATTAAATAAAAATAAAGCGAGGACAGATTAAACTAAAATTAAAGACTTTCAAAAAAAATGACGAGAAATTAAACTAATTAAATGTAAATATGAAAACTTAAAAACTTAATAAAAATGAAAACTTTAAAAATTAAAATATTCGAAAATTAAACTAAGACGAACAAGTAAATATAAAGCTAAGAAAATTGGCGGGAAAAGACAGTTTAAAAATTAAATTTAAATAAAACTGATTAATTCCTCAATTAAAATAAATAATTTCGCAATTAAAAATATTTTTGGATTAAAATTCGCAATTTAGAATTAAATCCGCAATTAGAGTGACCAAATCCGTAATATTGCTAGATTAACGTAAATTCGCAACTTAGGACATAATTCCGCAATTCATGAATGAAGATTTCGCAATGACAAAGTGTAAATCCGCAATAACTCAAAGCATAAATTCGCAACATTGAAATGAAGATTTCACAATACTGTTTAAAGCAAGATTTCGCAATTAAAAAGTATTCAAATTCGCAATACCCCAAAATCTAATAAATCCGCAATAAAGGGATTAGCAAGAATTCGCAATAACGAGAAGTATGATTTCGCAATCAAAGAGAAGATTTCGCAACTTAATACAAAGATCAAATTCGCAATTAGTAGAGGATTCAATTTCGCATTTATGGAAGAATTGCGAAATTGAATCAGACGACCCTAAAAACTAGGATCACGAACAAGGACGATTTTAAGCAAATTTTTAGCACTTTTTCAAGGACAATAAGCCAAGAAAAACTCCAATAAGCTACCAATAAGCAAGGCAAATGATCAAAACTTATAAAACCTTAAACATTCGAATCAAGAAACATGTAAAGTAACAAACTTTAAGTGTCGAATGGAAGATTAAGATGAAAAAGATGATCAAAACAAGATTGTGATTAACAAGAAAGATTAATAAGATGAAGATTAAGACAAGATTAAGCTTAAAAAGTAAAGTTTTGATTAAAAACAAGAAAGATAAAAGATGAAGTTTTCTAGTGAGAGAAAGCTAAGCTTTCTCTCTCTAGAATTTAAAAACTACAAATGAAAGAAAAAAAATAAAGACTAGCTAATTTTGTGATGGAAAGGGCTTTATATAGTAGTTTGATGTGGGCTTGTTTTGTTGTGGGCTTGTAAGCGGGCTTTCTTCTTTCTTCTTAGTCTTCTCGTTACTTAAGTAAACGTTTCCGACTTTGAATTTGAGATTTGTCGGTGAATATTTCCAACTCGTCTTTTAATCTCTCGTTAAATAGACTTGAGTTCTTCGACATATATAAATCTTCCGTCTTTGGCCCTTTTCTTCGATAAATCTTCAAATAGGTCCATTGACTTCCAATCTTTTGCACTTTTGATCTTTTGATCTTTTGACTTCGTCTTTTCTCGTTTTTTTGATAAAAGCTCGTGATAGCCCATGTTTTCTTCCTTTTTCATCTTTTGGTCCTAAAACACAATAAAAACACAAACCACGCATAATTCCGACTTTTACGACATAAAATACACGTTTTGGTCATGTTATTATTGGAAATAAGTGGTAAAAGGATAAGTGTTTTCACACTTATTAGACATGCCTTTGAAAAATAAAGTAAAAGTATTTTTGAATTTTCTGAATTTTCAATTTTTATGGTTTTTATATGGTTTTATATTTTTGTATTCTTCTTTTGTGGATAAAAATATAAACAATATATACAGATGATCACCAAGGATACTGAGAATAGTTTACAACCACTATTCTTTTGCTTCATCTTCCAGTTCCTAAAGAGTCTCGGGCGAGAAAGTTCTCAATCCTAGCTTGTCGGCCAAAAATTCAATTTGAGCGCGATCTAAAGCCTTCGTGAAAATATCCGCCAATTGATACTCAGATCGGACAAAGTAAAGCTCGATCACTCCATTTTCCACTTGCTCCTTGATAAAGTAGTAGCGAATGTCAATATGTTTCGACCAGGAGAATTGAACATTGTTGCAGCATAAGGCAATTGCACTCTTGTTGTCGCAGTACATCGGAATTTTGTTGAAACCTATACCATAGTCGGTTAATTGCGATCTCATCCAAAGAATTTGAGAACAGCTACCGGACATAGCTATGTATTCTTCCTCCGTACTGGAAATTGCAGCACTTTTCTTCCTTTTCGATGCCCAACTAATTAGTCGATCTCCTAGTAGTTGCAAAGTTCCACTTGTGCTACGCCTTGTATCTTGACAACCCGCGTAATCCGCATCTGTATATGCCATGAGTGCAACCAAAGAGTCCTTTGAGTACCAAAGTCCCCGATTAATGGTTCCTTTAAGATATCGAAAGATCCTTTTAACAGTAGCTAAGTGTAACTCAGTAGGCCTAGTTTGATACCGAGCACACATACATATAGAAAATTAAAGATCAGGTCGACTAGCTGTGATATACAGAAGGGTATCGATCATTCCACGATAAAGTGTCGGATCAACGACAACTCCATGTGGATCTGCATCAAGCTTAGTTCGTTCCACCATTGGAGTATCCACGTGGTCGCAAGATTCCATCTTATACTTCTTTAGTGATTCAAGGGCATACTTGGATTGATTGATAAAGATGCCTCTGGGACTCTGAGATATCTGAAGACCTAAGAAGAATGATACCTTGCCCATCATTGACATCTTAAACTTGTAAGACATGAGTGTACCAAACTCATCAGATAAGGTTTGGGTCGAGGAAGCAAATATAATATCATCAACATATATTTGTACCATAATCATATCTTTACCTCGTTTTTGAATGAACATCGTTGGATCCACCCTGCCTTTAGCGAAGCCTTATGTAACGAGGAATTGTGATAATAGATCATACCACTCGCGTGGAGCTTGCTTCAACCCACAAAGAGCCTTCTTAAGCTTGTATACGTGATTAGGATATTTAGAATTCACAAAACCATCCGGCTGTTGAACATAGACCTCTTCCTTGAGTTCAACATTTAGAAATGTCGTCTTTACATCCATTTGAAAGACGGTCATATTCATGTGGGCAGCATAAGCGAGGAATAGTCTAATATCTTCCAAACGGGCAACCAGTGTAAAGGATTCCAAAAAGTCGATGCCCAATAATTGTTGGTATCCACGAGCTACTAGTCGAGCCTTGTTCTTCATTATTCCGCCTAACTCATCGAGCTTCACCTTGTAAACCCATTTCAAAGTGAGTAACTTCACTTGATCCGGGCATGGGACAAGTTCCCATACATCAAGACGTACAAATTCATTAAGTTCTTCTTGCATAGCTTCTATCCAACAAGATTGGGTAAATGCTTGTTGCCACGTCTTAGGTTCAACTTCACTGAGAAAAGCATCAAAATGACAAAACATTACGCTTTCTTGTAGTTGACTTCGTGTGGATACCATAAGATTAGGGTCACCAATAATAGAATCTATAGGATGATCGTTTGTCCACTTGCTGTCATGTTCACAAATCCGTGGATTGGAGTAGACCGTAGTAGGAGCTTCCTCTGAGGTGGACGACCCAGCTTGATTATGGTCGGGAATTGGTACACCAAAGAGTGGAAGTTCACGCATTTGAGCGAATTCCAAGTCGTGATCATCATCATCCTCTTTATCATCAACATGCATGACATGGGTAGTTGATTCGGGTGTTGGTTGAGAATTACTTGATGAAGGTATATCTTGACCAATAGTAGGTGCAGACGTATCTGATTGTGCTTCGGTTGCTGGAGCTACAACTTCGGTAACCGGAGCTATGACCTCAGGTTCTGTAAATGATGATGAAGAAGGGTTATTTGGGACAAGACCAGAGCTAATGTTACTGGGTCCCATTTCATGAAGTGCGGGTTCAGAGCTGCTTTGCTCAGAAGCCATTGCTGTCAGCTCATCAAAATCAACATTCATAGTTTTGAGGATCTTGCGAGAGTTACGATTGTAGATTTGGTATGCTTTCTTTGCGGGTGCATAACCAATGAAAACACCAATATCAGCCTTTGGTTGAAGTTTTCCCAAATTGTCACCATCATTATTTGGATAGCAAAGAGAACCAAATACATGAAGATATGATAAATCTGGTACTTTACCATGTAGTAGCTCATACGGTGTTTTACCATGGTGTTTTCTAATTAGTGACCGGTTTTGGGTGTAAACTGCTGTAGATACTGCTTTTGCCCATAAAAATAATGGAGCCTTTGCGTAAATTAACATCGTTCGAGCTGCTTCCATAAGTGTGCGATTTCGCCTTTCAACGACACCGTTTTATTGTGGAGTGCGAGCAATGGATGTTTCATGATATATGCGAACTTCTTCATAATACTTGCGCAGAGTTTGATTCAAAAATTCAGTTCCATTATCTGTACGAAAGCGTCGGACAGTAGTGTTGAGACACACTTGAATCATCTTGAGAAAGTCGATGATGAATTTAGGTTCCTCAACTTTTGTTACAAGAAATTTTACCCATGTAAACCGAGAGTAATCATCCACTATGACGAGGATGTACTTTTTACCATCAACACTTTCAACACGCATTGGCCCACAAAGATCCATATGCAACAAATAAAGTTTCTCTTGGTTGGTGTCTTCAAACTTGGGTTTGTATGATTTGTTAGTGCTTTTCCCCATTGTACACGCGGAACACAAATGATCCTTGTGGAATGTAAGTTTAGGAAGACCACGAACAAGTTCGTTTTTCACCAAATGATTAATAGCATCAAAGTTAAGATGAGATAACCGTCGATGCCATAACCATGACTTAGTCTTTGATGCTTTGGAGAAAATATATACGGGAGAAGCGGCCATCATATCTTGTAGAGACTAAGTGTACAAATTATTCCCTCGAGTACCTTTCAATAAATCCACCCCTTCCAAATTACGAATGAAGCAGATATGCTCAAGAAAAGCGACTTCAAGGTTTGAATCACAAAATTGTCCCACAGAAAATAAGTTGTGAACGAGTCCTTCCACATAATACACTCTTGAAATGATAACTTTCCCAATATGATATTCACCATAACCCATTATCTTTGCAATATGATCATTTCCGAATCGAACCATACCAAGAAACTTGCTGACGAAATTTCTGAGCTGAGAGCTATCTCCGATCATATGCTTGGAGCAACCAGAGTCCAAATATCAGAGAACAATTTGGACCACCTGTTTTCATCAACAACAGTAGACAATGCATTGGAAACTATTGGTTCCGGAGTGTTAGCAGATACAGATACAAAATTATCAGAATTGTAACATTTGTGTTATCCTTAGTTTTCCAGTGTTTTCTAATGTGAGTTTTACCCATAACAGGTTTTATTGTTCCATCTTTCTGAGGTTTTGGATTATTAGTGGGCACTATAGTGGGAGTAGACCTATTTAAAGGGCACTTGGTTCCTATAGTAGTGTCGGTGTTCCTAGTTAAAGGACACGCTTGTGTTTTGGTAGCCTTGGTACTCCTAGTTAAAGGGCACGCTTTCTTCGCTGTAGTGGGAGTGATTTTAGTTGAAGGGCACGCATTTCCTACTATAATGAAAGTTCTACCAGTGGGACGCCACATCCAGCCAACTTGGGTTAACACTTTCCCAGTTGGTTTCCATTCTAAACAATTTTTACGGGTATTCATCTCATTCACATGGTCAATAAGGCAAGAATCATGACGAGTAGAAAACATACATTCATTACTATTCCAACATTTCAAATTAGAATTCACGATAGACTTAGAACACTGCACAACCGCAGAGCCTTTAGGTTTAGCTACATGATTCTTTTTATTTAAAACATAAATAACATTCCTAGGGTGGGCTTCTACTTTCTTATTCACTTGACTACTAGATGAGGGCAAGATCCTATCATTCTTCATGTTTCTTGTAAGCTTAGATCTTTGAGCCTTAGTAGTGTTGTTTACTCCTGTAGAAGGCAACACTAGAATATTAGAAGCTGTTTTTGATTTTGCCTTATCGTTAGTGACCAATGTTTGAGATGGTTTAGTCCTAGGGTCCGTGTTAAATGGCGTGACGGCGATGAGGTTCCTTTTGATCGCACTAGAGGACAATGCTGAGACGGTGGCTGCGTTATCCACAATATTCTTACCTTTTAGGGTACGAATTGTTTCCTTTAACTTAGCCAAATCAAATTTTTTATCACAAATTTGTTCCCTCAAATCAGATATTTCCACTGACTTTCGATTCAATCGTTCAATCATGATTGATTTTGTGCAGAGTTATTAGCACATGCGGGCTTTACTGAATCGAAGAGTCGTGTATTTTTTTGTTTTAAGTTATCAACTTTGGACAAAATCTTGGAAACTCGATTATCTAGTTCAAGTTTAAAAATCTTAGCGACCTCAAGTACATGCTCACAGTTAAGCTCCTTAGATTTTTCTATGTCTATAGGCAATAATTTAGCAACCTTGTCACTTGGCTGTCACTATGGTGTTTCAAACATCTCCTTAATAGATTGATTTTAACATTCAAGTGAAATACAATGTTTTTGAATCTCATCAAAACATTTTGAAAGCAAAGTATAAGAATCTTGAAGCTTTAAAAATTCAGCGTCAGATTGGTGACAAGTACTATCTACCACATTATCCACAGATTCAATATTATGCACAATAGAATCATTATCAACACTATTATTCACACAGACAGAAACAATATCATGCGACATCACTTGCTTCAGAAGCTGATCATTTTGACGTGAAATTCGTTCTATTCCAATTAAACCGTTTTCATAAGCAGCATCCATTTCATTGAAAACACGTTTAGCTTCATTTATTTCCAAAACCAAATCTTGATCAATATTACTAAAACAAGCTTTAATATTGTTTACAAACGGAACAATTTCGTCTCGAAACGCAGCTCTAGCGTGCTCAAAGTTCCATTCACCTTCCGTTATGGCCGAAGCCGTCGTACGTTCCTTAATGACCTTGTCAAAATTGGCAAAGTGTTGGTGCAACGCATTTAAACTGTCTGACACCTTACTTGTCGGTGGAATTAACTTAGTTAAATTCTTTTTGACAAGTGTAGGAGACGTACTAGGAAGGTTTTTATTTGACAAACTTTGGGGCACAACAACTGATAACTGAGCTAATTCCGTTTGTAATCGAATACGTGTCTTTTTGTTAAATTGACCTTTATTATGCTGAACATAATCAAGCTTATGGAATTTTGAAAGCATTTTAGATCGAGTTTCTTCCGTAAGTGACTGTGTCTCCTCAGTACTACAAACATAAGGTGCTTCTTTCGATTTGCCAATTAGGGTCACATCATAAAGACAAGGAATATATTCCTGAGCTTGTTTTGCATAACCGGGATTAGGTGGTAAATCTTGAAGACGCTTAAGTTCGAGTTCTTTAAACGATTTAGTTAAAAGATGAACCTTTTCTGTGGAACCGTATTGTTTTAAAAGCTGTTGTTCTTTGAATTTAAGAAATTTGGTAGCATTAATATCCGATTCAAACTTTTTAGACTCGAGAGTTTTGAAATCCATTTTAAGTTTCTGAAAATCATTTACAACCGACTCTTTTTCTTTTAATTCATTGGAAAGATTAGCTTTTAATGATTCTATTTCTTTTAAGTGTTTAATCTTTTCAAAATGAAATTGGTCAAATTCAGAATAAGTTATTTTCTCTGCTTGAGGGACCATTTCAAAAGTTTTGAGCTTTTCCTTATACAACGTAAGCTCAGCGGTTAGATTGGCATTCAAATCTACGGTTTGTAGGACGGCCACATTCATGTCATCAATAATATGTTTAGGCACCATACCCGTTGTAGCATTTGGTTGAGGTTCACTCAAATTTGCTGGTTTGGATACCAAATCATTTGAGTTACTAATTCCCAAATGTTGTTCGAGGTTTTCATTCTCATGCTCAACTTGATGTGTATAATCATGAAAAGTATTAGATGTATTAGATGTGGTTGGTACCTCACTGACGACATCAGAACCGTAGTGAGAGATATTAGCAACGAGAGCAGCTTCGGCTGTGTGAATGTCATCACAATCCGAATCATATGCATCAAGATCATCTGCTTGATATGCTGCATTATAAGTAGAAACAACTGCAATGGCTTCATTATTTACTGCCCCTGGGTCTGCAAGAAATGCTAACTCTTCTGTATCCAAAATCTTTCCCTTAGACCGAGCATCGACCAAATACATCTTCTCACAAAACCATGTTGCATCCCTTCTCCTTTTCGGCTGAGTGCATTGCCTAGCCATATGACCTTGTCCTCGACAATTGTAGCAAGTCACAACCTTTTGAGGACCAACAGTGCTTCCATTTCCACTAGCTTGAGAATTCACAGCTTGAGCGTTCACAGTCCTTGTAGTGGGTCCGTATGAATTTTGCCTTCCCTGAATGGATTAAACCGTCACTTGTCCATCTTGAATAGTGGCTTGTTGACGAGGATTTGAAGAAGTGCGGAGCTGATTGTTCGTTGCTGGAAATCCTCTAGTTGCAACAAGTTTTGACAAGTAGGCAGTGAGATGGTTTAAGACATCAGTAGGTGTATCATTTGGAGTAAAGACCGGTGCTTGAAGTGGTGGAAGTTCATTGGAGTAGAAGGCTTGTGCTTGTGGTGATTCAATTGGAAAATATCCTTGCTGAGGAGTATAGCCCATTGGAGAAGTGATGGCTTGTGATGGTGATGCCTTATGTGTTGGTTGTTGTGGATAAGGCTGTTGAAGAACAATTTGTTGAAATGTTTGTTGTGGCATCATTAGTGGTTGATAAGATGGTTACTGTGGTTGCTGATAGGTGTGTTGTGGTTGATGCTACAAGTATGATGGTTGTTGATAAGTGTAAGCCATGTTTTGGGGGGTCATTTGTTGAGAAGCATACATGGAAAGTGGGTCACGAACTTGTGGTGTTGACAACCTAGCCTTAATCACGTGGCATTCATGTTGTTGAAGAAAAGCTTGAAGTTGATCCACGTTGGTTTGATGCAAATCCTTAGCTAATTTAACAGCCGTCACGTACTTGCTCCATTCAGATGAGAGAGTGTTCAAATACTTGGTGTTTAATTGAAACGTAGGAATTGTTAGGCCATAGATGTTGAGCTCATTCATCAAAAGAGTGAATCTCAAGTAGTAATCATTGAGAGTCTCCCCGAGGACATAGGCAAACTTATCAAACGTATCATATAGCTTACACTCTCGTTCTTGTTTAGTTAACGAGGTGCCCTACATTAGAACACGAATTCTATCACATAACTCTTTGGCAACTTTATGTTTCCTGACGAGTTTGTAGACATCTGGAGGAAGGGCTTGCACACTTGTCTTGAATCTTATCATCTCCAGTTAATTCACCCGTTGTGCGAGGACGAGTAACTGCACCTTCCGTCACCGTACCATATACCAATGGTCCATTGAGCACCGATGCCCAAATGAGATGTTCGTTCTCTTTATTCAACATATAAAGTTCCATGTGGGAAGCCCAATCCTCGTACATAGTTTTCTCCAACATTGGTGGACGATTATCCGTACCCGAGAGGATGTACTTATCCGTAAGAGATGTGTACTCCATTTCGATAATAGAAGATTTACAACTTTGGATCGAAGAATGAGAGAAAGTAAATGTGTTTGATTTCGTGTGATGAAGTCGAGAAACAATGTTAAAATCCCCTAAGATATGTTCACGATAAACCAAAAATTCCAAAGCAAACTCAAAAACTCACGAAAATTTTTCTGGATGAAAAATTTAGGATTTTCAGAATAATTGGGAAATTCGGAATAAAGGACTTCTTCGGATAAAGTGCCTTTTTCGGATAATGACAGGGTTTTCGGAATAAATAAGGTTTTCGGATAAGTTGCAAGCTTTTCGGATAAAGTGCCCTAATTCGGATAAAGTACAAGTCTTCGGATAAATCCAAGAATTCGGATAAATCCAATAATTCGGATAAAGGCACTAATTCGGATAAACTGCTGATTTTCGGATAAAGGACCTTTTTCGGATAATGGCAGGATTTTCGGAATAATGCAAAGTTTTCGGATAAAACAAGGTTTTTGGAATAATATGCAGTTTTCGGATAAAGCAAGGTTTTCGGAATATGCAGGATTTCGGATAAAGTGACACAAAAAAACACAAAAAAAAACACACAAAAAAAATAACAACACCAAATCTCTACCACAACTATGTAGAAGATTTGTATCAAGATTAAACCATAAAACCACAAAAAAATAATTTTTTTGGATCAATTGATTTTGGATCAAAATAGATAAAAAATCAAGAACACAAACACATAAACAATACAATCATCCTATGGCTCTTGATACCATTTGTTAGATATTGTAAATCTATGAATATTCTAGAGAGAGAAAGAGAAAAAAAGTTGGTAGATTTCACACACACTCTAGAGAGAGAAAGTAATAGAACTATGTGTTTTATTAATGAAACCACACCCTCTCCATCAGAGGAGAGGGCTTTTATACCAAATCCACGAAGTGGGCTTGGTTTACATATTGGGTCGCCGACCCATACATGGCCGCCGACCCATACATCACATGGGCTCGGTTTGGGCTTTGTTTAATAAATGTAAATAAACTAAACTACGAGCTTCTACTATATCTATTGTTGGACTGACCGAACCTTTCTAATACGTAAAACGTATTTCCAACAACTTTTGTACTTAAACCCCATCACCGACTCGATTTTTAAGTCTATTTCCTGGAGTGGGTAGTAGTCCTTTGGCAAGCAGAATTTAAGTTCTTAAAGTCGATGCACATTCGCCATGAATCATCAGCTTTCTTCACCAGCACCGGATTAGATATCCAGGTGCGGTATTTGACCGGACTAACTTTGCCGGCCTTCACCCATTCTTCTACCTCTCGAGCTACTACTTGGATTTTATCCGATCCTAGTACGCGTCTCTTTTGAGTGAACGGGTCACTGATACAACATTTAGTGAGTGTTTGATAAGTCTCTTTGGAACACCCCTCATATCAGATGGCTTCCATTCGAACACATCTTGGCTTCTTCTCAACAGATCTATCAACCCCGCTTGCCCTTCTTTGGTAAAGTTTTTTCCTATTGTGACCAACTGCTCGTGGAATGCCGGGTTGACTAGAACATCTTCTGTCTGAGGGCTCGCGACTTCATTATCTCTATCCCCTGGCTCTTTTTCCGATTCTTGAATGACTGCCCTGTTGGTCTTTTCTTCTTCGGCTCTCTGCTTGTCCTCTATAAGCCGACACTCGACTATTATGGACGCTCTGGGAACAAGCGTCGTAATCCCTTTAGGATTAGGGATTTGAACATTGCATGAGAAATTGACGGTCAGCTCTTAGGGCCCCGATTCTAGTCCTTCATAATATTATGTAGTACGGAGATGCAGCTCGGACAATTTTGAATTTTAGGTTAACATTACAGGTTAGGCTTTGTGATTCGAACGAGACTTCTAGTTCAATCTTTCCAAGCGGAGTCAGTTCCTCCCCTGAAAACCTAGTGAGGCTTGACTAAGTCTCAGTCAACCTACTCTTGACCGACGGACATAGCTGGTTGAAAAAATGTTTGAACGTAATCTGCACCGAAGCTTCGTTGTATACACGTATTCGTTGGATCAAATATCCTTCGACATCCGCTTCAACAATCAGGGGCTCGTCTGAGGCGTCATCGTCACTTACCGAGGGAAAGCTGATTGGTGTCTTCATCCATGCCGGGTCTTCCAAGGTAGGTTCCTTCTTTTTGACGACGGTTCGCTACACTCAGACCATATTGATGGTTCTTCCCCTACCCTGGTTCTCTCATTTTCTCGGAGGGTTTCCCCTATTTTCCCCCCTTTTGGACGGACATCTTTAACAATATGGTTGAGCTTCCCCGACTCCAATGCGGCTTCTAGTTGTTTCCTAAGCTTGAAACAGTCGTTGGTCAGGTGCCCTTTCTCCCCATGATAATCATGATACTTCTCCATGTTTTCTCTTCTTGTGATTCCCTTGGTTGGTGTAGGCTGCTACAGTTACAAATGAGTTTTGAATGCCAATATCTCTTTCGGGATTTTTGTGAGTAAGTCGAGAGCTGACATCGGATGTTGCCACTTGACTTTGTATAGACGAGGGGGTTGGTATGGTGAATATATCTCATTTCCTTTATCAGCCCTTCTATCAGGTCGAATGTGACCTCGATAGCTTATCCCCACCGGTCTTTCTATCATATTGACGGGTTTCTACACTTTGTTAGAGTATTCCCCTCTAGGCAACTCGGTGGTTCTGAATGCTTCTTCGAATTTCAAAAAGTCATCCACCCTTCTCATCATCTTCGTGACAGTCTATGGTACTCTATCCGAGAAACGTCGGTGCGAGCTCCAGACGCTTAGAGTTGCTCATGAATGCCGAGATACGCATGACTTTCGACACACCCCTGGATGCAACTCGTCTCTTGGTCCATCGTTCCTTAAATGTTGGTAGCATCTCATGTGACATTTGCACAATCTTGGATATCTCAGTGGGGTCTTTGTTGGTCCCTTGTAATTCGATATTACTTATTATCTTAAGTAATAACTATTACTACGACTCAAGTGTGTTGTTTTAACATTAGATAAGAACTATGAAAGATTAAAACAACAATACCAATATACTTTTCAACGTATAGACTTTTATTAGAATCAAATAAGGAATCTATAACCCACTTTGTTTGCGGAATAACAAAGTGGTTGAATGACAATGGGGTTTGATCTCCTCTACTTAAACGTCTAACCAAAGTTAAAGACTAAGTTCCAATCTAAACGTTCATATGCATCTTTGGCTATATGGTTTAGTTGGTATCAAGAGAGAAAGGTTTTACAGAGTTTAAGCTCTTGTATTGGTTACCTTTCTCTCTCAATTATGCACTCCTTATATAGTCAGTGTAATTAGGGTTTGCATTTTGCATGTACCAATGCATGGGTTTATCCAGTAGCTGGTTGATGCCCATGCTGGATAAACAATACAAAGTACATATTAGTCTATTCTAGAAAAGATAAAGGTTGTACTTATATCTAAGTATATAAGCAACCTACTTTGACTTAAAGTTATCTTTTCCCGCCTGATGCAAACCATCAGAATACTAAAGAGTCTTCAGTACCCTAGAGGAGATCGACATCATTCAGTTTGGTATTGTCAAGCCAAACTGAACTGAAAGCCCTTCTTCAGTCCTTGTTCTTCAGCAACTAGACCACCTAGTATTTGAAGAGAAGACTCCTTTGTCTTCTAAGTTCAGTGGAAGGGGAGTGCTGAACTTTCTTCAGCTATAAGGTCTTCAGTAGGAACTTTGTTCCTCTGGTCATCCTTCAGCAGACTAGACTTACTGCTGAGCATGAAACACTTAGGGTGATTTTATATTCAAATCCTAGAGTTGCTTCAGGGTTAGTAAATACTGACCCAACAATCTCCCACTATTTGGATATACAAATAGCCTAAGTCTAATATCAGTAGTAAGTGAGCATCACAACTTCTTCTTACTTGCACTGAACAATTAATAACTTATAAACATCAAATAATCATTTATTCAACAACATTACATATTACAACAAAAATTATACAAATGATTATTCAGTTTTCCTTAGGCCTAAGTTCTTCAATGACAGGGTTCTGTACTGATGGATCAGAGTTTCTGATGTCCAGTATTGATAGTAAGCACATGCTGAAGGTTCTTGCAGCTTTAGTGAGTCCTGGACCACCATGGTGAGCAAAGAAGATTTTCTGAATGTTTCCAAGAAATTCATTGTTTAGATCATCAAGATCACTAATGCCCATAAAATCCTGTCGTTCATGATGGTTGAACATTATCATTCCCAATTCTGGTTCTTCTAACACATGTCTAGGGAGATGATTTCCAAACTGAACAAGATCTTTGTATTTCTTGGTGGTGACAAAGATGTCACCCACACCAGGTTGCACCAGATTGGCTCTCTTGTTTAGTTCTAGAATTGGATCTTGATCCTCCAGTGAGATTTGGTTGCTGATGTTCAGATGCTGACCAAGCCTTTCATGATTTCTCACAAAATGTTCAATTCTTGTGCGAACTTATACCCATCTCCTGGATGTTTTCTTTTCAATGATTCTGCTCATCTCTAGCCATTCAGTATATGAGAGCTTCTTCCCTTGGAAGTCATCTATGATCTCAACAGACCCATCAGCTCTATAATCTCCCTTGTAAGTCATCATGTCAACGTTTGTGATTTTTAAGAGACATATTTTGTTCAACCTTGCTATACAAAATCTTTCGTATAACATCTTTTTCTTGAAGAGGCCTTCAACCTCAGATTTTCCAATTCTTTCATATAAGCTCATCTTCAGATCTCTAAGCTTTTATTCATTTTGAAGCTTGTGAATTTTATCAAGTTCTTCTTAAGTGGCCAACCCTGACTTGATAGTTCTTTCATCTATTGTGAAACCACCTTTGTTGTTGGTTTTGATGGGAGGTGACCTATTTTCAGATGATTTGGTGATGGTGGTAAGGCCATGAATATGAGTATCCTTAGCTGAAGACTCCCCCTTAGGCTTTGCTGGACTGTCTTCACTGAAGGGAGATACATACACCATAGGTTATTTTTGGGCC
Organism: Glebionis coronaria; assembly: GCA_025667525.1. Taxonomy (NCBI): domain Eukaryota; kingdom Viridiplantae; phylum Streptophyta; class Magnoliopsida; order Asterales; family Asteraceae; genus Glebionis; species Glebionis coronaria. Next base: position 399,617,776 of record CM046882.1, read on the forward strand.
TTCTTCTGTGCATGTTTCTTAAAGATCTGCTGAATAGTGATTTTCTCCCCCTCAGCAGAAGATTTCCCTACAACTTCTGATGAACCCCCAGCAGGTAAGCATGCACATAGGGAGTCTAAGGTGGATGATACCTTGGCCAACATTGCTGGAACATTAGCAAGAGCATTTAGTTTCTACTGAACTTCATTAGAAAGTTCAGTTTCTGTTGTTCCAGCAGACCCACCCTATCCTTGATCTTTGATACTGAATCACATAGCTCATTAAGCTGAGTAAGGATTGGATTTAATTCAACAGGGAGCTCAAAGGATGCAGTATTAATGGAATCCATGAGAGAGATGATCTCTTGTTTGATAGAAGTGGTTGTGGCCACATCCTTCACCAATGGCTTTAGTGCAGTGAGAACTATATCTCTGATCTGTTCAGCTATGGGACGAACTGGCCTTGCTCTAAGAGTAACCAGTTCAACATCAGCAAGAGCCTTTTCCTCCTTGAGCTTGGTCACCTGTGATTGTAGAACCAACACCTGATTTGTCAGTTCATTTACCTTAACGGTTCTGGGGGATGGAGGCTTGGGAGTTTGATCAGCAAGGTCATCTTAAGATTCACTATCATCCAGGTTGAATGGAGCTCTTTCACTTAGTCCCAACTCCTTTTCCAAGTCATCAGCAGACATGCTGAAAATAAATGTAGGCAAGTGTCCCCCCTTGGCGCCAGTAGAGAGAGGCACTTCCTTCATTGTCTGCTGATTGCCATTTTCAGCGTGCTGGTCGGTTTTAAGTCCTTCACCACCAGGGTTGGTTTTACCTGATGGATCCTGAGAAAGAGTCCCTGATGAGTTAAGATCAATGATAATGTTTTTGGTTCCTTTAGTAGAATCCTGTTGTAGGGGAACTACATCATTAGAAACAGATAGGCCAGGGTCAGCATCAGCTGTTGGATTTGCTGATACATCATTCCCTGATGCAGACTCAGAGTGACAAATGATAGAGCTTGGTATCGAAATTTGAGATGCATTCAGATTTAAATTGCTTACCGATGCTGACTCCACTCTATTGAGCTGAGGGTGTGCTCTATCTTCTCCCTTCTCTCCTAAAGAAGTTGAGAGATGGGTTGCCTTCACGGCCTCTTGATGCATGCCACCTTCAGTAGAGACTGATGGTGGCGGCTGGCTTGGGTTCTGGTCCTTGGCCGAGGACTTTTGTTTCTTCAAAGCTTGGCCTTTGGGATCATCAGAATGCTTCTTTGAGGAAATTTCTGTGGGGTGCCTCCTTTTCTTAGACGCTGATAGGTGTGAAAACACCCATCCTTTTACCACTTATTTCTTACTAAAACAAGACCAAAACACGTGTTTAATATCATTTGTTTGGAATTATGCGTGGTTTTTGTGTTTATTGTGTTTTCAGAGTCAACCGGATGAATATTGAAGAAAACATGGGATTGCACGGGTTTTATCAAGGAAAAAGACTCAAGACGAAGTCTATTGTCCAAGAGATGCAAAAGATTTGAAGTCAATGGGCCTATTTGAAGATTTATCGAAGAAAAGGACCAAAGATGGAAGATTTATATGTGTCGAAGAAACTCAAGTCTATTAAACGAAAAAATTAAAAGACGAGTTGAATTTAATCGTCGACAAATCCCGAATCAGAATCGAAAACGTCAACTTTTCTGAAAAGACGAGAAGACAAGAAGAAAGGGAGAAAGCCCACCCACCAACCAACCACTAGGACTATATAAAGAATTCCCTTCACACTTTTTAGCCAGTTTTTAGTTTTTAGTTTTTCCCTTTTTCTCTCCTTTCTGTTCGTAGGCATCACCAACACCATTAGGGTGTTTGGTGATTTTGATTCTTGTTCTTACCAATATTGTAGTTTAATCTTTTTCCTTTGATTGTGAAAACCTTAATCATCAATATAATCTTTTCATTTCATCTTGTTCATCTTCTCTTTTTATTCCAAGTTTTAAAGTTCTTGTTTGGTTGATTTTGATCTTCAAAAGTTTATGGGTTTTGTGTTTTTATGATTGGGATTTGATGTTCATGGTTAGTAGATGATTTGTGATTAGTTTTATTTAAGATTTGGTTAAAAACTTGGTTGATTTTAGACAAATTCGTGTTCCCCTGTTTTGAGTTTCTGCCTACTGTTCTTCATCCCAACAATATTCCGTATAGTCTTTTTACCTTTTCCCTTATTCGGAATATTTACTTATTCCGGATAGTCTGCTTCGTTTCTCCCTTATTCGGAATATTTACTTATTCCGGATAGTCTGCTTCGTTTCTCCCTTATTCGGAATATTTACTTATTCCGGATAGAGTCCTTTATTCCGCATAGCTTCAATATTCCAAGAAGCATTAATTCCGAGTAGGACTATTTATTCCGAATAGTCAGAATATTCCGCATAGCTTCATCATTCCGAATAGCTTTTTATTCCGCATAGCCTTAATTATTCCGCATAGAGTTCATTATTCCAAATAGCAAGTTTTATTCCGGGTAGCCAATTATTCCGCATAGCCTTGATTATTCCGGATGGCACCATTATTCCGAATAGAGGAAGTTTTCAGTAAGGGTATTTTTCAGCTTTATCGTTTAATTGTTTAATTTTTCAAGTTTAACTTCATTAACTGTTTTTGGTTTTAATCTTTATTTACTTCATTTCTTTATCTTTTTAATAGAATAGAAAACCAAACCCACTATTTGTCACCAAGAACAAATCATCCCGCTTTTAGCTGTGATCAATTCGAGGAGATTCCGAGAATTAAATTCTGAACCCCTATCCAAACAGTTGTATCAGACGCACGTTTACACTTAAGAGTATTCACAGATGTGCTCTTTTGATGTGGTCCAAAAGAAGCTCCAGACTTTGTGCCTGTTAGATCCCCTTCTCCAGTTGGAGGAATGTCTTTTGGAGCTTTAAACACTACTGGAGCATTTGTTGAGCAAATGTCCAGCATGGGCTGTGTGAAAGAGGTTCAGTTGTGCTGACTGGAATGTTCCAGCGATTGGTATCAAAGATTGAGAAAACAATTTTAACTCCTTCATTTTTAGAGTACTCTTCACCAAATTGGTCAGCAAAATTGAGGGATAAAAATCTGGTGTAGACCACATTCTTCTCCCTAGTTTTCTTCTCCATTTTTCCATGGAGATCTTCAAAGATTAGTTTTCCAAAATCAGCTTTTATGCCCTTTGCCAAACAATACAAAATAAGGGCATCCTTTTGGTTGATTTGATCAAGCCCACCAGATTTCCCACCCAGACACTCAATTAAGATAGACATCAAAAGTTTCCACTTAGGTGGTAAACAGCTTCTCTTCAACCCCTATTTATCACCAATCTCTTCAGTGTATCCAATTTCTCTAAAAAATGTTTTGACAGCAGAGAGATCATTGGGAACAGCCTCATATTTGCTAGAATCCTCCAAATATTTTAACCCTAAAACCCTTCTAAACATCTTTAAATTTATTTTCTCATGAATACCCAAAGTTATAGACACAAACTCAATAGATTTCTTGTCCTTTGACCCTTGTGTTGTGAACCAAAATTCTTTTAACACATTTTCAAACATAACCCCTGGATCCTTGAACAAGGCATCACGAATCACACATTTGGATAAAAAGTTTAGTACTTGTTTTCCTGGTTCAGATGTTAGGGTTTCTGGTTTGATCAAGGTGATGTTGTTGGGTTTAAAGAATATGTCCTCGATGGGATAGTTGACATGGATGGAAGGATTGAGGGTGATCTCAGTCTCTTGTGGTTGTGAAGAAGATTCAACAGCCATTTGATGTTTGTTGTGTGTGTTTTTTTAAAGAGAAAGTTGTGTGTGTTTTTTTTTGAAAAACTTTTGCAAATGATATGAATCCTCAATCTTCAAAAGATATATATATATATATATATATATATATATATATATATATATATATATATATATATATATATATATATATATATATATATATATATATATATATATATATATATATATATATATATATATATATATATATATATATATATATATAAACACTTTTTGACTGGTTTGTCAAAGTTTGTAAGACATTTGAAGAGAGAATGAAACTTTTAGGGTTTCTTTTGAACAAATGGCACAAACTCTCTCATTAATGTTCTGAAAAAGGTGATGATTTTCTGTTGTTGTGAATAGTGAAACGCATCATTGTGTCAGAAAGTTGTTGACTGTGATATGGACGCTTGATATTTCCTAGATAAACAATGGACACCTTTTGAAAGAATGTTTTGTATTTATTCTAAAGAAATAAATGCCATTTACTCTTTATGAATCACATGATTGATTTGTTTTAAAAAGCAGTTGCTCAGATATGTTGAAGCTGATGGCAATACTTGTGAGCTTCAATGAGTCAGATGAGGCGACAAAACCCCATATACATGTCCACATAAGTGAACAAGACATATGACATTGCACGCTCCTCTACTCAGGCCTAGCTACTCAATTGTAAAAAAATTTGTTCAGCATTGCTGAAGGAATCTTTTGATGACTGGTGATTATTTGTTCAGCATCAGTGAATCAGATAAGGCGACAAAACATCATATACACAATTACATAAAGTTAAATAGACACATGACATTTCACACTCCTTTACTCAGACAATGCTACTTAACATTAATCAAATTCTTTTACGAAATGTTGAACCTTCAAGCTTCTTCAGTACATGCTGAAGGTTCAGGTTTTGTATCATCAATGTTCAGCATACCAAGCTCCATTATCAATCTTTTGAAAGTTGGATCATCCAATGGTTTGGTTAAGATATCAACCAATTGGTATTGAGTGGGGATGAAATGTAATTCAATGTCCCCTTTCACAATGTGATCTCTGATAAAGTGATATCTGATATCAATGTGTTTTGTTCTTGAGTGGAGGACTGGATTATTAGATATTGCAATAGCACTAGTGTTATCACAAAAGATTGGTACCTTTTTATATTCTATGTCATAATCAGCCAGTTGGCTTTTCATCCAAAGAACATTGGCACAAAATCCAGTAGCTGCCACATATTCAGCTTCTGCTAAAGACATGGCAACAGTTTGTTGCTTTTTAGCACTCCAACACACAAGTTTGCCACCAAGCAATTGGCAGGCACCAAAATTGCTTTTTCTGTCCAAATTGCATCCAACATAGTCAGAATCTGAATACCCCTTTAGGTCAAAACCTGAGGATTTGGGGTACCAAAGACCTAGACTTGGTGTACCTTTTAGGTATCTGAAGATTCTCTTTACATCAGTAAGGTGTGACTCCTTTGGATCTGCTTGGTATCTTGCACAAAGGCATGTAGAGAATTGAATGTCAGGCCTGCTTGCATTTAAGTACATGAGTGACCCAATCATACCTCTATACTGAGTCTCATTGACTTATTTTCCAGTGAGATCAGGTCCTAAGTTGTTAGGGGTACCATTGCAGTCTTCACTGAAGCACAACTGATATCATACTTCTTCAGCAGAACCTTGACATATTTTTCTTGATTGATGGAGATGCCTTTGTCATATTGTTTAATCTGAAGACCAAGGAAGTATGTGATTTCTGCCATCATACTCATCTCAAACTTGCTGGTCATAAGCTTGACAAATTGTTTGCAAAGTTTCAAGCTTGTAGAACCAAAGATTATGTCATCCACATAAATTTGTACCAGAATGGTGTTAGTTTTAGATTTATATATAAACAAGGTGCTATCTATTTTTCCTCTGACAAATTCATGTTCAATGAGAAATGTTGAGATAGTTTCATACCATGCTCTTGGAGCTTACTTCAGTCCATACAAAGCTTTGTAAAGCTTGTAGACATGATTTGGGTATTTACTACTCTCAAAGCCAGGAGGCTGAGTAACATAAACTTCTTCTTTTAGGTCACCATTTAGGAATGTACTTTTGACATCCATTTGGTAGATGATGAAGTTCATGTAGGTGGCATATGCAAGGAAGATTCGTATAGCTTCCATACGTGCAACTGGAGCAAATGTTTGATCAAAATCAACACCATGTTCTTGATTGAATCTTTGGGCCACCAGCCTAGGTTTATTTTTTGTCACTGCATTGGTTTCATCTCTTTTGAGCTTGTAAACCCATTTGGTGCCAGTGGTTGATTTACCATATGGAAGAGGAACCAATTTCCAGACTTTATTTCTTTCAAATTGATTGAGTTCCTCTTGCATGGCATCCACCAATCTAGGGTTTGTGAGTGCTTCAGAAACGTTTGTAGGTTCAATTTCTGAGAGAAAATTTGCATAGAGGCATTCTCCAGATGAAGCAGCACACAGTTTCTTTGCCATAGATCTAGTGACTCTACCTTCACCAGGATTACCTATTATGTTCACCAACTGTATGTGACTATTTTGAGTCCAAGATTTGTGTGGAGCTGGAGAATAGGTACTGGTATTTTGATTAGAGCTAGAGCTTGGAAGTCCATGACATGGACTTGGACTTGGAATGTCTCTAGTGTCTACTGAAGGATATTCAGTGGACAAAGGTTCAATCATTGGAGGGCTTCCTTCTTGGTCAGAAGCAGCATATCCAAGACCTAATTCCCTAGAAACAATAGGAGAGCTTTGAGCAAGGGGCTCAGATTTTTCCTCAGCAGCCGCATATGATTGATCATGTGTGTCAGCATGCTGATTGTTTTGAGACTGACCATTTTGGTCATTTGTGTTTCCTTGCTGATCATTTTGATCATTTTGAGATTGATCATTATTTGATTGACAACCATCAGTATGTGATACTGAAGGATTTCCTTTTGTAGGACTTGTCAAATCTTCAAATGGATCAATATGAGGGACTGAGTTGCTTGTTTGATATTTTTAAGATGGCTCATAGTGATGAAATTCGTCAGATGGATAATTGTAAGATTCATGTATATGAAGTTCATCATCTGATGGATTTGTAAAAGTGAGAGCTTCAGAACTTTCATGGAATGTGATGTGATAGGTTTCTTCAATACATTGTCTTCTTGTGTTGAAGACTCTGTATGCTTTAGATACTAGGGAGTATCCAAGAAAATAACCATCATCAGATTTTTCATCAAACTTTCCAAGGTGATCCTTGTGATTGTGAATGAACACTGGACACCCAAACACATGTAAGAATGAGATGTTTGGAATGCTCCCCCTAAAGACTTCATAGGGAGTCTTCATGTGTCTCTTCACAATAATGGATCTATTTTGAGTGTAGCAAGCAGTGGCTACATCATCAGTCCAAAAATGCTTAGAGAGAGCAGATCTAACAAGCATTGTTCTTGCTGCTTTAATCAGAGTTCTGTTCCTTCTTTCAGCCACAACATTTTGTTCAGGTGTGTAAGGAGATGAGAAATTTTGGCAAATTACTTTGTCATCACAGAATTTGATTAGTGAATGATTTCTGAATTCAGTGCCATTGTCAGTTTTGAGTTGTTTGACATGAGTGTCATTTTGATTTTCAACTCTTTTGATGAAAGACATGATGGCATCTGGTGCATGGCTTTTATTTGTCAGAAAATATACCCATGTGTACCTTGAGTACTCATCAATAATGACAAGTATATATTTTTCATGACAAATGGCCCTAGGTGATAATGGGCCAAACAAGTCCATGTGAAGCAAATGAAGACTTTCTTTGATTGAGAAAGTTTGCTTTGTTTTGAAACTGGCCCTATGGTGCTTCCTTTTTTCACATGCTGAGCATGGTTTGTTCTTTGAGTAGATAAGTGAAGGAAGACCAATAACAAGATTTTGTTTTGCCATCAGAGTTATTGTTTTGAAATTGAGATGTGAAAGCCTCTTATGCCAAAGCCAATTGGTAATATTGGAGGCTTTAGCAAAGAAGCATGTCTCCTGAGTAGAGTTCATGTTCATGATATAAACATCTTTGACTCTTGGAGAAATCATCACAATTTCATGATTGGAGTTGAAGATTGTACCTTTTTTGTCATCAAACAGCAAAAGATACTTTGCATCACAAAGTTGACTTATGCTGATGAGGGTGTGCTTCAATCCATTTACATATGCTACCCTTGAGAAAACTATACCATTGCATTTTACTGAACCAAATCCTACAGTAGTAGCTGATGAGTTATCACCAAAAACAACTCTAGGACCTTGTTCCTCCTTATACTTGTGCATATAACTTTTGGCGCCAGCCATATGCCTTGAGCAGCCACTATCTAGGTACCAAATAGGCTTCCTGAGATCACACTGCACAAGTTAAGGAAATGGTTAGTTTTGTTTGAAACCCACCTTTGTTGGGTGGGGGTTTTAGATCTATAAGGTGTTCTAGATCTGAAGGGTCCTCTTGTAGAGGGTATGTGTGATTGCTCAAAAGAAGAAGAGGTCTGAACAGCTTTTGCTTTCTTAGCCTGGAGGGCTTCACCTCTTCTGAACCACTCTATATGGTTGTGATCAGATGTAGTGTGGACATCGCTTCCACAAGTCTCACAACATTTGGTAATAGAGTTTGGGTTTCTTGGTTTAATACCTCTTCTGAGTGAGATGATTCGATTATGTCCATGAGTGTCATGGTCATAACTTCCAAAGATAAAACAGACAAGGTAATAGTAGTAGTCATCTGAGTGATGATTGCCCATACCACAATGAATGCATGGTGGGAAAGGAATATTTCGCCTGGGATGAGATGCTTTAGATTTGTGAGCATCAGCACTTGCTTTTGCCAGCATATACTGAGTGTGTTCACAAGTGCGATGATCAATCCTTTCACATTTAGTACTATAAATCACTATTAAGCAAGTTTGATTGAGATGGTTGTTTTGTCCACATAACTTACAAGCTCTTTTGAATTATGTCTTGTACTTTAAATGAGGAGAGTCTGAAGGTTCATCTCTGAACCGTGTTGGTGTTTGTTGATGCCTGAGTTGTATTTTAAGATCATTGATCTCTTGCATGACAAGATAAATTCTCTTATCTTCCTCAGATTTAGCATACTTCAGTTTATTTGATGAAACTGAAGAGGTAGTTCCCATATGTGAACCTTCAGCAGGAGCTGAAGAGTTCTTTAAAGTGTCATATTTGACATGTTTGGAAGAACTACCTTTGTGTGTGGTGTGTGACTTGATGATAGACTGGATAGTTTTGGGTCTAGTAGAGGGTTCAACACCAGCCAGCTTCTCCAAAGGAGTAAGTGGGGTACTTACTTCATTCTCTATATCATCATCTGAGTCATCCTCAGTAACTGAGGACTCAACTGGTGCTGAAGTGTCAACACATGCTTGTAACTCAGGAAGAAGGATTCGTCCAGTGTCATGATTGGGTAAATTCTCTTCACCTGACCTTTCAATGTCAGGGATCGATCTACCATCCTCATTTGAGGCTTTGACAAAGACAATAGATTTGGTACTAGAGGATCCTTCAGCACCAAGCATTTTCTTTTTTTGAGCAGGTTTTTGTTCACTTATGCATTGATTTACCCTATCAGAGTTTCTAAGCCAAGATTTAACAATATCTTTTGCTTCTTTGATTTCATCTCTAAAGGAGTTATTTTCATCCAAAATTTCTTTGTTCAGTTGTTGAAAAGTAAGAATATCAAGTTTAGCTTCTTTTAGCTCTATTTGCTTACTTTCAAAATCTTCAAGTTTTAGAACAAGTTTGTGAAATTTTTCAAGCAAATTGTTTCTTTGCTCTTCAACAAATTTTAGATCAATGCACAAGTAATCAAAGACAAATTTAATGTCATCTTTATCTTCTAATTCAAGAAGAGTTTGTACCTTTTTGATTGTGACAATGACCCATTCACCATTTCTGGCACTTTCTCTGGTCACAACATTTGAACTTGCCCCTTCATCATCAGCAAGTGCCATTAGCACTTTCACATTTACCAACTCATCATCATCTGAAGAAACATCTTCTTCATCCCATTCATATGCTTCAGTAACAAGCGCTTTGTTCTTGTCTTGCGTGGGGGTCTTATATGAGGAACTTTCAGTACTCATTAAGTCCAGTCTTGCCTTGATTTCTCTGTATTTGGCCTCAAAGTCTTTTGTAAGCCCGAGTTCAGCTCTATTTTGCTGAAAAGATGATGAAGCAATTTGCTTTAGTTGAAATGATGATTGACCAGATTGTCTTGATTGAGCTGATGAGGAATATGAAGGGAGAGACATTTTTGAATAACAATCCCTAGTATAGTGACCAGTCTTCCCACATTTGTAGCAATCAGTGTCAACTGAAGCTTTTGTGGAGCTGGAGAACTTGCCTCCTTTCTTAAAGAACCTTCTAGACTTGGCCAGAAGTGCCCTTTCATGAAATTCCTCTTTGAGGTCGTTCAGATATTCCTCACTAGATCTGGTATCTTCCTCATAATCAGGACTATCTTGGTAGTCTTGAATGATAGCCTCACTGAAGAAGGCTGTGGATAAGGGTGTAGCAATGGTTAATGTTTTACTCTTGCTTGAGCCTTCATAAATCCTACCAACTAGGTTTTCTTCATATTTAAGTTTCCCAAAAAGAGAGGCTAGATCACAATCTTTAATGTGATTAGCATTTCTCAAGCTTTGATAGAAACTGAGCCACTTCTTTGGCAATGCATTAACAAAAACTCTGTTGATTTCAAGTTTTGAAAGCTCAACACCATCATTCACAAGTTCATTCATCAGTGCTTTATATCTGGTGAATATATGTGTGAGGGGTTCCCCTTCTTTGTACTTGAAGGTGTTGTATTGAAGCTTTAAATCCATGATTCTGGTTTCTTTTACATCAGAGGGCCCCTCACGGTAAAGAATAAGGTCCTCCCATGTTGCTTTGGCTGTTTTACAATTTACAACAGAATTCATTTGGTCATCTGGGAGCACAGACATGATGAGACTTTTGAGACGTTGATCTAAGTTAGCAGCTTTTCTCTCATAAGCAGTCCATTGTACTTTAGGTTTTTTATTGTCCCCAACCATGGGAACAAAAGGACCATTTTCAATGATTCCAAGGAATTGAGGTTCAATTCCAACCATGTGGACAAGAAACCTTTTCTTCCAATTTGTAAAGTTGGCTACCTCTAGTACAGGAGCAGCATTGAGTTGGCCACCCCTATATGCTAGGGTTTGTGGTATAACTTGAGCCATTTTGGATCTTGATTTGAAAACTTTTAAATGAGCAGTTTAATAAAATAAGAGTTTAGCTAATCAAACTGCTCTGATACCACTTGTTGGTCCCTTGTAATTCGATATTACTTATTATCTTAAGTAATAACTATTACTACGACTCAAGTGTGTTGTTTTAACATTAGATAAGAACTGTGAAAGATTAAAACAACAATACCAATATACTTTTCAACGTATAGACTTTTATTAGAATCAAATAAAGAATCTATAACCCACTTTGTTTACGGAATAACAAAGTGGTTGAATGACAATGGGGTTTGATCTCCTCTACTTAAACGTCTAACCAAAGTTAAAGTCTAAGCTCCAGTCTAAACGTTCATATGCATCTTTGGCTATATGGTTTAGTTGGTATCGAGAGAGAAAGGTTTTCTAGAGTTTAAGCTCTTGTATTGGTTACCTTTATCTCTCAATTGTGCACTCCTTATCTAGGCAGTGTAATTAGGGTTTGCATTTTGCATGTACCAATGCATGGGTTTATCTAGTAGGTGGTTGATGCCCATGTTGGAAAAACAGTACAAAGTACATATTAATCTATTCTAGAAAAGATAAAGGTCGTACTTATATCTAAGTATACAAGCAACCTACTTTGACTTAAAGTTTTCTTTTTCCGCCTGATGCAAACCATCAGAATACTAAAGAGTCTTCAGTATCCTAGAGGAGATCGACATCATTCAGTTTGGTATTGTCAAGCCAAACTGAACTGAAAGCCCTTCTTCAGTCCTTGTTCTTCAGCAACTAGACCGCCTAGTATTTGAAGCGAAGACTCATTCGTCTTCTAAGTTCACTAGAAGGGGAGTGTTGAACTTTCTTCAGCTATAAGGTCTTCAGTAGGAACTTTGTTCCTCTGCTCATCCTTCAGCAGACTGGCCTTACTGCTGAGCATGAAACACTTAGGGGGATTTTATATTCAAACCCTAGAGTTGCTTCAGGGTCAATAAATACTGACCCAACAGTCTTTGATGCATTTCTTCCTCAGAGTAAACCTCTTTACAAATTGTTCCTCAGATCCTCCCAATTATCGGAACACCCATTAGGTAATTGATCAAACCACCCCCTATCCGAGTCGTCCAGTGTTTGTTGAAAAATTCGACACCAGACAACGATAGGCCATTCGCCCTGGCTGGCTACTCTAACGAATCGGTTAATTTGGTTGTCCGAATCAATGTTTCTGTCGTAAAGCTTAAGGGTAGCTGGGAGTATATGTTTTGGTGATGAAAATTCAATGATACGTTGAGTGATCGGCGACCTAGACACTTCTTTGTAGGGTTTCTTCAAGTCTTCTTCCGTTTCGTGGGTCTCCTCTGCTTCTCTGCCCGGACCACTATTCTCTTTTCTTTGTATTGTTTCATCGAAAGTTAGTGTAAAACCCGATTTAAAATACCATGAACAGTACATGTGAACAGTAAATACACGAAAATACATATAAATTAAAACTTTCCATTTATAATATATTACACGTGTCACAAACATTTAATAACAAGTAATTACGTATATTATAAATGTGACATGAACACGACATTAATTCACGACAATTAAACACAAACATACACATATAATAAATTAACTAGAAAGTCACGGTTTTGCCTTGTGGGCCCTATGGTAGCCGCGACATAGAAAGACAAGGAAAGGAGAAGGGCTTTTGGCCTATTAGCCCAATACTAATCCATGTTTAATAAAACTTCCAGGGAATAACCATAAGTTAGTTTTATTAAAAATCAAGAAACCCTAACTCTCCTCTTGTGCTCTCTCTTGCCGCCGGCCACACACAAACACCAAAGGGTGTTCGGGTTATAATATTAAAATTAATATTTTATGACTAACTTAAGTATTTACTTAGCATAATTTAATTAAACATGTTTCTTTTAATTAAATTCATATAACTTATAGTTTATTAAATCAATCATGTTAATTATTTAATAAGCTATAACATTTAATCCATGACTTGTATTTTTACTAATAAACTTTGATTTATATTTTGAGCTTAATAATTCAGCTTATTTCTAATTATGGAAATTAACTATTTTTGAAAACTTTTTATTTTTAGAAACTTACTATTTTAGAAAACCTGCTATTTTTAGAAAGTTACTTAGTATTACAATACAAATATTATAATATCTTATTACATGAATAATAAACAACATAATACAAGAACAACTACAGTTAGCACTTAAAACAGTTAAAACATGACAGAACAAGAATAATAAGCTAAGAACACACAGAACCAGTAAAACACATGTATCTTAGACAACTCATACACGTCCCTATTCTTATGTAGTATTATCCATCAAGGCGGAGTAGGTTCTTCAGCGTTTCTGTTAGCTTCTATTGGACGCAAGATACGGATTTCCCGTCCTTCAATAAGGATAATCTCTTCCTTTATTAGGATTTTCCGTATGCAGCTAACTGTTTTCCCAGTAGTTACAGATTTAAATGCTTATGTTTTATTAGTTACCTTAGCCATATACATGCATGCCAGTTTCACCTAGTTATGGAGGTACCATAACCATAACACTGAAGGCACCAATGTTATGACTTCACCACAGCGGAGTGATAGCTCGTGGCGTCCCTTCAGTTTATTTGACCTTTATTATTATTATATTATCATGTGGGGCGTATGTGTGCATCCTAGTTACAGTTTCAGTCAGGATTTCATGGTGAATGTGGTGTGTGCCTTGCATCCTTCACAAGGAGCTGATCCCTCCTACCCAGACCATATTAATTAGAGGCATCCCCTCTAATTGCACGACGAGGTCACCCCTCCAAGTATTCATGCACGTTGTTGACCTCATGACCTATATTGGATTTTGGTATAATAAACTAATACATATTTTTATAAGTAAACATAAGCTATGTTTCAGAACTAAAACCAATAAACATGTTATACGTCTAGGTTTCCCAGGACTTATTCATTTTTGCTGCCATTCATGCTTTATATGCTCTTTATATGCTTTCATTAATCTATGTCTTTCCATGTTTTATTTTATATCCATGCACTGGGCGTTATGCTCACCCGTTTTCCATTTCTATGTTCCCAAACGGCAGGTACCCAAGGTCGCAAGTAGGATCTCAAGAGTATATGCATTCGGATGGAAGCTATCCAACCTTCTATATCTTATGCATTTATCATACTTTATCTTGCTTTATTTCATATTGGACATTGTTTAGTCCTTTCCTTTACAATACTTATATTTGCTTGTGTTTGAGTTACTTGGACTACCGATGTTGTTTCCGGTATTTCCTTTTATGGTCATGAATGTTTAGACATTTACCTTGCATGCTTTGATGAGACGCCATATATTACTGTGATATTCCATTTTACCAAATGGGGTGTTACAATTATGGTATCAAAGCCATGGTTTCGACCTGTAGCTCTGTAAACATGATCTGTGACTTACGGACAGTCACCAGCGTCTTCCTAGAACTGGCAGTTGGTTTTCATGCATTAATTTCATTTTCAATTCATGTATACATTTCATGTATTCATTTCATGCATTCATCTCATTGTCACAGGAATTTTGACTAAGTAATGGTTGATATAGGACTGGCCCTATTTATTCGCATGTGTTTTTATCGAAATATTTTATTTGTTTAGTGGATCGACCCATAGGCGTCCACACTTGCCTTTTTTTGTGAACCGACCCATAGGCGTTCACTCATGGACATATCATCATATTTAATTAACCATGCATTTTAAAATTGTTTTATGCATCATAAATAAATTCATGTTTTATACAATGTTCATGCATTTTTATATTCCTGTCATATTTTATCAGACTCATTGTTTATGTTGCGTGTTGTTTCAAACTGTCAGGTGGTGACCACACACAATGCTCAAGAATTGGCTGCAGCTGTCTATGCAGCTTTGCAAGCCCTCCTTCCCCAACTTCGCAATGAAATCAGGGACGAAGTTCATGCTGAAGTCCCGGCTCAGGGTAATCAGCACGACCCTCATCCGCAGAACAACAACAATCCTCCACCTCCACCGCCTGTTACCCTTATGACTTGGTTGGAGCGATTCAACAAGCAAAGACCCCGTTCATTTGAGCAGACTAACACCCCCTCTGAGGCTGAAGCTTGGATATCTCACATCGAGAAGATATTTGATGAGATGGGTTTTGACGGTGTCTTCAAGGCAAGGCTGGCTTGCTATAAGTTTGAAGGTGATGTGCTGCAGTGATGGAAATCAGTCAAGCAGTCCAACGGTGGTGATGATTGGGTTGCACTGTTGACATGGGACCAGTTTAAGGAACTCTTCCTTAATCAATACTTTCCACATGCTGAACAGGAGAAACTCAAGAGGGATTATCATAATATACGACAGGTTGCTGAGGAGAACAATAATGAATTCATGCAGAAGTTTCTTCATTTGGCTGGGTTTTTGGGTTCAGCAGCTGGTACTGCTGAGGAGCAAGCTGAGAAGTTTCGCTGGGCTCTTTGCAGTTTGGTTGCCAATAGTTTGGTGTGTGCTACGTTCAATACAGTGGCACAGGTGACCGATGCAGCCCGTAAGCTTGAGATGCTTCAGGAACGAGAGGAGTTTGGTGATGATCGATCAGTGAAGAGGTACCTTCAATCACCAAATATGAACCATTCATTTCTTTCAGTATTTTCATTCTTATATCATCCTATGTTCAACTTTATATCTCAGACAGAAGACTGACGACCGGAAACCTGCGGCCGCTCAGCAACAATCATCTAAAGGAAACGGTCAATCCAATGACCGTTCTGGTTCAGATAGGCGTGGTGGTAATGACAATTACTGTAACAATGCCAACCACTCTAGCAACAGCA
Source organism: Glebionis coronaria (assembly GCA_025667525.1). Lineage (NCBI taxonomy): Eukaryota > Viridiplantae > Streptophyta > Magnoliopsida > Asterales > Asteraceae > Glebionis > Glebionis coronaria. The sequence goes on from CM046882.1 coordinate 399,633,655, forward strand.
GGTTCCTACATTTGCCTTCTTTCATGTTAAACTCTCTTATGTTATGGTATTCTGACACTCCAGCCACTCATATTCAGGAGCAATGGCAATGTCAGGGATCGGGACCGCAGAGGTTCGTAGCCTAACCGTTCTGCTTCATCTGGTAACTAATTAAACCTTCTATGTAATCATGCTTATGTTCCATGATCATGTCTCATGCATGTACTCCTGAAACATGCTCACAGCTAGCTAGGACGCCTGTTGGAGGGTTCACGAATCATATCTGCCCTACTTGTTCGCGTAGACATTCTGGTGTTTGTCGTCGAGGTACTGGTGGATGTTTCAAGTGTGGCCAACAAGGCCATCAGCAGAAGGATTGTCGCCAATGTGAAATAGAAGGCACCTCTGTACATGCCGACTCTAAACCACCTCCTACTTCAGGTCGTGTGTTCACTACTAATATGGATCAAGCGAACAAGACTTCAGGTACCATCACTGGGAATCTCTTTATGAATGGTCTGGCGGCATGCGTTTTGTTTGATACTGGAGTGACTCATTCAGTGATATCCAATACTTTTGCTAAACGTGTTAGAGTCTGCAGAAATCTTGGGGCACCAGACTTAAGCTCAGCACTGCCTTTCATCCTCATACCGACGGACAGTAAGAGCGTACCATTCAGACATTGGTGGACATGTTGCGGGCGTGTGCTCTGGAATAGACAGGAAGCTGGGATGATTATATCTATCTAGTGGAGTTTCCATACAACAACAGTTGGCACGCTAGCATCAAGTGTGCACCGTTTGAGATGTTGTATGGTAGGAAGTGTCGCGCCCCAATCTGCTGGGATCAGGTGGGCGAACGATTGATTGAGGGTCCAGAGATGATTGAGGTAACTAATGAGAAGGTCACCGTCGTCAAGGCGAAGCTACAAGAAGCTCGTGCTCGTCAGAAGAGCTGTGTTGATAAGCACCGTAGGGATATATTCTTCAATGTGGGTGATCATGTTTTCCTCAAGGTATCACCTGCGCGTGGAGTTAAGCGTTTTGGAATCAGAGGGAAACTCAGTCCTCGCTTCATCGGACCGTCCGACATCATAGAACGCGTTGGTGAAGTGTCATATCGTTTAGCGTTACCGCCTCAGCTATCACACGTTCACAACGTGTTCCATGTGTCCTTACTCAGAGGATACAACTATCATCCCCTTCATGTTGTTCAGTATCCGCATGATCAGATTCGAGTGGATCTTTCCTATGTAGAAGAACCTAAGAGAGTTCTTGAACGACAAGATCGTGTCATGCGGAGGAAGACGATCCCATTCGTCAAAATCCTCTGGAGGGATCATCCTGAGCGGGAAGCCACTTGGGAGACGGAGGAGTCTATACGGACTTCTTACCCTCATTTCTAGTTTTGATTCGGGTATGTTTTCATTCAGTTTACGTTTTCTCAAATTCGAGGATGAATTATTCTTTTAGAGAGGAAGAGTTGTAAAACCCGTATTAAAATACCATGAACAGTACATGTGAACATTAAATACATATAAATTAAAACTTTCTATTTATAATATATTACACGTGTCACGACATTTAATAACAAGTAATTACGTATATTATAAATGTGACATGAACACGACACTAATTCACGACAATTAAACACGAACATACACATATACTAAATTAACTAGAAAGTTATGGTTTTGCCTTGTGGGCCATATGGTAGCCGCGACATAGCAAGACAAGGAAAGGAGAAGGGCCTTTGGCCCATTAGCCGAATATTAATCCATGTTTAATCAAACTTCCAAGGAATAACCATAAGTTAGTTTTATTATAAATCAAGAAACTCTAACTCTCCTCTCGTGCTCTGATATGAGCTTAAATACTCATATCATTTGTATCTTATAACATTGAAATTATGCATGAAATGTATCAAAAATGCCTTGTATATGTGTATTTCTTGTTTGAATGTGTGTAGGTACCAAGTTCGCGAAAACCGGCAAATATCGACACGAGTTTGAAGAAAAGATCGAGAAGCCACAAATCGAGTCCGTTTTCGAGGATTTAATTTTATCAAAGGTTTACGGGCCAAGTGGGACCCACATTTGGGAAATGGGCTTAAAAGCCCATTTAAAGAAGTGGAGTTCACTTTTGATAACCAAAAGCCCATATGAGGCCCAAAAATGAAGAGAATGGGACGGATGGTGGAATAATTATTGGGCCCAAGTCCAAAACATGAAAGAAACGGATGGATTATGTTGGGCTTAGGGTTTTGCTTTTGTCAAAACGTGTGTATACACGTTACAACTCAACCACACGTTACATAAATTAAAACCATACCACACATCCCCTCATTCGTTTATCCTTTCACCCACTTTCTCTCATATAATAAATAAATCCAACGTTACTTCCTATGTATCGTCTCTTTCTTTCCCCATCTTCCTCACATAATAACCAGTAAATAGTTACTATTCCCACAAACCCTAGATCAATAAAAGTTAAAATTAACAAAGGGCTTTTATGCACACGTTTAATTCACGTGTGTGGGAAATAAATCCCCTTGGTTTAAGGAAGAGAAGATGAGGAAGGGCTTGGATACGTGGCATCTAACTATTGGAGATGACACCTCAATCCCCACAATCAACCAATCACAAGGCTCAAAAGAAGCACAACTAGCACACACGGATGCCACGCTGGCAATCCGTGTGCTAGTTGTGAATTTACAACCATCGGATGATAACAACCTTGAGAGAGAAATGATCCAAGAGCTGAAAAGACAAAAGAATATTCCTTGGAAGATTCGGAGATGCTCCTCAGCAAGCCCTTGGGAAGGCTATAAAAACCCCCCAATTTACTTGTAAAAATCATCCTTTCTTTTCTTTAAAGTTATTCTGCAAAAATAGGTTTAGGGTTAATTTTGTATTTCTTTTGATTAAATCTTGTAATATTTCTGAAATTAATGAAAGTTCAATCGTTGTAATTTTAATTCGTGTCTCATTTATTTTCTTTTCCTGCTTTAAATTGTTATACGAATTAAATCTCTTAACTATTTTGCAATGATAATATTTGAGATGTTAAATATAAGCTAATTGATAGCTTAAATTTAATATTGGAAGTAAAGTATTGGATTAAAACTTATCCCCACTGGATAAGTGAAAAGAAGCAAACTGGAGGTGTTTTTGGTTCGGAAAATTAAGGTGATTCGAAGGAGAATGGTGTTTAATGGTGGATTAGGGATTTGATTCTGTCACACTCCCAAAATATCAGAGTATAATGACGACAAGGGAGTGGTGACGTCATGATTATCATACACACACAGTTACAAAGAACGACCTCTAAATGAGACGTTCGGAAAAATAGATCACTTGTAATTGATAAAATAAATAGTTTTAACATAGTGCGGAAGCATAAAACTGGTCACAGTTACAAAACATAGTTTTCCAAATAGTACAAATGATCTTTGTTTCAATAAAAATGACGGCACGTATGAGACCTCACTTAGCATCTTCCTTCTTAATACCTGAGAAAAACATTGCTAAAGCATCAACATAAAGTTGGTGAGTTCATAGGTTTAGTTAATTTGAAATGTTTAATGAACCACAAGATTTTCCCAAAAGTGATGACAATATAACAAATACAAAGTCATCCTAAAAGTATTTATTACAGTCTAAGCTCGTGACACCGAAGCGTTAACAACACCGGTAGTATAATCATATAAATGTAGCCCAACTGGATGCCTAAACCCACGACATCCTATATCAGACTCAAATGAAACTGTGCCCGCTTGTCCCCTTGTTGGACAAGACAGACAGGGACGTCAATCCCGATAGATCTATCCATAACATTCGCGCTTACACAAAGTAATTAACGGTTCACGATTCACGGGCCAAAGCAACTGGGTTTTTAGTGGGACTTAGACTAATATATAAATCAGTAAATGCACTTGTGTTCATACGTTAAATCAAGCAATGTCTCACCCCAAAAAGCAGTAAAAATAGTTAAGCATGGGGCTATAAACTCACCTTGTAATTCAGCAAAAGGACGAAGATAAAGGTAGCTCGAGAGTACGGTTACGCTAGCCGCGACCTATTTAATTATAAGGATCGTGTTACGATATTAAAAATTATACCAGCAAAAAGACACGACACCTTAGTTGTGCTTGACAATACTTTTCGTTTACGGACAAACACGATACATAAAAGTCGGTTATTAAACGATCGAGATTTACGGGTTAAATAATATATTTAAGTTACAAATTCCGCTTTTGGGCCTTTAATAACCCAATACCCAAAACTGGCCCAACTTATACCCAATATAACCACCCCATGTCTCGGCCCAAGGGTCATTTAACCCGGCCCAAGCCCAGGCGATACAAACAAGGAGGAAAAAGGTTAAGACGTGTTTTTGTAACTCACACAAATAAAAAACACTCAGTTATCTCTCTCTCTCTTCTCTCGAAACACTCCCACCGCCCCACTTCTCTCTCTCTCTAAAAAGTGGATCGGATCTCATCTCCCATGGCTAAGATTGATCTTTCAGCTTAATACAACAATCATTTGTGGTGGTTTGTGGTGATTAACTCGCGTGGGATGTGGGGTTTCATCCCCACATCAAACCGATTCGGTTTTTGAGGTGTTCTTCCCCAGGGGTTTAAGTTATTCCTCAATCAAAGATAAGTATTCATCCCTCTTTTTCTTTTAATAAACTGGTCTAATGATTTTCGTTTATAAAAGATTTTGCGGTTTTAAATCATTTGTATAAACATGCTATGAACAAAAGGCTCTCGAATTTAATGATAAGCAAATTAGGGTTTCGAAAATATTTGGGGGTTTTTCTAAATCTCATGTTTAAATACAATTAATTAACGTTTTCTATCATAAAAACATGTTAATTTCAACATATAACCGATTTGTAAAAATTAGGGTTTCGGTCAAATTTGGGGGTTTATTCATACCTTGATTCCAATTAAATTAATTAATAGATTCGGGTTTGGATTAGGTTTAATTAGGGTTTTGTTTAATAAAATGAAATTAGGGTTTATATAAATTGGGGGTTTTTGTACACGGTTGATTATTTAAAATTACATAACATTTTTGGAATGTATAAAGTATTAATTTTGTAATTAAAAGGTTTACAATTTTTAGGGTTTCGAATTAAAAGGGGGGTTTTATACCCGCGGCATATTTGAGGGTTTTATGATGTTTCTGTAAAATGAATTAGTTAAAATCTTGAGTTATGGTTACTTTGAGTGGTAAGGGTTTCGGCAGAAAACAAGGACCTTGGTTTGGTCTCGGTTTGGTTCTCGGTTTGGTCTCGGTTTGGTCTCGGTTTGGGTCTCGGTTTGGGTCTCGGTTTGGTCTCGTTTTGGTCTCGGTTTGGTTGACAGAAATAATGGGGTTATGGTCAAGTTCAAGTAAACAAATGCTATGATTTATCTTTTCAGTTTTTATTAAAATAGAACCGTGACAAAGACTAACACATTAGTTTATTTTCGCAGGTTTGGTTACAATGTCGAGCACAACTAGGATTTATACAGAAAATGAAAAGGCGATTAAAAGACTCACAATGGATGTTTCGGTTTCGGTTTGCAGGTGTGGACGAGAAAGGATGGATCGGCTTTGACACTACTCTTCACTTTCACCCAGGATTTGTGTTTAAAAACTTGCCCAGGAACAATGTTTGTAATATTTGGACTGTGAATATTGTTTGTGTTATGTTTGGACATTGGATAAAATTTGGACTGTATTTAATCTTGTATTATTAGTTTAGGGTTAGACTCAAACTGAATTTGGTAAGCTTGTGATGTACCCATTTTGGGTAAACTTGGCATGTGTGCTAGATTGTAGTGTTTAGTGGATGAATAAACTATGAAATTAAGTCATGATTGAAAATAGACTCTTGCTAAACAAGCTTTTGAAATAAAAGTGAATAAGGGTTCACAATTTAAATGTTTGTACATGATGCACTGGTATACCATTCGGCCCAAGTTTGTCGAGTGTAAGTCTTAGACGCGAAAACTGAATATGCACGACTCGATAACAATTTGACACACGATCCAAATCAAAGACAAGTATGCGTGACCTCAAGGGATTTCGCAAGTACGTCAAATCAACACACGGCAATGCATAATACGTTTAATAACTTCGTGCATTTCATTCATAAATTAATAGACACGAAAAACTCGCGTTGTTACATTCGCTCTCCCTAAAAAGGGCTTTGTCCGCAAAGCAAAGTAAATAACACATTTATATCGACAACTCATCGGTAAATAATTAAAGTACTCCTACTATATGAAGAATTTAAGATGGAAATTTGACGGATGTCACAGTATTCCCATGTTTTAGAGATTTCGTCACGAAATCAAGACGTTGTTGTAGTAGGATGATTAGCGAAAAGATGAGGATACTTGCTCTTGAATTGATCTTCACGTTCCCACGTGTATTCTGGACCTCTACGCGCATTCCAACGGATCTTTACAATAGGTATACGACTTTGCTTGAGCTGTTTGACTTGACGATCCATAACTTCTACCGGTTCTTCTACAAAGTTGAGTTTGTCGTCGAGTTGAATCTCTTCTAAAGGAATAACGAGTGTCTCGTCGGCTAAACATTTCTTCAGATTGCAAATGTGGAACACATTATGCACTCGGCTAAGTTCTTGGGGTAACTCCAAACGATAGGCTACGGGGCCAATCCTCTCTATAATCTTGAAGGGTCCAATGTAACGAGGATTCAACTTTCCACGCTTTCCAAAGCGAATCACACCCTTCCAAGGTGAGACCTTCAACATGACTCTATCACCAACCTCAAACTCAAGGGGTTTGCGTCTCATGTCAGCATAACTCTTTTGTCGATCTCTTGCGGCTTGCATACGGCTCTTGATCTTAAAGATCTTCTCAGTAGTCTCGTGTATGATCTCGGGTCCAGTGAGTTGTGCTTCACCAACCTCTGCCCAACACACGGGTGAACGACACTTTCTACCATACAGTGCTTCGAACGGTGCTGCCTTAATGCTAGTGTGATAACTATTGTTGTATGAGAACTCCACCAGAGGTAGGTGTCTATCCCATCTATTTCCGAAGTCAATCACACAAGCTCTCAGCATATCTTCTAGGGTTTGAATGGTCCTTTCACTTTGACCGTCAGTTTGGGGATGGTACGCAGTGCTCATATCCAACTGCGTTCCCAATGCCTTCTGCAGCGACTTCCAGAATTGCGAAGTAAATCGGCTGTCTCGGTCGGAGATTATAGACACAGGCACACCATGCTTCGTGACTACTTCCTCCAAGTATGTTCTTGCTAACTTATCCATTCCATCGGTCTCCTTGATTGGTATGAAATGAGCCGATTTGGTGAGTCGGTCGACGATTACCCAAATGGTGTCAAATCCAGCTGAGGTTTTTGGTAGCTTGGTAATGAAATCCATAGTGATCCTTTCCCACTTCCATTCTGGCAGTTCGGGTTGGACCAACAATCCTGATGGTTTCATATGTTCGGCCTTGACCTTGGCACAAGTCAAGCACTTGCTAACGTATGTAGCAATGTCTGCCTTCATGTTCGGCCACCAATACAACATCTTCAGATCATGATACATTTTGTCAGATCCCGGATGTATGGAGTATTTGACTTATGCGACTCATGCATAATCAAAGATCGTAGGTCACCATGGCACGGTAACCAACTCCTGTTATCAAGGCATAACGTTCCATCCGAGCGAGCTTCTAACTTCTTTATCATGCCTTCAACATCTTCAGTCTTGAGAATTTCTTCCTCGACTGCCTCTTTCTGAGCCTTGAGAATTAAGGATGGAAGGTCTAAGTCAATGGTCATCACCAAGGCCTTCACCCTAAGAACTCTCTCCTATCGACTCAAAGCGTCGGCCACGACATTTGCCTTGCCCGGGTGATAACGGATCTCGCAATCGTAATCACTGAGCAACTCTAGCCAACGTCGTTGTCTCATGTTGAGTTCCTTTTGATTCAAAATGTGTTGTAGACTCTTATGATCAGTGAATACAACACACTTAATACCATAAAGGTAGTGTCTCCAAATCTTCAGGGCAAACACCACTGCTCCTAACTCTAGGTCATGAGTTGTGTAGTTCTTCTCGTGCACTTTTAGTTGTCTTGATGCGTAAGCTATGACCTTAGTCCTTTGCATCAGTACCGCACCTAACCCTTTTATGGATGCATCACAATACACCACAAAGTCTTCATTACCCTCGGGTAGGGCTAGTATAGGTGCTTCACACAACATCTGCTTCAATGTCTGGAATGCCAAATCTTGATCCTCTTTCCACTCAAATTTCTTGTCTTTTTGAGTCAACTCCGTCATTGGTTTAGCTATCTTGGAGAAACCTTCAATGAATCTCCTATAGTAACCGGCAAGACCTAAAAATTGGCGTATCTCCGTGGGTGTTGTTGGAGTCGCCCAATCCTTTACGGCCTCGATCTTAGCAGGATCAACGTGAATACCACTGCTATCGATTACATGCCCAAGGAATTGCACCGTGTTTATCCAAAACTCACATTTGGAAAACTTTGCATATAACTTCTCCTTCCTTAGCAGCTCTAGTATGGTCTTCAAATGTTCCTTGTGTTCTTCTTCATTACGAGAGTAGATGAGAATATCATCGATGAATACAATCACAAACTTGTCCAAGTATGGTTTGCAAACTCGGTTCATGAGATCCATGAATACCGCAGGCGCGTTTGTCAAACCGAAAGGCATAACTTGGAACTCGTAGTGTCCGTACCGGGTTCTAAAAGCCGTCTTATGAACGTCTTCCTCTCTAACCCTTAGCTGATGATATCCTGACCTTAAATCGATCTTTGAGTATATGCTAGATCCTTGCAATTGGTCGAAAAGATCGTCAATTCTTGGCAATGGGTAACGGTTCTTTATCGTCAGCTTATTCAATTCTCGGTAATCGATACACATCCTAAAGGATCCATCTTTCTTTTTGACAAATAAGACCGGTGCTCCCCAAGGTGAGGAACTTGGTCTAATGAAACCTTTGTCAGAAAGTTCCTTTATTTGTTCAGCTAACTCTGTCATCTCGGCCGGTGCTAAGCGGTATGGGGCTCTAGCGACAGGCGCGGCTCCTGGTGTAAGCTCGATGTGAAACTCCACTTGCCGTGCTGGTGGTAATCCTGGTAAGTCCTCTTGGGAATACGTCCGGAAAGTCTCTAACGATCGGTACATCTTCCACTTTCTTTTTGTGATCTTCTTCTCCTTCCTTTTGTGTTATTTGAACCAAGAATACTGGACATCCCTTCTCAATGTATCTTTGGGTTCTAATACATGAGATGACTTCCAGTCTTAATCCATTCTTCACTCCACTTCTTTCGCCTTGTATGATTAGTACATCGTTTCCATAAGGAACACGGACGCACTTCTCATGACATACAATTTCCGCGTGATGCTTCGACATCCAATCCATTCCAATGATGACGTCAAAACTTCCCAATTCTATGGAGAGTAAGTCGATACTGAACGAACGATCTTGTAACCTTATACTACATCCTTTTAGAATCGCGCCGGTGGTTACTGACTTCCCATCGGCTAATTCTACGTTATACTTAACATCTAACGCAGTAGGGGTAATATTTAGGCGTTCACTAAATACAGATGACACAAAACTCCTATCCGCACCAGAATCAAATAGTACTGAAGTATAGTTGTTATTGACTAGAAACGTACCAGTCACAACATTGTTGTCTTGCACTGCAGCTTCAGCACAGAGATGATACACTTTGCTAGGTGCCGTGAATCCTCCAGGAGTACTAGTTGTGGCTCGGTTATTCCCTCCCCGGTTACCTTGATTCTGCCTCTGGTTCCCTTGGTTGTGATTCTGATTGCCTCGAATCTGGTTACCACGACCTTGGTTCCCACTGCTTGGACACTTGTTCTTGTAGTGACCTTTCTCTCCACATCCAAAGCAAGTGACATTTGCTCCTTGGCCACCTTGTGTTCCAGGTCCTCTTTGGTTAGCAGGACGAGGTGGTGCTCGACATTCCTTTGCCTTATGTCCGGCCTTCCCACAGTTGTAGCACGTAGGGGGACATGCTCCTTCGTGGTGTCGGCCACACTTTCCACAGAAAGGAAGTCTTCCAGCGTAGTTTCCAGTATTACCTTGTCCAGCAGTAAACACCCTTGCTACTTCTTGTCGCTTGTTCTGGTTGTAGTTGTTTGTGTTGTTGCTGTTGTTGGTATTGTTAGTATTGTTGTTGTAGTGGTTGCCAGACCACTTCCTCTTATCCCCAGTATTTTCTCCCAACTCTTGTACCACTTGGTACATCAGACTCTGAGCCATATCGATTGCCTCGTGCAAATCAGTTGGCTTGGATGAAGTCACATTCCCTTTGATGCTCAAAGGTAGTCCTTCAATGTATCGCTCCAACAATCGGTCATCGTTGGGCACCATTTCGGGACATAACAAGATCAGCTCTTGAAAGCGCTGATTGTAAGCAGTAAGAGCAGTACCCTTGACCTTCAGGTTCCACAGCTCAACCTCCATCTGCTTGACTTCATTCCGTGGACAGTATTTCCTCACAAACATAGCTTTAAACTCACTCCAGGGCGTCGCTTGGGCAACATCAATGGTCACTGCACGAGCATAGACGTTCCACCAAGTCAAAGCACCATCCACTAACGTGCTTGACGCAAACCTCACCTTATCAGCTTCAGCAACATTGCTAATCCCAAATTGGGATTCTAGCTTCTCAAACCATCTGGTTAAACCTACTGCTCCTTCAGTACCGCGGAAACTTACTTGCGTAACTGCACGAAATTCCTTGTAGGTACAAGTCCGTGCAATAGCATTAGTAGCTCCTTGGTTGGTCTCCTCCTGTGTGCTTGCTGTACGATTTGCTTCGGCTGTTGCGAGTGCCTCGGCCACCCGTTCGGCTATCATTTGACTTAGCATGACGGTGTCAATTCCACCGGTAGTAGCTGGTGGATTCTGCGTTTCAGATCTTCTAACTGGCGCCATAATCTAAAAAGGTAATAGGACAATGAGTTTTGCCAGACATAACATGCATGGCACGCACAATACAATTATGAAATGCTCCAGGGTATAATACATAATATATAATGTCCCCACAATTTTTGTAACCCATAATATCATTCATAGAATTGTTTGGTAGTACATCATAATTTGTCATACATAATAAAAAAAATAAAAAAAATGCCAACTAGCTAAGATAAACTTCAAAGCTTAGTGGTCATACAACGATAAGTCAATGGTACAAGATAAATCTAACTAGTGCCCTCACGGCACTGATGAAGCTCTCTCTCCAACTCTGCTAACCTCCTCTCAACCACGATCTCACGAGCCTGGGAATCTCTAAGTCTAACATCGGTATCATAACAAGCGGCTCTAAACCTCTTATCCAAGTCTGCAACAGGGTCCTCCACAGGTGCCTCTAGTCCGCCTGTCTCAACCAATGGCTCTACTCCCCAACGGGTCATCAGGCTCTCGATCTCCTCAAGACGAGCATTCGGCATGGTATCCATCTGATCAAGAACAGTATGAAGCTGTCCTCGTAGACGGGTCACACAAACCGTCAACACTGTCTCATCCCTAACTGGACTCTTCTTTGCCAGTGCCTCCAGCTTATCCTGCACCTCATTATACTCCTCACCTAAAGCCTCTACAGCATCCTCCAACCTGTTTAATCGTGTCGTCACACATCCATCTGCTGCCCCAAGCATCACCACTGTCGATGTAGCTCTCCTAGGAAGAGGAGTCGTAGCTCTCGGCCTAGTAGAGATGCCAACATCAGCAAGCATCTCCTGGTATACAGCAGGTACAGTCTCTGGTGGTGGTAGTAGTAGTGGTACCTCTGGGACAGGACTGGCAGGTGTGCGGGCTGCATGCCTGTCAGTGGCAGTGAAGGGTATGAGGGGTCGGTAAGGTGAAAGTGGTGGTCGAGCAGCTCTCCCCCGAAGACGTCGTCTCACATAGTAGAAAGGTAGAGTACCAGGTGCTGGAGCAGGGATGTCAGTCCTCTCCCCTTCGTCTTCAGATGAAGATGAGGAGATGTGTGCGAGGGAAACCTCAGGAGTAGCAGCATATGTAGTAGGAGGGTCCTCAGTGTCAGTGACCTCCATGGGTTCACCTTCCCCATCGGTGAACTCCATATCATCATCCTCTCTCTCCTCTATCGTCTCCTCCCTAGTGACTGATGCCTGACCTGGTGACTGCACCACATCAGCGTCTAGGTCATCCTCTCCTCCGCCTTCTAGGCTAAGTACGTCGTCAGCTGATGCATCAGGGATACGGATCGGTGAACGATGAACCTCCTCAGTCTCTCTCTCAGTCTCATCATCTGAAATCATCCGGTACCACGGATATCCTGATGGTGATCCTCTAGGTAGTCCTACTGATGAACTGATAGTCGACTGTGAACTGCGGTTGTAGTATGCTCCTGTAGACGTGGAATCATCAGAAGAAGACATCGCTGTAACATAAACAAAATAAATGTGTGTAAATATCTTATATAATTAGTCCGTAAAAAGGGACATTAACATAACATAGCAATCATTGTTGAATCCACATGTATCCCATATAACATAATTCAGATTTTGTTGTTGCACATGTAACCCATGTAAATATACCTCGTATTTGTTAAATCACATGTATCCCATTTATTACTTATCTATGTCCATGTATCTACATATACTTAATACTTACAATCCGTATGATAATCGATTAAACACATAGAAGTTATAGTCTAGAGTTACTAAATGCAACCTAGTTCTCTATAACCATGGCTCTGATACCAATCTGTCACACTCCCAAAATATCAGAGTATAATGCCGACAAGGGAGTGGTGACGTCATGATTATCATACACACACAGTTACAAAGAACGACCTCTAAATGAGACGTTCGGAAAAATAGATCACTTGTAATTGATAAAATAAATAGTTTTAACATAGTGCGGAAGCATAAAACTGGTCACAGTTACAAAACATAGTTTTCCAAATAGTACAAATGATCTTTGTTTCAATAAAAATGACGGCACGCATGAGACCTCACTTAGCATCTTCCTTCTTAATACCTGAGAAAAACATTGCTAAAGCTTCAACATAAAGTTGGTGAGTTCATAGGTTTAGTTAATTTGAAATGTTTAATGAACCACAAGATTTTCCCAAAAGTGATGACAATATAACAAATACAAAGTCATCCTAAAAGTATTTATTACAGTCTAAGCTCGTGACACCGAAGCGTTAACAACACCGGTAGTATAATCATATAAATGTAGCCCAACTGGATGCCTAAACCCACGACATCCTATATCAGACTCAAATGAAACTGTGCCCGCTTGTCCCCTTGTTGGACAAGACAGACAGGGACGTCAATCCCGATAGATCTATCCATAACATTCGCGCTTACACAAAGTAATTAACGGTTCACGATTCACGGGCCAAAGCAACTGGGTTTTTAGTGGGACTTAGACTAATATATAAATCAGTAAATACACTTGTGTTCATACGTTAAATCAAGCAATGTCTCACCCCAAAAAGCAGTAAAAATAGTTAAGCATGGGGCTATAAACTCACCTCGTAATTCAGCAAAAGGAAGAAGATAAAGGTAGCTCGAGAGTACGGTTACGCTAGCCGCGACCTATTTAATTATAAGGATCGTGTTACGATATTAAAAATTATACCAGCAAAAAGACACGACACCTTAGTTGTGCTTGACAATACTTTTCGTTTACGGACAAACACGATACATAAAAGTCGGTTATTAAACGATCAAGATTTACAGGTTAAATAATATATTCCGCTTTTGGGCCTTTAATAACCCAATACCCAAAACTGGCCCAACTTATACCCAATATAACCACCCCATGTCTCGGCCCAAGGGTCATTTAACCCGGCCCAAGCCCAGGCGATACAAACAAGGAGGAAAAAGGTTAAGACGTGTTTTTGTAACTCACACAAATAAAAAACACTCAGTTATCTCTCTCTCTCTTCTCTCGAAACACTCCCACCGCCCCACTTCTCTCTCTCTCTAAAAAGTGGATCGGATCTCATCCCCCATGGCTAAGATTGATCTTTCAGCTTAATACAACAATCATTTGTGGTGGTTTGTGGTGATTAACTCGCGTGGGATGTGGGGTTTCATCCCCACATCAAACCGATTCGGTTTTTGAGGTGTTCTTCCCCAGGGGTTTAAGTTATTCCTCAATCAAACATAAGTATTCATCCCTCTTTTTCTTTTAATAAACTGGTCTAATGATTTTCGTTTATAAAAGATTTTGCGGTTTTAAATCATTTGTATAAACATGCTATGAACAAAAGGCTCTCGAATTTAATGATAAGCAAATTAGGGTTTCGAAAATATTTGGGGGTTTTTCTAAATCTCATGTTTAAATACAATTAATTAACGTTTTCTATCATAAAAACATGTTAATTTCAACATATAACCGATTTGTAAAAATTAGGGTTTCGGTCAAATTTGGGGGTTTATTCATACCTTGATTCCAATTAAATTAATTAATAGATTCGGGTTTGGATTGGGTTTAATTAGGGTTTTAAATAATAAAATGAAATTAGGGTTTATATAAATTGGGGGTTTTTGTACACGGTTGATTATTTAATATTAAATAACATTTTTGGAATGTATAAAGTATTAATTTCGTAATTAAAAGGTTTACAATTTTTAGGGTTTCGAATTAAAAGGGGGGTTTTATACCCGCGGCATATTTGAGGGTTTTATGATGTTTCTGTAAAATGAATTAGTTAAAATCTTGAGTTATGGTTACTTTGAGTGGTAAGGGTTTCGGCAGAAAACAAGGACCTTGGTTTGGTCTCGGTTTGGTTCTCGGTTTGGTCTCGGTTTGGTCTCGGTTTGGGTCTCGGTTTGGGTCTCGGTTTGGTCTCAGTTTGGTCTCGGTTTGGTTGACAGAAATAATGGGGTTATGGTCAAGTTCAAGTAAACAAATGCTATGATTTATCTTTTCAGTTTTGATTAAAATAGAACCGTGACAAAGACTAACACATTCATTTTATTTTCGCAGGTTTGGTTACAATGTCGAGCACAACTAGGATTTATACAGAAAATGAAAAGGCGATTAAAAGACTCACAATGGATGTTTCGGTTTCGGTTTGCAGGTGTGGACGAGAAAGGATGGATCGACTTTGACACTACTCTTCACTTTCACCCAGGATTTGTGTTTAAAAACTTGTCCAGGAACACTGTTTGTAATATTTGGACTGTGAATATTGTTTGTGTTATGTTTGGACATTGGATAAAATTTGGACTGTATTTAATCTTGTATTATTAGTTTAGGGTTAGACTCAAACTGAATTTGGTAAGCTTGTGATGTACCCATTTTGGGTAAACTTGGCATGTGTGCTGGATTGTAGTGTTTAGTGGATGAATAAACTATGAAATTAAGTCATGACTGAAAATAGACTCTTGCTAAACAAGCTTTTGAAATAAAAGTGAATAAGGGTTCACAATTTAAATGTTTGTACATGATGCACTGGTATACCATTCGGCCCAAGTTTGTCGAGTGTAAGTCTTAGACGCGAAAACTGAATATGCACGACTCGATAACAATTTGACACACGATCCAAATCAAAGACAAGTATGCGTGACCTCAAGGGATTTCGCAAGTACGTCAAATCAACACACGGCAATGCATAATACGTTTAATAACTTCGTGCATTTCATTCATAAATTAATAGACACGAAAAACTCGAGTTGTTACATTCGCTCTCCCTAAAAAGGGCTTTGTCCGCAAAGCAAAGTAAATAACACATTTATATCGACAACTCATCGGTAAATAATTAAAGTACTCCTACTATATGAAGAATTTAAGATGGAAATTTGACGGATGTCACAGATTCCGGTTCATGAGGTTGCTCAGCGCAAACCTACTGCTCAAAGGTTATCCCACAAGGTGCATTCTCTTTTATTTTATTTGTTTATGTTATTGAATATGTTTAAATGCTATGAATTAATTTTATTAGTATAATTTTTAATGATTAAGCTGTTTAGGTGATTTAATGAACTAGATTGCATTTTGTATGAGTTGTGATGACCTGTTGTGATACAAGTTGAGTGCATAAGTTTTTGTAATCAGATTTGAATCTATTAATCTGCTGCATGTTATCATTTCATAGCTTAAGCTTAGGTCAATTTGTTAAGATTATATCTGCTAATCTGTATAAGCTGTAATGAAACTGTTATGTGAGTTTATGTTTTTATATGGGGTTTTAAATGACTGATTTGAGGAAGAACCTTGATTTAATTTGAGGTTGGATTAGTTTCTTTCATGTTTAATTGAAGCTACTGAATGTTCAACATGACTTATCTGATTTTGTTTGAACGAATTTGGGCATAAGCTGTTCAGTGTAGGATTGATTTGTGTTCCAAACTTAGTTTCAAACTGCCTGAGTATGTAATATTATTTGCTTGAGTTAAATCTGGCATAATAATTATATGATGATGTTTTGATTTTAGAGTTTTTTTTAGTAATTCTAATTGATTTGATGCTATAGAATACCTTATCTGATTCGTATTTGTGAGCTGGTTTCTTAATCTTTTTCTTGTATGCTGATTTTGTATCGTTTGATTCTAAATGACTGTTTTTGTGCTCCTTGCATTTTTTTAGTTAGCTGTTATGTGTATTTTGGGTACTCAATTTAGATGAACTGCATTTTTATTTAAGCATATAGCTTATCAGATCCATTTGATCTGATAAGCTCAAAAGTTGTTTCCTAACAGCTTAAAGTTAATAAGCTCACCAAAAGTCTCTCCTGAGACTCATTTTTATTAATCTGTCAAAAAGAATCATAACCAAAAAAATTATCCCAAATGGGTTTCGACCTCGAGACCTCTTGTTTGTATGTCATGCGTGTTTGGCATCTGGGCAACATGCCTGTTTGATTTAACTACCAGATAATTCATTAATATAGAGTAGTTGGATTTTGGCAGATTTTACTTAGTAACTTTTAATTTAGTTACATTTTGTTTTTAAATAAACTTTTAATTAATGTTTTTATTAAAGTATATTTTAGTTGAATAAAAATAAAATAAAAATAAATAAATAAAATGTTTTTATTAATTAAAAAGTTTAATTAGTTAATTTTTATAATTAGATTTTAATAATTAAATAAAAATAGTTGTTAAATAGATTTGTTTTAAGTAATTTTAATAAAGTAATTAGTTTAAAATGTTTAATTAGATTTTCTAATAAAGTTATTTTAAAAAGAGATTAATTTTTATAGATTGTTAATTAGCTTAATTTTTAAATTGTTTTAATTTTTAAGTAATTAATTGTTTGTAGATTTTTAAATTTAGCGGGGTTACGATTCATGCACTTTAGGTTAAAACTAAATAGCTTAAAATTGGTAGATTTTAATTGTAGTTTAAAAACCGAAAACCAATTCAAATCAATTGTCCAAATTAAAGCAAAACGTCTCAAATTCATAAGATCTTCGTGTACAACGAACTTGATTCACTCACGTGTTTAATTGAATTCGTCATTGGTAATATTAGTCTATTACTTTTTCCTAAAGGTAATTTTCTAATTTGCCCTATAACGTATCTCAAATTATCACATATACTTATCTCCATACATCAAAAATTTTGGCGCCGCTGCCGGGGATCTTGTGTACGATTCGCTTTTGTGGAGATTTGTTGATCGTTGATTTGAAGACCCTTTCCGTCCTCGGAAAGTTTTGTTATTTTTCTATTATATAGTATGTATCGTTTTTCTCGTTTTTTGTATATAATATATTGTATTACGTAGAACAATAAATTTACATACTTTTCAAATAAGGCCTTAGTTGGGATTTCATCACCTAGCTATTGTAGTCGAATCCAAAACAAAAATAAAAGGAAAAATAGATAAATACTAATAAGAAGTTTGAACTTGATTTATACAAACTATAAGGTGGGTATAAGGCGACGTGCTATAAAAGGCCGTCTAAGGAAAAAGGTTTTTAAGTGCTTTGTGCCACCTCGTTTCCCCGCTTGCTTGTGCGTATATTGAGAGGGACAACCTATTATTGGTTTGCCGACTCAAGTAGTAATAAATCTTATTTTTGTTGTTTACTTATTGAACCTCGAGACGTTTAGGTTTTCACCTATCGTTTCAAAGTCGACCGAGGGTAATTTACTTCCATAGTAGTTATCCTTATTCCTTGTTTTTATCGATCATTATTGATTGAGCAATACCAAATAAATACCAAAAATAATCTTCTTCTTGTCTAATTTCTTTTCTTCAATCCTCTAAATTCTCGTATTTGTAGTGTATGCAATTACGTTCTTCTCGACTTGTGATTGATTTTAATAGGCTTGAAAATATTCCTCGTAGAAATAGAAATCGTCAACAACGAATAGTGGAACCCGAGCTTCCACCTATTGTTGTAGAGATGGCCGATAACCGAACAATGGAGGAATTGCTCCGTGCACCCACCGAAGGGTATGGGGAAGCAATCGTTGTGCCGTCTATTTTGGCGGATCATTTTGAGATTAATACGGGTCTTTTATCGCTCATTCGTGCCGACCAATTTCGTGGCAATGAGGCCGATAGCCCGCATTCTCACATTCGGAATTTTAATCGAATTACCTCGACTCTTAAGTTTAGAGATGTGCCGAATGACATGATTAAGCTCATGCTTTTTCCGTACTCGCTCGAGGGTAATGCTAAGCTTTGGTATGAGAAAGAACCACCGGGTTCGATCTTAACATGGGATGATTTAGTGTCTAAGTTTATGAATTATTTCTTTCCATCATCTAAGACAACACACTTTAAGAACGAGATCACTAGATTTGAACAAAAAGTGCATGAATCGTCTGGGGTTGCATGGGAAAGATTAAAAGATTTGTTGAGACAATGTCCACACCACGGTTTCTCGGAATTGCATCAAATTAATACTTTTTATAATGGGCTTAATATGATTGAACAAGATTCTTTAAATGTCGCCGCGGGTGGTAATCTTTTAAGAAAAACTCCGAGAGACGCGTGGGGAATAATTGAGAATAAATCTAGAGCACAATATTCACGAAACACACCGGGTGTTTCCAATGTGAATTCGTTTAATCCCGAGATTGCTAGATTGGACTCTAAGATTGATAGTGGATTTGCGACTTTGTTGAATGAAATTAGGAAGAATCCTCATGGATCCATTAATATGGTTGAGAATGTTTGTGTATCGTGTGGTGGAGCACATCCTAATTATGCTTGTTTAAACACGGGGTTTGATCAAGCTAGTGCTTTTGCCGTGAAGGGAACTTATGACTCCAACGGTCAAGTTCCTCGTCAAAATCATGTTGCTCCACCGGGTTTTCCACCGGTTCAAAATAGGTACAACAATGGAAACAATGGGAATAATTTTAACCGTGGTAACCAAGGGAATTTCAATCAAGGAAATGGGTTTAATGCTAATCAAAACAATCAAGGTTTTCAAGGGAATAATCAAAATGATTTGTCAAGCTACATTAAATCGAATGAGGCAAATATGAAAGCTTTACAAAATAACATTCAAGGGCAAATTAATACTTTGAGACTCGATTTCAAAATACGATTAAAGGGCAAAATAACAAGATTGAGCTTAATCAACAAAGGTTAGAACAAAGTCAAAATTGTATGTACCAAAGTTTGGAACAAAGTCAAAATAAATTGCTTTCGATGTTTGAGGGATTTATGTCCAAACCTTCCTCGTCTTCGGGTGGCTTACCTAGTAACACCATTCCAAACCCGATGGGTGAGATGAAAGATATAACCACACGTAGTGGGAAGGCTTTAGACGGACCTTTGCTTCCACATGTGAGTACCTTTACGGAGAGGGAATTGGAGCAAGAACCCGAGGTGGTTAAAGGAAAGGAAATTCCTATTCCACCAAAGGTAGACCAATTGCCTATTCCGGAACCCGAGCTTCCGAAGACTAAACCCACATTACCCTACCCTTCGAGACTTAACCAAGAGAAGCTCCGCGAAAAGTCCAATGCTCAAATGACTACTTTTTTAGAAATGTTTAAGAATCTTTATATTAATGTTAGTTTCGCGGATGCATTGCTTTACATGCCTAAGTTTGCTTCGACTATTAAGAGATTGATGAATGATAAAGGGAAATTGATTGAAGTGTCTACATCTTTAGATGCTAATTTTTCCGCGGTTCTTCACAAAAGCTTCCCAAAAAGCTTGGAGACCCGGGCAAGTTTGTGATACCATGTGATTTCCCTAAAATGGAAGAATGCTTAGCTTTAGCCGATCTTGGTGCTAGCATCAATTTAATGCCTCTTTATGTGTGGAAAAGGTTATCACTTCCCGAGCTTACACCTACTAAGATGACTCTCGAGCTAGCGGATCGATCGATCGCCTTACCAAAAGGTATAGCCGAGGACGTGTTTGTCAAGGTAGGTAAACTCGTCTTTCCAACGGACTTTGTGGTTTGCGATTATCCCGAAGATTCTCGTGTGCCACTAATTTTGGGAAGACCGTTTTTGATGACGGCTAGTGCTTTAGTTGACATGAAAGCGGGGAAATTGACTTTAAGAGTTGATGATGAAAATATCGCGTTTGATATTGGTCATATCTCTAAATTTTCTTCCAAGTATTACGAGGAATCAATTAATCAAATTGATGTGATTCATGTTACTTGTGAAGAATATTCTCAAGAAGTGCTTGGATTCTCGGCTTCTTCTAAGAGTGGCAATCCCACTTCTTCGAATCCTATTATCTCTTCGGCTAAGCCTCCACTCACTCCATTTGAGGGAGGTGACTTCGTTCTTGAAGAGCTTGAGAATAATGGTTATTCAAAAATCGAAAAGGAAATTGATGATTACCTTAGCACACCATTTGATCCTAGTGAGTTTGATAGTGAGAATTTTGATCCCGAGGGAGATATTGCTTTGATTGAGAAATTGTTGAATATGGATCCTTTTGAATCACCACCTATGGATTTAAAAGTTCTGAATGAAAATGAGACTAAAGTGAAAACATCTATTGAGGAAGCACCCGAATTAGAACTTAAGGAATTACCCACTCATTTGGAGTATGCTTTTCTTGAGGGATCGGATAAGTTACCGGTGATTATTGCTAAGGGATTAAAGGAAAATGAAAAGGATGAACTCATCAAAGTGCTTAAGAAGCATAAATGGGCCATTGCATGGAAAATCTCCGACATTAAGGGTATAGATCCAAAATTTTATACTCATAAAATTCTAATGGAGGATGATTATAAACCCGCTATCCAAAATCAAAGAAGGGTCAATCCAAAGATTCATGAGGTGATCAAAAAGGAAGTCACTAAACTTCTAGACGCCGGGATGATCTACCCTATCTCGGATAGTCCATGGGTTAGCCCTGTGCATTGTGTTCCAAAGAAAGGAGGAATGACGGTTGTTAATAATGAGGATAATGAATTGATTCCTACTAGACTTGTGACCGGTTGGCGTGTTTGTATTGACTATAGGAAACTTAATGATGCCACTAGGAAGGATCATTTTCCATTACCTTTTATGGATCAAATGTTAGAGAGACTAGCGGGGAATGAATTCTATAGCTTTTTGGATGGATTTTCCGGCTATTTCCAAATCCCCATTGACCCTCGTGATCAAGAAACGACCACATTCACTTGTCCTTATGGAACATTTGCTTATCGTCGCATGCCTTTTGGACTATGCAATGATCCGGGGACGTTCCAAAGGTGCATGATGGCCATTTTCCATGATATGATCGAGAAAACCATGGAAGTCTTCATGGATGACTTTTCGGTTTTTGGGGAATCTTTCACTTCATGTCTCTCTAACCTTGAAAGAATGTTGCAACGTTGTGAGGAAACGAATATTGTGCTTAATTATGAGAAATGTCACTTCATGTGCAAATAGGGAATTGTGTTAGGACATAAGATCTCTAAGGCCGGTATTGAGGTTGATAGGGCTAAAATCGACGTGATTGCCAAATTGCCTCCACCCACCACCGTTAAGGGAGTAAGGAGTTTTCTCGGCCATGCCGGCTTCTATCGATGTTTTATACAAGACTTCTCTAAGATAGCTCGGCCTATGACCCATCTTTTGGAAAAAGAGACTCCTTTCATCTTTTCGGATGAGTGTATTCAAGCCTTTGAGTTGCTTAAAAAGAAGTTAACCGAATCTCCAATCTTGGTTGCCCCGGATTGGGACCTACCTTTTGAAATTATGTGTGATGCTAGTGATTATGCGGTAGGTGCGGTTTTGGGGAAACGTAAGTTAAAACACTTCTTGCCTATACACTATGCAAGTAAGACTATGACGGATGCTCAAACAAAGTACACTACAACAGAAAAGGAGCTACTTGCCGTTGTGTATGCTTTTGAAAAGTTTAGACCATATCTCGTCTTGTCTCAAACCATAGTGTATACGGACCACTCGGCTATCAAATATCTTCTTAATAAACAAGATGCTAAGCCGAGGTTGCTCCGGTGGATTCTCCTCCTTCAAGAATTTAATGTCAAAATTCTAGATAAAAAAGGAGCCGAGAATCTCGCGGCCGATCATTTATCTCGACTTGAGAATCCTCACCAAAGCGATCGAGAGAACAAGGAAATCAATGAAACATTTCCTCTCGAGACGCTTGGTATGATTGCTTTTCGTGGTGATGATAGTACCCCATGGTTTGCGGACATCGCAAATTACCATGCGGGGAAGTTTGTGATCAAGGGTATGTCGTCCCAACAAAAACGAAAGTTTTCAAGGATATCTCCTACTACTTTTGGGACGACCCCTATTTGTTTCGTGTGTGCGCGGATCAAGTGATTCGTAGGTGCGTGTTTGGCAAAGAAGCTCAAGATATCCTTAAATCTTGTCATGAGGGACCCACCAGGGGACATCTTGGTGCTAACGCCACCGCGAAGAAAGTCTTTGATGCCGGCTTCTTTTGGCCTTCCATATATCGTGATGCCCAAGACTTGATCAAGACTTATGATGCTTGTCAACGTCAAGGAAAGAACTCACAAAGGGATGAAATGCCTCAAAACATTATCCAAGTTTGTGAAATCTTTGACATGTGGGGGATCGATTTTATGGGGCCGTTTCCATCTTCGAAAGGAAATAAATACATTCTCGTAGCCGTGGATTATTTGTCTAAATGGGTCGAAGCTAAGGCTTTGCTCACGAATTATGCTCGAGTTGTGGTGAACTTTTTGAAACAACTCTTTGCTAGGTTTGGAACTCCGCGGGCTATTATAAGTGATCGTGGGACCCATTTTTGTAATGAACAATTTGAAAAAGTTCTAAAGAAATATGGTGTCACTCATCGACTTTCTACGGCTTATCACCCTCAAACGAGTGGTCAAGTGGAGGTTTCAAACCGAGCTCTTAAAAGGATTTTGGAGCGTTCTATTGGAGAGAATCGCACTTCATGGTCGGATAAATTGGACGATGCATTGTGGGCTTTCCGTACGGCTTACAAGACGCCAATTGGTTGTATTAGGTTGGTCTACGGAAAAGCATGCCACTTGTCAATTGAACTCGAACATAAGGCGTATTGGGCTCTTAAGCATTGTAACTTTGATTTGAGGACCGCGGGTGATCATCGCAAGGTTCAATTGAATGAACTAAGTGAATTAAGGGATCAAGCTTATGAAAATTCGTTGATCTACAAAGAGAAGACTAAGAGGATTCATGACTCTAAGATCAAAAACCGTATTTTCAATGTTGGTGATCAAGTCCTCTTATTCAACTCTAGACTCAAGATTTTCTCGGGCAAGCTTAAATCCCGTTGGTCCGGGCCATTCACCATTGCACACGTTTTCCCTTATGGCACTGTTGAGCTAGCTCAAAAAGACGGGCCTAACTTTAAGGTGAATGGTCATCGTGTGAAACACTACTTTAGAGGGGACATACCTACGTAGGTTGTCCCGGATCTTCAAACTTTCCCTAAGGACCAATGAATG
The DNA here is from genome assembly GCA_025667525.1 of Glebionis coronaria. Lineage (NCBI taxonomy): Eukaryota > Viridiplantae > Streptophyta > Magnoliopsida > Asterales > Asteraceae > Glebionis > Glebionis coronaria. The sequence goes on from CM046882.1 coordinate 399,657,526, forward strand.
CGGGGATCAAGTCGAGCTCATGACTCGGTGAACAAAAACGAGGTGCCTTGTGGGGGAGTCCCATACATTCTATCTTCTTTCTATTTTCTAACACTAATAAGGCTTGATCTTTCAAGCTCGTGCTCGTGTTTTGTTGTGTTGTGAATCTTAGGTATGACCCTAATATTTGAAGACTCTCGTGTTCGGTTTTTGCCGGTCCACTTGATCTTCCATTCTTTGAATGCCAAAAAGGGGCACACTCTTTACCCTTGATTTTTATCGACTAACGTTTTATCTTGAGGCATAAATAATAAACGGCTTATAGATTTGCGTACTCTTTCCATGCTAGGAGTTTGCATTAGACTCTTCGTGTTTTAGCAAGGGGGTGTTACTCTTGAGCTAAGAAACATTGAGGACAATGTTTGGTTTTAGCATGGGGGAGTCAATTGATATAATCGCTTGCAATTGCTTTTGTCGTGTCCAAACGTATTGTTTTTCTCATTTTTCAATAAAATTTTAAATTTTTAGTGTTATTTTTAAGTTTTAATAAATAAAATAAGTGCTTTTGACACGAATATAGGCTTTCCGTTGGTGAAAATAAGAATAGTTTTTGACTCGAATCGGTTTTTAACCTTAGCTTTTCCTTAACGTATTTGAATTAAGTTTTGCTAGGCTATTATATAGGGAGCTTTAAAACGCGAAAGTCTTAATTCATACGAGTTAAGAACAAGAACTTTTCGCAAGCTCCTATAATTGATCCTAGAAAGTCGTCTATCAAGGGAACTTTAAAACACAAATTCTAAAACTTGCAAGAGTATAAGAAGATGCAAGATCCTATAGATGACTTGAAAACCTAAAACTTTGATTTAATAGGCTAAGTATCCATTGATTTCACATTTTTGAAATATTACAATATGGAGAACAAGAGATGATAGAGCCAATTATAAGTTTGGTATTCTTTCGGGAATTTATGTGAGTTAATTATAAGCCTATTCTCCCATCGCTTGTTAATAAATTTATCTGCAATAAATAAGGTTGAACGATTTGAAAAGTTACTTAGCTTCTAGCCCAAGATCGTTTAAAAGTTGCTCGATATGGATTAGAGTTCATAGCCAAGGCATAACTTATTAAAGCGGGATGCGAAGATTGGCGAGTCCAAAAAGGTCCTAACAAGACATGAGGGCTATATCTTATTGCTAAATATCTCAAGTGATGTGAAGAATCATTTATCAAAAATCAATATGAAGGATCGAGACACACGACGAAAAACAAATACTCCCCAAAAGTCATGGAGAAGTCTATCCAAAAAGGCCATCAAGGTATGAGGATAAATAAAGCCAAGTCCAAAAAGGAGGCGGATCGTTGTATATCAAAATCCCAAATAAAGATTGGAGAAAAATGAAGAAGTCGTGTTCCAAGTATGAATCTCTCAAAACTTCAAGTGAAGAAATTCCTATATGAAGAGAAGACCATTATTTCATGAACGTCTCTCAAGGTTTGAAGTATAAAGCCGCTGCCAAATATCGGTCCGAGAAAGGTCTCAAATAGCGAAGCAAGTTATGCCAAGATATGAACTTTATGAGGTCCCGAGAAGCAGTTTTAAAAGATTTTGTCCTTTAGCTAACTATTGATTAAATCGTTCACTTTATTTTCGGCCTAATAAATTTTCGAAATAAGTCAACAATGCATCCTCGTGATCATTCAAGACAATAATAAAATATAAGAGATACACCTAGGAATAAGGGAGTCTAAGTGAATAATTGGCCCACATGAGTTCGTGTTAGTTTGCTAACTTATAATAACAATGATCTTGTTTTTGCACTTGGCATGGAAAAGTGAAAAGTCGGAGACGATGAATCTATTTGTGTTTTATGATCCTTAAAGTTATTTTTCAATAATGAAAGCAATACATTATGTCTTTGCAAAATAATAAGTCAAAATTTGAATAATGGTGTAGCTATAGTTTTATTTTATCATTGCGTGAGGACACGGCAATTGCTTAGCAAGGGGGAATTTGATATGAGCTTAAATACTCATATCATTTTTATCTTATAACATTGAAATTATGCATGAAATGTATCAAAAATGCCTTGTATATGTGTATTTCTTGTTTGAATGTGTGTAGGTACCAAGTTCGCGAAAACCGGCAAATATCGACACGAGTTTGAAGAAAAGATCGAGAAGCCACAAATCGAGTCCATTTTCGAGAATTTAATTTTATCAAAGGTTTACGGGCCAAGTGGGACCCACATTTGGGAAATGGGCTTAAAAGCCCATTTAAAGAAGTGGAGTTCACTTTTGATAACCAAAAGCCCATATGAGGCCCAAAAATGAAGAGAATGGGACGGATGGTGGAATAATTATTGGGCCCAAGCCCAAAACATGAAAGAAACGGATGGATTATGTTGGGCTTAGGGTTTTGCTTTTGTCAAAACGTGTGTATACACGTTACAACTCAACCACACGTTACATAAATTAAAACCATACCACACATCTACTCATTCGTTTATCCTCCCACCCACTTTCTCTCATATAATAAATAAATCCAACGTTACTTCCTATGTATCGTCTCTTTCTTTCCCCATCTTCCTCACATAATAACCAGTAAATAGTTACTATTCCCACAAACCCTAGATCAATAAAAGTTAAAATTAACAAAGGGCTTTTATGCACACGTGTAATTCACGTGTGTGGGAAATAAATCCCCTTGGTTTAAGGAAGAGAAGATGAGGAAGGGCTTGGATACGTGGCATCTAACTATTGGAGATGACACCTCAATCCTCACAATCAACCAATCACAAGGCTCAAAAGAAGCACAACTAGCACACACGGATGCCACGCTGGCAATCCGTGTGCTAGTTGTGAATTTACAACCATCAGATGATAACAACCTTGAGAGAGAAATGATCCAAGAGCTGAAAAGACAAAAGAATATTCCTTGGAAGATTCGGAGATGCTCCTCAGCAAGCCCTTGGGAAGGCTATAAAAACCCCCCAATTTACTTGTAAAAATAATCCTTTCTTTTCTTTAAAGTTATTCTGCAAAAATAGGTTTAGGGTTAATTTTGTATTTCTTTTGATCAAATCTTGTAATATTTCTGAAATTAATGAAAGTTTAATCGTTTTAATTTTAATTCGTGTCTCATTTATTTTCTTTTCCTGCTTTAAATTGTTATACGAATTAAATCTCTTAACTATTTTGCAATGATAATGTTTGAGATGTTAAATATAAGCTAATTGATAGCTTAAATTTAATATTGGAAGTAAAGTATTGGATTAAAACTTATCCCCACTGGATAAGTGAAAAGAAGCAAACTGGAGGTGTTTTTGGTTCGGAAAATTAAGGTGATTCAAAGGAGAATGGTGTTTAATGGTGGATTAGGGTTTTGATTCCGGTTCATGAGGTTGCTCAGCGCAAACCTACTGCTCAAAGGTTATCCCACAAGGTGCATTCTCTTTTATTTTATTTGTTTATGTTATTGAATCTGTTTAAATGCTATGAATTAATTTTATTAGTATGATTTTTAATGATTAAGCTGTTTAGGTGATTTAATGAATTAGATTGCATTCTGTATGAGTTGTGATGACCTGTTGTGATACAAGTTGAGTGCATAAGTTTTTGTAATCAGATTTGAATCTATTAATCTGCTGCCTGTTATCATTTCATAGCTTAAGCTTAGGTCAATTTGTTAAGATTATATCTGCTAATCTGTATAAGCTGTAATGAAACTGTTATGTGAGTTTAAGTTTTTATATGGGGTTTTAAATGACTGATTTGAGGAAGAACCTTGATTTAATTTAAGGTTGGATTAGTTCTGTCATGTTTAATTGAAGCTACTGAATGTTCAAAATGACTTATCTGGTTTTGTTTGAACGAATTTGGGCATAAGCTGTTCAGTGTAGGATTGATTTGTGTTCCAAACTTAGTTTCAAACTGCCTGAGTATGTAATATTATTTGCTTGAGTTAAATCTGGCATAATAATTATATGATGATGTTTTGATTTTAGAGTTTTTTTAGTAATTCTAATTGATTTGCTGCTATATAATACCTTATCTGATTCGTATTTGTGAGCTGGTTTCTTAATCTTTTTCTTGTATGCTGATTTTGTATCGTTTGATTCTAAATGACTGTTTTTGTGCTGCTTGCATTTTTTTTAGTTAGCTGTTATGTGTATTTTGGGTACTCAATTTAGATGAACTGCATTTTTATTTAAGCATATAGCTTATCAGATCCATTTGAGCTGATAAGCTCAAAAGCTGTTTCCTAACAGCTTAAAGTTAATAAGCTCACCAAAAGTCTCTCCTGAGACTCATTTTTATTAATCTGTCAAAAAAAATCATAACCAAAAAAATTGTCCCAGATGGGTTTCGACCTCGAGACCTCTTGTTTGTATGTCATGCGTGTTTGCCATCTGGGCAACATGCCTGTTTGATTTAACTACCAGATAATTCATTAATATAGAGTAGTTGGATTTTGGCAGATTTTACTTAGTAACTTTTAATTTACTTACATTCTGTTTTTAAATAAACTTTTTATTAATGTTTTTATTAAAGTATATTTTAGTTGAATAAAATTAAAATAAAAATAAATAAAAAAATGTTTTTATTAATTAAAAAGTTTAATTAGTTAATTTTTATAATTAGATTTTAATAATTAAATAAAAATAGTTGTTAAATAGATTTGTTTTAAGTAATTTTAATAAAGTAATTAGTTTAAAATGTTTAATTAGATTTTCTAATAAAGTTATTTTAAAAAGAGATTAATTTTTATAGATTGTTAATTAGCTTAATTTTTATATTGTTTTAATTTTTAAGTAATTAATTGTTTGTAGATTTTTAAAATAGCGGGGTTTACGATTCATGCACTTTAGGTTAAAACTAAATAGTTTAAAATTTGTAGACTTTAACTTTAGTTTAAAAAACCGAAAACCAATTCAAATCGATTGTCTAAATCGAAACAAAACGTCTCAAATTCATAAGATCTTCGTGTACAACGAACTTGATTCACCCACGTGTTTAATTGAATTCGTCATTGGTAATATTAGTCTATTACTATTTCCTAAAGGAAATTCTCTAATTTACCCTATAACGTATCAAATTATCACTATACTATCCACGACACATCATGCTCTCTCTTGCCGCCGGCCACACATAAACACCAAAGGGTGTTCGGGTTGTTTTTTATCTCTAATTTGGTGTGTACGTGTTCGTGTTCATCAACCTTTTTCATCTACGCATTCGGTAACATCATAAATATTTTCTTTTTATTCTTTTATTTGATTTATGATGAACATGATAATTGAATCTTAAAAACAAACATTAAAACATGTTAATTAATCAAGAAAACCAAAAAGGGTTGGTTTGGTTCGGTTTTTGGTTCGGCCGATGCATCAACCGAAAGCCAAGGCTCTCGGCTTGGCTTTTGCACCACCACCGAGACCCCCAAGGTCTCGGCTTGGTTTGGTTTTGGGTCGAACGCAGGGAAAAGGGAACCCCGACCTCGCGTCCGGGTGTGTTTTGGTTTGGTGTTCGTGTCAACCGAGACCATTAAGGTCTCGGTGGGACTTAGTGACAAGAACTGTGGGAACCGACTTAAGCCGGGGTCACGTTGGGTGATTGTAGTAAATTACGACCTTTAGAAAAAGGAGCGTAAAAGTGGTAAGTATTAAACAAATGATTTTAGGAAAAACCAAGTGTTAATGACCCTAAGGTGAAGTTCGTTTCCCAAGGAGGTATATGTGTGTGAAAAACTTGTTAAATGTTTGTGATTAATAATTGGTTAGAAAGGGGATGAGAAAAGAGGATGACGAAGACGTGAAATTAATACTACGACGACAAAACGTAAAACCGAAAAAAGCTCAAAAATAAAAATTAATTCTAAAAATTACCAAAAATTCACCAAAAATCAAAATAAATAAACTAAGAGTATACCAATGATCAAAACTTTTTCAAACCTTTTAAATAATTAAATATTCAATTTTTAAATGCTAATTAAAGCCCTAAAAATCAAATTAATTATCAAAAAGCCCAAATAAATATTTTTCAATTGTAAACCTCTAAAATGACCTAAAAAGATTAAAAACTATTTTTAGAAATTTTTAAACTAATAAAAATTATTTAAAATGATTTAAAAACTATTAAAACTTAAAATAATTATAAAAATTAATCTAAAAGTGATAAAATTATTCTAAGAGTTACAAAAATCCTATTTTAATGTATTTAAGCTAAGAAAAATGTAAAAAGTTAAAAAATGTGAAATTTGAAAAATAATAATAAAATAATAATAAAATAATATTAAAATTCCAAAAATTATAAAAAATTATAAAAACTTGCAAACTAATTAATTTTAACCTAAATAAACAGAAAATGAAAGTGAAATGACCAGAATACCCCTATTGGGCCCTCAAATGGGCCAAAACCAAAAACAGTCCACTTAAATGGGCTTTTTAGCCCAAAAAGTCAAACCTGGCCTAATTAACTTGGAAAAGCCCAATCTGACTCAAAATTTGATTCTAAACACAAAACTATAAAGGCCCAAAAGCTGAAAGTGAGCTTATCACAGCTTATTAAGCAAACAGCTTATCCTTATTGGGCTTTTTAGCCCATTAAGCAATAAGCTAATGCCATAAGCTCTAATTTGACATACAACCTTCTTTTGGGATGCTTAAGAGATCTGTAAAAAGAAATTTTGTAAAAAGCACACTCAATAAGCCAGAAATAAGCAAAGTACAATTTCACAAAACGACAAAATAGTCGGGTTTGAGAAATAAGGCACCTCAGGACTTGATTCAACTTGCAAAATGTCACAAATGAACTCAATAAGCCAAATCAATCAAAAAAATCCAATAAGCAAAACCAATAAGCCAGAATAAGCTAATAAGCACTTATGAAAAAGTCAATTAAGTTGGTTTTCTAGTCAAACCCTAAAGTCAACCCACCAAATGCTCCAGTATGAACAAATGGGTCAAATAATGAGCACCTTAATACTTGGTTTTTCACACCAAATATGAAAGTTCAAGTTCGTTATAGTTCCGAATCTTTTCGAATTGAAAACCGGTCTTAAGTGCGACTCAATTGTCTTTTGGTGAATCAAGAGAATGATTTGGTTTGTTTGTTTTAAACTACTAGCAAGAAATTAAAGTGTCGTTGAGTAATTTAAAGCTTTGACAAAATTAAACTTAAATTTAATTTATGAAAATTCTTAAAACTTAAAGCTTTGAAAAACTTAAAAACTTAAAAACTTAATCAATTGTAAGAAAACAATTCATGTTCATCGGAATACACCAAATAGCAACCATCGGAATATAGCTAACATTAACCATCGGAATAGTCAAGATCAATACTATCGCAATGACCATCTATCGGAAAGCCACTATCGCAATGATCCAGATCGGAATGATGTAAAGTTCTATTGTCGCAATGTCTATCTATCGGAATGATGCTATCGAAAAATGGGCAGCACTTCGTCTTGACCAAGGCCTTAAGACCCGTCGGAATATGCGATCGCAATAAGCGATCGCAACCCAGATCGGAATAAGGGGACTAACCAACCGATCGCAAAGTAAAACCCTAATGGGTTATTGCGATCAAAAACCAAAGCTATCGCAATGTGGAGTAACCGTCGGAATGTGTGTCAAAACCCTAAGATTGCGATGGGATGTAACTGATTCCGAAATTCGTGGCAAGTGTTAATCTCAATAAGCAAACGCATCAAGCAAATCCAAACGAATCTTAAACGATCCCAAAAAGCTCGAATTCGATGACTTTTCAAAACTTAAAATCAAGAACTTTATGAAATGAACTTTAAACCATTAAAAACCTTGAAGAAATCCGAAAATCAATAAGCTAAGATTCGAATAAGCCAATAAGCATTACGAGCTTATGGTTTAGACGAAAGAGCTTGTGTGTAAAACTAAAAAGAGCAATCCTTTAATCACGAAAACATCAAATCATAAGCATGAAGAATGTAAATCGGATCAAAGGTAAATGAATCAAGAAGTGTAGAATGAGAATAAGGATCAAAAGCTTAAAATAGAACTTTGATTAATGAAATAAGCAATACAAAAGTATTTAATCTTGAAAGATTAAAAGAAAAAGATGAACTAGTGAGAGAAAGTTTAAGACTTTCTCTCTCTAAAAACTAGAAAGAAACTAAAGAAAATAAAAACTAGCTAACCCCCTCCTAATGTGATTAGGAGGGTATTTATAGGGGAGTGGGAGGCATGTGTGGTGCTTTCTTCTTTCTTTTTCTTCTCGACTCGATTTTAATTCTTCGTCTTTGTAGTCTCGGGATTTGAACTTGTCTTTTAATTTTCTTCTTCTATTAGACTTAAGTTCTTCGACTTCATTAAACTTCCGTCTTTAGACTTGTTCTTCGATAAATCTCCAGAATAGGTCTTGGACATCCGTTCTTTAACCACTCTTGATCTTTTGACTTCGTCTTTTCCCGTTTTCTTTGATAAAAGCCCGTGAAAGCCCGTGTTTTCTTCCTTTTTCATCTTCTGGTCCTAAAACACAATAAAAACACAAACCACGCATAATTCCGACTTTTACGACATAAATCACACGTTTTGGTCTTGTTATTATTGGAAATAAGTGGTAAAAGGATAAGTGTTTTCACACTTATTAAATCCCCTACACTTGACCATTGCAATGCCCTCATGCAATGCATTAATTTTAAGCACGTTTTACATTCTCCATCATAAATAACCCATCTTGGCCTTTATTAAATACTAAACGTAAAAGATAGAAATAGGTAAAGAAATTAAAAACTTACATTGGGTTTTGGCGGCCATGAACGTTTATCATCCTCAAGTTTCACGTTCCCCATACCAAGCTTAGAAACGAGATCATTGTTATTATAAATTAGCAAACTATCACGAACTCATGTGGGCCAATTATTCACTTAGACTCCCTTATTCCTAGGTGTATCTCTTATATTTTATTTTTGTCTTGAATGATCACGAGGATGCATTGTTTGACTTATTTCGATAGTTATTTTAGTCCGAAAATAAGGTGAACGATTTAATCAATAGTTAGCTAAAGGACCAAATCTTTTAAAACTGCTTCTCGGGATATCAGAAAGTTCATATCTTGGCATAACTTGGTTCGCGATTTGAGACCTTTCTCGGGCCGATATTTGGCAGCGACTTCATACTTCGAATCTTCGAGAGACGTTCTTGAAATTATGGTCTTCTCTTCATAATAAGAATTTCTTCACTTGAAGTTTTTGAGAGATTCTTCATCTTTGGACCACGACTTCTTCATTTTTCTCCAATCTTTATTTTGGACTTTGATATACAACGATCCGCCTCCTTTTAGGACTTGGATCTATTTATCCTCATACCTTGTTAGGGTCTTTTCGGATAGACTTCTCCATGACTTTTGGGGAGTTCTTGCTTTTCGTCGTGTGTCTCGATCCTTCATATTGATTTTTGATAAATGATTCTTCACATCACTTTTGGATCTTTAGCAACAAAATGTAGCCCTCATGCCTTGTTAGGGCCTTTTCGGACTCGCCAATCTTCGCGCCCCGCTTCATAAGTTATGCCTTGGCTATGAACTCTCGTCATTACCGAGCAACTTTTAAACGATCTGGGGCTAGAAGCTAAGTAACTTTTCAAATCGTACAACCTTACTTATTAGCAGATTAATTTATTAACAAGCGGAGGGAGAATAGGCTCATAATTAACTCACATAAATTCACGAAAGAATACAGAACTTATAATTGACTCTATCATCTCTCGTTCTCCACAGTTTAAAATCTCAAGTAATGAGACTCGTGGATGCTTAGCCTATTAAATCAAAGTTTTGGGTTTTCGAGTCGCCTATAGGATCTTGCAAATTCTTAGACTTTTTCAAGTTTAGAAATCGCATTTTAAAGTTCCCTTGATAAACGACTCTCTAGGATCAATTATAGGAACTTGCGAAAAGTTCTTGTTCTTAACCCGTGAAAGTTAAGACTTTCGCGTTTTATAGCTCCCTATATAAAAGCCTAGCAAAACTTGACTTAAACACGTTAAGGATACTAGCTAGAGTAAACTTAGGCAAGTAAACTCGGGTTGAGTCAAAATGTTCCCGACTAAGAAAAATCTAAAACCATTATATTAAAAATTTATTCTAGTAAAGGAAACGTAACAAAGGCAAATTCAACTATACAACTAGGCCAAAATAGATTAAAAATTTTGAAAAATGTCGAAAAATCAAATTTTCCGGTTAAAATGAGGGCAAATACATGGAAAAGACCACTTACTTCGATAGAAGTCCCCCCTACACTTGAGATAAACATTGTCCTCAATGTTTAAGCATGTGGGAGTAAACTCCCCTACACTTAGGACATTGTGCACTTTGTTTAAATCTGGCTAAGGAAAGGACAACTAAAGTGAATTCAATGTGAACATATAGAATATGAAATATTGAATCACAAGAGTTTAGGATAGAACCGGGAAGATGGGAAACACGGTATCACGGTTCGTCAAAAGTCATCAAGATGCTCTCTGAAGCTTTAATCCCTGCACAGCACAAGAAACAAGACAACAAACATATGCGGGGCTCCCCCTTCCACTTATTAGGAAAGCAGTAAAGGATAGAACACGGGTTGCCTCCCGAGAAGCGCTTGTTTTTGTTCACCGAGTCATGAGCCTGACTCGACCCAATTTTAGTTCATGGGGAACGTGGTGAGGGATGGAATCATCTCCTGAGAAATGTCCTCACCAAAGTACAGCTTCAAACGCTGGCCGTTCACCTTGAAATTGGGCCCATTCGGCTGAGAAAGCTCAATGGTCCCATACGGAAAAACCTTGGTGACGGTGAATGGACCAGTCCAGCGGCTCTTCAACTTGCCAGAGAAGATCTTCAACCGAGAGTTAAAGAGTAAGACTTGATCACCAACGTGGAACTCTCGGTTCTTGATTTTAGCATCGTGGATAATCTTCGTCTTCTCCTTGTAGATCAGCGAGTTCTCATAAGCTTCATTCCTTAGTTCATTTAGCTCGTTGAGTTGAACCTTGCGATGATCACCGGCTTTGATGATGTCGAAGTTAGCCCACTTCAAGGCCCAGTGCGCCTTATGTTCCAGCTCGATGGGTAGGTGGCAGGCTTTCCCGTACACAAGACGATAGGGTGTACAACCAATCGGGGTCTTGTAAGCAGTACGGAAAGCCCACAGAGCATCATCTAACTTATCGGCCCACGCGGCACGATGCTCTCCCACAGTACGCTCCAAAATTCTCTTCAAGCCACGATTGGAAATTTCGGCTTGCCCATTGGTTTGGGGATGATAGGCGATGGAAAGACGGTGATTGACACCATACTTTGCCATGACTCTTGCAAATTGATCGTTGCAAAAATGAGTCCCGCGATCACTGATGATAGCACGAGGAACGCCTAATCGAGCGAAAAGTTGCTTTAAAAAGTTCACAACCACCCTCGCATCATTCGTAGGAAGAGCCTTAGCTTCAACCCATTTAGAGACGTAGTCGACGGCGACGAGGATGTACTTGTTCCCTTTGGATGATGGAAATGGCCCCATAAAGTCGATGCCCCATACATCAAAGATTTCACATTCCTGTATGAAATTTTGAGGCATCTCATCCTTATGTGTGATCTTGCCTTGACGTTGGCAAGCATCACAATGCTTAACCATTTCGTGCGCGTCACGATAAATGGTGGGCCAGTAGAATCCAGAATCAAACACTTTCTTAGCGGTGTAGTTGGGACCAAAGTGACCACCGGTGGGTCCTTTGTGGCAAGCTTGGAGGATGTCAAAAGCTGCCGGTCCGTCAACACATCGACGAATAATCAGATCAGCACACTGTTTGAATAGATAAGGGTCATCCCAAAAGTAAGTCTTAACATCGTTCAAGAACTTCTTCTTTTGTTGGGATGTTAACCCTTGGATGAGAATACCACCCGCTAAGTAGTTTGCAATGTCTGCAAACCACGGGGTGCCATCAAGATTGAGATTTAAAGACATTAGAGTCTCCAGGGGGAAAGAGTCATTGATCTCTTTGTTCGGATGATCCCCCTGATATGGATCCTCAAGTCGACTCAGATGATCCGCGGCCAGGTTTTCGGCTCCCTTCTTGTCACGAATTTCAATGTTGAATTCTTGAAGGAGCAAAACCCAGCGAAGAAGTCTTGGCTTAGAATCGTTCTTAGTCATCAAGTACTTCAACGCGGAATGGTCCGTGTATACGATGGTGGTGGATAAAACAAGATAGGGGCGAAATTTCTCAAAAGCATAGACAACAGCTAAAAGCTCTTTTTCGGTTGTCGTATAATGCAATTGAGCCCCCGTCATTGTTTTGCTAGCATAGTGGATTGGTTGGAAGTGTTTATTCACTCTTTGGCCCAAAACCGCACCGATAGCAAAGTTGCTAGCATCGCACATCAATTCAAAGGGCAGCTCCCAATTAGGGGTAACCAAGACCGGTGCCTTAGTGAGCTTATCCTTGAGAAGATTGAAGGCTTCGAGACACTCTTTAGAAAAGATAAAAGGAGTATCTTTTTCTAAGAGGTGGGTCATCGGGCGAGCGATTTTAGAGAAATCCTGAATGAATCTACGATAGAAGCCCGCATGACCCAGAAAACTTCTCACACCCTTCATGGTTGAAGGTGGAGGTAATTTGGCTATGACATCTATTTTAGCACGGTCAACTTCAAGACCGGCTTTAGAGATTTTGTGTCCTAGCACAATGCCTTCTTTTACCATAAAATGGCATTTTTCCCAATTCAGAACAAGGCGAGTGTCTTCGCACCGCTTAAGCATACGTTCCAAATTGGCAAGGCAAGCAGAGAAAGAATCCCCGAAGACCGAGAAATCATCCATGAAGACTTCCATGGTGTGCTCAACCATGTCATGGAAGATAGCAAACATGCACCTTTGGAAAGTCCCGGGGGCATTGCATAAGCCAAAAGGCATTCGTTTATAAGCAAATGTGCCGTAGGGACAAGTGAATGTTGTCTTCTCTTGATCTTGGGGATCGATGGGTATTTGAAAATAACCCGAGAAACCATCAAGAAAGCAGTAATATTCATTACCGGCTAATCGTTCAAGCATTTGGTCCATGAAAGGTAGAGGGAAATGATCCTTTCTCGTGGCATCATTGAGTTTGCGGTAGTCTATACAAACTCTCCACCCAGTAACGAGACGAGTGGGAATCAACTCGTTGTGTTCATTGGGAACAACGGTTATTCCGCCCTTCTTGGGCACACAATGGATTGGACTAACCCACGGTGAATCCGAAATAGGGTAAATCATACCCGCATCAAGAAGTTTAATAACCTCTGTTTTGATGACTTCATGTATTTTTGGATTCACCCTTCGTTGGCTTTGGATAGTGGGCTTGAAGTCGTCCTCCATGAGAATTTTGTGTGTGCAGAAGTGAGGATCAATTCCACGAATATCCGAGATTTTCCACGCAATAGCCTTCTTGTGAGCTTTCAACACAGCAACGAGGCGAGTCTTCTCTTCATCTTTCAAATCCGTTGCAATAATGACGGGAGACTTCTTGTTGTCGTCAAGGAACACGTACTCGAGATGTGGCGGCAACTCCTTAAGTTCCAAATCCGGAGGATTTTCGACGGGAGGCGTTTTCAAAGTCGGAGTATCGATAGCAATGACCATGGGAGATGGAGGCGAAGGATTGGCTTCGGTGAGAAGATTGTCAAAGAAACTCATATCTTCATCCCCCTCGGTGGGAGAATCATTAGTAGCTAAATTCACATCTCCCATGGTATCTTCAAGATTGTTCCAGAATAAATCACCATCTCCAAATAGAGACAACGATGAATCAATGGAGGACACGGTCTCAATAGTGGGAAGAGAGGTAGGAATACTTTTGCAAGCATCATTAAAGTGTTCTTCACAAGCCTCATCAAGAACGTCAATACAATTAACGCTCTCATATGAATAAGGCTGTTTAGACAACTTTCCCATGTTGAAGACTACTTTGTCGTCACCCACTCTCATGATAAGCTCTCCGGCTTCCACATCAATAAGAGTGCGACCGGTCCTAAGGAATGGACGACCAACAATAAGTGGCACACGGGGGTCCATCTCGTAGTCGACGACAACAAAATCAGCAGGGAAGGTGAATTTGTCGACTCCTACAATAACGTCTTCGGCTATCCCCACTGGATAAGCAACCGTACGGTTGGCCAATTCCAAAGTCATTTTAGTGGGGACTAGCTCTGGGAGAGATAATTGCTTCCAAACACTTAGAGGCATGAGATTAATACTGGCACCTAGATCGGCTAGGGCCATGCAATTCTCTACTCCCGGGAAATTGCAAGGGATAAGAAAACGACCCGGATCACCAAGCTTGATTGGTAATTTCCTTAAGAGCACTGCAGAGCAGTTCTCATTAAGTTGGGTGTTGGCAATGTCGAGGAGCTTTTCCTTGTCGCTCAGAAGGTCTTTAAACATTTTAGCGTATTTGGGCATGTGAGCGAGAGCCTCGGCAAAGGAGATGTTAAAATTCAGTTGTTTAAACATTTTAAGGAAGTTCGAAACCTGAATATCATCCTTGCTCTTTTGCTTCTCTTTCCTCAACCTTGAAGGATAAGGTATATTGGATGAAGAAGAAGGCTTTAAGGGAGTAGGATCACTCACAACCACGGGTGGTAGGGAAATGGGGATAGAAGGTGAAGGAGGTGGGGGAAGTTGCTCTTTTTCCTTGTTCACAATCACGGGTGGTGGTGTAGGAAGCTCGGGTTCCATATAACCTTTTCCACTTCGAGTGGTGATTGCTTTCATCTCCCCCCTTGGATTCGCAACGGTATTACTCGGCAGAGTACCCGAAGAAGAGGGTTGATTACTTTGGATGAGCGAACCAATCATATCACGAAGGTGAAGAGCTTGATTGTTAAAAGAGTTTTGCATGTTTGCATTCATTGTATCATTGTGTTTGGCCATATCATTCCTTAGCTCGGCTCGAATATCGTTCCCTTGTTTTGCCATCTCTCCCTTCAAGTTGCGGACTTGACTCTGAAGATTCGTCACCAACTCCCGATTAGTCTTCATGGATGTCTCGACTTCTGGATTCACTGCCATCGGTTGATTGAGAGGTGGAGCCTGGTAAGCTTGAGAATTTCCTTGAGTTGGGTATGGGTTTCTTTGGGATTGATACTGATTGTTTGCACGAGGTTGGGATTGATTGTAGCTTTGTTGTTGGTTTTGGTTTGCAGGAGGGAAACCGGGAGGAGCAAGATAATTGTTGGAACGATAACTTAGCAAGCCACGGTCTCCTTGCGGGCGAGCTTGATAGCCTCCCGTGGGATAAGTGCCGTAAGCTGCGTTAACGTTTTCAGAATAATTGCCTTGGGTAGAAGGACAATCATTATAAGAGTGAGGGCCACCACATGTGTCACAAGAAATAGCAACGGCTTTAGCTTGTTGAAAGTGGTTTGTGGCCATGGCCATGAAATTCTTGTTCATTTCAGCGAGTTGGCGAGAAATTTCAGACATTTCAGGATTGGAGGAAGAAGAAGAAACATTGACTCTTGAGTTAGATCTTGAGGATGCGGATGAATCCCAATTCTTGTGGTGAGTAGTCATGTTTTCGATCAACTCTCGACACTCCTCCGGTCTCCTTTTCATAAAAGTACCACCGGCGGCGGCATTTATCGTGTCACGATCACGAAAGGTGAGACCATTGTAGAAGGTGTCAATGAGAGTGACGGGGAGCATATTGTGATTAGGACAGCGGTCGATCAAATCATTGTAACGTTCCCAAGCATCGAAAAGCGATTCATCATTCTCTTGCATAAATCCACTGATTTGGTTACGAAGGCTAGTGACCATGGATGGGGGAAAGTAGCGCGATAAAAAGCGTTGAGTCATGTCGTTCCACGTGTGAATAGAATTCTTGGGAAGACGGTCAAACCATTTTTCGGCATGGTGAGAAAGTGAGTGTGGAAAAAGTTGAAGTCGAAGGTCATCCATAGAAACACCGGGGCACTTCATGCTTTGGGTAATGGTAATGAATTTGTCGAGGTGTTTGTTGGCATCATCATCCGGAATTCCACGAAACGGGTTCGTTTGCACTTGTTGTATCATATGATGCTTCAACGAAAACTCCTGAGCCGTGACGTGCATTGGCGCAATCGGGCCTCCGCGTCTATTCATGGTGGGTTGGCACAATTCCTCCATGGTTCGTAAATCAGGTAGAAGGACATTGTTGTTGTTGTTGTTGTTGTTGTTATTCAAATTATTTTGAGGTGGGTGATTATTGTTGTTGTTAACACCAGCCATATCTAAATCTTCACGATTCTCGGGCTCAGAATAGTTTGTAGATCTAGTACGCATACACCTGCAGAGGAAAAATATACACAAGGAATATCTATATAATATTTTTGGTTTTTATAGGTTTTTTAATGTTTTTGTATTTTTGAAAAGTTTTATAATTTTTATGGATTTTTGAAATTGTTTGAAGCGAGGAAAATAACGTTCAAAGAACGGATCCCAAAATTCAATGCGTCTCTCACTAGAAACCGTTTATCTTAACGAAAAGAGCCGGCAGCGGCGCCATTTAATACTTGGTTTTTCACACCAAATATGAAAGTTCAAGTTCGTTATAGTTCCGAATCTTTTCGAATTGAAAACCGGTCTTAAGTGCGACTCAATTGTCTTTTGGTGAATCAAGAGAATGATTTGGTTTGTTTGTTTTAAACTACTAGCAAGAAATTAAAGTGTCGTTGAGTAATTTAAAGCTTTGACAAAATTAAACTTAAATTTAATTTATGAAAATTCTTAAAACTTAAAGCTTTGAAAAACTTAAAAACTTAAAAACTTAATCAATTGTAAGAAAACAATTCATGTTCATCGGAATACACCAAATAGCAACCATCGGAATATAGCTAACATTAACCATCGGAATAGTCAAGATCAATACTATCGCAATGACCATCTATCGGAAAGCCACTATCGCAATGATCCAGATCGGAATGATGTAAAGTTCTATTGTCGCAATGTCTATCTATCGGAATGATGCTATCGAAAAATGGGCAGCACTTCGTCTTGACCAAGGCCTTAAGACCCGTCGGAATATGCGATCGCAATAAGCGATCGCAACCCAGATCGGAATAAGGGGACTAACCAACCGATCGCAAAGTAAAACCCTAATGGGTTATTGCGATCAAAAACCAAAGCTATCGCAATGTGGAGTAACCGTCGGAATGTGTGTCAAAACCCTAAGATTGCGATGGGATGTAACTGATTCCGAAATTCGTGGCAAGTGTTAATCTCAATAAGCAAACGCATCAAGCAAATCCAAACGAATCTTAAACGATCCCAAAAAGCTCGAATTCGATGACTTTTCAAAACTTAAAATCAAGAACTTTATGAAATGAACTTTAAACCATTAAAAACCTTGAAGAAATCCGAAAATCAATAAGCTAAGATTCGAATAAGCCAATAAGCATTACGAGCTTATGGTTTAGACGAAAGAGCTTGTGTGTAAAACTAAAAAGAGCAATCCTTTAATCACGAAAACATCAAATCATAAGCATGAAGAATGTAAATCGGATCAAAGGTAAATGAATCAAGAAGTGTAGAATGAGAATAAGGATCAAAAGCTTAAAATAGAACTTTGATTAATGAAATAAGCAATACAAAAGTATTTAATCTTGAAAGATTAAAAGAAAAAGATGAACTAGTGAGAGAAAGTTTAAGACTTTCTCTCTCTAAAAACTAGAAAGAAACTAAAGAAAATAAAAACTAGCTAACCCCCTCCTAATGTGATTAGGAGGGTATTTATAGGGGAGTGGGAGGCATGTGTGGTGCTTTCTTCTTTCTTTTTCTTCTCGACTCGATTTTAATTCTTCGTCTTTGTAGTCTCGGGATTTGAACTTGTCTTTTAATTTTCTTCTTCTATTAGACTTAAGTTCTTCGACTTCATTAAACTTCCGTCTTTAGACTTGTTCTTCGATAAATCTCCAGAATAGGTCTTGGACATCCGTTCTTTAAGCACTCTTGATCTTTTGACTTCGTCTTTTCCCGTTTTCTTTGATAAAAGCCCGTGAAAGCCCGTGTTTTCTTCCTTTTTCATCTTCTGGTCCTAAAACACAATAAAAACACAAACCACGCATAATTCCGACTTTTACGACATAAATCACACGTTTTGGTCTTGTTATTATTGGAAATAAGTGGTAAAAGGATAAGTGTTTTCACACTTATTACACCTATTACATAATCCAAGTTGTTGCTGGTTAAAATAAGCTATTATAGCTTATTGATAAGCTGAAACCCAATTAACAATAGCAGGGGGAACTTTCAGTAGGAACTGGTTCCCACTGCTTTGACTATTTGACCAAGCTTTTTAGAGAGATTTAGTTGGATTCAATTGGAAACAAGGGCACCCTTGTGATCAGTGAATCACAAGGAATCAATATCAACAAGAAAATCACAATTTGGTTCACACAATAAGCCAGAAATGATCAAACAGTCACCAGATATTGCTCAGACATGGAAAATAAGCAGTTATGCACAAATAAGCAGATATAGCATGAATAAGCCAACCAAATACAACAGGATGCATACACAAGCTATATAAACTATGAATAAGCACAAACAAACTTAAATCAAACACTGAATCAAAGTAAATAACAAGATCAAAGCAGATAAATGTTACTGATATGAACTACAAGAACACAAGCCTACTTTGCTGATCTAATTGACCACAGATCCAAATTCAGGCACTCAAATCTCTTTTCCTAGTGTAATTAACTAAGATCTAGCACTTGTTAACCCTAGTCTATGCTTAGATCTACGTGTCCTCAAAATTCTAGCCAATTTTACCAAGTAACAAAGATTTTATAGCCCTTATTATGAATCTAGGTGATTCAAACCAATAAACCTGCAAACAGATGGTCAAGTATACCAGTAGAACAGATATAAGCACAAAGTATCACAAAGCATTCACTCAAAATCACACAAATCCAACCTATTCAGTTAACCCAAACACCCCTTAAAAACCTGTTTTCACAAATTTTCAAAGTATTATCCAGATTCAAACCACAAATCCAACTAACAACACCTCATAAACATCAAACAATTCCAAATGAACAATAATCAACCACACAAACACAGATTCAAGAACAATCAAACAAAAATCACAAATATTCAGAAATTTAAAGAGGAAATGAAAAGGGAGAAGGATGCAAACCTCCAAGACCTACATCCAGGCCCTGGATTGTTTGAGCTTAGGTACTAGCAAAACAAGTACCAGCTTCCAAGTACCTGCTAAGATGAACAAACAAAAGTGATGCACAAATAACCAATACTTTCTGATTTTTGAAGCACAAGCCTTATCACTTAAAACCTTGCCTCAAAAACCTTCAAACAAGAATATGGAACTCAGATTTTAGCTTATCAGATACCAAACTTTTATAAATAACAAATGAGAATTCAAAATTTTCAGAAATTCAAACTTTATTTCATAAAAAGGAATTACAAAGATTTAAAAGCTAAAATCTGGTACAAAAGCTCTCTCACAGGTTGAGGAGTCTTTTTATAGGCAAATGTTAGCTATGCACTATTCACAAACCCTAGAAGTGAAATTCCTATTTTATCCTTGAGGTCTTCTAGACGATTCTTGGTTGTGAGCTGTCCAAAGTGATCAAGGACGTTCATTTTAGCTTTAGGATGAAGCAAAGGCTTTCAGCTGTTGATTTGGCCACGTTGGATGACTTGGAGGTGAAGTTGTCACATGATTGGTTGAAAGGGAATTGGGGGTGGGGTCCATGGTGAGTGGGAGTGAGGGTTTTGATGTGGGATGAGTTTCTGCACATGTGAATCACACATGTGCCAGGGTAATTGAAAATTACCCTTTGTTTAAGTGGAGTAATTTCTGGGTGGTGAAAAGGTGAATAGTGGTGAGTTTGATCCGAAATTGGGGGAAGTAAAAGTGTTTGGCGCAATTTCGTTTCAAATGTTTCATTGTGGCAACTTTAGTCCTCAGCTTTTGGCAAAACATGTATAACAAGTATTTCAGCCATATAAAACGTATTCCTTTGATAATAACTTTCAGAACTTTACACTTTTGGCACAAAACTTTGTCAAAAGGTTTCAAAGGGTTGTTTTTGCCATTTTTTGATAATTCAAGGACTGATCTTGGACATTGTTGATCTTCAAAGGTCTTCAATGTAACTTTGGCTTCATGAGGGACCATATTTGGCAATTTAGAATTGTTGAGGGACTAAACTTGCCATTTCTTCAAAGTTGAAGGACCATTTGTGTAATTTTGACAAACTTAAGGGACCAAACTTGTTATTATGAATTCACAAGGGTTTTAAGTGTCATTTCTTCTTTCATTAAGGATCAATCTTGCATATCTTCAAGTCTTCAAGGGTAATTGTTGGATAAATCATGAACTAGGGCCCGGTTCTTTGTACGGCTTCGTTTCTCGTGTCCGTTTTTCCTTGTTTCTTGTGATCTTTTGTCTTTTTCACGATATCCATACCTAAAATACACAAGTAAACAAACACAAGCATATATATGGTATTTTATGACATTTTTATGCATTTAAAGCCCGAAAAGAACGATGAGATCATGTATAAATGCCATCTCATCACTCCCCCATACTAAGCCATTGTCGTGCCCTCACGCAATGCTAGAATAAAGTATCTAAGCATCACCAAAGTTCAATTTTATTAACCTTTATTGAAGAGTAAAAGACTTGCAACAATACTATGAAGATGTGTAAAGACATAATGTATGATTTTCATCACAAATGTGACTTTTAGGGTCAAAGAATAGAAACAAGTAAATGTCCCTTAGAGTAAAATTCGTCATCCTTGATTGTCATACATTCCATGCTAAGTGCAAAAACGAGATCATTGTTGGTACAAGTCACAATGCTAACACTACTCATACGTCTAAATTGTGTAATACTTTTTCTCCCCACAATCCTAGTTATTATAAAAGGAAATGGGTTACTAGCATTTTTTAACTATTTGTCATGGATCACAAGTGATTCATATTGACTTATTTGAGTAGTTATTAGTCCGAAAGCAAAGTAGCACGATTTAATCGATAGTTAGCCGAAGGACAAAATCTTTTAAAACGGCTTCTCGTGTATCTCCTTAAGTTCATATCTTGGCATAACTCGTTTCACGATTTGAGACCTTTCTCGGACCGATATTTGGCATGTACTTCATACTTCAAATCTTGGGAAGACTTTCTTGAAATTATGGTCTTCTCTTCATATATTTGGAATTTCTTCACTTGACGTTTTTTAGAGATTCTTTATATTAGGACCACGACTTCATCATTTTTCTTCAATATTTACTTTGGATTTTGATATACAACGATCCGCCTCCTTTTCGGACTTGGATATAGTTATCCTCATACCTTGTAAGGGTCTTTTCGGATAGACTTTATCCATGATCTTTAGGGGAGTAATTGCTTTTCGTCGTGTGTCTCGATCCTTCATATTGATTTTGGAATAATGATACTTCACATCATCTTGGATCTTTAGCAAAAATAGAGCTCCTCATGCCTTGTTAGGGCCTTTTTGGATCATCACCAATCTTCGCGTCCCGCTTCAATAAGTTATGCCTTGGCTATGAACTCTATTCAACCCCGGGCAACTTTTAAACGATCTTGCGCTAGAGGCTAAGTAACCTTTCAAATTGTACGACCTTACTTATTGCAATTATTTTTATTCCTAATGCATTGATCTTATGCGAAGAAAAAGCCACAATTAAAAACATATGAGTTTTTGAAAGAACATTTTCATGTTCTATGTTTAGCATGATCACTTGTCTAACTCTATCATCTCTCGTTCTTCACTATATAAAGACCTCTAATTAAAGAGACTCGTGAATACTTAGCCATGCAAGTCAAAATTAAGCCAAATTTGGATTAGCTTTCATTAAGACTATTTCAAATCAAAGTTTTGGGTTTTCAAGCCACCTATAGGATCTTGCACTTTCTTGGACTTTCTCAAGTTTAGAGAATGCATTTTATAGTTCCCTTGATAAGTGACTTTCTAGGATCAATTATAGGAACTTGCGAAAAGTTCTTGTTCTTAACCCGAGTGAGCTAAGACTTTCGCGTTTTAAAGCTCCCTATATAAAAGTCTAGCAAAACTTGCATTGAGCGGGTTAAGGAATGTAAATAGCTCCAAATGCCCATCAAGTCAAAAATTAGCTCTTATTCTACCCATCAGAAAATATACATTCGTGTCTTAAAAACACTTATGAAAACTAAGAAAAATTTTAAAATTTGGCCATTTTAAGCCTTATTAGCAACAAAACAAAACATTGAAAGTTGGAAAGCGTGAGGGCGTAGCAAAGCAAGTACCTATTCACCCCCTATACTAAAAGTAAACATTGTCCTCAATGTTTCGAGTCTAAGGGTGGAGCACCCCCATACTAGAGACGAAGAATCGAATGCTTAGGATCTAGCATGGAAAGGGTGATCAACAATATATCTAAAGCCGTTTATTAAGTATGCTAAAAGATAATTGTTAGAACAATAAAGGATATGTCAATGGATTCGTGAAAAACTTCTTCAAGCAAACGATGGAGGCTCACGTAAACGAACACGAGAGTCTTCAATCGTAGATGATGATGATGATCTAGATAACACAATCACAAACAACCATGAGACAACGAGTTGGAAGGGTACAAGTCCCCTTATTAGTGAATAGTAAGCATAAAAGGATAAGCATGGGATTTCCCCCACGAGGCACCTCGTTTTTGATTACCGAGTCATGAGCTCGACTCGATCCCCTTAAAATGTGAACATTTAGGGAAAATCATGGTATGGTCAATTTTTGGTGGGGCTTACATGATAAACAAGGCCCAAATAAAAACAACTGGTATTAAGGACTAAGTCCTTTGATGGTGCAAAATACCAGGATCGAAGATGGCGTCTTCGTTTTCATTGGATAAACAAATCAAAGCCACTTTAACATGTGCCAACACAAACCCAAAGGGTTTAAAGAAAATAGATGAGAAGAAATAGAAGGGTGAGACAATTGGTAAGACAAACTTTTGAGATACTCGAGGTAGACTCGCACGAAGCAAATAGATATAGTTTCCATTTATTGCATCGGTGGAAGACCGATATTTCCCTTTACATGAAATTCCGGGGTCGAATATCTCGTCTTCGGTGGATAAGGATGAGGGAACATAAGGGGCTTCCCCCATACTAAAACCACACAAATCATCGTCAAAAGGAGTAGAAGAGCTTGTAGCACTCAAAACACGTGGTGATGACGGAGTTAGATTTGTAGAAAAATCAATTAAATCACATTTAAAATCTTTTCCTTTTTTACCTTTTAAACTCTCCTTATGAAAACCCTTTTTGGTTATGTCGAAAATATTTGGTGTTTCTAAAACGATGTTAGTCACACTAAAAATTCTCACATTTGAAAACCGTTTTGGTTTTGGTGGTGGTAAGTTTTCAAAACGTTTGTCGACAAAGAAAACTTCCCCATCGGGGTCAACATATTCATCATCCGAAAGATCTTCCGTAGAAACCGGCAACTTATCAACACTTTTCAAGAATGAATGTTCGAGGTGAGGCGAAGGATTTTTCGATTCAAGTATTGACGGTTTCTTCTTTGTAGGCTTTACACTCATAACCTCCACCAGCGGAGGAAATGGTAAATTGTTTTTGGCGACATTTCCTAAAACTCTTGGTGAAAATTCTTTGCAAACGACTTTGGTTGAATTACCATGGTTTAAAGTTGCAATAGAATAGACATGAGAAAGATTGTAGTTTTGTGTTGCATTGATGACAAGTTCTTCTTCATTGAAACGAAGGGTGATTTTTCGAGCATGAACATCGATAAGTTCTCTTGATGTATCCAAAAATGAACGACCCAAAATGAGAGGAACTTTTCGATCGATGGGAATGTCTACAATGATAAAGTCAACGGGATAGTAAAACTTTCCGACTTTAACGAAAACGTCCTCGGCTACTCCACATGCTAAAATCGTAGAATGATCGGACATCTCGATAGACATGTTCGAAGGAGTAAGAGCCGGAAGCGAAAGCGATTTGAAAATCTCAAGAGGCATTAAATTAATACTAGCACCAAGATCGGCTAAGGCGTAGCATTCCTACATATCTTGAATTGCACACGGAATCAAAAATTTACCGGGATCACCGACTTTTTGTGGTATGCGGCTAAGAAAAACCGATGAACAACTAGACGATTGTTGTAACTTCTCTTTGTTGTTTAGCATACTTTTGAAGTTTGCGGCGAATCGAGGCATCATGATTAAAGCATCGGCAAAACTTATGTTAAAATGTATATCACGAAACATTTTCATAAAAAGCTCAAATTGATAATTATTCCGTTCTTGTGCTTTTTCCTTGTTACGTCTCGAAGGGTAAGGTAAGGGTGGTGTGGGTTGGACATTAGGCAACGGCCTTGGAAACTCGGGTTCCACAACTGGTATTGGTTCAACCGTAGGTGTGGTTTGAGCGGTACTTCGTGGGATTGTAATGTGCTCCTTTTCGACCACCACCTCGGGCTCTTTCTCGATTTCCTTCTCCGTAGAAGTACTTGGACGATAGATTGGTTCCTTGAAAGTTTTACCACTTCGTGTAGTAATAACCTTCATTTCTCCCCTCGGGTTGTTAATGGTATCACTAGGAAGACCACCCAAGGAAGAGGGTTTACACATGATTGCTTCAAACATTTTAGCCATTCGGTCCTTAAATTTTGATTGCCTAGCATCCGCTTTTAACAACTCTTGCTTAATCTCATGTTGTCCTTGTTCCATCTTTTGTTGATTTTGTTGAAGACGTTGGATATTTCCTTCCTTTTTATTTGCATGAGTTTTAAGTTCATTAGCAAGTTCGTTTTTAAGCTCGTTTTTCAACTCGGATCTTAAGCTAATCATCTCACGTTGCATGTTATCAAATTTAGCATCATTTGCCTTAGCATAATCCAAAAATTCTCCTTGAAGATTTTTTGTGTGAGGATTTTGAAAACCTTGTGTAGTGTTTTGAAAATCACGGTTTTGGTTTTGATTAGTGACTTGTCCATTCCCACTTTGATAATTCCCCTTGTTGTAGTTACGTGAATTGCCTTGATAATTACCACCTTGGTTGTTGTTTCGATAGTTATTAGCATTTTGATTTGGTGGAGCTTGATTTGGGCGGCAACCTTGACCGTTTTGGTTATAAGTTCCCGTTGCTACATAAGCACTCGAAGTGTTACCATCCGCGGTAATGCACTCGGAAAGATCATGAGCTCCACCACAAGACAAACAACTCTTAGCAACCGCTTTAACCGAAGCGGAATTTGAAGCTTCTTGAGCTTTCCAATGAGACATAAGATTAGCAAATCTATCAAAAAACCGATTTTCCTCATTAGCTTCATAATGTAAGGCATTAATGCTACGAGATGATGACGAACCCAGATTGGCAACACTCGGTGTGTTACGAGGGCTATAAACCTTGGATCTATTCTTGATAATCTTTAAAGCTTCATCGGTCGTTTTGCACAAAAAATTACCACCCGCGGCGGCATTTAAGTAATCTCGTTCATGATCATTAAGCCCATTATAAAAAGTATCAATTTGATGCAATTCCGAAAAATCATGGTGTGGACATTCATGTAAAATTTCTTTAAAGCGTTCCCATGTCATTGAAAAACTTTCATTATTTCTTTGAACAAATCGTGAAATCTCATTTTTCAAATGTGTTGTTTTAGATGGTGGAAAAAATTTGTTCACAAACTTAGAAACGAGATCACCCCATGTCAAAATCGAATTTGGCGGTTCTTTCTCAAGCCAAATTTTAGCGGGTCCATCTAACGAGTATGGAAACAACATCATCTTAATGGCGTCATGTGGAACATCCTTAAACTTGCTAGTAGCGGTGAGACGATTAAAATTCCTAATGTGATAATGCGGGTTGTCTTTCTCATGACCTCTAAACTTATTCGCTTGCAACATCGACATTAAACCCGTCTTAATTTCGAAATTCTCCGCAAGGATGGCGGGAATCACAATGGCCTCTCCAAAACCCTCAGTGGGTGCTTGTAGCAACTCCATCATAGTACGATTGGCCATGACGACTTCTTGTTCTACAATAGGTTCAACAATTGGAGGTTGTTCTTCAATCAACGTCTCTTGATTGGCTTGCTTTTGAAGACGTTTACGAGCTCGTTTTGCTTGATTACGAGTGATCATAAACTTCACGAAGAATGGGAGGTGAGCAAAGAAGATTCTTTTTGGGTGTTTTGTGAATTTTCAATTTTTTTTTTGTGTTTTTGATGGTTTTTAAATTTTTTTTGGATTTTGGTGTATCTTCGTAGACAACAATCTACCAAATCTCTCCTCGAATCAAACTCTTGATTAAAGAAGCCTCAAAGGAATGAAAACGATCACGTGGAGTGAACGCCTTCGAATGACTTTAGAACTTTGGTGAAAACCAAATTGTTCAAGAGGGTTTAATCACAAAGAAACCAAGCAAATATATTATACGTAATAATACTTTGGGCGGCAAAACCCTCGATTAGCTTTCATTCTCAAAATACTCACAAACAAGCGGGGAAACGAGGCGGCGCGAAGCACTTAAGAGCCTTTTTCCTTAGGGTATATTTTATAATACCCGCCTTATACCCACCTTATAGTTCGTATTTTTCAAAATCGAGCTTCACGAAAGTATTTATCTATTTTTGCCTTTTTCTTTTTGTTTGAGATTCGAATACAATAATTAGGAGATCAAATCCCAATTAAGGTTGTGTTTTCACACTTTTGGAGATACTTTGTATTTATTGTGATACTTAATACAATATAGTAATAATAATTTCACAAGAAAAATCAATAAAACCGATAATACGTATTAGTAGAGTTCTACTAATACAAATACTATTTATGGTTAATATTAAAAACAACAAGACACTTTTAATCACGACACACCTCCCCGGCAGCGGCGCCAAATTGATTGTAGTAAATTACGACCTTTAGGAAAAGGAGCGTAAAAGCGGTAAGTATTAAACAAATGATTTTAGGAAAAACCAAGTGTTAATGACCCTAAGGTGAAGTTCGTTTCCCAAGGAGGTATATGTGTGTGAAAAACTTGTTAAATGTTTGTGATTAATAATTGGTTAGAAAGGGGATGAGAAAAGAGGATGACGAAGACATGAAATTAATATTACGACGACAAAACGTAAAACCGAAAAAAGCTCAAAAATAAAAATTAATTCTAAAAATTACCAAAATTTCACCAAAAATCAAAATAAATAAACTAAGAGTTTACCAATGATCAAAACTTTTTCAAACCTTTTAAATAATTAAATATTTAATTTTTAAATGCTAATTAAAGCCCTAAAAATCAAATTAATTATCAAAAAGCCCAAATAAATATTTTTAAATTGGTAAACCTCTAAAATGATATAAAAAGATTAAAAAATATTTTTAGAAATTTTTAAACTTAAAAAAAACTATTTAAAATGATTTAAAAACTATTAAAACTTAAAATAATTCTAAAAATTAATCTAAAAGTGATAAAATTATTCTAAGAGTTGCAAAAATCCTATTTTAATGTATTTAAGCTAAGAAAAATGTAAAAAGTTAAAAAATATGAAATTTGAAAAATAATAATAAAATAATATTAAAATTCCAAAAATTCTAAAAAATTCTAAAAACTTGCAAACTAATTAATTTTAACCTAAATAAACAGAAAATGAAAGTGAAATGACCAGAATACCCCTATTGGGCCCTCAAATGGGCCAAAACCAAAAACAGTCCACTTAAATGGGCTTTTTAGCCCAAAAAGTCAAACCTGGCCCAATTAACTTGGAAAAGCCCAATCTGACTCAAAATTTGATTCTAAACACAAAACTCTAAAGGCCCAAAAGCTGAAAGTGAGCTTATCACAACTTATTAAGCAAAAAGCTTATCCTTATTGGGCTTTTTAGCCCATTAAGCAATAAGCTAATGCCATAAGCTCAAATTTGACACACAACCTTCTTTTGGGATGCTTAAGAGATCTGTAAAAAGAAATTTTGAAAAAAGCACACTCAATAAGCCAGAAATAAGCAAAGTACAATTTCACAAAACGACAAAATAGTCGGGTTTGAGAAATAAGGCACCTCAGGACTTGATTCAACTTGCAAAATGTCATAAATGAACTCAATAAGCCAAATCAATCAACAAAAATCCAATAAGCAAAACCAATAAGCCAGAATAAGCCAATAAGCACTTATGAAAAAGTCAATTAAGTTGGTTTTCTAGTCAAACCCTAAAGTCAACCCACCAAATGCTCCAGTATGAACAAATGGGTCAAATAATGAGCACCTATTACAAAATCCAAGTTGTCACTGGTTAAAATAAGCTATTATAGCTTATTGATAAGCTGAAACCCAATTAACACTAGCAGGGGGAACTTTCAGTAGGAACTGGTTCCCACTGCTTTGACTATTTGACCAAGCTTTTTAGAGAGATTTAGTTAGATACAATTGGAAACAAGGGCACCCTTGTGATCAGTGAATCACAAGGAGTCAATATCAACAAGAAAATCACAATTTGGTTCACACAATAAGCCAGAAATGATCAAACAGTCACCAGATATTGCTCAGACATGGAAAATAAGCAGTTATGCACAAATAAGCAGATATAGCATGAATAAGCCAACCAAATTCAACAGGATGCATACACAAGCTATATAAACTATGAATAAGCACAAACAAACTTAAATCAAACACTGAATCAAAGTAAATAACAAGATCAAAGCAGATAAATGTTACTGATATGAACTACAAGAACACAAGCCTACTTTGCTGATCTAATTGACCACAGATCCAAATTCAGGCACTCAAATCTCTTTTCCTGGTGTAATTAACTAAGATCTAGCACTTGTTAACCCTAGTCTATGCTTAGATCTAGGTGTCCTCAAAATTCTAGCCAATTTTAGCAAGTAACAAAGATTTTATAGCCCTTATTATGAATCTAGGTGTTTCAAACCAATAAACCTGCAAACAGATGGTCAAGTATACCAGTAGAACAGATATAAGCACAAAGTATCACAAAGCATTCACTCAAAATCACACAAATCCAACCTATGCAGTTAACCCAAACACCCCTTAAAAACCTGTTTTCACAAATTTTCAAAGTATTATCCAGATTCAAACCACAAATCCAACTAACAACACCTCATAAACATCAAAAAATTCCAAATGAACAATAATCAACCACACAAACACAGATTCAAGAACAATTAAACAAAAATCACAAATATTCAGAAATTTAAAGAGGAAATGAAAAGGGAGAAGGATGCAAACCTCCAAGACCTACATCCAGGCCCTGGATTGTTTGGTACTAGAAAAACAAGTACCAGCTTCTGTCACACTCCCAAAATATCAGAGTATAATGGCGACAAGGGAGTGGTGACGTCATGATTATAATACGCACATAGTCACAAAGAACGACCTCTAAATGAGACGTTCGGAAAATAGATCACTTGTAATTAATAAAATAAATAGTTTTAACAAAGTGCGGAAGCATAAACTGAATACAGTTACAAAACATAGTTTTCTCAAATGGTACAAATGATCGTTGTTTCAAAGAAATGACGGCAATGCATGAGACCTCATTTAGCATCTTCCTTCTTAATACCTGAGAAAAACATTGCTAAAGTGTCAACATAAAGTTGGTGAGTTCATAGGTTTAGTTAAGTGGAAATGTTTAATGAACCACAAGATTTTCCCAGATGTGATGACAATATAACAGATACAAAGTCATCCCAAAAGTATTTATTACAGTCTAAGCTCGTGACACCGAAGCGTTAACAACACCGGCAGTATAATCATATAAATGTAGCCCAAACTAGATGCCTAAACCCACGACATCCTATCTCTGACTCAAATGAAACTGTGCCCGCTTGTCCCCTTGTTGGACAAGACAGACAGGGACGTCAATCCCGATAGATCTATCCATAACATTCGCGCTTACACAAAGTAATTAATGGTTCACGATTCACGGGCCAAAGCAACTGGGTTTTTAGTGGGACTTAGACTAATATATAAATCAGTAAATGCACTTGTGTTCACACGTTAAAATCAAGCAATGTCTCACCCCAAAAAGCAGTGAAAATAGTAAAGTATGGGGCTATAAACTCACCTCGTTAATTCAGCAAAGAGAACGAAGATAAAACAGCTCGAGAGTACGGTTACGCTAGCCGCGACCTATTTAATTATGAGAATCGAGTTACGATACGAAAAATTATATTAATAAAGACACGACACCCTAGTTGTGCTTGACGAAACCATACGTTTACGAAAAAGTACGACAAATAAAAGTCGGTTATTACACGGTCGGGTTTTACGGGTCGAATTATATCCTAAATTTACAAAATTCGTTTTATGGGCTTTAACCAAACTAAATAAATATACAAGGCCCAAAATGGGTCCAATAACTTCTCTCAATAACCGGCCCAAGGGTCATTAGACCCGGCCCGGCCCATAGGCGGAAATAACAAGGAACGAAAGGAGTAATAAACGTGTGTTACACACACAACTCTCCATAACAGAGAGTTATACTCTCTCTCTTCCCTCGAAAACAACTCCCCCGCCCCAATCTCATCTCTCTCTCAAATCTAGATCGGTTCACCCCTTTCCATGGCTAATATCTTATCAGTTGGGATATAACAATCATGTGTGGGTGGTCTGAGGTGTTTAGATCGCGTGAGATGTGGGGTTTTATCCCCACATCAAACCGATTTGGTTTTCTGATGTGTTCATCCTTATGGTTACGTCAATCAATAGCCAAAAATCAAAGATAAGTTTGTTCCTCCTTCATTTCTTTTAAAAGTTAGGTAATTTTCGATTTAATAAAGATCAGTGGGTTTGATTGATTTGTATAAAGTTGTTGAGAATCATAAGGCTCTCGGATTTGAAATAAACGAATTTAGGGTTTTGAAATATTTGGGGGTTTTTATCAAACTCGGGTTTAAATGCAATTAATTGATGTTTTCTATTATAAAATCAAACTAATTTCAATATATAATCAGTTTATAAAAATTAGGGTTTCGGTCAATTGGGGGTTTTTGCATATCTCGTTTTCAATTAAATTAACTATGGGGTTTGGGTTTAGATTAGGTTTAATTAATGTTTTAATTAATAAAAAGTCAATCTAGGGTTTTTATAAAATTGGGGGTTTTTACATTCGGCTGATACTCATGATTATGTGATGTTTTTGAAATGTGGAAAGTGTTAATTTAATGTTTAAAAGGGTTTTTAATTTCTAGGGTTTCGATTTGATATGGGGGTTTTTATACCCGCGGCAAGATTAAGGGTTTTTAGGTTGTTTCTGTAAAATAAAAATGGTTAAGACATTTGGTTTAGATGGTATTGATTGTTGATAGTTTTTGGCAGAAAGTAAGCTATTTGGTTGGCTTGGTTTGGTTCTCGGTTTGGCCTTTAATTGGGTCTCGGATTGGTTTGACTTGGGTCTCGGTTTGGTTCTTGATTGTGGTCTTGATTGTGGTCCTGGTTTGGTCTAAGTCGGGGTCTCGGTTTGGTCTAAGTCGGGTCTCGGTTTGGTTGACAGAAAAGTAAAGTCATAGACATGTTTCAAGTATTAGTACAAGATTTAATCTTTTCAGTTTTTAGTTAAAAATAAGGCCGTTACAATGACTAACACATTGATTTGTTTATTCGCAGGTTTGTACAAAACGAGCACAACTAGGACTTCATAAAGGAAAGACGAAAAGACGAAAAGACTCACGATGGGATGCTATGTTTCGGTTTGCAGGTTCGGACGGGATGGAAGACTCTTTCGGTTTTGCAGGTTGGACGCGACGTGTGGGTCGGCTGGACACTAATCTTCACCTTCCCAGGAGTTGTGTTTGAAAGACTTGTACAGAAATTTGTGTTTGTAATTTGGACAGTGATAAACTTTGTAATTGGACATTGGATAAACTTTGGGTTTGTATATAAAAATGTATTGTTAGTCTAGGGTTAGTGTCAAGCTGAAAATGGTAACTTGTGATATACCCAAATGGGGTAAACTAGGCATGTGTGCTGTCTTGTAGTGGTTAGTGGGTAATAAACTATATGGTTTATTTGTAGTTAGACATGTGACTGAAATTTGGGACTCTTGTAAGGCAAGTTTTGTAATAAACCTAAATGAAAGTTTATACTCAAATATGTGTACATGCTGTGACAGTCTATACAACTCGACTCGGGTTCACGATGTTTAAGTTTAGACGCGAACTGCATAAACACGACACTATAACCGTTTGACACACGATCCCAAAACAAAGCAATTGTGCAAGACTTCACGTAATCTAGTAAGTATACCAAATAAACGTACGGCAAACATAAAACGCCCACCAACTTGCGTATTGCATTCAACTTAATAATCGCGAAAACTCGAGATGTTACATATGCTCTCCCTAAAAAGGGCTTTGTCCGCAAAGCAAAAATAATTAACACATTCATGTCGACAACTCGTCGGTAAACAGTTAAAATACTCGTACTACATGAATAAATTAAGATGGAAATTTGACAAATGTCACAGTATTCCCATGTTTTAGAGATTTCGTCACGAAATCAAGGCGTTGTTGTAGTAGGATGGTTAGCGAAAAGATGAGGATACTTGCTCTTGAATTGATCTTCACGTTCCCACGTGTATTCTGGACCTCTACGCGCATTCCATCGGATCTTCACAATAGGTATACGGCTTTGCTTGAGTTGTTTAACTTGACGGTCCATAACTTCTACTGGTTCTTCTACAAAGTTGAGTTTGTCGTCGAGTTGAATTTCTTCCAAAGGAATAACGAGTGTCTCGTCGGCTAAGCATTTCTTCAGATTGCAAATGTGGAACACATTATGCACTCGGCTAAGTTCTTGGGGTAAATCCAAGCGATAGGCTACGGGACCAATCCTCTCTATAATCTCGAAGGGTCCAATGTAACGAGGGTTTAACTTTCCACGCTTTCCAAAGCGAATCACACCCTTCCAAGGTGAGACCTTCAACATGACTTTATCACCAACTCCAAACTCAAGGGGTTTGCGTCTCATATCAGCATAACTCTTCTGTCGATCTCTTGCGGCTTGCATACGGCTCTTAATCTTAAAGATCTTCTCAGTAGTCTCGTGTATGATCTCGGGTCCAGTGAGTTGTGCTTCACCGACTTCTGCCCAACACACGGGTGAACGACACTTCCTACCATACAGTGCTTCGAACGGCGCTGCCTTAATGCTAGTGTGATAACTATTGTTGTATGAGAATTCCACCAGAGATAGGTGTCTATCCCATCTATTTCCAAAATCAATCACACAAGCTCTCAGCATATCTTCTAAGGTTTGAATGGTCCGTTCACTTTGACCGTCAGTTTGGGGATGGTACGCAGTGCTCATATCCAACTGCGTTCCCAATGCCTTCTGCAGTGACTTCCAAAACTGCGAAGTAAATCGGCTGTCTCGGTCGGAGATTATAGACACAGGCACACCGTGCTTCGTGACTACTTCCTCCAAGTATGTCCTTGCTAACTTATCCATTCCATCAGTCTCCTTGATGGGTAGGAAATGAGCCGATTTGGTGAGTCGGTCGACGATTACCCAAATCGTGTCGAATCCGGCTGCGGTCTTTGGTAGCTTGGTAATGAAATCCATAGTGATCCTTTTCCACTTCCATTCTGGCAGTTCGGGTTGGACCAATAATCCTGATGGTTTCATATGTTTGGATTTGACTTTGGCACAAGTCAAACACTTGCTAACGTATGTAGCAATATCCGCCTTCATGTTCGGCCACCAATACAACATCTTCAGATCATGATACATTTTGTCAGATCCCGGATGTATGGAGTACTTTGACTTATGCGACTCATGCATAATCAAGGATCGTAGGTCACCATGGCATGGTAACCAACTCCTATTATCAAGGCATAACGTTCCATCCGAACGTGCTTCCAACTTCTTTATCATTCCTCCAACATCTTCAGTCTTGAGAATTTCTTCCTCGACTGCTTCTTTCTGAGCCTTGAGAATTAAGGATGGAAGGTCTAAGTCAATGGTCATCATTAAAGCCTTCACCCTAAGAACTCTCTCCTTTCGACTCAAAGCGTCGGCCACGACATTTGCCTTGCCTGGGTGATAACGGATCTCGCAATCGTAATCACTGAGCAACTCTAGCCAACGTCGTTGTCTCATGTTGAGTTCCTTTTGATTCAAAATATGTTGTAGACTCTTATGATCAGTGAATACAACACACTTAGTACCATAAAGGTAGTGTCTCCAAATCTTCAAGGCAAACACCACTGCTCCCAACTCTAGGTCATGAGTTGGTGTAGTTCTTCTCGTGCACTTTTAGTTGTCTTGATGCGTAAGCTATGACCTTAGTCCTTTGCATCAGTACTGCACCTAACCCTTTTATGGATGCATCACAATATACCACAAAGTCTTCATTACCCTCAGGTAGGGCTAGTATAGGTGCTTCACACAACATCTGCTTCAACGTCTGGAATGCCAAATCTTGATCCTCCTTCCATTCAAACTTCTTATCCTTTTGAGTCAATTCCGTCATTGGTTTAGCTATCTTGGAGAAACCTTCAATGAATCTCCTATAGTAACCAGCAAGACCTAAAAATTGGCGGATCTCCGAGGGTGTTGTTGGAGTCGCCCAATCCTTTACGGCCTCGATCTTAGCAGGATCAACGTGAATACCACTGCTGTCGATCACATGCCCAAGAAATTGCACTGTGTTTATCCAAAACTCACATTTGGAAAACTTTGCATATAACTTCTCCTTCCTTAGCAGCTCTAATATGGTCTTCAAATGTTCCTTGTGCTCTTCTTCATTACGAGAATAGATGAGAATGTCATCGATAAATACAATCACAAACTTGTCCAAGTATGGTTTGCAAACTCGGTTCATGAGATCCATGAATACCGCAGGCGCGTTTGTCAAACCGAAAGGCATAACTTGGAACTCGTAGTGTCCGTACCGGGTTCTAAAAGCCGTCTTATGAACGTCTTCCTCTCTAACCCTTAGTTGATGATATCCTGACCTTAAATCGATCTTCGAGTATATGCTAGATCCTTGCAATTGGTCGAAAAGATCGTCAATCCTCGGCAATGGGTAGCGGTTCTTTATCGTCAGCTTATTCAATTCTCGGTAATCGATACACATTCTAAAGGATCCATCTTTCTTTTTGACAAATAAGACCGGCGCTCCCCAAGGTGAGGAACTGGGTCTAATGAAACCTTTGTCAGAAAGTTCCTTTATCTGTTCAGCTAACTCTGTCATCTCGGCCGGTGCTAGACGGTATGGGGCTCTAGCAACAGGCGCGGCTCCTGGTGTAAGCTCGATGTGAAACTCCACTTGCCGTGCTGGTGGTAGTCCGGGTAAGTCCTCTGGGAATACGTCCGGAAAGTCTCTAACGATCGGTACATCTTCCACCTTCTTCTCGTGATCTTCTTCTCCTTCCTTTTGTGTTACTTGAACCAAGAATACCGGACATCCCTTCTCAATGTATCTTTGGGTCCTGATACATGAGATGACTTCCAATCTTGATCCATTCTTCACTCCACTTCTTTCGCCTTGTATGATGAGTACGTCGTTTCCATAAGGAACACGGACACACTTCTCATGACATACAATCTCCGCGTGATGCTTCGACATCCAATCCATTCCAATGATGACGTCAAAACTTCCCAATTCTATAGGGAGTAGGTCGATACTAAACGAACGACCTTGTAGCCTTACACTACATCCTTTCAGAATAACGTCGGTGGTTACTGACTTCCCATCGGCTAATTCTACATTATACTTAACGTCTAACGCAGTAGGGGTAACATTTAGGCGTTCACTAAATATAGACGACACAAAACTCCTATCCGCACCAGAATCAAATAGTACTGAAGCATAGTTGTTATTGACTAGAAACGTACCAGTCACAACATTGTTGTCTTGCACTGCAGCTTCAGCACAGAGATGATACACTTTGCTAGGTGCCGTGAATCCTCCAGGAGTACTAGTTGTGGCTCGGTTATTCCCTCCTCGGTTCCCTTGATTCTGCTTCTGGTTCCCTTGGTTGTGATTTTGATTCCCTCGAATCTGGTTACTACGACCTTGATTCCCACTGCTTGGACATTTGTTCTTGTAGTGACCTTTCTCTCCACATCCAAAGCAAGTGACATTTGCTCCTTGGCCACCTTGCGTTCCAGGTCCTCTTTGATTAGTAGAACGAGGTGGTGCTCGACATTCCTTTGCCTTATGTCCCGCCTTCCCACAATTGTAGCACGTAGGGGGACATGCTCCTTCGTGGTGTCGGCCACATTTTCCGCAGAAAGGAAGTCTTCCAGCGTAGTTTCCAGTATTTCCTTGTCCAGCAGTAAACACTCTTGCTACTTCTTGTCGCTTGTTCTGGTTGTAGTTGTTTGGGTTGTTGCTGTT
Source organism: Glebionis coronaria (assembly GCA_025667525.1). NCBI lineage: Eukaryota > Viridiplantae > Streptophyta > Magnoliopsida > Asterales > Asteraceae > Glebionis > Glebionis coronaria. The sequence continues at coordinate 399,693,877 of CM046882.1, forward strand.
GTTGGTATTGTTGGTATTGTTGTTGTAGTGGTTGCCAGACCACTTTCTTTTATCCCCAGTATTTTTTCCCAACTCCTGTACCACTTGGTACATCAGACTCTGAGCCATGTCGATTGCCTCGTGCAAATCAGTTGGCTTGGATGAAGTCACATTCCCTTTGATGCTCAAAGGTAGTCCTTCAATGTATCGCTCCAACAATCGGTCATCGTTGGGCACCATTTCAGGACATAACAAGATCAGCTCTTGAAAGCGCTGATTGTAAGCAGTAAGAGCAGTACCCTTGACCTTCAGGTTCCACAGCCCAACTTCCATCTGCTTGACTTCATTTCGTGGGCAGTATTTCCTCACAAACATAGCTTTAAATTCACTCCAGGGCGTCGCTTGGGCAACGTCAATGGTCACTGCACGAGCATAGACGTTCCACCAAGTCAGAGCACCATCCACTAACGTGCTTGACGCAAACTTCACCTTGTCGGCTTCAGCGACATTGCTAATCCCAAATTGGGATTCTAGCTTCTCAAACCATCTGGTTAATCCTACTGCTCCTTCAGTACCGCGGAAACTTACTTGCATAACTGCACGAAATTCCTTGTAGGTACAAGTCCGTGCAATAGCATTAGTAGCTCCTTGGTTGGTCTCCTCCTGTGTGCTAGCTGTACGATTTGCTTCAGCGGTCGCGAGTGCCTCGGCCACTCGTTCGGCTATCATTTGGCTTAGCATGACGGTGTCAATTCCACCGGTAGCGGCTGGTGGATTCTGCGTTTCGGATCTTCTAACTGGCGCCATAATCTAACAAGGTAATAGGATAATGAGTTTTGCCAGACATAACATGCATGGCACACACAATACAATTATGAAATGCTCCAGGGTATAATACACAATATATAATGATCTCACAATTTTTGCAACTCATAATATCATTCATAAAATCGTTTGATAGTACATCATAGTTTGTCATAACATAATAAAAGAAAATAAAATACCAACTAGCTAAGATAAACTTCAAAGCTTAGTGGTCATACAAGAATCGGTCGATGGTACAAGATAAATCTAACTAGTGCCCTCACGGCGCTGATGAAGCTCTCTCTCCAATTCTGCTAACCTCCTCTCAACCACGAGCTCACGAGCCTGAGAATCTCTCAGTCTAACATCGGTATCATGACAAGCGGCTCTAAACCTCTTATCCAAGTCCGCAACAGGGTCCTCTACTGGTGCCTCTAGTCCGCCTGTCTCCACCAATGGCTCTACTCCCCAACGGGTCATCAGGCTCCCAATCTCCTCAAGACGAGCGTTCGGCATGGATTCCATCTGATCAAGAACAGTAAGAAGCTGTCCTCGTAGACGGGTCATACATACTGTCAACACTGTCTCATCCCTAACTGGACTCTTCTTCGCCAGTGCCTCCAACTTATCCTGCACTTCATTATACTCTTCACCTAAAGCCTCTACAGCATCCTCCAACCTGTTCAATCGCGTTGTCACACATCCATCTGCCGCCCCAAGCATCACCACCGTCGATGTAGCTCTCCTAGGAAGAGGAGTCGTAGCTCTCGGCCCAGTAGAGATACCAGCATCAGTAAGCATCTCCTGGTACACAGCAGGTACAGTCTCTGGTGGTGGTAGTAGTAGTGGTGTCTCTGGGACAGGACTGGCAGGTGTGCGGGCTGCATGCCTGTCAGTGGCAGTGAAAGGTATGAGGGGTCGGTAAGGTGAAAGTGGTGGTCAAGCAGCTCTCCCCCGAAGACGTCGTCTCACATAGTAGAAAGGTAGAGTACCAGGTGCTGGAGCAGGAATAGCAGTCCTTTCTCCTTCGTCTTCAGATGAAGATGAGGAGATGTGTGCTAGGGAAACCTCAGGAGTAGCAGCATATGCAGTAGGAGGGTCCTCAGTGTCTGTGACCTCCATAGGCTCTCCTTCCCCATCTGTAAACTCCATCTCATCATCCTCTGTCTCCTCTACCGTCTCATCTCCAGTCACTGATGTCTGACCTGGTGACTGCACCACGTCAGTGTCTAAGTCATCCTCTCCTCCGCCTTCTAGGCTAAGCACATCGTCAGCTGATGCATCAGGAATACGGATCGGTGAATGACGAACCTCCTCAGTCTCTCTCTCTGTATCGTCATCTGAAACCATCCGGTACCACGGATATCCTGACGGCGATCCTCTGGGTAGTCCTACTGATGAACTGATAGTCGACTGTGAACTACGGTTGTAGTACGCTCCTGTAGACGTGGAATCATCGGATGAAGACATCGCTGTAATCATAAACAAAATAAATGTGTGTAAATATCTTATAAAATTAGTCCGTAAAAAGGGACATTAACATAACATAGCAATCATTGTTGAATCCACATGTATCCCATATAACATAATTTAGATTTCGTTGTTGCACATGTAACCCATGTAAATATACCTCGTAATTGTTAAATCACATGTATCCCATTTATTACTTATGTATCTACATATACTTAATACTTACAATCCGTATGATAATCGATTAAACATAGAGCAGTTATAGTCTAGAGTTACTAAATGCAACCTAGTTCTCTATAACTATGGCTCTGATACCAATCTGTCACACTCCCAAAATATCAGAGTATAATGGCGACAAGGGAGTGGTGACGTCATGATTATCATACGCACATAGTCACAAAGAACGACCTCTAAATGAGACGTTCGGAAAATAGATCACTTGTAATTAATAAAATAAATAGTTTTAACAAAGTGCGGAAGCATAAACTGAATACAGTTACAAAACATAGTTTTCTCAAATGGTACAAATGATCGTTGTTTCAAAGAAATGACGGCAATGCATGAGACCTCATTTAGCATCTTCCTTCTTAATACCTGAGAAAAACATTGCTAAAGTGTCAACATAAAGTTGGTGAGTTCATAGGTTTAGTTAAGTGGAAATGTTTAATGAACCACAAGATTTTCCCAGATGTGATGACAATATAACAGATACAAAGTCATCCCAAAAGTATTTATTACAGTCTAAGCTCGTGACACCGAAGCGTTAACAACACCGGCAGTATAATCATATAAATGTAGCCCAAACTAGATGCCTAAACCCACGACATCCTATCTCTGACTCAAATGAAACTGTGCCCGCTTGTCCCCTTGTTGGACAAGACAGACAGGGACGTCAATCCCGATAGATCTATCCATAACATTCGCGCTTACACAAAGTAATTAACGGTTCACGATTCACGGGCCAAAGCAACTGGGTTTTTAGTGGGACTTAGACTAATATATAAATCAGTAAATGCACTTGTGTTCACACGTTAAAATCAAGCAATGTCTCACCCCAAAAAGCAGTGAAAATAGTAAAGTATGGGGCTATAAACTCACCTCGTTAATTCATCAAAGAGAACGAAGATAAAATAGCTCGAGAGTACGGTTACGCTAGCCGCGACCTATTTAATTATGAGAATCGAGTTACGATACGAAAAATTATATTAATAAAGACACGACACCCTAGTTGTGCTTGACGAAACCATACGTTTACGAAAAAGTACGACAAATAAAAGTCGGTTATTACACGGTCGGGTTTTACGGGTCGAATTATATCCTAAATTTACAAAATTCGTTTTATGGGCTTTAACCAAACTAAATAAATATACAAGGCCCAAAATGGGTCCAATAACTTCTCTCAATAACCGGCCCAAGGGTCATTAGACCCGGCCCGGCCCATAGGCGGAAATAACAAGGAACGAAAGGAGTAATAAACGTGTGTTACACACACAACTCTCCATAACAGAGAGTTATACTCTCTCTCTTCCCTCGAAAACAACTCCCCCGCCCCAATCTCATCTCTCTCTCAAATCTAGATCGGTTCACCCCTTTCCATGGCTAATATCTTATCAGTTGGGATATAACAATCATGTGTGGGTGGTCTGAGGTGTTTAGATCGCGTGAGATGTGGGGTTTCATCCCCACATCAAACCGATTTGGTTTTCTGATGTGTTCATCCTTATGGTTACGTCAATCAATAGCCAAAAATCAAAGATAAGTTTGTTCCTCCTTCATTTCTTTTAAAAGTTAATTGATTTTCGATTTAATAAAGATCAGTGGGTTTGATTGATTTGTATAAAGTTGTTGAGAATCATAAGGCTCTCGGATTTGAAATAAACGAATTTAGGGTTTTGAAATATTTGGGGGTTTTTATCAAACTCGGGTTTAAATGCAATTAATTGATGTTTTCTATTATAAAATCAAACTAATTTCAATATATAATCAGTTTATAAAAATTAGGGTTTCGGTCAATTGGGGGTTTTTGCATATCTCGTTTTCAATTAAATTAACTATGGGGTTTGGGTTTAGATTAGGTTTAATTAATGTTTTAATTAATAAAAAGTCAATCTAGGTATTTTATAAAATTGGGGGTTTTTACATTCGGCTGATACTCATGATTATGTGATGTTTTTGAAATGTGGAAAGTGTTAATTTAATGTTTAAAAGGGTTTTTAATTTCTAGGGTTTCGATTTGAATTGGGGGTTTTTATACCCGCGGCAAGATTAAGGGTTTTTAGGGTGTTTCTGTAAAATAAAAATGGTTAAGACATTTGGTTTAGATGGTATTGATTGTTGATAGTTTTTGGCAGAAAGTAAGCTATTTGGTTGGCTTGGTTTGGTTCTCGGTTTGGCCTTTAATTGGGTCTCGGATTGGTTTGACTTGGGTCTCGGTTTGGTTCTTGATTGTGGTCTTGATTGTGGTCCTGGTTTGGTCTAAGTCGGGGTCTCGGTTTGGTCTAAGTCGGGTCTCGGTTTGGTTGACAGAAAAGTAAAGTCATAGACATGTTTCAAGTATTAGTACAAGATTTAATCTTTTCAGTTTTTAGTTAAAAATAAGGCCGTTACAATGACTAACACATTGATTTGTTTATTCGCAGGTTTGTACAAAACGAGCACAACTAGGACTTCATAAAGGAAAGACGAAAAGACGAAAAGACTCACGATGGGATGCTATGTTTCGGTTTGCAGGTTCGGACGGGATGGAAGACTCTTTCGGTTTTGCAGGTTGGACGCGACGTGTGGGTCGGCTGGACACTAATCTTCACCTTCCCAGGAGTTGTGTTTGAAAGACTTGTACAGAAATTTGTGTTTGTAATTTGGACAGTGATAAACTTTGTAATTGGACATTGGATAAACTTTGGGTTTGTATATAAACATGTATTGTTAGTCTAGGGTTAGTGTCAAGCTGAAAATGGTAACTTGTGATATACCCAAATGGGGTAAACTAGGCATGTGTGCTGTCTTGTAGTGGTTAGTGGGTAATAAACTATATGGTTTATTTGTAGTTAGACATGTGACTGAAATTTGGGACTCTTGTAAGGCAAGTTTTGTAATAAACCTAAATGAAAGTTTATACTCAAATATGTGTACATGCTGTGACAGTCTATACAACTCGACTCGGGTTCACGATGTTTAAGTTTAGACGCGAACTGCATAAACACGACACTATAACCGTTTGACACACGATCCCAAAACAAAGCAATTGTGCGAGACTTCACGTAATCTAGTAAGTATACCAAATAAACGTACGGCAAACATAAAACGCCCACCAACTTGCGTATTGCATTCAACTTAATAATCGCGAAAACTCGAGATGTTACATATGCTCTCCCTAAAAAGGGCTTTGTCCGCAAAGCAAAAATAATTAACACATTCATGTCGACAACTCGTCGGTAAACAGTTAAAATACTCGTACTACATGAATAAATTAAGATGGAAATTTGACGAATGTCACAGCTTCCAAGTACCTGCTAAGATGAACAAACAAAAGTGATGCACAAATAACCAATAATTTCTGATTTTTGAAGCACAAGCCTTATCACTTAAAACCTTGCCTCAAAAACCTTCAAACAAGAATATGGAACTCAGATTTTAGCTTATCAGATACCAAACTTTTATAAATAACAAATGAGAATTCAAAATTTTCAGAAATTCAAACTTTATTTCATAAAAAGGAATTACAAAGATTTAAAAGCTAAAATCTGGAACAAAAGCTCTCTCACAGGTTGAGGAGTCTTTTTATAGGCAAATGGCTATGCACTATTCACAAACCCTAGAAGTGAAATTCCTATTTTATCCTTGAGGTCTTCTAGACGATTCTTGGTTGTGAGCTGTCCAAAGTGATCAAGGACGTTCATTTTAGCTTTAGGATGAAGCAAAGGCTCTCAGCTGTTGATTTGGCCACGTTGGATGACTTGGAGGTGAAGTTGTCACATGATTGGTTGAAAGAGAATTGGGGGTGGGGTCCATGGTGAGTGGGAGTGAGGGTTTTGATGTGGGATGAGTTTCTGCACATGTGAATTACACATGTGCCAGGGTAATTGAAAATTACCCTTTGTTTAAGTGGAGTAATTTCTGGGTGGTGAAAAGGTGAATAGTGATGAGTTTGATCTGAAATTGGGGGAAGTAAAAGTGTTTGGCGCAATTTCGTTTCAAATGTTTCATTGTGGCAACTTTAGTCGTCAGCTTTTGGCAAAACATGTATAACAAGTATTTCAGCCATATAAATCGTATTTCTTTGATAATAACTTTCAGAACTTTACACTTTTGGCACAAAACTTTGTCAAAAGGTTTCAAAGGGTTGTTTTTGCCATTTTTGGATAATTCAAGGACTGATCTTGGACATTTTTGATCTTCAAAGGTCTTCAATGTAACTTTGCCTTCATGAGGGACCATATTTGGCAATTTAGAATTGTTGAGGGACTAAACTTGCCATTTCTTCAAAGTTGAAGGACCATTTGTGTAATTTTGACAAACTTAAGGGACCAAACTTGTAATTATGAATTCACAAGGGTTTTAAGTGTCATTTATTCTTTCATTGAGGATCAATCTTGCATATCTTCAAGTCTTCAAGGGTAATTGTTGGATAAATCATGAACTAGGGCCCGGTTCTTTGTACGGCTTCGTTTCTCGTGTCCGTTTTTCCTTGTTTCTTGTGATTTTTTGTCTTTTTCACGATATCCATACCTAAAATACACAAGTAAACAAACACAAGCATATATATGGTATTTTATGACATTTTTATGCATTTATAGCCCAAAAAGAACGATGAGATCATGTATAAATAGGGCTGAGCACGGCAGACCCAAAACCGACCCGGACCGGAAAACCGGACCGGACCGGACCGAACCGAACCGGACCGAGCAATTTCGGTCCGGTCCTCGGTCCATGGTTTTGGACGCATTCGGTCCTCGGTCCGGTCGGTCCGGTCCGGTCCGGTTCGGTCTTATCAAAATTACGTCAAATATGTCTAATAGGACCGGACCGGACCGAGGACCGAACCGGACCGGACCAACCCGGACCGGACCGGACTATTTCGGTCCGGTCTCGGTCCGGGGTTTCGGACCATTTCGGTCCTCGGTCCGGTCCGGTCTTGGCCGGTCCGGTCCGGTCCCGGACCGATGCTCAGCCCTATGTATAAATGCCATCTCATCATTGGGCTCGGTAGTGGCTAGTCGTGGCTCAGCAGGGGGAACAAATGGCCATCAGTGGCAACCGGTTAGCCGGTCTATCCACTGGTGGGTTGCGTTTGGTTTTCAGCCGCCGGCTGACACTACTAGCCGCCGGCTATGTGGTGTCGGCTAGGCACTTTTCGGGCTCGGGATTAATTATGTTCACGGGTTCGGGTACGGGACATTATTAAAATCATTTTAATTAAATTATTTTCATGACTATTTAATTTAATTAAAAACATGACTTAGGTTATAATATTGAAATTAATATTTCATGACTAAGCTAAGTATTTACTTAATCTAATTTAATTAAATATGTTATTTTAATTAAATTCATATAACTTATAGTTTATTAAATCAATCATGTTAAATATTTAATAAGCTATAACATTTAATCCATGACTTGTATTTTTACTAATAAACTTTGATTTATATTTTGAGCTTAATAATCCAGCTTATTTCTAATTATGGAAACTTAATATTTTTGTAAACTTCATATTTTTAGAAACTTACTATTTTAGAAAACTTGCTATTTTTAGAAAGTTACTTAGTATTACAATACAAGTATTATAATACCTTATTACATGAATAATAAACAACAGAATACAAGAACAACTACAGTTAGCACTTAAAATAGTTAAAACATGAAAGAATAGGAATAATAAGCTAAGAATACACAAAACCAGTAAAACACATGTATCTTAGACAACTCATACACGTCCCTATTCTTATGTAGTATTATCCGTCAAGGCGGAGTAGGTTCTTCAGAATTCCCGTTAGCTTAAACTGGACGCAAGGTACGGATTTCCCGTCCTTCAATAAGGACAATCTCTTCCTTTATTAGGATTTCCCGTATGCAGCCAACTGTTTTCCCAGTAGTTACAAATGTAAATGCTTATATTTTATTAGTTACCTTAGCCATATACATGCATGCCAGTTTCACCTAGTTATGGAGGTACCATAACCATAACACTGGAGGCACCAGTGTTATGACTTCACCACGGCGGAGTGATAGCTGGTGGCGTCCCTTCAGTTTATTTGGCCTTTATTATTATTATATTATCATGTGGGGCGTATGGGTGCATCCTAGTTATAGTTTCAGCCAGGATTTCATGGTGAATGTGGTGTGTGCCTTGCATCCTTCACAAGGAGTTAATCCCTTCTACCCAGACCATATTAATTAGAGGCATCCCCTCTAATTTCATGACGAGATCACCCCTCCAAGTATTCATGCACGTTGTTGACCTCATGACCTATATTGGCTTTTGGTATATTAAACTAATATAGATTTTTATAAGTAAACATAAGCTATGTTTTCAGAACTAAAACCAGTAAACATGTTATACGTCTAGGTTTCCCATGACTTATTTATTTCTGTTGCCATTCATGCTTTATATGTTATTTATATGCTTTCATTATTCTATGCCTTTCCATGTTTTATTGTATATCCGTGCACAGGGCGTTATGCTCAGCCGTTTTCCATTTCCATGTTCCCAAATGGCAGGTACCCAAGGTCGCAAGTAGGATCTCAAGAGTATGTGCATTCGGATGGAAGCTATCCAGCCTTCTATATCTTATGCATTTATCCTACTTTATCATACTTTATTTCATGTTGGACATTATTTTGTCCTTTCCTTTACAATACTTATATTTGCTTGTGTTTGAGTTACTTGGACTACTGATGTTGTTTCTGGTATTTCCTTTTATGGTCATGAATGTTTAGACATTTACCTCGCATGCTTTGATGAGACGCCATATATTACTGTGATATTCCATTTTACCAAATGGGGTGTTATAGTTAGGCGCAAGGGAGTAACTCTTGCTCCTGTCCTAGCGTTGTGTTGATTTATGAGGGCTTGCGGTCTTGTCATTTGTTCTAGAATTTTGTTGTTCAACGAGTTATCTTATCTGTTACCACATCTAACCCCCGAGGGGCCGGTTGGTGTAACCGGAGATTCAGAAGGACCCACCTTCAAATACTCTCGGTAGTTTGAAGTTTGGGTCCCACGGATGGCGCCAAAATATAGATGCTAAATTCTCCAGTTGGCCCTATTGGGAGAGAAGGTCACTCTTCGTAAGATTAGTAACCTTCAAAATACCTACATAGTAACAAGCACACTTTAGCCTCGCCCTAGGTGTTACCCTGGGACCCAGTTCCGAAGTGAGAGTAAGTACATGTCAGAGACGAGGGGTACAATAAGTGCTTAAATATGTTGTCAGAGTATTCAATGTGTTATGGTAATAAATGTGTGTAGTATTTATAAGGTACTGTAGATATACCTGTCATGGGGACCACCTATACCTGTATCTTTCTCGAAATAGGTCTGTCCCCAAGTCGTCTCTGACATTGTCTACTTTCCTCTTTTAGTATGAGCTAAAAGGATAGTAGGTCTTGGTCTATCACGACGTCCTTTTCACATACCTACTCTAGACCTACTTTGGTATAAGCCACGTAGGATGGTTCCTGGTCTCGTGCCGGGACCATACACGAACAAATACTATCACTTTAAAAAAGTTATGTATTTAATGCATCAAATCTTAGAAAGTTTGATGTTTTAAAAATACCCCAAGTGTTTTATACTTGTAACGCTCGTAACGTACACGCATATGTGTCCATTAAAAAAACAAGAAATAAAAAACCATAGGTAGATTAGAAAAATAACAAGAAACATTAGCATTTACGTGTGGTTAGGGACAAGTATGATACACTTTTTTATTAAAATCGAATCGCAACAGTTTGAATAGAAATAAAAACCACACTGCATCTTATTTTTCGATTTTGGTTTTAAGGATTTTTTTCGTTTTCGCGGATTCTGAGGTATTATTGACCGCCACACCATCACTTATGACTTATATAATTAATGTGAGGTTTTATGATTTTTAGTTTACGATGTTCATATTTTTGGTTATAAAATGCATAAATTTAACATAATAAACATATCACTTATGACTTGTAAAGAATATAATGATAATATCCACTAGATACTTTATAACACACATAAAATAATCACTGTGACGTTATTTGATATTAAATAGTCAATGTGTGGTACAATGCGGTTTTGTGATTCAATCTTACAGATAAAACCGTAATCGCACTGCATATTTACAGTTTTTCTCTTTTCTAAAAACCGATTCATCACATTTTGAATTTATATTAATTTCAAGTCTAACTAAATATTGTCATTTAACAACGATTTTAGTCAAATTGCTTCATAAAAAAACAAGAAAAAATGAGATTATAAGAAATAAGTCAAGCCAACAAGTGTGATTCGTATTTGAAGTGTCAATTTTCATGATTATATGCTTTAGAGATGTGCAAGAAAACTTCTATCGTTAATAAATTATGGTACGACTCCATTGTTTCCTCCTTTCATCAAATGCCAAGAAGAGGCCTAAATGATAATATGGGTCGTCTAGCGTTAATACATATGGCTCAAACGAAAGATCGATAGGTATGGTCTTTAACAGGTAATGTTGACTTTTTTGTAAAATGTATTCGTAATTTTGTGGATGAATCTTTGTTAAGTTCTAATATGGTTCCTACAAAATACGTAAAGGAGATTTCAATTAAAATCAACATTTTTGTTTAGAAAGTTCAAAACGGTAAGCTTCCTACTAGGTTGAACTTGTCTTGGACTGACATAGAAATCCAATCTATTTCGTGTCTGTATTGTGAAGTGGGAGTTGAATTAGTTTTCCACCTTCTACATTCTTGATTTTTGATGCATGAAGTTCTATGCAAGGTTAGAAGACGATGGGGTTTTCGTCTCCAGATTTCCAATCATATAAAGAGTGGCTATTTGGTTTACGGGTCTTCGCTTAAATAGGAAAGTGAAGAATGTGCTAGAGTGTAATTGTTTACGTGATCTGATGGAAGATTTTGAGTTCTCGAAATCAACTTTTATTCGGCACAATTGCTGCTCGAAGGGCAATAATTTTTTATGATATCGTTTCGCAATCTTATACTTGGTGTTTTAAGTGTTGTAAATCAAAGTTTAATTGGATAACTTGGATAAAAGAATCTAGTCTTGTTATTTTGTAATTCTTTCCTCTAGCTTTTTGCTAGAGTTATTTTTAATCAAATTTGTCGTTAAGAAAAAAGCCAACAAGTGTGAGACCTTGATTTCTTCACATATCTTTTGTAAGGTGATAATAATGATAATCGTACATGCGATCGTTATCTCAGCATCACTCAATTTTCTTTTTCTTAAGGCATACCAAAATCAAATGCTCGTAGCTAGTAAGTTGCATACAAAATAACAGAAAAAAATCTACAAAAATATATTAAAAGAAACCCTACAAAAAGAAATTAAAAAAAAACCATACATATGAATATTTCTTACTTAGTCTGCAAAATGATCGAATAAATAAAATAATCTGCCAAAGATGCATTCATCTTTTGGTTTGTAATAGAAGAGACGCATTTGGTTTTTAACATTTAACCAGACCGACCGTAAGAGTGACCTTTACATTACGGCCAGTCTAAGAGGCTTTTGTTATCAAAGCAAATTCTATGTTTATACATCCAAAGATAAGTTGTATGGATAGTAACATCAAAGCAATCTTTAGTGTAACTGCTAATATTTATCAAGTCTTCTCATGTGGATAAGCTTTTAAGGCATGTTTGATATTTTTAAAAGTCGAAGCGGATTGTTTGAGCGAGTTGTTATGTAGTTTGAGTTTATTTTTACATGTTAGTTTAACTAGCATGTCATTTAAAAGCTTAGTTTTTAAACATACTTCTTCAAACTTTGTCAAACGAACGAGACTTATTTTAACAGTAGCTTATTTTTTTATAAAATAATAAGCTCATACTATAATAAGCTTTGATAAACTCACGCGCTAAAAATAATCTTAATATTATTCGGAAAACTCCAGCATCCCACCGAGTCGATAGCATTCTCATAACTCTCATAACGTGACAAAATGTCACATAATTTTAGACGTACAAATTAGGACAAAAGTTATATATACGGAACTACGTAACATATATTAAAAAAATTACAAGTTTCGCCGATGTAGTATATAAACAACTAAGCTCGCTAATATACATTCAAAATATGTTCAATCTCGTTAACTTTTGAATGAATTTACTGAAATACCCATGTGTTCTTCTATTTTTCATTTATTTTTCAGCTAGTTTTAATTCTCGTGCACGCACGCGACTTGAATATAAAGAATAAAAAAGTAATAATTTTGTTATTTCGATTTTATATATATTATATATATTTTTAAAACATTTAATGTTTATATTTTTGAGTATGTTATTTTTTTACTGTGCATCGTGTAAATTAATATAAACTCACATCAATATTTAATTTTTGAATTTCATACTCTTTTTACTTTTGATATTTTTATTCTAAATAGTTATATCTTAATTATTAATCAGCAAACCATTTATATCAATCTTACACTTACACGATTTATAAATTCATGATTTTGTAATGTTATTTTATAAAATAATATTAATTTTTTAATATTTAAATAGTTACGATACACATGGACCCACAAGTTTTACATGATTTTGCATTATGTGATAATATTAATTAATATTTTGTATAAATATTTATTGCACAAAGGATTTGAATTTGTTTAACAGAAATGTTAGTAATTCTTTTCTAGACTTTGTGTATTTAGTAACACATAACGACCTTGAAAAAATATATGTTATTGTAATATGTAGAATCTCGTCTATATATTTCATCTCACACCGATGTCTGAGGTCCGACACTCATTTTGATATTTATATTAATGTTAATAATAATTTACGTAGATTGCATTGTTTGACTTTGTTAAGTCAAGTGTCAATATAAAAATAGACAATAATTTGTGTTTTTATTTGAATATTTGTAATCATGTGATTTATTGATTTTTTAATATAACATAAATGTTATATTTTTATAATAAAAAGTTTAAAAGGTATAAAGTTTAAGGGGGTATTTTGTTTATTTTATAAAAATATTAAAAAAATATAAAAAATTATAAGTTTTCTCTTAAGCCATCTAATTTATTTAAAATTAAACCAATAAAGTTTTATCAATCCCCTCCTCTTTTTTTAAGTTTTTATTTTCACAAATTTAACACATATTATCTTTTTGTGTTTTCATCAAATCCTTCCACTAAAATTCTTAATTTTGACTAAATTGAATTTAATTTTGACTTTTTTCAACTAATCACATCGCTCGATTTTTCTTATGTGTCAAAATCAAACCATTTGATTGGTTCAATTATAGTTTTTACAACCTCCACTTTCTACTAAAGTTTTCAAAAAAATTAATTCTTTTATTATGTAAAAGATTTATAACACTGAATCAATTTATAACATTGAATAAATTTAAAAAAAAAATATTTCGAAAAACACATTTCGAAAACAAATAATTTCGAAAAAGATTTACTTTAAATTCGAAAAAAAATTCGAAAAAGATTTTCAAAAATTTAATTATTTTGGAAAAAAAATAATTTTAAAAAAAATAATTTTTTTTGAAATTATATTTAAAAAAAACTAAAAATCATTTCAATACAAAATAAAAATCATTTAATTTTTTTAATATTTTCAAAAATTTTCAAAAAAATTAATTTAAAATATTTTTTTAATCTTTTTCCAAGTTTTTATTTTTGAGTAAGTACATTTTTTTAAATAAAATATTTTTTTTGCTATAAATTTTTTAATGAAGTGAATTTTCAAAATTAATAAAAAAAAATACTTGGAGTAGAAAAGAAGGGTAATTTAGTCAAATTCTTTAAAAGATAACCGATTAAACCAGTCATATTAACGAGAGCGAATATATTTTAAAATGTATATTAGCTAGTTTGGTTGTTTTTTTTAACGGTAACTTTTTATTAAAACTAGCAAGGCGCTAGAAATCTTACATCAAAATTAATTAAAGGTTCTTAAACCAGTATTCCTTAGAAATTAATCTAGAACAACGATCAGAACACCAATTAAAGAAAAAGAAACTATATCGTCAAAAATCCTTGGCGCCTTTAGGGAACCTCATCAAATAGAAGCCTATTCTGAAAAGATCAAATTAACCACCAAGCTGTTAGAAAAACACCCTCCAATAAAGATTTAAGCTTGGATGGAAGCCGAATTGAAAAAACCAAGCACACCATTCTGAAAAAGAAGCCATCTCGGCCCATGGGAGATTCCACCAACGACATATCATAACCGAAAGATCTTTTGCCAACGAGCAACCAAAACATAGATGGTGAACATCTTCATGAGGCGAATCACAAATCGGGCAAACAATGGAATTCGTAATAATACCTCTTTTACTAAGATTAAGACGAGTTGGTAGCTGATCATGACGAGCCCGCCAAGCAAACACATTAACTTTAATTGGAACACATTTCATCCACCGCGTCTCTTCGGTCAAAGAAGGGAGATAAATATCATCAAGAACTAACCGAACGTCTTTGACACGAAACATACCTTCACCATTAAGATCACACAACCATCCGTCGGACGCAGAAGATAACGTAATCGAATCAAGGACGTGAAGAATATCCGTCCATTGCTGTCTCGCTACCCCATCCCATATCAGCCTACGAAAAGACTCACAAAAACTAGCTCCCATCTTATCAGCTACCGAGATCTCCTTGATTGTTTCTAAAGAAAAAATACGAGTAAAACGATCACACAAAGCCACCTCTGAAATCCAAGGATCAAACCAAAACTTGGTCTGAGAACCATCACCCACGCGAATTTTACAATGGGAAAGAAACTTAAAACCTTTATCGTCAAGAACACGAACTTCCCGAAGGATGGAGTTCCAAAAGGGCGAAGAGCTAGACCCATGTTTATCAATCGAGGTATCATATAAGGCTCGAATGACTTGATACCATAAAGATCCATTGTAACACCCCATTTTGGAAATGGAATATTACGCATAATCATGGCGTGTCATCAAAGCATACAAGGATAAATGTCTAAGCATTATTCGACCATAAAAGGGAAATACCGGAATCAAACATCGGTATCCCCAAAGTAAAGCTCATCACACACAAACATAAATACTGTAAAAGGAAAGGACGAAACAATGTCCATAGCAACTGTATCAAAGTAAAGGAAATGCATAAAGTAAAGAAAGACAGTAAAGCTTCCAATCCATATGCACGTACGTTTGAGATCTACGAGCGTCCCTGAGTACCTGCCGTTTTGGGAACATGAAAAGGAAAACGGCTGAGCAAGACGCTCAGTGCAGGGATGTACAATATAGCTTGAAATAGGATAAACATGTAACATATAACAGCGGAAGACTAAGTTCTGAGTAAACTGGTTAAGTAGTAAGAAAACTGGTTTTATAGTTTGAAAAGCCTTATGTTTATCTTATGAAAACTGTTTTAACATAAATATACCATAGCCCATATAGGTCATGAAAAGGTCACGTGCATGAATACTTGGAGGGGTGACCTCATCATGCTGATTAGAGGGGATGCCTCTAATTAATTACTGGTTTGGGTAGGAGGGATCAACTCCTTGTGAAGGATGCAAGGCACACACCACATTCACCATGATATACTGAATAAAAATGTAACTAGGATGCACCCATAGGCCCCACCTGATATAATAATATGGCCAAAACTGAAAAGGGACGCCACGAGCAATCACTCCGCCGTGGGGAAGTCATAACATTGGTGCCTCCAATGTTATGGTTATGGTACCTCCATAACTAGGTGAAACTGGTCATGCTTGTATATGGCTATAGATTATGCTAATTAAACATAAGTAGTTCAAAACAATAAAACAAATATTGGGGAAAACAGTTGGCTGCATACGGGGAAATCCTATTAAGGAAAGAATGTCCATACTGAAAGGACGGGAATCCGTACCTCAAGTCCAGTGAATGAACGGAAGAAAAACTCCTACTTCTGGATCACTAAAGCTACATGAATACACACGTGTATAAGTATCGATTCACTGATTACGTACTGGGTTTTATGTCTCATTTTAGCTGACTTGGTATGTTTTAGGTCATGGTTCACTGTTTAAAGCCTTAAACTGTGTTTATCTTGTATTCTGATTAATCTGTTTAAGTATTACTGGTATTTCATGTATTATTATACTTACTGTGTAATAATAAGTAACTTTCCAAAAATAGCAGGTTTCCAAAAATAGAAAGTTTCCAAAAATAGAAAGTTTCCAAAAATAGAAAGTTACCAAAAATAGAAAGTTTCCAAAAATAGAAAGTTTCCAAAAATAGAAAGTTTCCAAAAATAGAAAGTTTCTAAAATAGAATTTACTGCTTAAAATAGATTAGTTTCTAAAAATAGAAAGTTTCCAAAAATAGATCAGCTGCCTTAATTAAATAAGTTTCCATATATAGAAGGTTTCCATGATTAGATTAGCTGCCTGAATTAGATAGATTTCCATATATAGAAGGTTTCCATTAATAGATTAGTTACCTTATTTAATTAAGTTTCTATAAATAGAAGTTTCCATATTTAGAATTAAGCTGGTTACATAAGCTAACATATAAGTCTAAGTGTTTATAAGCTTGTTTCTTAAGTCATATGATATAATATATAGTTTAATTATTATTTCATGTATTTTAATTAAACTATAGGTTAAGCATTTTAATTAAAGTATAACATGTTTTAATTAAAATGAAATGAAATACTTAGGTTAAAATGTGTATTATTATTATTAATAATATAACCTAAGTCATGTCTAAATTAATTAATTATAGGCATGTTTTAAATAATTAATTAATTATAACTTATAACATAAAATATTTAGGTTAAATTAATATCATGCTAAATTAATAATTAAAATAACCTAAGTCATGGTTTAATTAATATTTCATGTTATTAATTAATTTATATCCTAAGTTCATAATTCATAAAAATTAACATGTAGCATAAATCATGATTTAACCAACGAACCATGAATCGGGCATGAACTCGACACCGTACCCCGAGCCAAACTCGGGGCACGTGTGCCTCCTTGCTGCCGTGGGTCCCACAAGCACCAACCAAGACCAAAAATGGTCTTGGTGGTGGCGGCAATAAGCAAACCAAACCCCCCTCGGGTTTGTTTTGCTAGGCGGCTAAAACAAACACCCCTTTTATATCATTCTTTGATTTTAATTAACCCCAAAACATGTTAGATCAATGTTTAATTATCATGTTTTAATAAGAAAAATAATAACATGTTCATGAAAATAATCAAAGATTAAAAAGAATTAAAAAGAAGGGTTTAGAATGATATACCAATTCGTAGCTTGAAAGGGGATGAACAAACACGATTTCTAGCACTTGTATTTAATGTCAAAAATCAACAACACCCTCCTATGGTGTTGATGTAGGTGGCGGCACAAAAAGAACCAAGGAGGAGGAGGAGAAAACTTTTTAGGGTAAAATGTTATTTTGCTTGAAAGTGAAAAATGAAAAACATATTTACCATAACCCCCTTTACTTGTAAAAGTCCATGGGCTTAGCCCATTTCTTGTTGTTGTGCCGTGGGTATGGGGGCCCCACATGGGGTACCCGTACCTTTCTCGTGTCCCGATGTTTCGTGTTCGTTCGTGGTTAAACGTGTTCGTGTTTAACGTGTTTCTGTTTATTTTATCATGTCGTTTATCGTAATCTTAACGCTCGTAATTATATTATATGTATTTACGTAATTATTCTAGTTCGTATTTTAAATGGTGATCATGATTTAATTATGTTCACGTGACATATTTATTAACTGTTTATCATGAGTTCGTACGTAATCGATACTTGTCATGTCATACACGTATGCACTTGCTTGATTACTAGCACATGAATGTGATCATAACTAAATGAGGTAAGTTTTAATCTAGGACGTACGATCTTAAGGGCACTATTCATGGTAAAAGCATGCGGGTTTTACAATTCTTCCCCCCTAAAAAGAATAATTCGTCCCCAAATTATAGATAAAGTAAGCTGGAAAGAAGTAACATACCCGAACTCAAAATATGAAGTGAGGGTTAGAAGCCCGGATAGACTCCTCTGTTTCCCAAGTGGCTTCCCGCTCGGTATGGTCCCTCCAAAGAATTTTGACGAATGGAATCGTCTTCCTTCTCATGACTCGTTCTTGCCTGTCGAGTACTCGTTCGGGTTCTTCTATAAAAGTGAGATCTTCACGTATCTGTTCCAGTGGATACTGAACCATGTGAAGGGGATGATAATTGTACCCTCTGAGTAAGGACACATGGAACACGTTATGCACGTGCGAAAGCTGAGGAGGTAACGCCAATCGGTAAGATACTTCACCGATTCGTTCAATGATATCAAAAGGTCCGATGAAACGAGGACTGAGTTTTCCTTTGATCCCGAAGCGTTTAACAACACGTGCCGGCGAAACCTTGAGGAAGACGTGATCTCCCACATTAAAATGTATGTCCCTACGATGCTTATCGGCGTAACTCTTTTGACGTGAACGTGCTTCCTGCAGCTTCTGTTTAGCTACCTCGATCTTCTCATTGGTCATTTCGATAATCTCTGGTCCTTCAAGTGTTCGCTCTCCCACTTGATCCCAGCAAGTTGGAGCGCGACACTTTCTGCCATACAACATTTCGAAAGGAGCACATTTGATACTTGCGTGCCAGCTGTTGTTGTATGCAAACTCGACTAAACAGATGTAATCGTCCCAATCACCTGTCCATTCCAACGCACACGACCTTAACATATCTTCCAATGTCTGAATTGTTCGCTCCGACTGTCCGTCCGTTTGAGGATGAAAGGCCGTACTCAGCTTAAGTTGTGTACCCCAAGTTTTTGCAGACCTTTCCAGAATCGTGACGTGAAACGAGGATCTCTGTCTGAGACGATGCTGGAGGGAGTACCATGGAGTCTCATGATCTCCCTTCTGTAAGTATCTGCGAGTTTACTTACCGGATCTTCCTTGCGTATCGGTAAGAAATGAGCTGATTTGGTGAGTCTATCAACAATGACCCAAATAGCATCGTGCTTCTTCTTGGTAGGCGGAAGACCGGTAACAAAATCCATGGTGATTTTGTCCCACTTCCACTCTGGAATATCCAACGGTTGAAGGAGACCGCCCGATCGCTGATGTTCAATCTTAACCTGCTAGCAGGTAAGACATTTGGAGACATAAGTTGCTACATCCTGTTTCATACCACTCCACCAAAAGTGCTGTCTGATGTCATGGTACATTTTTGTCGACCCAGGATGTATAGAAAATGGGGAGCTGTGAGCTTCAGCTAACAATGCTTCCCGGAGTTCTTGATTGTCAGGAACACAAAGTCTCGTGCCCTGCCAAACGATACCGTCTGCGTCCATTCTGAATTCTGTCTGCTTCTCCAAATTCTGAATTATCGCCCAAATCTCTCCATCATCCTTCTGCGCTTCCTTGATCCTAGTCAGTAACTCAGGTTCTACTCTAAGATTCGCCCAGTATCCGTGCTGCCCACGTACCATGATTTTGATGTCTAGCCGCTCCAAGTCTCTTATGTTTTGTTCCTTGATCTCAATGCCGTTGATCATTCCGGACTTTCTGCTGAGTGCATCTGCTACTACATTAGCCTTCCCGGGATGATACTGTAGGTTAATATCATAATCCTTCAACAGTTCCAACCATCTCCTTTGTCTCATGTTCAATTCTCGTTGGGTGAAAATGTACTTTAAGCTCTTGTGATCCGTGAAAATGTCGCATGATTCTCCGTATAAGTAATGCCTCCATATCTTCAATGCGAACACCACTGCAGCAAGTTCCAGGTCGTGCGTAGGATAGTTTTCTTCATAGGGCTTAAGCTGCCGTGAAGCATACGCGATCACTTTCCCATGTTGCATGAGAACACAACCCAGTCCCTTCCCCGATGCATCGCTATAGATCTGAAATCCACCTGTACCAGATGGGAGTGTAAGAATAGGTGCAGATACTAACTTCTGCTTTAGGTCTTCGAAGCTCTTCTCTCGCTCTTCTGTCCAGACGAATTTCTCTCCTTTTCGCATCAGTTTGGTGAGAGGCAAAGCTAAACGGGAAAAGTTCTCCACGAATCTGCGATAATATCCAGCTAAGCCTAAGAAACTGCGGACTTCTGTCGCTGACGTTGGTCTTGGCCATTTAGTGATAGCCTCAACCTTTGCTGGGTCCATAGTGATCCCTTCTGCTGATACAATGTGACCTAAGAATGCCACTTTGTTTAACCAGAACTCACACTTGGAGAATTTCGCATACAGCTGCTTCTGACGAAGAATCTGTAGTACCATACGGAGATGGTCTTCGTGTTCCTCCGTGGATTTAGAGAAAATCAGGATGTCATCGATGAATACAATGACAAACTTATCAAGGAATTCATGGAAGATTCTGTTCATCAGATCCATGAATACTGCTGGAGCATTGGTCAGGCCGAATGGCATGACCACAAAATCATAATGGCCATAGCGGGTACGAAAAGAAGTCTTAGCAATGTCCTGCTCTTTAACCCTCAGCTGATGGTAGCCTGACCTTAGATCGATCTTTGAGAAGTGTTTGGCTCCTTGAAGTTGGTCAAACAGATCATCTATACGTGGCAGTGGATATCTATTGCGGATGGTAATCTTATTAAGTTCGCGGTAGTCAATGCAAAGTCGCATGCTGTCGTCCTTCTTCTTAACGAACAAGACCGGTGCGCCCCATGGAGATGCGCTTGGTCTAATGAACCCTCGTTCAAGAAGTTCCTGCAGTTGGTCCTTCAGTTCTTTTAGCTCTATGGGAGCCATATGATACGGAGCCTTAGAGATTGGCTCAGCTCCTGGAACAAGGTCTATATTGAACTCCACTTCTCTTGCAGGTGGTATGCCTGGAAGTTCAGCTGGGAAAACGTCTTGAAATTCCGAAACTACTGGTTGATCCTGAATCGATGGGGATTCAGCATCCATGTCATGAACCGTAGCTAGATAACCTTCGCAGCCATGTGACAGTAATGCACGTGCTTGCAAGGTAGATATAACTTGTACAGACCGTCCGGGTATGAACCCGTTATGAATGTACTCTGGTGTATTAATGTCGCCGAAGATCACCCGATATGAGTGGCAGTCTATGGTAGCATGGTGCTTGGATAGCCAGTCCATGCCGAGAATCATATCGAATTCAATCATGTCTAGGGGAAGTGCATCTACTGCACGAACTTTATCGTCAAACTCTAGAGGAAGACTCTTGTATACATGAGTTATTAATACAGATTCTTTCAAAGGCGTGGAAATTGTAAGCTTATTTTCTAATGGCAAGGGAAGTGTCCTGATGTTCTTAGCATATGTAGTGGAAATAACTGAATGAGTGGCACCCGTGTCAAAAAGAACACATGCAGCTTGGCCGTACATATACAAAATTCCAGTAATGGTACCTGTAGATTTGTTTGCCTGATCGCGCGATGTCGTGTAGACACGCCCAGTGGTAGGAGGCGGTTTAGTATCAGCATGACCCGAAGTACCCTCCATTTCACCCTTACGGCAATCTCTCATACGATGGCCAGGGAGGCCGCACTTGTAGCACGCGTCGGAATCATGACGACAAGGGCCAGGGTGTCTGCGATGGCAAGTACTGCAAAGAGGATGAGTGAATCCTCCAGCAGGAGTCCTTGCTTGCTGAGGGCCTGCTGATGACGAAATGTGTTAAAATAAAGTATATGCACGAGTATAAGACATATGCGCCATAAGATGTTTACCAGTATTAGCTGAACGGTTAGGCTGAGAACCCCTGTGGTTCTGGTCCTTCCCGTTACCGTGGTTCCTGGTAGAGATTGATATAGTGTCAGCATGAGAGATATAACATGAAATCATAAGAAGATGCGTAAATAGTAGGACCTGCTGCTGTTGGAGTGTCCCGCATTGTTACGGTAATTTTCATTACCGCTGCGCCTTTCCACAACAGAACGGTCGTTAGTGTGACCGTTTCCTTTGGGCTGATTAGGCTGCTGCTGAGTAGCCGGCTGAGACCGGTCCCCAGTTTTCTGCCTGGAAGATACAGTTTAAGAGATGATTATAGAACATATAATGATAGGATGCGGTCTGGTTATCGATAGAACACGAAATGTTTACCTCTTGTCGGGTCTTTCAGCTTCCCCGAACTCATCGCGTTCCTGCAACATCTCTAGTTTCCTTGCTGCATAAGCCACTTGTGCCACAGTATCCAACGGGGCATCTGATAAATTATTGGCAATCCTTGGGTTAAGGCCCCAACGAAAATGTAGTGCTTGTTCTTCAGTGGTGCCTGCGGATGCCCTCAGGACAGCTGTGTACCCGAGGAACCTCTGCATGAACTGTCCACAATTCTCGTCGGGTCTCTGTCTCATGGCGTAGTATTCCCTCATGAGTCGATTCCTTCCTTCCATGGGGAAACGATAGGTGGGGGAGGATATTCGTCGTCATGAAGGATGGCGTCTTGCCTTTCTGCCTCCATGTCAGCAAATAACTCCCAGAGTTTGTCTGTGTTTGCCATCTGACAGTATAACATAAAACATATGATCGACAGTTCAAAACATAAAATATAACTTATATATATACATGAAAAAAAAAAAAAAATTTATGCCAAAATTTTCACGAGAAAAATTTTATGCAAGAAAATCTTTGTATGAATGCATGATGCAGTTTTATGAAAACTTTTGATGCTCGAGAGTGAACGCCTCTGGTCAGTTCACTCAAAATAAAAGACATATCGAGGGGACGCCTATGGGTCGGTCCCAAATTTAAAAGTTTCGATAAAACACATGCGACTAAATAGGGCCAGTCCTGTACCAACCATTACTTAGTCAAAAACCCTGTAACAATGACATGTATATGTATGCTTAAAAATGATGAATGCATGAAAACAACTGTCAGTTCTAGGAAGACCGTAGTGACTACCCACTAATCACAGGTCATATTTGAGAGCCTACAGGTCGAAACCTTGGCTCTGATACCATAATTGTAACACCCCATTTTGGAAATGGAATATTACGCATAATCATGGCGTGTCATCAAAGCATACAAGGATAAATGTCTAAGCATTATTCGACCATAAAAGGGAAATACCGGAATCAAACATCGGTATCCCCAAAGTAAAGCTCATCACACACAAACATAAATACTGTAAAAGGAAAGGACGAAACAATGTCCATAACAATTGTATCAAAGTAAAGGAAATGCATAAAGTAAAGAAAGACAGTAAAGCTTCCAATCCATATGCACGTACGTTTGAGATCTACGAGCGTCCCTGAGTACCTGCCGTTTTGGGAACATGAAAAGGAAAACGGCTGAGCAAGACGCTCAGTGCACGGATGTACAATATAGCTTGAAATAGGATAAACATGTAACATATAACAGCGGAAGACTAAGTTCTGAGTAAACTGGTTAAGTAGTAAGAAAACTGGTTTTATAGTTTGAAAAGCCTTATGTTTATCTTATGAAAACTGTTTTAACATAAATATACCATAGCCCATATAGGTCATGAAAAGGTCATGTGCATGAATACTTGGAGGGGTGACCTCATCATGCTGATTAGAGGGGATGCCTCTAATTAATTACTGGTTTGGGTAGGAGGGATCAACTCCTTGTGAAGGATGCAAGGCACACACCACATTCACCATGATATACTGAATAAAACATGTAACTAGGATGCACCCATACGCCCCACCTGATATAATAATATGGCCAAAACTGAAAAGGGACGCCACGAGCAATCACTCCGCCGTGGGGAAGTCATAACATTGGTGCCTCCAATGTTATGGTTATGGTACCTCCATAACTAGGTGAAACTGGTCATGCTTGTATATGGCTATAGATTATGCTAATTAAACATAAGCAGTTCAAAACAATAAAACAAATACTGGGGAAAACAGTTGGCTGCATACGGGGAAATCCTATTAAGGAAAGAATGTCCATACTGAAAGGACGGGAATCCGTACCTCAAGTCCAGTGAATGAACGGAAGAAAGACTCCTACTTCTGGATCACTAAAGCTACATGAATACACACGTGTATAAGTATCGATTCACTGATTACGTACTGGGTTTTATGTCTCATTTTAGCTGACTTGGTATGTTTTAGGTCATGGTTCACTGTTTAAAGCCTTAAACTGTGTTTATCTTGTATTCTGATTAATCTGTTTAAGTATTACTGGTATTTCATTTATTATTATACTTACTGTGTAATAATAAGTAACTTTCCAAAAATAGCAGGTTTCCAAAAATAGAAAGTTTCCAAAAATAGAAAGTTTCCAAAAATAGAAAGTTACCAAAAATAGAAAGTATCCAAAAATAGAAAGTTTCCAAAAATAGAAAGTTTCCAAAAATAGAAAGTTTCCAAAAATAGAAAGTTTCCTAAAATAGAATTTACTGCTTAAAATAGATTAGTTTCTAAAAATAGAAAGTTTCCAAAAATAGATCAGCTGCCTTAATTAAATAAGTTTCCATATATAGAAGGTTTCCATGATTAGATTAGCTGCCTGAATTAGATAGATTTCCATATATAGAAGGTTTCCATTAATAGATTAGTTACCTTATTTAATTAAGTTTCTATAAATAGAAGTTTCCATATTTAGAATTAAGCTGGTTACATAAGCTAACATATAAGTCTAAGTGTTTATAAGCTTGTTTCTTAAGTCATATGATATAATATATAGTTTAATTATTATTTCATGTATTTTAATTAAACTATAGGTTAAGCATTTTAATTAAAGTATAACATGTTTTAATTAAAATGAAATGAAATACTTAGGTTAAAATGTGTATTATTATTATTAATAATATAACCTAAGTCATGTCTAAATTAATTAATTATAGGCATGTTTTAAATAATTAATTAATTATAACTTATAACATAAAATACTTAGGTTAAATTAATATCATGCTAAATTAATAATTAAAATAACCTAAGTCATGGTTTAATTAATATTTCATGTTATTAATTAATTTATATCCTAAGTTCATAATTCATAAAAATTAACATGTAGCATAAATCATGATTTAACCAACGAACCATGAATCGGGCATGAACTCGACACCGTACCCCGATCCAAACTCGGGGCACGTGTGCCTCCTTGCTGCCGTGGGTCCCACAAGCACCAACCAAGACCAAAAATGGTCTTGGTGGTGGCGGCAATAAGCAAACCAAACCCCCCTCGGGTTTGTTTTGCTAGGCGGCTAAAACAAACACCCCTTTTATATCATTCTTTGATTTTAATTAACCCCAAAACATGTTAGATCAATGTTTAATTATCATGTTTTAATAAGAAAAATAATAACATGTTCATGAAAATAATCAAAGATTAAAAAGAATTAAAAAGAAGGGTTTAGAATGATATACCAATACGTAGCTTGAAAGGGGATGAACAAACACGGTTTCTAGCACTTGTATTTAATGTCAAAAATCAACAACACCCTCCTATGGTGTTGATGTAGGTGGCGGCACAAAAAGAACCAAGGAGGAGGAGGAGAAAACCTTTTAGGATAAAATGTTATTTTGCTTGAAAGTGAAAAATGAAAAACATATTTACCATAACCCCCCTTTACTTGTAAAAGTCCATGGGCTTAGCCCATTTCTTGTTGTTGTGCCGTGGGTATGGGGGCCCCACATGGGGTACCCGTACCTTTCTCGTGTCCCGATGTTTCGTGTTCGTTCGTGGTTAAACGTGTTCGTGTTTAACGTGTTTCTATTTATTTTATCATGTCGTTTATCGTAATCTTAACGCTCGTAATTATATTATATGTATTTACGTAATTATTCTAGTTCGTATTTTAAATGGTGATCATGATTTAATTATGTTCACGTGACATATTTATTAACTGTTTATCATGAGTTCGTACGTAATCGATACTTGTCATGTCATACACGTATGCACTTGCTTGATTACTAGCACATGAATGTGATCATAACTAAATGAGGTAAGTTTTAATCTAGGACGTACGATCTTAAGGGCACTATTCACGGTAAAAGCATGCGGGTTTTACATCCATCTTGTGATATGAAACGCCAAACCCATTTAAAGAATAAAGCAC